>JBAJHW010000002.1:68190923-68843423 GCA_037013535.1 Intellagama lesueurii
AAAATGAGAGACCTCAGGCCCTCTTGGCTTGTGTTCTTCAGTATCATTTACCTGATCCTGACATGTAATTCAGAAGAGATCAAGCCTGCCATCTTCACTGGTGTATTACGGAAGACAATAAAACAGAGAGAGACAACATTATCCACGGCTGCTATAGGCCAGGTTTACTGGCTAGGAGTAGTGGGACCTTCATGAGTGAATAGAAGATCCTCTTTTTAGTCTAAAGGGGCTTTGCAGAGGATAGTGGCACCACTAGAGAAGGATGTGGTTCATTTTTGTTTAGGTGACACAACATAGAAAAGAAGTTACTTTGTTGAAATTTAATCCTTTCCAGCTCCTTCCAGCTCACAGTGGTTTTCCTCAATCTTTTGACAGTCTCTGAGAAAAGTTGGGAAAGATTCTACCATCTTGCTGACTTGCATTACCGTCTTTCTTTCTTACCTGCCAGAGGCTGGCCAGTATTCAAGCTTTTTTCTGTATTTGAGACAAGTGAGTACATTTGGGATATTTTGTTTACGCTGTTTTTCTAAACTGTCCGATAGCCCCCGATGTGTTCTTAAATTCAGAATGCACCTAGGGAGCAATGAAAGCTTTAAAGTGTCATAGTTATGAAGAATAAATCACCATTATGCCCTACAGTTACAGCAGTCTTTAGATAAAATAATCTAAAATTTGCTCAAAGTGTCAGTCATCAGTAAAACTGCAAATATTTTGAAGTAGTATAGTTAGCCAAAATTGAGGCTTCATGGCTAATTGTATTGCAGTGAGATAATCCCACTGGCTTTTCAGACAGTGCCCTATTATTGCCCCCTCATTGGCCATCGATGCCACCCAAGCTACTTTCGGCAACACAGGAGGTTCAGCATTGGTTTCTTTTCAGCTGAAAAAAAAGGAGAAAGGTTCCTTTCGGCTGGCCTGGTACAAGGACCTTAAGGGTATGATCAGAGGCACCCATGGCAGGCAATATTATATTCATCGTATTTTGAAAGGCTGACACACATTCTGAGTTTTAAAATTACAAGACTTTTCACCCCACTTACAGACAGAACTCTTCCATGCAAGTAAAACGTCCTACTGAACAGAACAAAATACTACAGCATCCAAGATGTGTGTTCGCTCACTGTTTGAAAGCACTTGCAGTTATCCCAGAATTGTTAAATTCCATTTTTTAAAGAGAGAGCAAGCTAGAAACAAGTTCTCATAATTGTTAGGCACAAGCAAAAGTTTTAGAAAATACTAAGCCTTCTAATAGGTGTATCTGGTATGTTCCAGGTAGACAAAGTAAATAGAAAGTCACTCAAATCTCCTTTTTCAGAAGATATTTAATGTGTATGCAGGATCCTAAGCTAGAAGCAGAGAACAGCATGAAGGTGACTTAAATAAGGTGCTAATACATATAATTAACTTGGAGGGAAAGATACTTATGTGAGTACAGCTGTCATGGCCTGCTTTAGAACTACAGCAGGCATAAAGGATTGGAAGAGAGGAGGAGAAAGCCAGACAAACTCACAGACTTATTTTTAGTTCTGAAGGAGAGGAATAAGCTTCCTGTGTCTGGTACATCTCTGGTCCAGGGCAAAAGAGTCTACTCTTCATTATGTTGTTTGTCAGAGGCAGAAGGTGAATTCTAACAGCCCTTGTTCCATGGCTGATGGTACTGTGTGCTGATGTTCTCCTTTAAAGTCTCAGAGCAACCAGAAAGAGTAGATTCTGGTTGGTGATGTAGAAATTAAGTTGGAGTAAACAAAAAAATGAATAGGAAGTGATGAAGGGATGTGAAAGGAATGGGACACATGTTTGTAGGGTAAAAAGTAGATATAAGGAGCAGTCAATGATATCTCTCCAGTAGCCTGTACAAGATAAAGAGGATATGACATAACTGTTTGAAGAAAACTTAACAGTTTACCAGTGACTGGTTGCCCTTTGTCAAATTAGAATTAGATTAATGTAGAGTATATTTCCCTTCAGGTTTCATTTAAGGCCACACATCTGGCAGTCTTTGACAGCTGGATGATTCCACCCACCTCCCATCCAGTGAATATTGTAGTTGAATATCATTTTAGGAAGAAGCATGGCTTAAATGTTCACATTCTGTTAGTGGAACTATAGATGTGTGCTGGTGATTCTCCTTATCTCCAGCTAGGGAGTTAAGTTTATAGTCTCATACGAAGTGTGACATATCTTACAGGCTATATCATTAAGCAATCTGTTGTAACTTTTGTTTTACTAAACATTGACTTATTGTCTGTACTTAATCCCAACTCTTTTCTACATACTTGTAGTTTATATGTGATCTCAGTTCTTTTGAATCACTTTAAGTTCTGTGGTCAAAGCCTCTGAAACCACTTTTGGCCAGCTAGCATTCCAGATTAGTTCTTATGAGAGAAATATTCTTTTTCCTACTTGCTTAATTTTATAAGTTGACCTATGATGCTAACCATGTTACACATCTGCTGGAAATCACTTGAGCCAGCAGCTATCTTTAAGCTTCACATACAAATTGTTTTCCTATTTGGGTTTTTCTACAGGTGATAAAATTTGAATATGCCAGCATTGCAGCATTTATAGCTGTGGTTGGAATTCTGTCTATTGTTGCACAGGTAAGATACTTGTGGTAAGATCTTAGAAACATAACTTTTGAAGAGTATTAATAGCAAAAGACAAAGTAGTGCTTGCACTAATGGGGTGGTAAATAAATAAATGAATATTACCAGTTAGTCTTCAAAATTAAGTATATGTGACTCAAATGTTTGTGTAGAGTCTAAATAAGGAGTGGGATTTCTGACATTCAAGGACTCCCATAATTTGTCAAGACACTCCCCTCAGGCTGATTTATGGGACTGGGAACCCTCAGACTAGCAGGAGATAGAGCGGCTTCCTCATCTCCCTCTTGCACCGCTTCTTCAAACAGTTAGAAAGGTGCCCCACAGCACTGTGGGCATCATGAGGATTCCCTGTGACTCACAAAGGTGCACAGAGGGAGGGATGAGTTCTGACAGAGGCTGCCTCCTTCTAACGGTTTGAAGCAGCAGCATGGGAACGGCATGCCAATGAGGGGTCTGTCTGCCTCCTGCCAGCTTGAGGGCTCCCAGTCTCATAATTTCTCCTGGGGTGTGCGTGTTTCCCACTGAATTTTGGGAGTCCTTGAAATCCAAAAATCCCATCCCATTCTTAGTCTAAAATACAGCTGCTGGGACAAGGGGCTTGAGTATGTTTATTTATTGTGAAAATTGGTACCATACATTGTTTAAAATAGCTCATAAACATCAGTGCTACATGATACTAAAAAGCAGTGGATTATATTCTCATTCTAAAGTCATTTTAAAATCACATATTTAGAATTTTTAAAAAGTAACTTAAAAATAGCATTTGGTTTAAACAAAATTATAAAAGCTTAGGGGAAAGAAAGGGGTTTTGAAAGAAGATGCTGGGAGAGCATTCCAGACTTGGGAAGCCACCCCTGAGAAATGCTCTCCCTTCCATTTCATATGGATCATTAAACAGACCTTGCATGTTGTACAATGCTTACTTTGATACTGGAGAGATGCTGTGGATTTCCAGTATTGGCAAGAAGTTGTATGAGTTGCTTTTGATGTCACTTCCAGTTCTGTGAATCTGTAGCATAAATGATTTTTTGACTAAATACAGTCATGGCCAAAAATATTGGCATCCTTGCAATTCTGTCAGAAAATGCAACCCTTCTCTCAGAAAATGGTTGCAGTTGCAAATGTTTTGGTATTCACATGTTCATTTTTTTAGTTTGCGTTGGAACAACAAAAAAAAACAGAGAAGAAAAGTCAAATCTGATACAATCCCACACAGAAACCCAAAAATGCACTGGCCAAAATTATTGGCACCCTTAATATTTGGTCGCACCCCCTTTGGCAAAAATAACTGAAATCAATCGCTTCCTGTAACCATGAATGAGTTTCTTACACCTCTCTACTGGAATTTTGGACCACTCTTCTTTTGCAAACTGCTCCAGGGCCTTCAGATTTGAAGGATGCCTTCTCCCAACTGCTGTTTTGAGATCTCTCCACAGGTGTTCTATGGGATTCAGATCTGGACTCATTGCTGGCCATTTCAGAACTCTCCAGCACTTTATTTGTAACCATTTCTGAGTGCTTTTTGAAGCATGTTTCGGGTCATTGTCCTGCTGGAAGACCCATGACCTCTGGTGGAGACGCAGCTTTCTGACACTGGCCACTACGTTGCGCCCCCAAAATTCTTTGGTAATCATCAGATTTCATGATACCGTTCACACAGTCAAGGCATTCAGTGCCAGAAGCAGCAAAGCAACCCCAAAACATCTTTGAACCTCCACCATGTTTGACTGTAGGGACTGTGTTCTTTTCTTGGAATGCCTCATTTCTTTTTCTGTAAACAGTGCCATGATGTCCTTGACCAAAAAGCTCTACTTTTGTCTCATCTGTCCACCGTACTTTCTCCCAGAAGGATTGTGGGTTTGTCACATAAGTTTTGGCATACTCCAGTCTTGCTTTTTTATACCTTTGTGTCAGCAGTGGTGTCCTCCTGGGTCTCCTACCATAGCGTTCCTTTTAATTCAGATGGCGACGGATAGTGCGAGCTGACACTGTTGTACCCTGTGTCTGCAGATCAGCTTGAATTTGTTTGGAAGTTAATCTGGGTTCTGTATCCACCATTCGAACAACCCTTCGTTGTAATTTTTTAGTAATTTTGCTCTTCCGTCCACGTCTAAGGAGGTTAGCTACAGTGCCATGGGCTGCAAACCTCTTGATGATATTGCGTACAGTGGACACAGGAACATTAAGATCTCTGGAGATGGACTTGTAGCCTTGAGATTGTCAATGTTTTTCCACATTTTTTCTCTCTCAAATCCACAGATAACTCTTTACACTTCATTCTTTTCTCCATGCTCAGTGTCACACACAACACAAAGGTTGAGTCAACTTTTCTCCATCTTAACTGGTTGCAAGTGTGATTACTATGTTGCCCGTACCTCTTATTTGCAACAGGTGTGTCTAAATACAAATTAAAGGAGCATCACATGCTTGAAAAGCAATTATTTCTTACAATTTAGACAGGGTGTCAATAATTTTGGCCAGTGCATTTTTGGATTTCTGTGTGGGATTGTATCAGATTTTACTTTTCTTCTCTGTTTTTTTGTGTTGTTCCAACGCAAACCAAAGAAATGAACATGTGAGTACCACAACATTTGCAACTGCAACAGTTTTCTGAGAAAAGGGTTGCATTTTCTGACAGAATTGCAAGGGTGCCAATATTTTTGGACATGACTGTACCTGCCTTGTCATGGTGGTTTTCCACTTGGGCTGAAAGCTGAACTCGGTTTCTCTTTGATTGGAGAGGACTTAAAGAAATTGACCTTTGTGAGATAAAGTACATGGCCATCATGAAGGGATAGATAGCTGCAGAATTGAAAGAAATGTAAGGAAATGGGATGTGAACAAGGATAGAAAATAAATTTATGTTAACCAAAGTATGTTGCAGTCTGCAAGATGCTTTAAAAAGTGTGCCTGTCTTTTACTTTCTTGTCATCAGAAGGAAAAGTTTAAATAATATGCAGATAAACATTTTTTTTAATTTATACGTTGTCCCATGACACTAACCATCATACACATTTGTATTCCATCTACGTGGCATTCTTATCTCCAAAGACACCCAAAACTGTGCACAAAACTATACATATACAGCACACACAATAATAAAATACTTCACATAAAGTAAAAATGGGTATCTATGAAAAATGATTTGACCAAACTCCGGGAGGCAGTGGAAGACAGGAGGGCCTGGCGTGCTCTGGTCCATGGGGTCACGAAGAGTCGGACACGACTTAACGACTAAACAACAACAAAAACAACAAATGAAAAATGCACAAACGTGTTAGTAAACAGAAAATAATGTTAAACATATGTTAAAAATATGTATTAAAATATACATGAATGCCCATGCAGAAGGAAAAAAAAAAGTCAAAAGTCCCGTTTGGTACAAGGATGGAAAGAAAATGCAAGTGGAATGTGGAGAAATGCTGTAGAGTCAAGACTAAGATTTTAATATTCACATAATATATGTGAAATGAAATAGTATCAATAGGGGTTGTTAGAAGGAAAGGTATAAATAAATATTGTTACAGCAGTGCTTCTGGTTTGTTGTTTTGGAAAGAGCGACTACAACCATTAAGAAAATAAATGAATGAGATAGAAGTGTTTAGTGGAAACTGCCTCATTCATAGCCTCATCTGGTGGAATCAGGAAAGTTCCTAAATCGGTTCACTCTTAAGTTGTTAAATTGCCTTGGAGTTATGGCAACCTTGTGAATGAGTAACTTCTGAAATGTCCTCTCATGAATACTCGTAGCCCTGCCTAGCTTTTGCAAACTGGAGACTGTGTTTCCTTTCATCTTATAATACTTTCTTCTCTGAAGACCTAGCTTGTTTCAAGATTACAGTCAGAAAGTGCATGAAGTAAAGAAGTTGTTACACAAATAGTGTGATTCATCTGAGAAATATTTTGCTTCTGAAACGATATATGAGATCTTTTAAAAACAAGATTATAGTTAAAATACCAAGATTCTGACATCATACTGATTTATTTATTTATTATTTATTTGTTTTTAAAAATCAGCCATAATATGTTGTTTCTTTTTGTAGACTGTCTTTCTCAGCATCCTAATGAGGTCTATAGGGAACAAAAACACAGTGCTTCTTGGCCTTGGGTTTCAAATGTTCCAGCTGGCGTGGTATGGTTTTGGTTCTCAACCTTGGTAGGTGTAGTGCTCTTTGTACAGATAAATCTGACAGTTGGGTCTTTGTTGCACTGCACTTTCAATTATTGTAAACCACATTTGATGCCCATGATGCTGAATGAAAGGTACACTTCCTATAAATAAATTTTCAGTGGGCTGGCTCCTGTGAGTTTCATACACCAGCATAAGTGCAGTCTTGTAACCTACAGCAGCAAATTGCTGCTAGTTAAGTTCCTTGTTGCATGATGAGGAAATATATGCTTTGACTCGTCAACTAGTGGTGTTTCACCTCTGAGGTTTATGCCATTGCAGTTACATTGCATGAGCAAGTCATAGGATTCTGGCCAGTGTGTTTAAATATTCTCACTTTAAAGGGGTTTTGGTCTGGGTGGATTCTAAAGTTAGCATTTCTCACTGAAGCCCACAGTCAAGTAGATAAAGAGAAAAATCATGCCTTCTGCAACTCACGTGGTAGCAGTAGGTGGTTATTTGAGGAAAATTGGGATGCAGTAATCTCTGTTTTGGAAGTTTTAGTCATTTTAAAGCACTTTGCTAACATTTTAAACCTTTTATGTGGGAAAGGATTAAGAGCATGGCTACAGATTATAGTCACTTTAGCTCTTCACATCCCCACAGTGTTTCACATGTGAGCCATAACACATTGTAGCATTTGCCACATAAAATGGGACTACCACCTAACAGCTTTCCCTGCACATGAGTGGAGAAACGTGCTAATTGAGGCACCTTGTACACGGGTTAAGTAATTTCCAAATATTGCAGTTAGAAGTACTTCCCATGGGGATACAAGTTCTCACATCAACAATAGCACATTGCCTCACTCTAAATCTAATCCTACCATTAAGATACAGTACCAGCTGAGGGCTGTTTTTTGTTTCTGAACAGTGTCTTTATTTTAGATTATATAATGGCATTGATTCATGTCTTGTTAGGATGATGTGGGCAGCAGGAGCTGTAGCCGCCATGTCGAGCATTACTTTCCCAGCAATCAGTGCTCTTGTGTCACGAAATGCAGACTCAGACCAACAAGGTGAATACTTGTAGTAAATTCATTTTTCTAGAAAACTGTTCCATAAAGCCATTTTCTTTCCAAAACCAACATACTCAGATGCCCTTGTACTTTAACAAAACATCTGCATTTGAAAAGCAACACATTATGTATCTTATATGTTCCTGTGTATATGTAACAGAAAGCCAACCTATGTGTACTCTCTTTCAAAGGATCACATTTGAAAAAGGTAATCCATGGGTTAGAGGAATCTCTCTTTATGTGAAGAGCCACATCTCTCTCATAGATAATGCATAAATGGCACACCCTGGAGTTTGTGGGGCTTGGATCAAAAGACTTCAGTCTGGATCCAGATTTGCCATGAACTGGATTTTGTCCACTGGTGGTCTGTTGTTCATCCCTGTTGTAGTCAGTGCAGCCATATCTTCCTGTGATGACTTGTTCCACAATTTTGAAAAAGGAGGGAAGTGAACCTCCCCTTCACACTTTGTTTAGATAAGCATAAATCCATTTATCAGCTGGTACTGTTTTTGGGCATCAGTGCCTGTTTCCCAGGAATGATTAACTGTGACAGATGATTTTCCCAAAATGCTGTGGGAGGTAAATGACTAGTTAATCTTCAGTTTCTGAAATCTTTCTCCTGTTAAGAGCAGGATGTGGATGTACAAGAGATGATAGGGAGCTAAAATCATCTTTAGTATGGTCAGTCCTGCAGGGTCAGCACGATTATTGAATAAGAAAACTCCCAGGTCAAACAGGGTTGCAGACTTCACTTATCTGTGTGATAGTATCTGAACAGATCATGTAGACTTCAGTCGGTCATTTCCCTTTCTTGTAAGAGGACCACAATTCTTTTGCTGCACGATACACCTTGTGGTTCTTGTAGACTGTGGAAGTTACTGCCATCTAGTGGTGATGGAATACCAGAGCATCCCTTTTTTATGGAAAATGCATCATCTAGTCATTTAAGAACTTGGAAACAAGGAAACTCCTACTTCTGAGAGCATATTTATGCTGTTCTTGTCTACAGTATTTAAAAATCCTTCTTGAAGGCATTTTTAAATACTTTATCACCTTGAAATAAGGTCAACCTGGTAATTGCATGATAACGAGAATCATCAGACTGCAAGTGCAAATTATAATTTTAAATGAATTGGCAAATGGAAATGATGTGGCCTTCATTGTTAACTTGCTTCCCTACAGGTGTCGTTCAGGGGATAATAACTGGAATCAGAGGCCTGTGCAATGGTCTTGGCCCTGCTCTTTACGGCTTTATTTTCTTTCTGTTCCATGTGGAGCTAAATGAGTTGGCACCTGTTCAGGATAAAACAGTTATGCAGGATCCAACTGATGAGGTAATTATTAATCGGTGTATTGTTTTTAATTGTTTTTGAGCAATGTAGTCTGTGAATTTTGATTTCTGGTTTGAAAACCTACATCCTAGCTATATTTCAAGGGAATTTTACAGGTCTATGTGGGGTTTTTATTTCATATAGTGGTAATATTCTAAGTATATGAGAGAGACATTTCTAGCCCAAACTGCTGCTTAAAGGCTGAAAAGCAGTGTTTTTTTCAGTCATAGAATCCTGGGCCAAGACTTCCAAGAGATGGAGATAGATTTTTCTTGCAGTCTTCTCCTAATGTTTCACTTGGAACAATTCTTGACAGCAGTGTCTCGAATTCCCACCCCTGTATCAAAACTTGGTGTGATAGGAAGTCAAGTGAGGAAACTTGTGAATTAGATTACTTAATTCTGGTTATAAACTAGGGGTGGGGACCATGTGGCTCTCTAGATGTTGGACTGCAACTTCCATCACCCTTAAGTAGCATAGTCAGGTAGATATAAGAGATGATGGAAGAAGTGGTTCTACATTCCAGATTTCTACAGCTTAAGTGGGAAAAGCTGTACTGGGATATAATCTCAAAAATGATAGAATGATTTCAATACGAATCCAAGGCAGACCTTTTAACATCACAGTAATCCAAGTTTATGCACCAACCACCAATGCTGAAGAGGCTGAAATTGACCAATTCTATGAAGACTTACAACACCTTCTAGAACTGACACCAAAGAAAGATGTTCTTCTCATTATAGGGGATTGGAATGCTAAAGTAGGGAGTCAAGAGATAAAAGGAACAACAGGTAAGTTTGGCCTTGGAGTTCAAAACGAAGCAGGGCAAAGGCTAATAGAGTTTTGTCAAGAGAAGAAGCTGGTCATCACAAACACTCTTTTCCAACAACACAAGAGGCGACTCTACACATGGACATCACCAGATGGGCAATACCGAAATCAGATTGATTATATTCTGTGCAGCCAAAGATGGAGAAGCTCTATACAGTCAGCAAAAACAAGACCTGGAGCTGATTGTGGCTCTGATCATCAGCTTCTTATAGCAAAACTCAAGCTTAGCTGAAGAAAGTAGGAAAAACCACTGGGCTAGTCAGGTAGAATCTAAACCAAATCCCTTATGAATACACAGTGGAAGTGAAGAACAGATTTAAGGAACTAGATTTGGTGGACAGAGTGCCTGAAGAACTATGGATGGAGGCTCATAACATTGTACAGGAGGCAGCAACAAAAACCATCCCAAAGAAAAGGAAATGCAAGAGAGCAAAGTGGCTGTCCAACGAGGCCTTACAAATAGCAGAGAAGAGAAGAGAAACAAAATACAAGGGAAACAGGGAAAGTTACAGAAAATTGAATGCAGACTTCCAAAGAATAGCAAGGAGAGACAAGAGGGCCTTCTTAAACGAACAGTGCAAAGAAATAGAGGAAAATAATAGAAAGGGAAAAACCAGAGATCTCTTCAAGAAAATTGGAGATATTAAAGGAACCTTTTGTGCAAAGATGGACATGATAAAGGACAAAAATGGTAGGGACATAAGAGAAGCAGAAGACATCAAGAAGAGGTGGCAAGAATACACAGAGGAATTATACCAGAAAGATCTGGATGTCCCGGACAACCCAGATAGTGTGGTTGCTGACCTTGAGCCAGACATCCTGGAGAGTGAAGTCAAGTGGGCCTTAGAAAGCATGGCTAACAACAAGGCCAGTGGAGGTGATGGCATTCCAGTTGAACTATTTAAAATCTTAAAAGATGACGCTGTTAAGGTGCTACACTCAATATGCCAGCAAGTTTGGAAAACTCAGCAGTGGCCAGAGGATTGGAAAAGATCAGTCTACATCCCAATCCCAAAGAAGGGCAGTGCCAAAGAATGCTCCAACTACTGTACAATTGCACTCATTTCACATGCTAGCAAGGTTATGCTCAAAATTCTACAAGGTAGGCTTCAGCAGTATGTGGACCGAGAACTCCCAGGAGTACAAGCTGGATTTCGAAGGGGCAGAGGAACTAGAGACCAAATTGCTAACATGCGCTGGATTATGGAGAAAGCCAGAGAGTTCCAGAAAAACATCTACTACTGCTTCATTGACTATGCAAAAGCCTTTGACTGTGTGGACCACAACAAACTATGGCAAGTTCTTAAAGAAATGGGAGTGCCTGACCACCTTATCTATCTCCTGAGAAATCTATATGTGGGACAGGAAGCAACAGTTAGAACTGGATATGGAACAACTGATTGGTTCAAAATTGGGAAAGGAGTACGACAAGGCTGTATATTGTCTCCCTGCTTATTTAACTTATATGCAGAATACATCATGCTTGGGATTCCTGGACTGGAGGAATCCGAAGCCAGAATTAAGATTGCCGGAAGAAATATCAACAACCTCAGATATGCAGACGATGCCACTCTGATGGCAGAAAGTGAGGAGGAATTAAAGAACCTCTTAATGAGGGTGAAAGAGACGTTTCATTGTCTCTCCTTGTCACCACAGTAAATCTGTTCTATATAGAATCTCCTCTTTGCCCATGTGCTTAGGGTGCTTTATAATGGGATTGTCAGAATTTTCAAACATTTATGGTTGAGTCAATGCTTCTGTTTATAGGCCTGTATCTTTAATAATTTACAGTTTGTGGTCATCACACCGCTGAAGCCTATTGTTACTGCTTTCTTGGGAAAAACATTTTACAAGTATCTGAAGTTTGATACTTCGTTCATCAGGCCTACCATAAAATTAATCCCATTAGGCATTCAGACTCAATGTGGCCTGAATAAATGTACTTTTCCTACTGTACTATTCTCATTTGTTCAGTAGCATTTCTGAGTCCTTTTGGGAAGTGAGATATAAATTATCATGAATGGCAGGCTCTGTAGTTCCTTCTTGTTGCTTTCTGTTCCTTTTGATAATGTTTTTTAAAAGTTGATAATATGTTTTTAGTTTTGAATTAACTAGTGATTGATGCTGCTGTTCGTATATTAAGTTGTTGATTGTGTATACTTTACTGTGTGGTTTTAGACCATAGGGAGGGGAGCAGTCATCCCTTACCATACTCCTCCTGTCCTCCCTTCCAGAATACCTGTGAGTCATGGAGAAATCTTTTAAGAAGTTTGTAAACCACCTTGAGTGCTATCTTATATAGAATGGCAGGGTATAAATGTATTAATCAGTTAATTTGCATCCCAGTCCCCCTCACACCAGGATTGTCCTAAAAGGCATCGTGGTTTCTGCAGCTGCTGCAGAGGCAAAAACACAGGATGGTGTTCCTGTAGTGTTGCTTGCTTCTGGTACCTTGCTGAGTAGAGTATTCTCCCCCCCCCCCCCCCAATATATTGCTGTCATGTGCTGCCTCTATTTTGCAATGCTTCATCAGGGATGAGACCTATAAATTTTGTTTCTTGACTGACTTTAAATTGGCTTGCCAGTTTAATAAGGTGACCAAGAGAACTGTCTTGGCAACATCTGCAAATGGCTATAAATAACTTGGATGCAGTTTTGTACAACATCTTTATATTTCTGAAATTCATCTGTGAATAGCTGATTTCTCTCTTTCTTTCTCTCTCTCTCCACCTCCCCCCCCCCCCCCCCGGCAGAGTTCCATCATACCTGGTCCGCCTTTCCTGTTTGGAGCATGTGCAGTCCTCCTAGCTTTTCTGGTTGCCTTATTCATTCCTGAGCATAGTAAAGCCAGCAGTACCAGGAAGCACAGCAACAGCATCAGCAGTATCCAGAGCAACAACCCAGACCGAGGCAGCGATGAGGACATTGAGCCACTGCTGCAAGATAGCAGTGTATGAAATCTGGATTTTTCCTAATGGCAATGTTGACTGCAAGCAAACAGAATCCATGCACTGAGCTCTGTATTCAGAGCAGGACTTTATCGGAGTGAGCTTTTGATCTATCAGAAGCTTTGCACATTTCACCCACCTAAGGTATATTATGTAGTAGGTGGCCACCAATGGGGGCAGATTTCCACCACTTACTGTGTATTTTGTATAACAGTCTGAAGTTGTTATTTTTATGTATCTGTGCAACTGCTATGAAGCCCAATACTGAACTTAGAATATGGAATAGAGTGTCTTGAAAAATACCTTATAATACAGTTGAACACTGGGCATCCAAAGTCATTGTGAGCAGACCACATTTAGTACCAAAGTGGCAATAGCTCAGATTTATTCCTTTTCATTGGGTACCTACTCCCTTATGAGCCCTCATGAGTTTGAGAAGATATTTTATATGAATACATATTACTGATGAATAGAGATCATTATGAAATCTCTCAGTCAGTAACCTATATTTTCTCTTCATAATGTGTTGTCTGGTAGATTGGATATTGCAAAACTACTTAGATGAAGTGTTACCAGAGAAATTCAAGCATTGAAATGGAGCCTGTTTGCCAGTCCTCCTCCTCCTCCCTCATTCCCAAAGACTTTAAACTTAGATGTGTATAAAAAGGGCTCCAGTTGGAACCAAGAGGAGGAAAAATGATTCCCTGCTGATAGAAGGCATTAGTGATGTTCGCTGAACGGGCTAGCAACCCCAATCTGGCCAGTTCTAGCACAGAAACTAATTAACTGGAAGCTGAGGCAATTTACATTGACTTGTGTGTATTTATTGCATCGCCTGTCACTTTTTAATCTGCCATATGAAGCGCTTCCATCCCTGTTAATTTCACTCCTGCCTTAAGTGCTAGTACACATCTGTTATCACCTATATTTTCAACTGTATTTAGCCCTCATATCAAACTCTGAAGAATCTCATGGAAGTATAATTAAGTAATACTTTTTCCAAAAGAAGCATTAAGGATGGTTTAGTTTCTACAGAGCATCATACTATAATTTGTAGAGGCATTTTTATGAAATTGCACAGATTTCTATGTATTTTGCAGCAGTGGAGATGGACCATTACACAAAAATCTAATGAAGTACTCTTATGAATGTTTTATATGTATTGAAATATATGTAGATATTTGTAAGAAGTTTTACTTTTTTCCAGATGAGGTACTGTGTAAATCTTGTATTTATAAATGTAATGAGGGTGTTGACAGATATACAGCTTTTATAAAGGATTGTGTAATGACTGAACAAAATTGAAATATATATATTTTGAAACTTGTTCCGCCTTAAGCAAAGATATCAAACCTTTTGTACTATGCAGTTTGGTTTTTAAGTTAATAAGCTTCCTAATGCATAATAAAATTGCAACCTATATTATACATGCTCTAGTTGTCATTTTACTATATACTGTGTATTTTGTTCTTCCCAGTATTAAAGGTGTGTTTGAATAATTGGGCAGAGCATATATTGTTGGCAAGTTCATTATTATATACTGAATTTTGTTTCCTTGCTGCAACCCTTCAAGAAATTTAGTGTAAAGAGTATTTAGTAATTAAATAATAGGATTGATATGTAAAGATGAGCCAGTCATAAATTCTGGGTCATCTTTATATAGCAATTGTTTATTCATCAAGGGAATGTTTTCTTACTGTATAGCTAGCATTAAGTAAACTTGGAGAACCTCCAAGGTGTCAGTGAGCATTCCCAGGACAAAAACAGACCTCCTGAGACGAAGAACCTGTATTTCTTGGAGCATAATTATCAGGACACACCCTGCCCCCAGTATTTAGAATGCTGGAGTGTTATTCTGGCTCTCAGTCTGAACAGCACTTCCTCTAAGATGTAAAGGAAGTGTTAACCAGGTCTGGATCTTACAAGAAAAACTGTTTTATCCCTGGTTATGACTATTAATCCACCTGTCTTATTTGGTTGACATTATGCACCTCATTCCCTCCCTGAGGGAATGAGGTGCATAATGAAAAGTAAAAAATGTGTGAATGAAATATGTTTTAATGCACACTTTCTCCTGAAGGAGTTTCACAGAATCATAGAGTTGGTAGGGACTGCAGGGGGCCATCTACTCTAAGCCCTTCCAGTGCAGGAAACCTACAGCTGTGTGTGACAGATGGCCATGGAACATAGATTTTAAATTTTCAATGAAAGAGAGCACCTGTCACCTTCAGAAGGAGGTGCCAGTAAGTTCTTCCTATACTTTTTCAAAAATCTCCTTTTTTCCTAATTTGAATCTGTTGGTGGTGTCCTCCAGGGAAGCAGAAAACAAGTTTTCTCTATCATGCATGTGTCAAATGTCAATATTTGAGAATAGCTATCCTATCGTCTTAAATGTTCTGTTCCTCAGCTAAGCATACTCAGCTCCCTCAACGATTCTTCACAGGGCTTGGTATCCATACCCATTAAATATCTGTCACCCTCTGGCCATCTTCCACCTTATTGATCTCTCTGATAGAGGAAGGAAGAGGCCACTTAGGCTGTGGGTTGTCCCCATCTCTTTGGTGGCAGGAGGAAGAGCATCCCCTCAGTATGTCCAATTTCAGTTTTCTGCTTTGAAGATGAAGGGAGCGCTCAAGGTCCCAGGAGCTCAGACCTTTTTCCTTTTTTAAAAACTTGTCATATAGCCACTGCCATTTTCAGATGCCTCAGTGCCTGAGGCAGTATTTTCAGCCTCACCACCAGTGAGAGGAATGCATGGCTCCCAAGATGATAGCATAGCTTGAGCAATGTGACACATAGAGGCAGAGCAGAGAGTGCAGAACCCATCCCTTAAGAGTGCCAGTATGGATATAAGCAGGACACATAGCAGTGAAGGTCACCCTCTCTTTCTCCTCTCAGTAGACATACTGTCATGCATTTTCTGCAAGGCCAAGATGGATCTCAGGCCTTTTTCATGAAGGTGAAGACCCCATTTTCAAGAATTAAGATCCTGATCCTCTCCATCAGTCCATAGCTCATGATCCTATGGGAGAAGGAGTGGCACTACCTTGATGTCCCTAGTTATATTAGAATATGGCCAAAAGCTATAAACAGCACTGCTACTTGGTCATGTCATAAAACCCTTCAACCCTAAGCAAGAAAGCTTTCAAGTCCTTAGTCTGATGGCTCAAGGAATGCCTTCCTAGCTAGATGGCTTTCTTAGTCACAAAGCAGCCTACCAGTCCTCAATGGAATCTTAGCTTCCTTTGTTAAATGCATGGCTGCCTTGGCCACTTTCTGAGACAGGACTTCCTGGAGACCTGCTACTCAGACACCTGGTCATTGGTGCACACCTTCACCACAGGCATTGCAAAACAGATACCTTTTCAATGAAGGGTGCCTTTGACTGGCATCTCCTGTGGCAAAATGAAGAGTGGGAACAGCAGATCTGTCCTGCAGAAGAATGAAGGAAGGGAGGACATTGGGCACATGGAAGCCATTTTGGTAGCCACTCCCTCAGATACTAATAGTTCCTGGAGATGCATCACATTTGTATATCCCAATGCTACCTGGCGTCCTTCCACTGTTACTGAATTTTCAGTCTTGCTGATATTGTGGAGACCCTCTATAGGGAGTTAAAATTCTATCTGTTCAGACTATTGATTTCCATGAGGTGAGAGCGAGAGAAAGGCACAAGGAGGAGGAGTGGTGAGGCCAGTGTTTTCTCCTCCTATTTTATGTTTCATCTACTGGGGTTTAATAACATCTGAAGAGCTGAAGCCATGGAAGCTGCCAAAATCAGTTCTGAGCTTAGTTAGAACTTTGTTGAAAGCTTTAGAGATTAAAATACAAGAAAATCCAGACTTCTCCATTTTCTATGTTAAAATGTTCCCAGTAAAATCTCAGGAGTACATTAGGTTGTCAGCATATCTGTAAAGGGTTGTTAACATTTCTATTATTACAAAGAAATGGTCATGGGAGAAAATCCTTGCTGAACTAGTGCATCTGTCTACACTCCCTAACACGTTGTTAATTCTGACTTTGCCTCAGGCACTGACCTTCAAGTATTAAGTTAAAACATGAATCGTGAGCATTAACATCTGAGAAGAATGCTCTCATTTCTTTGAAGAAAGAACACATGCATACAGCAAGCCTTTTTGTCTGCATAATAATGCCTTGTGTTTCAATATTGCATGCTGGTCTCCAAAGATTGCTTTGTTAGGGGGGAAAAAGAGGCCTCACATGAAGAGAGGAAAGAAAAAACGCCATATATATATATCAAGCCTTGGTAGCAAAACTTGCTCAAATTAAAATGTGTCGAAGCAATAAAGTGCCAGAGATACAGATTGCATTCCATTCAGTGTTGACAGTCTGGCCTATGTTTTTGAATTCTTATTTTTCCAATTCAGTTCTTTCTCTGTAGTTTCACATGCCCTGTTTGCTTTTCATAAAGATTAATTTTGTATTACTGTATCTTGGCTGCAATATGTTTTCTCAAATCATGACCAATGGGTAGCTATCCTGTGTTCTAAATTCTAATTCAGTTGTCTGCCCACTGCTGTTTGCGTAGCAAAAGCAGTAAAACACATGCTCAAGAAGGCAGTATCAAGAGATTTGACATCTCTCTAATATTTGCAGAAATATGAAATGCTTACAGCAAAATTTCCCTCAGGAGGGTGGAGTAACCTCCCCCCCCAGCTCAGTAACACCCAATCATGCTCAGGTTGGTGGTGGTGAAGGCCTGAACACTGGCTCCTGGGAGGAATGGAAAGGAATGGATGGAAAATTTATTCTTTATCAGATTTTTATCAATCTCTTCAAATAAACTCAAGCTGATAAACATGTGTAAGATTTTTCCTTTAGCCTACTGTTTTATGAGCAGACAGTAGGTCTTACTTTCAGTTATTCCCTTGGTATTAGAAAGCTGCTACCAATCCTTTGTCTTCCTTCTCCTGCAACAGACCAGAAGGGAGCTCCTATTGTAGAAAATATATTCACCTTCTTACAACTGAGAAGCTCAATAACAGGACCACAAGTCTGAAGCTTGGCCCCATTTCTCATACATGCACAGAGCAGATGAGATGACAGGTGGAGTGGATTTTATCTAAGAAAGCATATTTTATTACCCATTAAGAAAGTGAGTACACGATATTGAAAAAGAAAAAAAAAGATAAACTAGAGGTGGAATCTCCTTAAAGGGCCCCATCTATGGGCAGAACTTAATTAAAGAATCCCCTTGTGGTCAAAGGGAGGGGCTTCTGCCTAAATGGTAGAGTTTTCACCTTCCTGCTTGCACCGCAAGCCTACTATGCTTAATCATAGGAGCCAGATGTGTATGCTGGAACAAATGTTGTGTTCTAGCATATACATCTTGTGTATGAGCTCATGGGACAAATGTTGCTATTGAGCAGAGAGATGTTGATCTTGCTGTCCCCATACAGTCACACAGAGAGCAGAATGGGAGTAAAATACAAATTTTAAATCCTGTTTTGAATATTTAAAGCTGAATGATCAGCCACTAGCTAGCAGTAAGCTAATTCCTGCATTGTGACTAGAGATGGGGACGACTCACCATTTTGGCGAGTCGTCCCACTTCGTGAGTCGTCAAAAGTTGACAACTCATGAAGCACGAAGTTGCCTCCATGAAGTGACGAATAACGATTCATGGGGGGATTAAAAAAACCCACTGCTGTCCCCACCACCACCACCCTGCTGCCCCCCCCCACTGCCGAGCTGCCCCCTCCACCCCCTCACCCCCCGCCGACACCCCCTTACCGTAATTGCTGCTGCCGCTGCCGAGGACGCTTTCCCCCTCCATTTTCTTTGCAAAACATGGAGGGGGAAAGCAGCTTTTTGCAAAGAAAGTGGAGGGGGAAAGCAGGAATCGTTTTCCCCATCCACTTTCTTGCAAAGAAAGAAATTCTGGGTTAGAAAAGTGGGGGAAGTCTTATACATGGGGGCGTCTTATACACAAAAAATATGGTATTTAACGAATCGGCTATTTTCGTCAAAAAAGCCGATCCGTTTTTATATTCGTCCCCATCTCTAATTATGACTGCTAAATATGAGAAGGGTGATTATGCACTTGCCACACATTCCTACTATTTTTAGTTGTAGGTCTGTGAACAATCATAGATACAGTATCTAGATTTGTCTGCTCTGGCAATAGTTGTCCTGGATTTCAGCCGCTGTGCTCTCAATGCCAGGGATTGAATATGAGACTCTTTGAAAGCTCCATCGCTGGGACAAGGCCCCTCCTTAGTGTTGTATTTGCTGAGGTTGTTAAAATGATAACACTCATTTTTCAATAGCAAATACAATACCAATCTAATTGAACTATGCAGTTTGTCTATAATTTGGTCTAAGTTTGCAGTTTGTCTATAACTTCTACCCTGTTTTCCCTAAAATAAGACCTAACCTGAAAATAAGCCCTAGTATGATTTTTCAGGATGCTTGTAATATAAGCCCTATCCCCCAAAATAAGCCCCAGTTAAGTGAAACCCCGCCCTCCACCATTGTGCAGCAATCAAAATAAGATGACATGACTGTATTTGAATAAACATAGATTGTTGTACATGGAAAAAAAACCATCCCTTGAAAATAAGCCCTAATACGTTTTTTGGAGCAAAAATTAATATAAGAACCTGTCTTATTTTCAGGGAAACATGGTACCTTGAAGGTGGAGTAATGAACAGCATTCAAACATAATAAATATTCCTATATTCTGCCAACTAGCTGGCATTTATGATTTTGAAATACATTTGTGTGCTTGAAATAAACTCATGTTCAGTTCATGTATCTGAATTTTAGCATATATACAAGGACTTGCTGCTTTACATTGTATTGCTGAAAGGAGTTATTGCTAATGGCCATAAGGAGCATCCTATAGAGAAAGGTTTTGAGGCAGCTCATTGTGAATTACTGTGTTTTACAGTCAAGTAGCCACTAGCTGGCAATGTTATACAGCTCTTTCTAGAGATGTATTGTACAATTCCTTATGATGGGTGGGTAGGTCTGGAGTTTGTTTTGATTTTAAAAGGTGGAAAAGATATTGGATTTCTGTGCAGATGGGAATTTTTCAGTATTCCACTAGTGGATTCTTGGTTAAATTGCAAAAAAAAAAAAAAAATAAAAAAAAAAAGGGAAAGAATATTTTATAAAAATGTTTGCAGTATAATGACTAAATGTCTCATTGGTTTATTTGATCTCCTTTTAGAAATTGGCTTAGCACAGAATTAACTAAATATGTACAGATCAAAGCACAAAGAAATTATAATATGATAACACAATTTAAGCAAATTCATATATTAATACACAATTTAACGGTCAGTAATGCAGAAGCGCTTCAATTTAAAAAGTATGGTACAGCATCCACCAATTACAGTATTAATGAAGATCCTCATATTCTGCCAATAAATTGGCTTCTATTAAAAGCTCTTCTCAGTAAACCCTACCTTACAGGGTTTTGTTTAATGGCAAGCATATAATGCCTTTCTCAAAAACCTCTTCTTATAGGGTTCCTCCTCTCAAGAAATACTCTTTTCAGTAAACCCTATTTTATATTGTTTTTAAAAGCTCTTCTCAGTACCATACAGGTTTTCTTTTTTAGAACAAGTAGAAAATGTATGCAAAATACCCTGAATGCTTCACGTGCTACACACATTTTCAGCATTATTATTTCAATTTGTTTTCTTACAGGTTCCTATAATTAGTACTTACCATATTATTTAAATTACTACCATGTGTCCTAATCTACCCCTGTAGGGCATTAAGCAAAACAACTCATTTTAGAAATCTATAACCCAAAGCAGCAACTGTTGTTGTTTAGTCGTTCAGTCGTGTCCGACTCTTCGTGACCCCATGGACCAGAGCACGCCAGGCCCTCCTGTCCTCCACTGCCCCCCGAAGCTGGGTCAAACCCATGTTGGTAGCTTCGATGACACTGTCCAACCATCTCATCCTCTGTTGCAGCAACTAGTGATAGATTATGGTTGATGAATACACTGTCTATTACTGTCTATTACAGGAACAGAATAAATATAGGAGCCACATTCAGGTAGAACAGCAACTCTTTGGTTAAGCTTATAGGATGAGTGAATAAAGAGAAGAGCAAGTGAAGTGGGATGGATGATTGAGAAAGGCAAAGGAGACACAACTTCTATCCAACAACCTCTGGCCTGGTGTGACCAGCTGAGTGGGAAGACAGTGGAGCTCCAGGCACCACTGACGGGAACAGTGGGACCTTTGTGGCACCGGGATGCGTGAGTGGATGGTCCAGTCCCGGGGGCCAGATCCTCATTAGGTCCAGCTGCGATGGGGATGTCTCTGTCTCTACTAATGATCATGTGGATCTTGAAAACAATATTGAATGGAGGAAACTGGCACAAAACCACTTAAGAATGGAAAAATGAAACAGGAGGATTTTTTTTTTTAAATCCGCAGTATAGGGAGATTCTTTCTGAGGGCTCTGCTCATGGTTCAGAGTAGCTCAAATGTGTCATTCATGAGTTAGCAACCGGAACCTTAGCTTTTACAAAACAAGATCCTTCTTATTTTCTATAGGTATCCCAGAAGAAGGTAGCGATGTAGGAATTCAAAGTGTTGTCCAAAGCCCACAAGGAGGGATCAAACTTTTTTGCTGGCTGAAGGCCAATTTGGCGCAGTGGACCAAACAGTGGGACAAATACCTGTCTGATTGAGCCCTATGTCTACTGTATGCAGCTTTGATTTTTTGTTGTTGTAAATTTGTGTGTAAATTTTTTTAAAATTAAAAATGCACAATAAAATTTAAAATTACAATAAATATGGGGAAGGTATGGCGCTTTGATTCCTTCACAGTAAAAAAAAAAAGATTTTGTTTCATTCCCATTATGTTCTTTTCTTCTTTAACAGGGCTTTAGAATATTAAATAGCATCTCAATACTTTTTCATTGGAGTAATGAAATAGTTCCAACCTCTTACAGAGAAGTTTAATGCACTTCTGTTCAACACTATAGAGTTTAGTGCCATGCTCTCTGAATTACATGTTTAGAAACTCCAAATTATCTCAGTATATAAAAAGGAACAAAATCATAGTTTTTTTTTAAAAAATGGAATAATACTTGAAGAAACGATTTGCACAGAGAATGTTTTTCCATTTATAGACACTGCCGTTTTGAAACCCAAGGAAAACCATACCTATATTATAAAACTGGACAACACAATCACACTTTAGTTTCCTTCTGATTTCAATTGTTTGGTGCCATCTTCCTTACTGTTATCATCACCCTCATTGTCCACCGTCCTTTTTGCTAAAAAACTACTGAGGCAATACATAATAAAACCGGAAGGAAGACAACCATCAACAATCACACAGTTACCACATCAATACATAATAACACCACCATCAACAACCACACAGTGGCAGAAATCTTGTTGCTTAGTGTAGTAAGTCACAAATACAGTAGTAGTTGTGACTTACTACATTATCAGTGGAGCTTATGGAGGAACTGACTCACCACATTCCCACTATTTCAATGGGCCTACTGTAGTTGCAACTCATACACTAAGCAATAGGATTTCAGCCACTGTCATGCTAAACATAATTTAAAATTCTTCAATGCCTTTTTGAAAAGAATGATTGGGGCCTGTGACGTTCACCCTTTGAGGCACCTACGTGTTGTGCCCTCACAAAGGCTCCAGTCATGTTTTCCTCTCACTGCCACCAGTGGATTACCTCAATCCACAATATAAATGACGTTTGACCAGATACTTGTCTTGTGAATGCGAACAAAAACTTGTTTATTGAAGTGAAGCCAATTTAATAATCACAGAAGTTCTTCAGATGAACATTGTACACAAGCAAATCATTAACAGGTCTCTCATTACATATTTTTCTCTTGCCATATAATTACCACCTTCTCTTTCTATTTATCTTTCTATTTATCTTAACCAGCTTTATCTCTATTAGTATCTGTTCCTTCTCTCTCTGACTAACCAGTCTCTTATCTCTCTTTCTCTTTCTCTATCTCTCTCTGACTAACTCTCTGACTCTGACTCTCTCTTGCCAAACCTTTATATATCCCCTGACTCCGCCCCTCCAATCCTCTCATAGGCTCATGCAAATTAGATCATGACCATGAGTGGCAGGAGTGATGTCGGGCAATCGTCAAAGGACCCAATCATAGTTTTGGGAGGAGTGCATTCAACACTTTAGGAATCAAACAGGAGAAAAGCCATTTGCTGAATTGGAGGGGCTTGGAATTTGGTTGGATACCCAGTGTGGAGTAGTAGATAAAGTGACAGATTAAGAATCAGGAGGCCTGGGTTCGAATCCCCCTCAGCCATGGAAACTCACTGGGGGTTTGGAACTAGTAAAACTATTTCTTTAGTATCTCACCTTTGAAGGCCCTATTAGTTGGCTTTGACTTGATGGCACATAACAACAAAACAGAATTTGGCTATTCTTTTAATGCAGAGAAAAGCATGGAGAAATATGTCTAGTCTCACTCTTTCCCTTGAAAAAAAGAAAATGATCAGTCTGGATGCTTGTTGGATAAAGGAAACAAACAGACAATATTTACTTATACTTCATGGCTTTATTCTTTTTTGATTTCCCCTTTTTTCAACATGTGTCAGAAGCCTGGTCTCAGAAATCCTAAGATAATGTTTATCGAAAGCACTTAGGACTGAAACAAATACAACTGCTCTTTTGTAATGCAGAAATACTTTGAATATGCCTGTGGCATTCGCCCTTGTGGCCCCTGCTGGTCTTTCCCTCACAAAGGCTCACGTCGCGTTTTCCTCTTGCTGCCACCAGTGGATTTCCTCAATCCACAATATATATGACGTTTGTCTGAACACTTGTCTTGTGAACAGAAACAGAACTTATTTATTGAAGTGAAGCAGATTGAATAATAACAGAAGTTCTTCAGATACACATTATACATAAGCAAATCATCAACAGTTCTCTCAGTACATACTTCTTTTCTCTTGCTATATCATTACCACCTTCTCTACCTATTTTCCTAACCAGCTCTATCTCTCTCAGTATCTGTTCCCTCTCTCTCTGACTAACCAGCCCTATCTGACTCCTCCTTCTCCCGCCAAGCCTCATGTAGCTGCTGACTCCGCCTCTCCAGTCCTTTCGTAGGTTGATGCAAATCAGCTCATGAATATGAATGGTCTGAGTGACGTGGGCGATCGTCACATTAACATGTGTCAGAAGCCTGGTCTCAGAAATCCTAAGATAATGTTAATTGAAAGCACTTAGGACTGAAACAAATACAACTGCTCTTTTGAAATGCAGAAATACTTTGAATATGCCTTACAAAATTGTATGCTAATTCACTGGAGATACAAGGTAAAAAACCCTCCCCTTTCTGGAAGACTGTTACTGTATTCCATTACTATCTTTAAAGGAAGCTTGTTTTTTAACTCCTCCCATAATAGCTGTGAACATTTGTTGACCTGTAATTCTCCCTCATCCATATGATACATTCATACATTTTATCGTCTGCCTGGCAAGCCTGTACCATGCATGCTCAGTTTGTAGCAAAGTCACTATTTTTTCCCATTTGAAAGACCTATTTTGAGGATAGTATATTTCAGCCCCTGCAGCCTGGATTCTTTCCAAATTAAAAAAAAGTGGGTGGGGAGAACCGTTCTCTTTCGAAATTAGCAAGACTGGTCTTTTCAATTTATATGAGCTGGGAACTTTAGGTTGCCTATTTCTGAACATGTGAGTAAAGCAGTTTCACTTTTTAAAGAATCATAACTTGAAAACTCTTCCCGTAAACTTCTACAAATGTGGCCCCAAGCAAGGGCAGTCTGCCTGCTACACCTGTGCCAAGTTTGGTGCTGATCCAAAGTCCAGTTTCAAAGTTATAATTTTTTGTTTGGGCTGCTCCCATTTTCAGAATTTCCCCTGTAGAATGTTGATTTGATCTGCTGCACTATAACATAGTGGCACTATTGAGCAGCTATAATAGAGTTATCAGCTTGCTGGTTTAGGTCTCAGGTAATAGCTCTGCTTCCCTGGTTCCCAGGTATGGAGAGAAATCTCAGGCTGAGCAGAGCTGGGGGATGATATTAGAATTTTGTGGCTTTAAATCATGGGCACTCATCTCTGCATGTTCTCAGCTGACATCAGGGCTCATTGGCCCTGCAAGAATGTGGTTGTATGTCCACAGAGCAAGGGCGTATGAAAGCAAGGGTATGTATATACCAGCTAGTCCTACTATGGTCTGAACTGGTGCCTCCTAAACAAAATTAAGTCTTTCAGCATTCTGGTTCCTCCAAGCGTAAACACAGAGTGAAATGTGCCTTCACAATAAGAGTGCCTACTCAGTTTATCTGTTACATATGAGACCTTTTGCAACACAATACGGTTAACTTTTTGCATATGTTAAGCGTTAAATGATTTTAATGAAATTTTTTTTTATTAATTTAAAATTTATGGAATTGGTGTTTTGAGTATTCTGACATTCTTCTCTGTACCTGCTACATAGCCCAAAGCCATCTGAGCATTCCACCTATTTTTAAGCTATTTGGATTATTATCTGTGGTCCTGAGACTTCAGTCATACCAAATGATTTGTTAGCTGACTGGACTGAAAAGCCCTTTTAATTTTCTCAGTAAAACCCTACTCATTCCAGATTTACATCACTGTTGATTTTTAGGCCTTGAAAATAAATATCTTTCCCCAGTTTATGAATCTATAAACACCACCCACACCACCAAAGAGAGAAAGCAAGTGGTAGTGAGGAGGATAAAAGGTCCACTAAATCCTTGAACATTTATGAAGGTCTTGATATTGGATGGAATATTTATTGTCAAGATTAAAAGGTTTGGCTTCAGATGTGGCCTTTCTAAATCACTGATTTCTTCCTTGTCTAGATATTGAGCTCAAGAGGCCAGTTGAGGGGGGGAAATGCAAGGAAATGGAGCTGAAGCCAAGGCTTGTGTTAATTTAAAAACAATAAAAACTAGCTTAGTAAGCAGAAAACACAAAAGATGAGAAAATAATGCTGAGAGTTATGCCTGTGCCTTAAAGTCCGCAAAATGGTAAATTCAGAAGGACAATGCGTGCATCCATTCCATATTCCTTCCATGTGCCTCCTGGTTGAAACAATGGCAGATGGTGTCCATTAGAGTTGACGGGTAGAAGGACCCTGGGTGAAGCTAGGGGTGACGGGCAGAGCTGGGGCAAATGTGGGCACAGACAGAGCCATTCACTCTTGCACTGCCTCAGGCCTACCCCACTCTTTCACCGTGCATTTTTACTGAGGAGTAGAAAAAACCTTGCCCCCAAATTAGGAATCTTTCTGCCTGCTGCTGGCTCCCACTTTTTTCTCCCTCGTAGTGAGCTGGCTTCAGGTGGCGTGAGTCTGGCCTGGGACATGTCCTATTTACCCTAAAAGGACAGCCTCCACTGCTCTGAGGAGAAATGTTCAGGAAATATATATTTTAAGGGCACCTTCTGATAATACCTTCATTCTGTTGAAATCACACAAATGTGCTTTCTTCTCATGCTGTAAATGCCATGTCAGAAGTTCTGATATGAACATACAAACATCTCTGCCCCCAATACTCTGTTACCTTTATGGATGGATGAAGAAATGCTTAACCTTTCACATTTCAATGTGAAATTGTCTAATTTAGAACTCTGGGAACCGAATGCACGGTTGAACACAATGTATGACTGGAAATCTGCACACTCCAAAACTAAGATTCTCTCTCTGTCTCCCTGGAAGGCTGAGAACCAAGGAGGTGGGACCTAATATTTGCTGCATGAGAGTGCAGCAATGACTTTGTGCTGGCAGAGTAAATCAATATTTTATAAGGCAATTCTAAAAGTGGGGGCAGCCAAAACAAAAAAAACTATAACTTTAAAACTGGGCTACCAATCAGCACAAAATTTCTTGTAGACCATCTTGACTGCTGACATGGATGTTGTCAACATTCAGGCTGCCCTTTGCTATGTAAAGCTTGGCATTCTTTTTCCTGCTGGCAACACAGGCACGATATTGTGCAGCAATATTGGGCCATTTCCTGGAATTTTGGATACAGAAGCACAATACTCCACATTCATAAACCAGAGGTTTTTTTAAAAAAAGAATTAAATATATGAAAAGATGTTGTAACTAGGGCCTCTGTGTGTGTGTGTGTGTGTGTGTGTGTGTGTGTGTGAGAGAGAGAGAGAGAGAGAGAGAGAGAGAGAGAGAGAGAGAGAGAGAGAGAGAGATGCCAACTACACTTTGGTCTTCATGCAGGTTCAGCAAAATTGATTTAAGTTTGTTTTTTAAATATCTGTGTAAATGTGAGGTAGACTAAATAGGCAAGCAAAGAATACGTCACTATGGCTGAAATCCTGTTACTTAGTAGAGTAAGTTGAAGGCCCACTGTACATGCAATTGATTCAAATGGGACTACTCTAGTTGTGACTTACTATGCTGAAGTAAATTTCAACTAGAGTAGGTCCATTTGAATCAGTGGAACATACAAAGGAGTTGATTCACCAAATCCCCACTGATTCAATGGACCTACTCTAGTGTGACTTAATGAATGTGAATAATTCCAGAGTGTGTAAGAGCAGCCTCACTTCTGTCACTAATTTCTTAGGGTTGCCTTGACATCTTAGAGCCAGGGTCCCCAACCCACGGTCCGCGGCCCAGTACCAGTCCGTGGCCTTGGCAGGACCGGGCTGCAGAGACAGATCTCCTCCCCCCCCTGCATGCACGCCCCCACACATACACGCATGCATGTACGCCCCCCACATACAAGCACGGACCTTCACACCCTGCCCACCCATGCACGGGTGCCCCGCCCACCCCATGCATGCACACACAGGTGCCCCGCCCACCCATGCACACACACTGCCCCCCCTGCACACATGCCAAACCGGTCCGCGGTTGAGAAAAGGTTGGGGACCACTGTCTTAGAGGATGCAGATAGTCACCATAACTTCCATACTCTGGTGTTTAAGCCAAAGCTCAAGTAAAATGTTATATATAACAACATTACCTGTATGTGTGACATCTGCCTCCTGGTTTGATGCTCCTGGGCTCCATCCCATATCCATTGCTATACTTTTTATGTGTCTAGGGATAGCTTGTGTCTTGTGCAATGCAGGGTGTATCAAACCAGCCAAAGAGACGCCAGATTCCTCTGTGAACTACCATCAAAAGCTTAAATAGCAATCTCTTTCCAAGTTGGGGTGGGCAGCATTTTGTCCGTTAAGATCTTTATTGTCTTACAGGTGACAACCTATCAGGGACCACTGCTGCTGGTGGACAAATGAAGCCCATGGCAGGCAGAGCTAGAGCCAAAAGTCGACCGACACTTTTGTGTTTTCCCACTTCTCCCTGTGCTCTGTTTCTTCCTCTCTCCCCACCACATGCTTGGGATACAATTTATGAGAAAACCAGTATTTTTCTCTCTTCCTATCCACTCAGTAGGCTGACAAGCTACAGACAGATTACTCCTGCCAGACGTTTGCACTAACTGCTTGAAAAGGACTTTTGAAGGGATGCTTATGGTTGTAAACGGCACAACTCAGCTTAAAACATAGGTATTTTCATGGCTGACCTTGGAATTTTGGCAAATTCAGCAGGCTGCCTAGTTTGCTTTTATGGCTGGGCCGCTGCAGATGTCCAGGGTGAACCTGATTCTGTTCTGTTGCAGGGCTTTAAAGTGGTCTGTCATACGTGAGTGCATTTTTCTCTTGGAGGTCAGAACTAGACCTTTTATATTTGTTACTGAAGGAATATTCAAGAGGTCTCTTGTACTGAAAAGATCTGTCAGGTTGTTGCCAAGACATTTTCAAAAAGTGCAAAGTACATTGTAGAGGCTTTTCAAATGTTGCGAGCTTTTAAAGCCTAGAGAAGTGTATAAGCCTTCTTTCCACAGATCATGTTATGGCAGTATAAATGGCAAGTCTTTCCCTCCATCTGCATTTGGTACCCTGCGGTTACTTTTGAGGGAAGAAGGGAAAAAAGAGATGACTGCTAGCTATATCTTCACTTAGTTGTTTGACTCATGCTGTAGAAAGAAAGAAAGAAAAGCCTACATTTCTGCAGGCCTTTTTCTGAGTATCTGTATAGTCGGATATACACTTCACTTTTGGAATATGGTACTTTTTGGAAAAAATATGCTGCCTTGGGCTGTTTGGTGGCTTTATACCGTGATTGTGAGAACTGTCACATAAAAAAGTTTCTGGGACATTTTTGTTGCTGTGGGGTGTGGGTGGGAGGACCAGTACTGGACACTATTTACCAGCAGGTATTCTGTTGCCCACTACACTGGATTATAAAATATTTTTTCCAGAACTATTTACTAGTTACCGTAACTAATTACTTCCAGGGTTAGGAGGATGTAACACAGTAATTATGCATTAACTGTTTGCTGTATTCTCATTACTCGCAAAAGTTGCATTTAAATAGATTTTAAGTCATTTCATTTGGTTTTAAAAATGTTTTATGTCATTTTCATTTCAGTCCTAAATTGCAGAGGAACTGTTGTTTTATTTTAATGTTTTGCAGTTTTATATTTGAAGAGTATTATTGGGATGGGCCACTAGAGGGAACCAGAGACTATCTCCCAGCATAGTTGCAGTTTTGGAGAAAGTAGCCCTGTTAGTCTGTGCAAGCATATTAAGCAAAATCCAAAGAAACAAAATAAAACAAGTTTCTAGAACAATGCAGTTTCCAGAACACAATATAAATGCAGGAGAAGGCAACACCTTTATTAGACCACTTAAAAAAAATCAAAAAAAATCAAACAATCAGTGTAAGGTTTCATTAATTAAAATTCACTTCCTTAAGGCATGCACCAATATCTTGTGGACAGTGCAGAAAAAGTATAAATGAACGTCTCAAATAGTCATAGCAGAGGTATCTTCTTAAGGTGAGTTTAAAGGTGGTGACAATCAGGCTTTGGGGTGTGGTTTAATGCTTCACCCCTGATAACATATGGTTGGAATTGTCCACCAAGCTATTCAGACAGAACACAAATATTAATAATGAGCAGTGCTACAAATCATTATTGAAAATGGAGCAAGAACAGCAGCCTGGGTATCTCAAAGTAAAAAGCAACACAACACGTTCCTTTTTGAGATAATGTTCCAAGCTTGGACTTCTTTTGGACATGATCAAAGAGGAACAAATAGTATCAGAGATCTGGTGTACAGGGATAGAAAATAAATTCACATTAACTCAGATGTTTAACCAATTTATTCAATTTGTGAGCTGCGTGACTTTTTGAAAAATGCAGAAACATATATTTCGTTTTTCAGCTTGGACGTGGGGAAACTCCACTGAAATGTATTTGATGGACCTGTACATCCTCATTTTTTAAACCTGGGGGCAGGGTGAATGTTTCCTTTACCTGTGGACGGATATCTTTTCAGATCTTAAAATCTTTTCTGTATCCACACGAATGGGCCACCCTTTGAAAAAGTGCCTCAGACGGCAACATTCTTTGATTAGTTTCAGAGAGGGGAGGAAATATCCTCTGTGTATCAAACCATTACTTTCCTTTGAAATCACACTGAGGAGAGCAGTTGCTGGCTTGAAACTTCTCAAGATGACACACAGAGTAATCATTTCTAAACAACAAATAGTGAGACTATGAAAGCAAACAGGCTGTCAGTAGTTTCATTTTCTTCTATAATAGGAGCACATCCAATATGATATCCTGGCACAGCAAAAAACTTGAATGTGACCAAACTGCAACATTTGACACAATGACAAGTGCAATATTTTCCTCCTTGCTTTCAATTTCAGTTTTGTTTTCATCTTCACTTTTCTCTTGTTCTTTCAATATAGGAATGAAAATAAACTATGGAAGCTTCTGTGCCACAGTTTTATCCAAAGCAAATTTAGTCCACCCGCTTGAATAAGCTGGCCTCTTTTAAAATGTAAATACAGAAGCCTTTCACATGGGATGGGGGTGCTGGTGGCTGCCACCACTCCTGGCACCACTCTCCACCCACCCACCGGACAAGCAAGCCCTGTGAAGGAGGAAGGGCAGTAGGGCTTGCCTCATGTGAAGCGAAGAAAGTTGCTTTGCATTCCATACCGTTTTTACTGGGTGTGTAGTTGTGGCCCTTGTGTAGTCTAAATGATATTATCCACTGGGGATGGGCCATTCACATTTTTTGGACTTTGACCCACCTGAAAGACCCACACCTACAGACACCTAAATTTGGTTCACATGGAGAAAGGCCTAGCTGAAAGGCTTGAAGGCTTAGCTTAATGGCCTAGCTTCCTGTTAAAAAAGGAAGCCATGATGATGCTTATTGAGAGCTGGTTAGAAGAGGAAGACACTTCCATTGTAAATGGGATGAAAGAACACAGAATTGATATGATCATAACGTTGTACCATAGGCCATGTGTTAGTTATCCTTCCCCCAGGAAACAGAGAGAAATATTGCAGCATTAGGTTACTTCATGTACTGATGAGGCCACAGCAAGTGCTGTGGGAGAAAAATTGGCTGCTAAGTCTGCCAGAGTTGCTTTAGCTCATAATAATGACGATTTCCCTGTCAACCTTTGGCCCAGTGTCTCTCAGATAAACTAGGCCTAACTGCAACATTTATCTTCATTCACTCAGTTCATCAGAGATGTAAGTTCTGGAAGTATAACATTTTTAGATTGCTGAAGTTTTAGGCTGTTGGTCTATGGCAGTGGTTCCCAACCTTGGATTCCCAGGTGTTTTTGGACTATAACTCCCATAAATCCTGGCCAGCACAGCTAGTGGTGAAGGCTTCTGGGAGTTTTAGTCCAAGAACATCTGGGGACCCAAGGTTGGGAACCACTGTTCTATGGCATCACCTCACAAAAAACATCTATAGTAGCTGGCATCTAAATATGGTGTTCTTTCAGAAGCATTTAAAACTGCCTTTCTTGAGCATGACACAAAGGTTGGAAGACAGATTGCCTCTGCTCCACAGGCCAGAATGGGTTTGCTGCATTTCCAAATTGCTGCTTGTATGAAGCTGACAAATTTCTTTTCATTCAATTTCCAACAAGTATTTTGAAAATTTAATGCTTATTTTGATTTGCCCATTTTAATGACTTGCACTGTTAATAGTCCAAGAATCCAGTTCTTTAATGTGGGCAAAATACATAGAAATGTCAAAGGACGCTTGGAACACACATTATTCCAAGGTTTCTGATTGAAATGGCCTTGACAAACAACTGGGTCTATGACGATTCTTTTTTCAATGTGAAACAAATTTAACTCAAGCATAGTGTGTCCCCATGGTTTGGAATGCTGTTGTCACTGCCACCGATATGGATGCTCTTTAGAACAGCTACAGAATGATTTTAGAATTGAAATCACTGGGGTGTTTTTTGGCAGCCTGTGCTTTTCCTACAACAATCATAGTTTTAACAGCAGGTATCTCCACATGACTTCCACTTATTTTGTTGGCTATACTTTCAAAAAGCTTAAAATATTTTGAGCAAGCAGAATTAAACACTTAATAAAGAGGCAAAGTTTCTTTCTTATTATAATATCACAGCTTTGAATTTATTTACTATAGATTGTAGCCCATGCAGTGCGAGTATACACATGCTGGGTTAATTCTTCTCCAGGAAAGAAGGACCCTCAGGGATGTGCAGTGGGAAGAAAGAACAGAGGGAAATTGGACAGAAGAAGCTTGCAAGATCAAGCTTTCTTTATCTTTAGGAGTGGCTCTGGGGCAGATACAGGGCTGCAATGGAGAGGAAAGGGTAGAGGCTTCTCCTTGTATTCATGCTGCTTGGAATTTTATATTTCTATGACATGTTTCCTCCCTAAAAATCAAAACCAACTTATATAGGGTCATAAGAGCACTGCCAGAATAGACTAAAGGTCTGTTTAGCCTAGGCTCCTGTTTCCTACTTATCATAGCCAGTTGCCTATGAGAAGCCCTCAAGCAGGCTGTGAGCATGATAGCAACCTCCCTCTCACGGGATTTACTAAAAGCTACCTTCAGGTAATATATAGCTATCGTAATCAGTAGTGCCTTGACACTGTAACTCACAACAGACACAGACACTTAGTCTGGGAGGCATCTGATGCACTTCCATCTCTGAAGATGAGCTAGTCAAACCAAGGGATGGGGCAGCAGTAGTATAGGGGGCACTACTGATCTTTTGAGGTGCTGTTCCATCCTCACTTTGGCCAGTTTTTCTTCAAAGATGAAGTAGATACTTTCAGACATGTATCTATGTCTATTTGAGTCACAGGATCAGGCAACTGACATAAATAAAATAGAATAAAACAGTTGAATGAATGGGACTTGTGAAGTCAACATATATGTCCGGTTCATACAATGTGTAAGGTCTAGTTGGGGTTTAATAACTGCATTTAGATCATTGCATTTTTATTGACCCCATAACTAAACGGTCTACCTACACATACACTCCATGGCGGGAAGTGGTTGCATGTCATAAGAATCATGCCTTTGTATTCCTTACCTTATCCCTAGTTTAAAAAAAAAATAAGAATCATGCCTTTCAGGGTTTGTTAATGAATATAATCTGAGTGTTTGTGAATGCCAACAGGGGTCTTACATCTGATGTGCTGCTGGTGGTGAAAGTAGTGGCAGGTAAGAATTAAAATTGTTTCAATTTTTTTCCCTCTGCCATGTATGACACGGTGATCTGGAAGGTCCTGGAATCCAAATCTACATTTGTCTACCTGATAGAATAATCTCATTAAATAATGCAACTAATGGAGGGACACACAGCAGCACATGCATTTCCAGCAGAGCGTAGCAGGACTTTTAGCCTCCTGAGGAATAACTCATTGCTACTTTAATAGCCTGAACACTTGTTTGCCAAATGTGAGAACTTTTTGTGAGCTATAAAACTGAACTGCAATGGGTACCTGCTTCATTTTATTGTTATTTTCGGATAATGTCCAATTGTGCATCTCTCTGAGAGGTCTGCCAACTTCAAAACAGTAGTAAAAACATTCTGTGAAATACGTTTCTGGGATGACAAAGCAAAAGAAATGGCTCATCCACTGGGAAGCAGCTCAAATCAATAAATATTGAAGTACTGCAGCCAGACTGATCCTCTTGTGCTGCCTGCTCCTCTTGTAACCTTACAAGGTGTGTCAAAATGGCATTTTGGGGCTTGCTGAGGCTACCTGTAAATTGATATAACATGCCCTAGAATAACATCATGGAGGCTGGAAAATAGCAGCAGGTAGCATTAGGCCGAATTCTACTAGTACCCCTCCACTATGGGAAAGCTTTTAAGTGGGGAGAGGGCTATCTCTCTCTCCCCCCTATCTCCCAACCCCCTTCTTTGCTTCACAGACCTGCTTCTCAGTATTAAAACAATCAAAACGCAAGGTAAAGGAACATTAAACAGAAATGCAGCCCCAAATCATTGAGAGCATTTCTCACAGTCCGTTCCATCACCAAAAGCCCACCTGAATAACAAGGTATTTGGTGATGGATCCATAGATATTTAAAGTGCTGCTTCCTGTGGTGAGTAAGGCTGCTCAAAGAGTAAGGGCATGGGTGAGCAGGATCTGTTGTGGAGGCTAGAGCAACCTGACATGGTAACAGGTACATTTGATATGGTGGGGAGCTAAACAAAGTGAAGAATTGCTTTTGAAGGAAGCATTCCAGCCTTTGCTTGCCATTCAAAACACTTCTGTTCATGGAAACCACATTGGCAAAGAATAAAAGAATCCATCAATGACAGTAAGGCAGCCAGCTGCAAGTCCAGCAGTGAGAAGAACCTAAGAATAGAAATGATGTTATCTAATGCATATAATTTCATTTATGCTTAGTCAAGTGCACATGTCTTAGATGATACTAATGTCTTCCTCGGAAGATGATCTGCTAACTAGTGAATGCCAAATTAGGTGCAATGCAGTGCATGAGAAAGCCCAGTAGAATTTAAGCAATTAAAAAGTAAATGTAACTTCTCATTGATTATAATCCTTCCCCAAATTACCCAAATGGCATATAGTTGCCTTCTAAATTCTTCTTAATTAGCACCCAATTCAAATTTAATAAGGTTAGTTATTCTATGAATATAATAATTCACAAGCAAAACATTGTGCAATAATCATCATTAGGAAACCTTCAGTATGAAAGGCATTTGCGATACTCAGGATTATTTAACAGGCTCCAGTGTGGAATGGATTGTCTGAAAACCAGACATTGCACATCACATTGAGTAAAACTGGGGTGCTGAAAAATCCCTTGAAAGAGAATTTGACCTCCAGGCAACTCAGCTTTCACAGGCCTCACTTCTGCCTGCTAATATCCAGCCAGTTGCTTGTACTTAGCAGAGCTGAGCACAAGTGGATTTCTAAAATGCTCTAGTCTATTTCTAGGCAGAAAAATTGGGGTGGGGTGAGGGAACAATTTCACCCAATTTGTGGTAGTTGGTGAAGCTGTTGTAGCTCAGTGAGTTGGAGTGCCTAGCTGCAAAACTAGAAGTCAGCACTTCAAATTTCCAGTGCACCTTCCGAAAACACGTGGGACATTAGTGGCTGACGGGGTCACATGCCCTGCCATCCATGTGGCGTCAGAAAAGGTACGTGATTCCAGAGCATCAGAAAGGCCATATGTTTTGTCTTTGTGGCAGATAATTATAATGAAGTTCCTTCCCTGTAAGCCCTGTAGAAGGTATGCAGAAGGGCAGTGTTATATCCAGTTCCGGGGGGGGGGGGGGGGGAAGGGGAAGCTAATTCTGTGCCACAATTTGTCCTCTGTCTCCCCAGGGTATTATTTCCCTGTTAAAAAAATCCCATTCTTATGCCTTATTTTCAGGGCCTGTTGGAAGCTCTTTTAGTGATTTTTTTGAGCTTACCATAATAATACAAGATGGCCAAAGGCACTGCATTTCAACATTTTCCCTTTTTATTTTGTTTCTCCATTAATTTGAAATTTTCATCATTATCCACATTTCCTGATCTGGGAAAAAAAAGCTATGCAAAAGAAAATAATGTTATGGTCCTCCTCTGGAGTGTGGGAAGTGTGGGAAACTGGAAAGACAGTCAGCTACTGTCAACTGCCTTCACAGTTTGGGAAACTGGAAAGACAGTCAGCTACCACAAGAGTTGACTGCACAGTGAAAGACCGGGCATTTACATGCTCCTTGGCCTACCTCATAAATTAGAAAGGACTTCAGATACTAATCCCATGAGAATTTCTCCATGATATCTCCTCCTTTCAATTTATTTTTCAAAAGGAATTTCTTTTCTACCAATTTCAATGATAATGATTGAAATCTCATGGGATAAATCTGTGGCACAGCATTAATTTTCGGCCCCCTACCATCTCTCTCTTAAGTAAAGGCCTACAGGGACCTTTGACTGTCAGTGCTTTAGCCAGTGCTCCCAGGTTTTAAATCTGGGGTCCTGATTCCCATTACCAGTGTCTCCCTGGATGCAATAGATATGGACATATTAGGGCTGCCTGGTGTAACGAAAGCTGCTGAAGTCTCAGGAAGTTGCCATACTTTCTAGACATACTAGACAGGGAGAGAAATCTCAGAGTAGGCAGCTGTAGAAGAGGAGAAAGTTTGATCTAATCATAAGCGGGGGTGGGGGGTGTTTAGTGCCTAGCTACGTATCTCCTCCCTGCTCCCAGCTGGAGAGGCTCACAGGTACCAAACAAATGTATATTGTGTATGTTGTACAGATATTTGTTTACAAGGTTGTGTGGACATCTGTATTGTCTGTCTCACATTTTCCCTCTCTCTCTTTCACACACAAACATGTATGTGCATGCTTACTATTTTTGCAGTTCATACACAACACAAGGGCCTTCACCCTGTCACATCACAAGGGATCAATCAATCCCTGTTCTTGAGATTTGGCCTTGAAATCTCAGAGAAGTGGACGTTTGTGTGTACATTGCGTGTGGAGGATGGAACTGTAACAGCAGGCTTGACCTGAACCTGTGTGTTAAATGTGTTGAGTGGGCTTCAAAATGAGGCATTTGCTTTTTTAAAGTAACAATAAAGCAACAATATAAAGGTGTTTATATAGCAGACATGGTCATACCATTTAGACAGAGTGAGCCAGCCATCCCTGGCAGCACTGGTGGCTGGCTCACTCTATCTAAATGGTAAAGCCAGGCCTATTGTATAGTTGCAGAAACCTCTCCCCCCCCCGCCCCAAAATATGATGAGTCATCTTTCATTTCAAACATTCAACACATTTCATACTAATGTAATAATTATTGCAACGATTCTCTGAGGTTGGTCTCTGAGTATCTTTATTGCCATATTGAAGAGCTTGGGGTAAGACAGACGGAAACACAGAGCTGATGGCTTATGAAGATTTCCAGAGAACGGGGTGAACCCCCCCCCCCCAAGAAAACCTCTTTCTCAGTACTTATTACAATGCTTTGTGGCATCTTACATCTGGAGAGCTTCTGGGGAAAAAAATTAATGACAGTTAAAAAAAAATTCACAGATGTCGGGCTGATCGTAAATGGCCTTGACCTCTTGTTACAGGGTGATGGTTGTTACATGGCCTCTCTTTTCGATTATCTTCCCAAATGTGTCTAGTCTTTCAGAAGTAATTTAGATGGCTGGCAAACTTCTCTGTAGTCAAGCAATTGAGACAGCCGAGCGTTCTGTTTGTGGCAGCCCCTGTAAACGTGGCACAAAGCATTCTCTTGTATGCATCTTATCAGCTGCCTGGGAGTAGCTTTGTACCAGGGACCTAATTTCACACAGAGCTGTGCTAGGTAATAAAACCGCTCGACTCCCTGCCTGGTACAGTAAACGGCAATGATGGTGTACTTAAAGATTTTCAAGCTGCTATTGTCTTCATCAGCTCATGCGTTTTCATGGTTTGATTACAGTCAATGACCTTAGGTGTCACCCGTGGCAGGTAATTTTTGATATATGAGCAATGTTCCTCTGTGTGACACACACACACACTTTTCCTGTTAAGTCACTTGACTCTTCTCCCTCTTTTCCATTCTCTTAGCTCCAGGTGTTTTCCAAAGAAAAGACAATAATAATATTGGCACCAGTGTCTGCCTTTCCATAATCAAGGCCCTACTGAGTCTTCAATTACCTTGTGGTTTGTCTCTGTTAGCTTTCAGAGGTAAAAAGCCCCACAGGACTTCAAAAAGCATGCAAACCAGTCCAAAGATACCTGCTCCTGTTTTCGACCAAATCTAATGTAAATTCCTTGTTAATACAAATAGAACCATACATTCAAGTATGGTTATAATGTGTCCTGCATGTGAATCCTCTTTTTATATGGAACAAAAGGTTCGTCAAGTCAAGTCACCCTTAATACAGTCAAAGACCAACCTCCAAATGTACAAATAAAACAAACTACAAAATACTACATTCTCATATAAAAAAAGTTTAGAGTAGTTAAGGTAGTTAGTCAATTCCTAAATCTGGCCACAGATTAACTCTTAACATTGCCCTTGGGCATACAGTATCTTGAAGATATTGTTTTGTGTGTTATCTCATATAACACGTTTTACCATTAGAGGGTGCCAAAGACTTTCCCAAGTTGGGTTAAAATATTTATGTAAATATAGACATGTCTTTTTTTAAAAGTCAGAATCAGAATAGTATTATACTAGTCTAATGTGGCAACAAGTGCAAGTAAGTTTTCAGTTGAATTCACCTGCTTCAGTCCTTAACTAAAGAGTTGAGGGAGAACTCTCACACCAGAGTTGATCCCTTCAGTCTGTCATGGAAATGACAACAGGTTTGGGCTTGGGGCACATCAATGTGCTTTGCCTAGCTGCCACCTGCTATAAGTAACCTTAATATCTGGAGGAAAAGCCGAACCTCTCGACTGAGGAAATGCCTGCTCATTCATTTGGGTGGGCCTGTTCTAGATATGACTAAATCTGGATAAAACCCTGCCTTTTGTCCTATGTGAATGATAATAGGTCTTTCTGTCCAGAAAAAAACATTGTCTAATTTGCACTTCAGCATGGTTTATGGTGCCCTCCTATCCACTGAGATAAGCATAGTTATTAGCTGAATACCTCAGACCCCATGTTCCTTTCATTCTGCTCTTTTCTAGGTGACTTTTCCTCATATTTGTGTTAACAGTGTGTCTTGAGTCATGATCCAGGCTGTGTATACTATTTGCCTGAAAATATCACAATTCCATTCTGAGTTCAAGAAAACACACTTGTTTCACTAAAATAAAAATATGCATGTAGATGAAATATTTCCACATATTCACTGGCACAAATCAGTTTTCATGATTCTGGGATTCTGAAGTTTGCAGTTGAGTGTGGAATTTCACAGAGAGATGATGGGACAATAGTATTTCTGAGATTGAGGTTAGATAGGTGGTAGGTGTGATATGCCATTTGCATACAAATGGCATATTGGAGCTCAAGCAGCCTTGTTTGGTTTAGCTCCTTCCAGTTTGAATTTCCGATATCATGAAATGGCTTAATAAGCAAGCTACTTCAGGATATTGGCAAATAGAACACTTCCTCTACTTCTTGGTAGAGGGGTATGGAAAATGAAATTTCCTTTAAGACTCTGGTAGACTATTGCTGAGCTAATGCATCACTTATTTTAAAAAGAAAACTATTAGATTTGGTTGCAGGCGGTTTCTTAACTGGTCCTTTAAGACAAGATTTTTTTTAAAATGTATAAGTGATGCAGTGCATTAGCAATGGTCTACCAGAGTAAAAGAAAAAGAAAAAGAAAAGAAAGAAAATCACTTCCCCTGCACCTCTGCCATGGAACAGTGGAAGTGATCAATTTGCCAATATCCTGAAGCGGCTCATTTAATATATTTTTTAATATGAGTGATGCAGTGCATCAGTGATGGTTTACCAGAATCTAAAATTTCCTTCCTTCCTTCCTTCCTTCCTTCCTTCCTTCCTTCCTTCCTTCCTTCCTTCCTTCCTTCCTTCCTTCCTTCCTTCCTTCCGGAATAATTAATAACAATTATCATCATAATATAGTCTGAAAATGGCTGTTGGTATCAAGTGTCTCACAGATGCTTTTGTACAGAAAGGTATGATACAAACATTTAAAGGAACAATATCCATAGGAAAGTGCAAACAGATATTACTTTGCCACCTTAGTTAGCTGCTACAGCCATCCTCACACATCTGAGATGAAAAAGAATAGCTTTTAGATCACAGATCAGGACTTCTAAAGCAAGTGGGCAGAAAAGAGCTTTCTCTCCCTTTAGAAATCATGGCTCCATAGGCAGTCCGTGACCAGGAGGATGCTGCTGCATCCCAAAACTGAACCCTTCCCCAGCTTAGACTACAAACTGCCCGTATGTGATGCCCTGTTTGGATATTCAGATGAGAAGGGATTCAGATCTTTCTATGTAATGGTTATCAAAATGTACTGATGAGAAAACACATAGGAGTATTGTGGTTTTAAAATATCAAATGCAATATGGCCAGTAAAGAACAACATTCTGTTGTTTAAGGGGCTGGATATCAAATAGTTAATATGAGTTACTTAAAATTAAATTTAGCTGAGATTTAAAATAACACTTAATAGCATGTAGTATTGTTTTTACAGCCTGAGCAATCATAATCTGGGAACATATGCTATTTACATTATCCCTCTGGTCTTCACATAGTAATAGTAAAGTAATTTGTGTGATGCGTTAAATTGCTTGGTGTAATTGAATCAATTGTCTTTGTGTAGACAAGCCTGTTGTTAGCTCCAGGGCCCCATCACTTCCTAGAATCAGAACAAATGAAGCCAGCTGATTTCCATGGACTGTAGTGCAAATCAGGATTAATAAATCTACAGAACATTCTTAGCCATAGGTCTTCATAGACATATACATGTAAGGAAGTTTGCATAACCATGGTTATTTATCAGATACTAACGTTTTGCTATTTATCAGATGGTAATCATTAAAAAGGCACCTAATGACTGCATGTAATGACTTGTGCTTAAGGACCAGGCAAATCGATGGTGCCATAACAAATAGCAGGAATGCACACCCCTAACTAACAGGTAAGCTCTTTCTTCATTTGGGGCAAAGGATATTGGAGTTGTATAAAGTTGAAGTGCCTGCACAGGGCATGCAATAGAGTGTTGACTTCCAAATGGATGTGGGTGGGAAGCTCACTCAGGAGTGTATGAAGAAATTCTGGGGGAGGGGGGAGATACTTAGATGGTTATTTTTTCCCCTTCTATATTACAGATGTAATGTTTTGCAAAAACAAGGTTGGACTGTTGGAATTTTTACAACCCTGTATGCTGCCTGAAGAAGGTGGCTGGGAGGGAGCTTTCTGGACTGGAGTGACTGTCAAATTACCCAGCACTAACCAATCATTCCTTTCCTGCCACTAAATTCAAAGAGTCCTGCCTCTCTGCTCAGTGCCTTATCCCTCTCTAGAATCTGTTGAAGTCATGTTTGTCAGTTTGCTATTTGATCTGTTCAGTTGTAAATAGTGAAATATTTTATTATTTCTATTCATGTCTCAGAGTGAGTTATTGAGACTGTAAGTGCCACTTAATTAGAAAAAGGGTGGACTACTCTAGGGAACCTGAAGCTATTCTGCTGTGACTAGCTTCAAGTTCCCTAGAGTAGCCCACCCCTGCACTTCTGTTGCCCAGCAAGAGGAATTAGACTAGAAATCCACAACTCTGCAACAGGATGGCAGAGTAAAGGAGTGGAGGGAACGTTTGAGAGTTTTTCAAAATCAAAAAGGGGCATGATGCTGAAAAGAGTGGGAACCACACTTTCTCACAGAAAGATAGAGAAATATGCCCTTTAGCAGCTAGCTTGGGGAAACCCAATTTTCACCAGACTTGGAGGGATTGTAGAGGAGGGTCTTGGGAAGCTTCTCTCTAATTTTGTTGTCTCTAGGTGCCTGGGGGGAACTTTCCTGGGAAGGGGATTTTTGTTGGTGTATAACTAGGACATTGAGGGGACATGGCGGCGCTGTGGGTTAAACCGCAGAAGCCTCTGTGCTGCAAGGTCAGAAGACCAGCAGTCGTAAGATCAAATCCACGCGACGGAGTCAGCTCTTGTCGCTTGTCCCAGCTCCTGCCAACCTAGCAGTTCGAAAGCATGCACATGCAAGTAGATAAATAGGTACCACCACAGTGGGAAGGTAACGGTGTTCCGTGTCTAGTCGCGCTGGTCACGTGACCATGGAAACTGTCTTCGGACAAAATGCTGGCTCTATGGCTTGGAAACGGGGATGAGCACCACGCCCTAGAGTCGGACACGACTGGACTAAATGTCAAGGGGAACCTTTACCTTTACCTAACTAGGACATCTGAAACCCAGTCGTCACCAAACTTGGAGATGTTGCATAGATGTTGCATAGGAGAGCCAAAGGAAGCTTCCCTGCAAGTGTGGTGTTTCTAAGTGCCATTTAATAGCCAAACAAATAGAGAAATCAAAAATTGCAAAAACTTCATTGATTTGTATTTGTTGGGGGCATTGATTCGTTTGAATATGAATTGACAAATTAGTGATTTTTGAATGAATTTGGTGATTCCTTTTTAAATTCATGCCCATCTTTAATGCACACACTAAAACTCAAACATAAACCATCCCCCCACCCCCCTTTTTCTGGCCTTGTGCACCAAGAACAAGAACAGGGACTGCTGTCTTGATTTCTGAGAGACAAGTTCCAGAAGCAGTGTTAGGTAGTTTGAAGTCAACTTGGAAAGCAACACAAAGCAGCAGAGGGAAAGAGAGAGCACTGGGCTGTGGTGGCAATCAGTGGGTGTCCAAACATTACAAAGTTGGTTACTTCTGTTAGAGATAATAAAACAGCAGAAAAGCATCAGCAGATCAAATAACCCAGACAGTTAAAATATTCACTGAAAAAATGAAGACAAAATGGTAGCATTAAACACAGATTAAAATGCATGGGTGAAATAAATGTTGTCACCTGACGTCAGAAGGATGTCATTCCATCAAATGTGCTGAGCCTGAGTGGGTACCCCAAAATGCCACCACAGAGAAGGCTGATTCCTAGTTGCTACCCAACTTCAGCAAGTGAGAGAATCCAGGCAGAGGGCTCATCTTAATGCACAGGGCTCACTCATGAGGAAGCCATCAACATCTGCATAGAGTTGAGCATCTGAGAATGGCTGACTGAACAGTAGAAAGGCATGGCTAGGTCAGTTGGGATGCTTCTTATGCCAGACTTCAGGACCAGTCCTGCCATTAGATAGGGTAAGGACACTGCTCCAGGCAGCAAATATGGGGCGTCATGAAAAGGTAGCAAATTGGTATTCAGCTATTCCTACTGTGTGTGTATATACACATACCGTATTTTTCCGTTTATAAGATGCCCCCGTTTATAAGACACCCCCCCCCACTTTTCTAACTAACAAATTAAGAAAACTTAGCATTGAGTATTCCGCCTCTGGGCTCAGAACGCTTGGACATTAGGAGTCCCTGTTGCATCTGAGCCTACAGGCTCCACCTTCAATGAGGTGTGTTCCAATTGGTTTGTTCAGCATCAGCTGACATCAGTTCCATAAGGCTCGTGATTGGAGGAAGCTAAGTCTCCTGACTGTAGGAAGCTAAGCCTCGTGATTGAAGGAAGCCTGTTGACAGAGGCAGTTTTGTTCTCTCTGTGTTCTCAGCTTACTTCCGTGTATAAGACACCCTTCAATTTTTAGTGTAATGATTTTAGGAAAAAGTAGTGTCTTATACACAGAAAATATAACAGAGTTCTGACTCCTGTCCTCTGAAGATGCCAGCCACAGAGACTGGCGAAACGTTAGGAAGAACAACCTTCAGAACACGGCCAAACAGCCCAAAAAACCCACAACAACCATAATATTAAATTGACTACTTTTGAAAGTAGTGGAGAAAATAACCTTTTGAAAGTATTGTTAAAGTATTTATTACTTTAGATGCATCTAGTTTAATGTTAACATGTTAAATTAGCACATTAATTCCAAATTCTAGTCCTGGTAATTTCTACTTAATCACTCCAGAAGGCTAGTGGAAACATCCAAACCTGTTTACACCTTTGTGTTTTTGTCCCTCAGTGAGTGATAAGCTGCAGAGATCTGGCTGGGATGAAATGAAATTGCAGCTAATGGCTTTTCTGCATGAATGGTTACACTTGAAGTCCCCACATTGCAGTCTCATTTTTGTAAAGATTCTCTTATATTTTTGAGGTGATCACAGCAAATGTCTGAGTTGGCACTTTTTTCTTGTGCTGAAAGGACTGTATATATTCTTCAAAAAGGTGATTACACTGCACTCATACCTTGGAATTTTATGGTGTATAATTTTATACACCAGCTCCACACATATTGTTTAAGAGAAGGAACTATGCATTGCGGCAGAATATATTAACAAAATGGGGAAAGTAAGGAAAAAGCATTTGATTCTGATTTTGTGTGTGTGTGTGTGTGTGTGTGAGAGAGAGACAGCAAGCCAGTGAGTGAGCCAGCGATTGCTGAACTAATGGAAAAAAGTTGTTTAAGGGCTTGGTTCCACTGATTAAATAAATCAGGAGAGGGATTATTGCTTTTGAATTTGCTGTAAAACCACATGTAACTCACGTGACCTGGGGGTCAGTGTGTGTGTCCTCACTGCCCCCTCTACCACTGCTACCACTGCCACCATCTTCCCCAGCATCCAAACAAGGCCAGTCAGCTCATTGCAGCTTCAGGAAGCAGGCCACATTGTTTTCATTTTTTAAAATTTTTACTCTCTAGTATAGCACTGTATCAGAGAGCAGGAATTTATCTTCAAAAAATAACACAGACTAAGAGGCATTCAGATATGTGGAATCGATTTCAATGAATCGATTCCACATCCACTGAGAATAAATGGACCTCTGGCAGAGGAGTAAAAAACCTCACTCTCCTGTCACATTACTCCGCCTTTGCACACACCTTGTGTAAACATTCAAATTTAAATTGATGCAAAACATGCTAAACTTGATTTAAACAGAGTGTTTTTAGCAGTGAAATCAGACTCTTAAGTTCAACAATTGTGATGCTTTGCAGCCTCAAGGGATGTAAGTGTAATAGGGAGTAGGATGAATATTTCAAACAGTTCCCCCCAGCTGCTATGCCTTCTAACTGAATTATTAGAGTATCTCTTCAGATTTCTTCAAGTGCATCCATGTACATATACTCACTGTGAGTACAAGAGAGCACTCTCCCCTGATCCCTCAATTTCTGGTGCTATCCTATAAGTGAAGGGTAATAAATCTGACGATTGACAGTTCTGCTTCTCCAGATAAAAATACAACTACACAGCAAAGGAGATGCAACTTCACTTACACTCATTCACTGTGAAGTTGCACCAGGGAATTCAGGTTTTCTGGGTCTCTCAGCATTAACTGGTCTCTCTCTCTCTCTCTCTCTCTCTCACACACACACACACACACAGAGAGAGAGAGAGAGAGAGAGAGGGAAGCTTTGTTTGTAGATTGTTTGTAGTTGTACGTATAGCCCACCAGGTGGTATGGCTAAAAGGCCATTGCCTAATAAGCGGTAAACAAGGGCTTCCTGAGTGTGTGTTGACTTCCGCCTCTCACTAGTTTTGCAGTAAGCTGTTAAAAGAGAGATGCTTTGTTCACCCTTAGCTGTTAAAAAAGAAAGAAGGGAGAAAAATCTTGCTGATAAGCTTTGCTTGCTGTTCTCTAAGTGTGTTCTAGTGTGGTGGCTTTTCCACATTGGTTCAAGTAATCACATGTGTAAATCAATGCGAATGGAGCCTTTTTTTAAAAAACAGAAGCCCCAGAGCAAGAGGAGAAAAAACTACAGATGAGGGGCATGGCCTCTGAAATGATTCACATTTCTCTTCGTGTCATGTGGTCAACGGGAGAAAAAAATAGAAATCAGCTTGCCTCATACTCATAGTATTTCTCACATTTTTTCCCATTGCAGTCTCACCCTAAGTCAAGAATGTGGAAAATCAGGGTTCTGACTCATATGAACAGCATCCATGGGATCTGTGCTCCAGATTCATCATCCTTCATATGCAGGAAAGCCACTGAACTAGAAATGGAGGGAACAGAACTGGAGCAGTCATGGTGACTATGCAGTATACAGAGTCCTTCTCCACCTGGGAACTTTACTTCTTTCCCAGTAACAAATTGATTAATGATGGTATTGAAATTGTCTTAAGTACCCACGTTGAGTAGAAAGGCTGACTCTAAATGAGAAGGGAATTTTTTTCTCATGTCTACAGTTCTCTGCTTTTCTTCCTTAATTGGATATTTCTGGCAGCTTACAAATCCTATAGAACAACAAACAACACATGTCAAGGAACTGGCACAAGAAGGGATGATAGGTTTCAGTTGTCCTATGAACCCTGGGCCTGCTAGCTTGGGCCTGAAAAAACACCAGGAAAGGAGGGAGAGAGAGTGTTTATGAATTGAGAGATTAAGACAGCTGTGTTATCTTGCTGGAAGGAATCTCCAAGGTCATTAAACATTTTCTTCTGGCACAGGCTAATTAAGTGGTTTCAGCTGAACAGCAGGGAGGGGGGGTAGTGAAGTTACTTTACCAAAAGTTACTTCCTTCTGGAAGGTTATGGGATAACTTGGGTTGGTGGAATACCCTCCAAAGATCTGGAAGGGTGGATGATATGTATAAAAATGGCATGAAAAAGTGTTTAGTTGGCTTAGCTTCTCTGAGGAGATAGTTATGCTCATCTGCTGTCTTGTTACTTAGTTTGTGGTTTACATATGCTCTGGACCTATGCTTAACATCTGTTGCAATTTAAGTATTAGCCTAGGAAAGATAACAGTATTATTTTTTGTGGGAACTGTTCTGGAATTACCTAAACTCGAGCTTTTTGAACATGAATATGCTTCAAATTCTTTTGCTCATTGTTGAAGTTCTGAAGCTGCGTTTTGAACTGCTTTTTGAAAGTGCTTGAATTTCTGTTTCTTTTGCAACACCTTTAATAAAATAATAAAAATTTACTTAGTAGTTTAATCAATTTGAGTAGAAGGGTGCTGGGGATACTGAGGAAGCCATTTAAAAAGAGGATGTATCAAAATAGAGGATAGTTTGTAAAGAAGTAAAGCTCTGTAAAGCAGTAGTACATGCAGAAGAGGATTAATTTGGTCCTCCAATTCCTTACTTGCTTCCTGTTTTGTATATGAGATATATAAATGAATCTGAGAATAAATAAATAAGCAAATCTTCTTAAATCATTTTCTGTGAACATATATTTCTTTTTCTTGATGGACGTCAACACCCTGTCAAAAGACATCATTATCACTGAAATATGTGGTTTATTTTTGTAAGTTTGGTAGGCTTTCATGATTTCTACTATAATTTTCCCCCATAAAAAGTTGGCACCTTAGATACTTTCAGATGGTATGGAGGCAGATAACTTTCTTGTCCAATTTGATTCTTTAAATAATAATCTGGTTTAAAGTATGAACAAAAGATAAGGAAAAGGGTTATTTGATCTTTAAGTGCATCATAACTGGAGAGACTCAGGACATGATGTGACATCATCTGTTATGCTGGGCAAATCATTATGTGGCATGTACAACTTATAGGTCACGAGGGAAGCTATTTTCCATGATAGTTCACTCCTGTAATACAAGTACTGCGGATGTAATGATAGCCCCTGTGTTAATGGATAAATTTCAGCTTTTGCAGCCTGATGATATGGACAGAACCCTTGGAGAGGTGAAGACTACCGGTTGTCTGCTGGACCCTTGCCCTTCCTGGCTTATAAAAGCTGCCAGAGAAAGACTGGGTGGTGGGTCTGAGGAATGATGAATGCCTCCTTGCAGCAGGGTATGATCCCAGCATGCTTAAAGGAGGCAGTAGTAAGACCACTATTGCAAAAAACCCTCCTTGGACCCCACAATATTGGGTAATTATCAGCCACTCTAATATCCCATTCTTGTGCAAGGTGCTGGAGTGGGTTGTGGCTTCTCAGCTCCAGGGGTTCCTGGATGAGACAGATTATCTAGATCCATTTTAATCTGGATTTAGGCCTGGTTATGGAATGGAGACTGCTTTGGTTGCCTTGGTGGACGAACTATGCCAGGAATTGGACAGGGGGCTTGTGTCTCTTTTGGTTCTGCTGGACCTCTTGGTAGCTTTTGATACCATTGACTATGGTATCCTTCTGGCCTATCTCTCAGAGATGGGATTTGGAGGCACTGTTTTGCAGTGGCTCTGGTCCTTCCTAGAAGCGAGAACCCTGAGGGTGGTACTGGGGGACTCCTGTTCAACACCCTGGCCGTTGGCCTGTGGTATCCCAGGATTCTGTTTTGTCCTCTGTGCTATTCAACATCTACATGTAACCACTGGAAGACGTTGTCTGGAGTTTTGGGGTCTGGTGTCTCCAGTATGAGTATGACACCCAATTCTATCTCTCCTTGCCATCAAAATCTGAGGAAGCTGCTTCGGTTGTAGGTCAATGTCTATTGTAAGTAATGGACTTGATGACGATGGATAGATTGAAACTTAATCCAAACAAGCCAGAGGTACTTCTATTCAGCTGAAAGACAGATCAAGGAATAGGGATTCAGCCTGTGCTGGATGGGTTACATTCCCTCTGAAAACACAGGTGCGCAGCTTGCAGGTACTCCTGGATTCGTCTCTGAGCCTGGATGCCCAAGTTTTGGGGGTGGTCAGGAGTGCCTTTGCACGGTTAAAACTACTGTGCCAACTGCCCCCATTTTTGGAGAGGTCTAATCTGGCCACAGTGACACATGCCCTGCTTACATTCTGTCTGGACTACTGTAACACACTCTACATGGGACTGCATCTGGAAAGTGTTCGGAAACTTCAGAGCATCCAAAATGCCACAGCCAGATTGTTAACTGGGGCTGGATACAGGGAACATATAACTCCCCGTTATAGCGGCTCAAAATGCTGATTTTAGCCTATAAAGCCCTAAACGGCTGGGGTCCAAGTTATCTAAAAGAGTGCATCTCTCTCTATGAGCCTGCCCAGGGATGGCCTTTCTCTTGGTCTCATCACCCTCACAGGTGCACTTGGTGGGGACACAGCTGAGAGCCTTCTCTATGGCTGCTCCCGGAACCCTCCCATGAGAAGCCAGGCTGGCCCCCTCTTTGCTGTCCTTCTGCAAGCAGGCAAAGACCTTTCTCTTCAGACGGGTTTTTCCTTAGTGACTGGCTGTCGGAGAGAGTTGTGTGTGTGTTTTTAAATGGACTGTTGTGCTCTGTTGTTTAAATGTGTTTTAAATATTGATTTTACTTACTATTTTTAACATCATACTTATTTAATTCTTTTTAAATATTGAATACTTATTGCTTTTAATTTTTAAATATTGTCCTTTTAATGATGGGAGCCAGCTTTGGTCCTTTTAAGGAGACAGGTGGAGTAAAAACATATTTTAAATAAACAAACAAACTGTAGAACTCTCTTTCAAACCGGGCCACCAAGGCACTTCAGGTTGCTTAGCTACAAAACCTCCCAGTTGGAGTAGGTCTCTGTTGATCTTACAGAATGGAGAAACACAGAACTAATTTTTATTTCTCTTTTTGCATTTCAGTCCATACTCCCAGATATATTTATTTGTGGTGTTCGCATGCTGTCCTGTAACAGAAGGTTCTCAGGGGGGCATATGCAGTAAAACAGAGTAAAGACAGCAATAAGATAAACAATACAATAAATAATGAAGTGGTCTTAAAACATTTAAAAAGTAATAAGCATCAATAATCTACAATGCCCAGAAGAAGAGAAATCACTTTGCTTGGTGCCAGAAGGGAGACAGTCTGGGTGCCACACACAGTGCCTTGGAAAAGTGCGCCAGAAATGTGGCACCACTTAGGACAGGGGTGGGCAATTAATTTCTATAGGGGGCCACATGAAAAATCTGAACTGTGTTCGGGGGCCGAACCAACTTTACTTAAAAATAAAATGAAACAGTGATGTTATGATTGTTTTTATTTTAAACTTGTTAATCTTCACAAATACTAAAGAGGTTTTTTGTGGTATGTTAAAGATAAGCAACTGATCAACTTTAGACAAAAAGCTATAAATGGTTTTGATGTCCGGCGGGCCGGACAGGAGCGGCTCGCGGGCCGTATGTGGCCCTCGGGCCGCACTTTGCCCAGGTCTGACTTAGGAGAATAAATGCTGGCCCATCCAACCCCCTTCGGCAGGGCTGTCTGGAGGAGGAGGCGAGGGCATGTTCTTCCAGTGCAGGAGAGGGCCTGCCACTCTACAACCTGCTGGAGGGTCCTAAGGAAGCCCCTCCTCCCCTCTCTCCCCCTCCTGGTGCAGACAGATCCTTCTTCTTGCCTTTCTTAACAGGGAGGGGGAGAGATATGTGAGGAAATCCTGACGTTATCTCTGATCACAAATGACAATGGGACCTAACCCTTCCCTCACTACTAGACATCTGCTAGGAAGGCCAGGGGTATGCAAGGCTATCCCCATTGTTATTACTGATATAAGGTAACAGTGCAGATTGCCATTAGCTGTGCTTTGTTTGCCCCATGTCTTTCCCAGTGACCAGTTTCCATGCTCTCTCCACAGCCAGGAAAGGCTTGCTCAGTGAAACTAACTCCTTGGCTGATATGCCAGCAGCTGGAATCTTCCTGCATGGTGCCTTGATTGAGCCTCCTTTATGCATATGGACTTTCCACTGGGGAGGACATAAGGCAGACGAAACACAGCTGATGGAAGTTTTCTGTTGTTATCTTTTATCACTGAAAACAATTATGGAATGTTTTTAGAATGGGATACCTCATATGCCACTGGCTTTCTCAATTGAGAGGCTGGGGGGGGGGGTGTCACCATTTTCCCAATAAGGAGAATGTAGGGAGGCCAATCTGCCTTGGAGACTTCAATTAGGAGAAGGACAGGAGAAATCGAATTAGTCCATCAATAAGGGGAATCCCTATTATTATCTCAGATCAGAGATTTCCGTGTCCCCCCAGGTTTTCCCAGTTTGATTATTCCCATGTATCTTTACTTCCTGTTCGTATTATATATTCATGCATGAGTGCTATTTGTCACCAAGTTGCTTCGGACTTATGGCAAACCTCCTAGGGTTTTCAAAGTAGGCTTGTTATTTAAGTAGTGTTAAGGAGTGGCCCCCTCCATGAGCCTCCATTGCTGAAAGGGGATTTGAACCCAGGTCCCCTGAGTCCTAGTCCTACATTCTATCTACTATACCACAGTGGCTCTTTGTGTATACCTTTATTGATGTCTTTACTGATGGCTTTATTTATTTATTTATTTATTAAATTTATACCCCACCCATCTAGACCGAAGTCTACTCTGGGCGGCTAACAATAAAAAATAAAATAAAAACAATATAATGAGATAAAAAACAACAATAGTAATATAGTTCAAGATGGGGGGAAAATATTCAAGTGATGACAGGAGGGAAAGCCTGCCTAAAGAGCCAGGTCTCAAGTTTGCTCTTAAAAACACCCAGTGAGGGAGCCAGACAGATCTCTGGGGGCAGACTGTTCCGAAGGCGAGGGGCCACTGCCGAGAAGGCCCGGTTTCTTGTTCTTTCTCTCCGGGCCTCCCTTGGCATTAGGCCCCTCAGCTGCCCTTCCTGGCTAGGACGAGTGATTCGGGTAGATCTAGGTGGGAGGAGGCGTTCCGCTAGATATCAAGGTCCTAAACCGTTTAGGGCTTTATATGTCTTTTTATGTACTTCCATTCGATTCTTGATTCTAATAAACATGAAAAAAAATCTGTTGGCTAGAGGTCACAGCAGAACAAAACAAAGGCATGCACGTCTCAGGAAGAGAAGCCTTTTTCAAACCACCTTTTGCTGTCTGAAAAAAAATTACTGGATCTCTCCAGTCCTGTTGCTTTATAGAACATTGCCTTACTGATTTTTATTAAGAATGTGGATGGATTTCCCCCCCTTGTATTTTCCTTCTTGTGTATGTTGCTTTTAGACATTCAGAGGAAGAAAACCTTTTGAGTGGACAAGATGAAAGCACTTAGATGCGTCAACACTATACTGAGGCCCTGTTCAAATATAATAGAAAAGAAGGCACAAAATTTTGATTGTTCGTCCTAACTAAGGTAGACATACTGAATCAATATCACTTCCATTAGCGTTGACTGAAGAAGTCCAATTTGTTCAATAGGTTTGCTCTAGGTGGGACTGGGAATTGTATCTAGTCTTGTAGTTTTATATTATGAAAATATAGCACGAAGGGCCTTGGGCTGGCTTCTTTTCTTATTTGGAAAGTAGAGAATGGGGAGATACGGGAAGCTGAGCAAACCATTCAGTGCAAGTTTTTTTTTTAACAAACCATCATTTTTCATTATATCCAAATACAGGAACTCCCTTTGTTTGAACAATAGCAGTTAAGAAACCAGGAATCACAGGTTGACCCCTTTGTGTCGTAACTGTGGTTTGAACAAATACAAACAGTACGTTTCCTCCCATTGTGTGTGAAAGACTTGGAATAGGAAGATGAGAACATGTAAGCCAGAGGCACAGTTTGTAACAGGAAATATATGTTTTGGCTACAATCCTATTGGTTAATTTTGCCAGTGTTAAGTGCAACGGCACAAACCACACCAGCGAACTGCTCCTAATCAAGAAGTTTTTGCTTATATCCTTCACTGCATACCAACTCACCCAATGGGTATATGATGAGGGATACAAGTGGTAACTGGTTAACTAGGAGCAGTTCACTGTTGCCATTTGTGCCTCTACATTTACACCAGTGTAACTAACCAGTTACATCTGGAAGGACAGATCCTGAAGCTGAGGCTCCAATACTTTGGCCATATCACGAGAAGAGAAGACTCCCTGGAAAAGACCCTGATGTTGGGAAAGTGTGAAGGCAAGAGGAGAAGGGGACGACAGAGGACAAGATGGATGGACAGTGTCATCGAAGCTACCAACATGAATTTGACCAAACTCCGGGAGGCAGTGGAAGACAGGAGGGCCTGGCATGCTCTGGTCCATGGGGTCACGAAGAGTCGGACACGACTTAACGACTAAACAACAACAAACTAACCAGTGGGATGCTGACCAGCCTTTTCCACCTTTTGAGACAGACAGTTCACAGAGAAAGAAACTGAGACAATAAAATCTAAAATATGATGAATTAAGACAGTATGAAATGTAAAAACTATGAGAGTAGAACGCAAAGTGGAAAAGCCTGGGCCTACCTTAATTAAAAACAGTGTGGGACAACCAGGTCTTTTGAGGCTCATTAGAACAGATGTTATTACAGTTTTCCATTCAGACCTCAACTTGAACCTGCCCTCAAGCTGTACCAAGAGCTGCCACGCTGCCTTGCAAGCTACAGTCCTAAATCAAGGACCTTCTGATTTCTTTTTGGGGGCAGCAATCTGTCAGTACTATATATATTGAGAGGTCAGCAAAACTGAGTGGATTTTATTCTTTGCGGGAGCTTTTGCTGGATAGTTATGCCTGAGTCCCATGTGACTGCCTCCCTCTTTGTCATTTTCCTCAAAATGTAGGCCTTCTACATCTCACAGGAGGGCAATTACAACTGTCTTCTGCAGTGAGAGTGTTTCTCATCAGTTCAATGAAGTGGCTATTATTCCTTTTCTAAAAAGCTTTCTTTTGTGGGGGAGGGGGGAAAGGCTGATTAATCATTGCCTCTGTCCAATCTCTCCTTCTTGACAAAGGTGATCTAAAAGGTCATGTCTCAACAGCTGTCATTTTGTGTTTCCTAGAAAAAAAAAGGAAAAGCAAAAAAAAAAGGAAAACCCCAACTGAATGAGAATTTTTAGTCTAAGCCTTAAACTGTGAGTCATTGCTTTTAGGTCTGCAGTGGCTAATTCTTGATTGGGCCCTTTTTTAGTATGAATAAAGCTGATGGTTTCTTTTGATGAAGGGGAGGTCATTTAAAATTCACCTTTAAATGTAAATTGACCCAAGTGCTGCATTTTGCATTTCTATTAAATTGATTTTTGTGAAATCAAAGTATAAGAAAGGGCCTGCTGGGTCACAAGGTTGAAACATGTGCAATGTGAAAAAAGTTGAAAACTTGCTTGATAGATATTGGGATGTATTTCTGAGAGTTGCAATGGAGCAGCATGGCTGAAGTCAAGGTTTCTTTTTCTATTAATTTTGGCTTCTCTCAGGAAGTGTTGGATACCTGGCTGGGGAGCCAGCGGTTGGGGTTTTGATTCCCTACTGTGCCTCTTGAGAAAAGAGGCACAGTGGCACAGCCTTGGAGCTTCCGCAGAAGAAGGGAATGATATATCACTTCTAGTTATGTTACAACTAGAAGAATTTAGAAAGAGTTCGCATAAGTTGGAATGGACTTGATGGCATGTGATTATTATTAGGGAAGATTCCCTTCCATGAGAAATGTGTGTATAAAGGAGGTGGGAAGCAAGCAGAGTGGGAAGAATCCTCACCAGACCATACTGAACTGGGGAAGACAAGGTGTTCGCTGATGGACATGATTTTTCATGACTTTGATTTCCAGTTCCATGACTATCATCTACACCAGTATAGCTATATATCTGAATCTTCCTTTCTTCTGCTGTCATAGCTTATTCTGTCCCTTCTGATTGGTCAGAGTTGTGATGGAACAAGTGTCCTATTAGGCTGTGCTATTTGATGCCAGTGTGAGGACCAACATCATAGAGCTATCACTTTGGAAAGAGTTAGGCATATAAAGAGTTATGTAGGCTTGTAATTATCCTGCTCTCAATGAGCCTAGGCACTTAATTGCTGTGAGTGGTCTTTCAGTCACAAGATAAGATAGAAGCATTGGCCTGTAACTGGCTGGGACCATGCTGCTCTGATGGCAGTCTATGGATTATCAAATGGCCTCTAATGTTCTCTCTGCTGTTGCTTACTGCTGGCTCCAGCTTCACTAATATTCCTTTGTGGCCAATCTTTATTTATTTATTTATTTGTTTGTTTGTTTGTATTTGTGGTCTGCCTATCTCCCAGTGAAGGGACCCAAGGCGGCTCACAGTGTTAAAACAGCTAAAAATAAAACATTTGTTTATTTAAAATATTTTTACTCCTCCTTTCTCCTTTAAAAGGATCCAAGGTGACTTACATCAGCAAAAGACTATATTTAAAAGCTAAAAACTGTAACTATGGTTTCTCACTGTTCCATGTGATCGTACTTTAATTTAGTTTGCTATGGCCATTGGTGGTTTCTTTTTTCCTTGTCGTTTTAATGATTTGAGTGTTTTCTGTCGGTGAATGGGTACATGGTGCTTTATGTGCTTATTTGTTGTTAGCTGCCCAGAGTAGCGGCTTTCCATTAGATGAGGGGGTGGAATATAAATGTAATTCATGAATAAGAAAGAAGAAATAAATAATTATACAAATATTAAAAACAAATCAAACAAATATCACACTAAAACAATAAACAAAATTAACACCAAAAACACATTCAAAGGAACAAGGCACAACAATCTATTTAGAAACCTCTCTTTCTCTTTAGAAAGCCTGCCTGTAGAGAAAGCCTGCTTGCAGAAGGAAAGCAAAGGTGGGGCCAGCCTGACCTCCAGTGGTAGGGAGTTCCAGAGTCTGGGAGTCATAACAGAGAAAGCCCTCTTGCACAGTGCTTCCATCCTCGGTCTGCGATGGTACTGTTTACCCATGGATAGCAGCTGACACAGGGAACTGAGGGATAACCATTATGCTCAGGGACATGTGCAGTGTGGAGGTGCTGCCCTAGCAGTCTTTTTTTTCTTGAGCTCTAGAATGTTCCAAAAAGGTTTCAAGCAGACGCAAAAACATCCACATGTGTGAATTCACAGATGACCACTCAAAGAACTACAGTTTCAGGTAAGTACCCTGTTCTTCTTAAAAGCCAACCTGAAGAAGTGGGTCTTCGATTGTTGGTGGAAAGAGAAAAGAGAGGGGACTAACCTAATCTCCCCTGGGACAGGATTCTACAAACTGGGAGCAGTCACAGAGAAAGCCGTCTTTCACGTCCCCATCAAATGTGCCTGTGATGGCAATGGGATCGAGCTCTTAAGGGCCAGAAAGGCTCATATGGGGAGCCTAGACCAAAATTATATAGGACTTCATAGGTAATAACCTGCACTTTGAATTAGGAGACTTGTGGTGCAGTGGTTACATTTCAGCACTGCAGCCCAAACTCTGCTCACAACCTGGGTTCAATTCCAGGTAGCCGGCTTAAGGTTCACTCAGCATTCCATCCTTCCAAGGTTGGTAAATTGAGTACTCAGCTTGCTGGGGGAGGGGGGAATGTGTAGCCTGCATAATTAAATTGTAAACTATCCAGAAAGGGATTTAAACCCTATAGGGCAGTATATAAGCAACAATATTTGCTTTTGAATTAGGCCTGGAAACAGACTGGCAGCCAGTGAAGTTGTTTTAGCAGGATGTTCTATGCTCCATATAACTGGCCCCAGTCCATAGTCTGACAAGCTTGATTTTGGACTAGCTGAAGTTTCTAAACCATCTTCAAAGGCATCCCCATGTAGAGCACTCTAGAGTAAGGCATGCATCACTATAGCCAAACCAGACAACTCAAGGAATGGGTGCAGCTCATGCAGATGCTTCATGCCTTAAAATGTCTACTGTCACTTTGCTTAGTTCCTTCCCCTGATACTGCTTCTTATATAGCCCCTTGAATGGCCACAGCAGCAATGGTGGACAGGTGAATCCCATCTGATCCTGAAATGTGTCTTCCCTTGAAATAGCCAGTTGCTGAAGAAGACAGGTGGGCAGCTGACCAGCAAAAGCTAAGGGCTTCACACTCTGGCTGTGTAAATTTGTTGCAGTGAACACATCAAAAAGTAATGGCTACAAACTGTGAAAGCTTATGCCAAATAAAATACGTTTGAATTCAAGGTGTCACAAAGTTCTTCACTGCTTTCTCAATCAGTAAATCAGTACTGCCGAATGTTTATCCTCATTTCCAAAATGATAACAATTGTATTTACTCTTCCCCTTCACATTTTTCTCTAGATAATTATTAAAGAAATAATAGATTCCCCTTCCCATATCTATTCCCCCAGCCCCCTACCCTCAATCCTATCCCCATTGAAAATGAATACTTAAAAAAAAAAAGAAAAAGGAATAATGGACTTAACACAATTCTGCACGAAACTGTGGTTCTAAATCTCATTACTTTAAAGTAAATTATCTTACATTTGTAAGCTCTTCATGGATTCTTCTCAGAGGCAGTTTAAAAGCATGAAAGTATGTCTTTCCTAGTTTTAACCAGTGTAGAATACACACATCTCACAATAAGTGGTTTGGGCTTCAAGGACTATCCAATCCTACATAGTGAAGTGCTAGGGAAAAAGATAATGGATTTTCTTGTTAGCATGATTTCTTTTTCTGTTGATGATGGATTTATGAACTCCATCTATTATGTTTAAGTTCCGAGACCTCCTGCAAACTCATGTAGAACGCTGCACTTTGCTTTTGATCATTCTCTTAGTTTAACACTCCAGCTTAACAGGCAATTTGGGGCGGGGAGAGGATGAAGTTAGCACACTTCATGACTCAGTTTGATATCTGGTTCAAACTAACTGATTCTCATTTGATGTTTGTTGTATTCATATAAGGTTACAAAAGGCTGTGGGATAATTCTGCCAGTTACTGTATTTTTCTTGTATTGGATTGTGCCTTTGAGAAAGACTGTGGAGAGATGTTCTGACCCAGTCAAACTCAGGGTGCAACTAGACAGTCATATTATCCCAGGCTGAATCAGGCTAAATAGATTTGCTTCAAATTGCAATATACCATGTAAAGTGATCCTTGAATCCACATGCAAGTACTGGGTGGTTTTGGGACAAGAAAACACATCACACCTCAGAATTACCCTATTTAGCCCCTTTCTCCCTCTCTGCCTACATGTCCCATGTCCTCTCCTGTCTCCTCCTCCAGGGGGAGCAGGGAAAAACTCAACTTTAAAAAAATACTGATAAGTGGCACAGCACTAAACTGTTGGGATGCTTGATTGCTGGCTTGCTATAATCTAAGTGACACAACACTGGACTCCACAAAAAAAGAAGAAAAAGATTGGAAGATGAGAGAGCATTCACACTACAAGTTGCAATGCAAGACCCAGCTGAATATGCCACCATCACTCCTAGGAAACAACGTATAGTGCTGCTTTGGTTCGACAGCAGTGATCACATACGCTGAAAATTGAACTAAAATGGAACAATTCTGCCCGTGCTAAAGAGGAAACAAAACATAACAGTGGCCTCTGCCAGGGATTCGAAAAAATGCAGATAGACATGATTGGGCCAGTTTGGGTTTACTTGTATCTCAGAGAAGCCAGAAAACGGAATCTGACTGTGCCAAAAATGTTGAAGATGTGAATGAGCAGTAACTGAGACAAGAAAGGGACCGCAGGGAGGACATGGTGGATATAAACAAGACAGACAGACATTTTGGACTGACTGTTGAAGAAAAACATTGGCAAGGTAAATGAGGCTGGTGCATACACTGTCAGTAGGGTAGTAAATCTGTGCTGCCTTTTAGTCCAAACGTTACAGAAGCTTTGTAAGCATAGACTCACCTATACCACAAATAGGTTCAGCACATTGGATGGCTCCTTCAAATGTCAGACTAAAACCTGAGTTCGATTCACCATCTCCTGACATGGGAGCCAACTGGGTTCCACTCTAGTAAGGGGAGAGTTGATATACATGTATCAAAGTAGGGAGAGAGAAATGTTTGTCTTCCTCCCTCATAAATCTAGAGCTTGGGGCCACCCAAAGACATTGAAACTAGTTTTCCCCTGCTCCCAGAACTTTGCTCTGCCATTTGCCTTTACACACATTAAATGTGATTTTCCTTCATAGCTTCGTTGTGTAAAGACTTTATCTTTGTATGTTACGCCTTGCACATGTTTATGAAATCCACTTTGCGAAAGTGAATGGTTACAAATCAAACTGCTGCTAGTTCATGAATTTCAGAAAACCAAATAATGAAAAGCAAATGACAAATTGATGACTAACAAAGCGACAACACTTTGGTGAGCGGTGAATACAAAACATTGTACTGCAAAGTGGGTTGCATTTCTACATTCTGAATTTGAATTCAACTACTTTGCTTTGTTTTCTTGTTCATGGTTGTAATTGGTTTCTTTGCTTTAGGGCTGTTATTTAGAAACATGCCACCTATAATGTGTGTGCCCTATTTTAACACAGTCCAACCCTACAGGGCATCGAAAAAGGTCAGTTCGGGCAATCAGGACAGCCCCAGTTCAGTGCTGCAGCACAAACTTGTATATAAAGATCTCATATTCAGGCATGTGGAAAGTCTTACATCCCAGGCATGCAGATGGCCACATCAGTGTCCAAGTAGGGCCCTAAAAGAATCTTGTCTGAAACCCTAAAGGGAGCCATTAACAGTTGCTGTCCAGAACCTAGAGAGCCTCATTCTCCCTCCACTAGGGTGGCCATACATCACACAAACACACACACACACACAAATGACCATCACCTAAACAGAGGACACCAATTAGCCTTAAAATCCATTTGCTAATTCATATGTACAAGTGCAACATTAGAAACGTCTTTTGTTAGCAGTTAGACAAAATTACAATACATCTCAACTGAAGGGGGAAGGCTGTGACCGGGTGCTGTGTGTGCCAGCTGAATCTACTGTCCAGATGCTGCCACTGGATGGGCAACTTCAAGGTTTCCAATAGTCTTCCTTTGTTTTTAGATTAAATTTGGGCTGGATGGCCCATCAAAGAGAGGGCATTTTTAACAAGAGAACTGTCCTCTGGCAGCCCTTCAAATGAAGGACTGTTGTATATAGAAGAGGACACAGGGCAACCATAGGCTGCACCCTGGCACCACAATCCTGCTGACTTTGCTGCCATACCACCACCAATGTGCACATAATTTCCTTTGAAAATATGGTACTTAGGGAGTGCAGAAACAGAATGGTGTTTCTGGTAGGCTGTCAAATCTAAGATTTTGTGTTCTCCCTCCTTGTTCCCAAACGAAATTGGAGTCCTGTGCTTTGGTTGCATTGAGTGGGTGATTGACAGGCAGCCAGAAAGTTGTGAAAACTGTGCACCCAGTTCCCTGCACATGCATAGTATTTTGCCATAGTATTTTAGTTAGAATGGCAATTTCTTGTATTCTGGAAGTTGGTCACTGAAGCAGGCAAACAAATGAACAAAACTGTACACCAAGGGAAGTATGGGCTTTTCTGAAATCATCATAAATTCCCCCATGGGACATAAAAGTTCCTTTTTTAAAAAAATCCTTTTTCTTTTCTGTTTTTATATGGCTTAAAAACTAGCCCTTGGTTCATGGTGCTCTTAGTATTTTGGAGACATGGCAAAACCAAGATGTGGAGCCATGTTGTTTACATATTGGGAGAAGACTCCCTTCTCTTCTTAGGTTAGAGGCTACCATTTTCATCTGTCAGGTGTTTTTCCACCTTCCTTCCTTCCATCCTCCTCCCTCTATTTCCAAAATCTTGCCGTTTGGTCACCCTGTTTATGAGGAACAGGATTTGCTCCTGCTCTGGTATCTATGGCCAGTCTACACAGGCAGTTCTGTGTCTTTACTCTTAAGCAATGTAAAGTATCCAGAAAGCCATTGTCTGAACTTGCAGAGTTGTATTCTCTCAGTTTCCTGCATTCTGTGATATGGAACAAAATCTGACTGCTAAAATGACTTGGTTGTTGGCATACTGCCTACTGAATTGTATGACGGAGAGAATGAGAGATAGGGACTACTTAAAAATGTGTGAAATGGCTATTATCTCTCCAAGTGGGCAATGATGGATAGACAAACAAATGAAGACAAGTGAAGGTGTGGATGAGATCAGATGCTGAGCATGATTCTTCCTTGGCATAGAGATATTAGAGCTTTGTGGAAAGGAAAAGGATGATGAGAACAATGGCATTATACTTTTCGTTGGTTTCATGTGGTAAAAAAGATTCTCTGTATAGCGGAGAAAGATGATTTTCAAACAGCACTTGATTGACTACCCAGAGCAATTAGAAGTGTGGATTGCTCACAATGGCTTTAAATCTGATGTCACATTCATGCCTGTCTGCTTGCCAGGGCTGCACTTTCTTCCCTTGTCCTTTCCTTTGCAGTCCTGTGTACCATTAGAATACCTGCTCTGGAGGGTTTTCCATTTCACAGGGAAGGGAACATTACCTTCTTTTCAGTTCCACAGAGAGGAGCCAATTCATCAGCAGAACAAGATCCTGCTGGATTTGGACCAATACATGGTGTATCGCCATATTGCTTGAATCATATGTTGTTACGTGAGGGCTTGTGGGGTTTTATGTTTTAAACTGTAAACTGCCCTGAGTATTGTTTGCACTAATGGGATGGTATATCGATCGATCGATCAATCAATTGTTGCAAACTTTATCAAATTTAAGTGTGTATTTTGTTTTCCTCAGGATGTGGAGAAGTTACTTTCTTGGACTACAGCTCCCAGAATCCCCCACTCACATCAGCAATAGCCATGGTGGTGATGGGGATGGCGGGAGTTGTAATCCAAAAGATAATGTTTCCGAGTTCTGATAGTTTCCGAGTTTGTGCCTGCTTTAGTTTATCAGCAATAAAACTGCAATCTAAGAATATGTTTAATATCATCTGATATAAGTCTGAGAAAAATACATTGCAACCAAACATATGGAATCAAATGAACAAAGGGAGAAAATCATGGTATTGGTAACCAGAATTCTTTCCTAGAGAGCTACTGTGCACTCTCCTCAGGTCATGATCCCACACAGGAAATTATAAATCCCAGGATTATATATAGTGGAGCCAAGGCAGCCAAAGAGGGATCAGACTGCAATAAGTCGTAGTACAGCATAAGTATACCCACAGATCCTCCTGCACAAAAGCTTTTCTCTGTCTGGAACTCTGTATATGTTCAAAATCCTAAGAATCTATACAAGAGACATAACAGATAAGCAGTTAAACTAGATTGTGTTGACTATTTGGAAGTCTGAATGTATATTTCTTTTTCTTGTCCTCTTTGTTTTATTTTTAGAAAGAAATGTGATTTCTCACCAGACCTTTCCCCACAAGAACGGCATGATGACAAGGCTGCTGCTTATGTTTTTAGGACTTTTATTAGGTCCCCCCCCCCAGTAGTGTGATTTTCAGCTTTATGAAAGAAAATCCAAGACTTTCACTTCTTTCCTAAAGCTGAACTAAAGGAGAGGCCCTTGGCAGAAATGCTCAAAAACTCTCAGAGCAGCTGGACAGATGGTGGCCTATCAAGAAGCTGAAATGGATTACTGTGGTGGCAATCTATTTGTTTTTTGGGGGAATCCAAAATGGGTTTCCTCCATGGGCAGACTCCCTCAATGGGCCCTTCAGCCTCCCTTTAAAGGAACCATCTTCCCTTCAAGAGTGTGCTTCTGTGCACACAGAAGTGAAAGCAAGTCTCTTTGGACTGACTAGGATTTACATCTAGGTAAGCTTGCAAGAGATGAAGAGAGAGGGATTCTCAGGTTGGTAATCCTGCCCTGTCCACTGCTGTGCATTTTTGTCACACGGGGATCTAAAAAAAAATAAACAGACAAGTTCTTCAGTACGTGTGTAATGACAATACCAGATACAAGGGAGTAGAGATGGGAAAAGGAATTTTTGCTTTGTACAACAACTGCCAAATTACCATAGTCAATGAGGTGAGTGACCATGTTAGCTATGAACACTCATCCAGAAAGCAATTTCCCCCATGCCTTGTAGATGCCTGTGACTCTAAAACTCTTCTGTGCCTAGAAAGTGTTATGCTTGAAAGGTAGGTAGATTACAGCTGTGTAGCAGAGATGTGGTTTTAACACTGTTGTATGGCTAAAACTGCCCTATGCCTAACTGAATTTCTTTTGTAAAAAATAGAAATATGGATGTATATTTATGAGGATCAAAGAAATGGTAGATTCTAAGGAAGATTACATTTTAAACAACCATATATGCCTTAGGATTGCCTTAGAGATTAACCTCTTATCCCTCTTGAGGAACATCTTTCATTTTAAAAAAGGCCTCTTCTAAGAAATTCTCTGTGTCAGATTTTAAAAAAGAAAAGGTGAGGTTGGACATGTCACATACCTAGGAAATGGCCTCATTTTGTAAAACATTATGGAGATAAAAATAACTTCTCTGGCACGTCTTCTCTAGAGAATATTCTATGAAGCAAATAATATGCTAATATTTTTAAATAATTGGCAGAGACTTATGTCAGATTCATATCCTATTGTACAAATGGGCTGAGTTTGTTAGGGTTCTTTGAGAGGTTGGTTTAAGAAGTTCATAAGAGCATATCATTCTTCAACTCTTAAAGTGAAAAAGAGCCTGCTAAATTAAGGAAGCCTTGTAATTTTTTCCCCTCATTCTTTCTGCAACTTGATGTCATGAAAAGAGAAGGGTGAAAAAGGTGGTATGTGGCATTTTGCAGCATTCAAAATGCTGGAAGAGACAGAGTTGACACCTGGTTACCCAGTGCTGGAAGAGACAGAGTTGACACCTGGTTACCCAGCTAGGTGTGGTCAGATATACCCAATCTACTCTTGTGTATGATCTATTCAGGGTATGACCCTATATACGTACCAGCATGGAGCATCATGTAACCGATGGGTCATATGCACATCTAGTTTTCAGCTGCCATTACCCCATCATTCGAGTGGGATGGTTGCAAATATGTTCTAAAATAAACTGCAGCCTTCATACCTTGTTCTAGTAACTCTCCCTATTCTTTATAAAAGCAGAAGATACGAAAGGAAGGATGGGTGGACAGATGGATGGACGGAAAGAAAGAAAGAAAGAAAGAAAGAGAAAGGAAGGAAGGGTATAAGCGTCCTTCCCCAATGTGCATGGAAAATAGCACATTGTCTGGCCATGCTGCTCATGCTCAACTGGAAATAAACCCCATTAGATCCAGTGGGCTTTATGTCTGAGTGAGCCTACACTTACTGTGCTATTGAGCCTTTGCCAAGCAGTAGCCATTTGCCACATCAATGCTCTAGAGCAAATATAATATACATGTTTAAGAAGATTCTAGTTGGGTAATAATTGATACTTCCTTCTTGAACTTGCATCTTGGGAGAATAATTCCAGAATTATTTGTTCACAGTGAAACGTATTATCTCAACACATTGAGGCAACCTGTGCAGAAATCAGATTTATGAGAGTCCTTTTCTCCAGTACAAGAACGAAACAAGAAGCATTTTTTATCAAGATTTGTGAAATATCTTTGCACAAAACTACTATCTTTACTATGTGTGAAGCAAAGCAGAAAGAGTAAGCACAGATGGACTGATTGATCAAAAGGACACACAATCCATCTGATGCTAGAAATTCTAATTGCTATTGTAAGCCCATGCAACAAGGGAGCAACTATCATAGGTTTGTACAACTACACAAAAATCATTATGAGAAATCAAAACAAAATATCTCGCCATCTCACAGGCCAGGGGAAAAGTCTTGTGGCTTCTATTTTTTGAACATGAGAGTAAGACAAACAAAAATTTACATCTCTACTTTGTGGGCACATTGTGTCATGTATAAACTGTCTCAAATGAATAGTATACATATTTAATAACCATCTCTGTTGCCTGTTTTTAATTACTGTAAATTTGAATTTTATGACTGATTTAATTTAATTTGTTTTAGTTGTATTTTTGATTTTGTTTATTTTATTTTTTGTTAGTGTTATGTTTACTGGTTTATGTTTATTTTTCTCTTCTGTACACTGCCCAGTGTGACCTCTGGTCAGATGCATGGTATAAAAGTGTATATATATATATATATATATATATATATATATATATATATATATATATATATATATATATATATATATATATATATATATATATATATATATAATATATATATATATATATATATATATATATATATATATGTATATATATATATATATATATATATATATATATATATATGTATGTATATATATATATATATATATATATATATATAAAGATATATAAAGATATATAAAGATATATAAAGATATATATATCTATCTCTATCTCTATCTCTATCTCTATCTCTCTATCTCTCTATCTATCTATCTATCTATCTATCTATCTATCTTTATATATATATATATATATAAAGAGAAGACGGGCAGGATCTGTTCTTATATATATGAATGAATGAATGAATGAAATAAACCCTTTGTGAACAAATGCATGAAAGATGACAGGCCTCCTCAACCTTTAATAGTTGAACAGAAGTGACAGCTTCAGCAGGTGGAGTGACTATTGTATTATCATGCAACTGTATTAAAGGTGAAGGAGCCCCAGTCTTCTTTATGCATCCTCCCCCTTGTCTTGGAACAGTCACATTTATTCAGATCATTAGGAAGAAGCAATTAGAATTATGGACAGTAAATGAAGCAGGAGGTACGAAATTAGGCCTGTTGTGGGACACGATGAAAGCAATTTCAAGAGGAATAACAATAAGGGAATCCTGTAAACTGAAAAAAATTAAGGAGATAAACATGAAAAAACGAAGAAGAATTGAGAAATTTGGAAAGCAAGATTTTTTTTAGAAAGAGATAGAAAGAAATTGGCAGAAATTCAGACAAAGAGAAAGAAACTAGAAAACTTAGAGACAGAGAAAGTTCAGAGGGATTTGATGTATATAAAGAGGATTTTTTTTTGAATTTAGCAACAAAAACTCAAAATTATTAGCTAGAATGTGTAAAAATAGATTAAAAAACACGATTGGGTTAATTAAAGATAGAACAGGCAGGAGGTGTAATATAATGAAAGATAAATTGAAGATTTTTCAAGAATTTTATCAGAAATTATATAAAGGAAACAATGTACTGAAAGAGGATATAGAAAATTATATAAATGAGAATTTAAAAACTAAATTATTGGAATGTGATAAAAGAATATTAGAAGAAGAGATTAAAGAACAAGAAATTGCTGAAGTCATCAATAAACTGAGAAATGATAAAACACCAGGCCCTGATGGATTGGGTCCAGAATATTATAAACATCTTAGTTCCATTTTGATACCTAAGCTAAAAATGTTTTATAATAAAATATTGGCAGGAGAGACAATGCCACCTTCTTGGAAACACTCATTAACGATTCTTATTCCAAAACCCAACAAGGATCTAACAGATCCGGGATCTTATAGACCTATATCTCTAATAAATCAAGATGCTAAGATTTTTACTGCTATATTAGCAAATATATTAGATTTATAGCAAATTATATTAAAGAGGATCAATGTGGCTTTATAAAGAGAAGACAAATGGATAATTTAACTAGGCGAGTTTTGCACATTATATATGAGGTAGAAAAGGAAAAAACAAAGGCAACTGTTTCATCACTAGACATATTTAAGGCCTTTGATTGTGTGGAATGGCCAACATTAAAGCTGCTTATAAAGGGTTGGGGATTTGGTAGAAGATTTATTGGGGTCATAGATCAATTATATTCAGATAATACTTCAGAAGTAATGGTTAATGATGGTTTAACAGAGCAGATTTTTCTAGGTCGAGGTACAAGACAAGGCTGTCCACTTTCACCAATATTGTTTTGTATGATTATAGAACTCTTAGCTAATGCAATAAGAAATTATGAATTAATTAAAGGATTAGGTAAAAATGATACAATTAAGATTAATTTATTTGCTGATGATTAATTATTAACTATTAAAAACCCATTAGAAAGTATGGATAAAATTAAAAATCATTTAGAAAAATTTGGGGAAATAACAGGATTAACTATTAATTGGCAAAAAACACAAATAATGATGTTTAATGACAATAAATATGAACAAGAAACATTTGTAAATAAATATAGTTTTAAAATGTGTAATTATATTAAATATTTAGGTATAAATATAATTAAAGTAACTCAAAAATTAAAGGAGCAAAATTTTAACAAATTAAAAAGTGATATTAAAGATAAATTGCAGGAGTATTCTAAATTGAAACTATCGTGGTTTGGGAGAATCGCTATGATCAAAATGAAAATATTACCAAAAATTACTTTTTTATTCAGGATGCTCCCAATACTGAAGAAAAACAAGGTGGACATTGTCTTTCTGCAAGAGACACATCAATCAGAAAATGGAGTCAATGAATTAAAGATGAACAATATAGACATATATGAATTTTTTTTCCGAACTTCTAAATCTAGAAGTGTGGCAATTATAATTTTTAAAAACTGTGAATTTAAAGTGGAACAGGTAGTAAAAGATTGTAATGGTAGATATATAACAATACAAGGTAAAATGGGGTTGGAAGAATATACTTTGGTTAATGTTTATAACCTAATAATAAACAGGGAGAATTTTATGATACGGTTTTTAAAGAAATGGAAAAGGTAAAGAAAGGCTATGTTATTATGGCAGGAGATTTTAATATGGTTATGGATAAGATAAAAGATAAAACTTTTTATGGTCGGAATGATATTTATCAAAGAAATACAATATTGAGCAAGAAGGTAAGAAATTGAAGGATATTTGGAGAGAATTGAAAGCTGATGAAAGAAGATATACTTATTTTTCAGCTGTACATAATAGTTACTCTAGAATAGATTTTATATTCACATTTCAAGATTTAATTTCTAAGATAATTAATACTGAAATTAACTCCATTAAAATAACAGATCATGCTTTGATGTCAATAGAGACTGAAATAAAAAAAGATTATAAAGACTCTAAAAGGTGGAGAATGGATAATAATATTTTACAGTACCCAGAGGTAATAGAAAAGATAAAGAAGGAATGGTTAGAATTATGGACAATAAACGAAGCAGGAGGTACTAAATTAGGCCTGTTGTGGGACACAATGAAAGCAATCTCAAGGGGAATAACAATAAGGGAATCCTGTAAATTAAAAAAATTAAGGAGAGAAATGTGAAAAAATTGGAAGAAGATCTGAAAAATTTAGAAACCAGATTTTTTTAAAGAAAGAGATAGAAGAAATTTGGTAGAAATTCAGGCTAAGAGAAAGGAATTAGATAATTTAGAAATAGAGAAAGTCCAGAGAGATTTGATGTATTTAAAGAGGCATTTTTTAAATTTAATAATAAAAATTCAAAATTATTAGCTAGAATGTGTAAAAATAGAAGAGTAAAAAACTCAATTGGGATAATTAAAGATAGAACAGGTAAGAGTTGTAATATAATGAAAGATAAATTGATTTTTCATGAATTTTTTTTCAGAAATTATATAAAGGAAATAATGTAATGAAAGAGAATATAGAAAATTATATAAATGAGAATTTAAAAATTAAATTTTTGGAAGATGATAAAAGAATATTAGAAGAAGAGATTAAAGAACAAGAAATTGCGGAAGTTATTAATAAGTTGAAAAATGGTAAAACACCAGGCCCTGATGGATTGGGTCCAGAATATTACAAGCATTTTAGTTCCATTTTGATACCTAAGTTAAAAATGTTTTATAATAAAATAATGGAAGGAGAGACAATGCCTGCTTCTTGGAAACATTAATTAACGATTCTTATTCCAAAACCTAACAAGGATCTAACAGATCCGGGATCTTATAGGCCCATATCTCTAATAAACCAAGATGCTAAGATTGTATTAGCAAATAGATTAAGTAGATTTATAGCAAATTATATTAAGGAAGACCAGTGTGGTTTTATTAAGGGAAGACAAATCGATAATTTAACCAGACGAGTTTTGAACATTATATATGAGATAGAAAAGGAAAAAATAAAAGCAACTGTTTTATCATTAGACATATTTAAGGCTTTTGATTGTGTCGAATGGCCAACACTAAAACTTCTTATAAGGGGTTGGGGATTTGGTAAAAAATTTATAGGGGTTATAGACCAATTGTATTCAGATAATATTTCAGAAGTAATAGTTAATGATGGTTTAACGGAATGGATTTTTCTAGGCCGAGGTACGAGACAAGGCTGTCCACTTTCACCAATATTGTTTTGTATGGTTATAGAATTGCTAGATAATGCAATAAGAAATGATGGATTAATTAAAGGATTAGGAAAAAATGATAGAATTAAGATTAATTTATTTGCTGATGATTCATTATTGACTATTAAAAACCCATTAGAGAGTATGGACAATATAAAAAAGCACTTAGAAAAATTTGGGGAAATAACAGGATTAATTATTAATTGGCAAAAAACACAAATAATGATGTTTAATCATAATAAACAGGAACAAGAAATGTTTATAAATAAATATAGTTTTAAAACGTGTAATCATATTAAATATTTAGGTATAAATATAGTTAAAATGACTCAAAAATTAAAGGAGAAAATTTTTAATAAACTAAAAAGTTATATTAAAGATAAATTGCAAGAGTATTCTAAATTGAAACTATCATGGTTTGGGAGAATCGCTATGATTAAAATGAAAATTTTACCAAAAATTACCTTTTTATTTAGGATGCTCCCAATACAATTAGAAGAAGATTTTAAGTATTGGCAGGGATTAATTAATGGATTTTGTAATCAAGGTAAAAAATCTAGAATAAATAAAAGATATTGGTATAAGGCCCCCAAAAAAGGAGGTTTAGGTATTCCTAATGTAAAAAATTATTATATAGCAAATCAATTAAGATTTATTGGAGAGATTATATACAATAAATACTTGCAGAAGAGCAGGCAGGCTTCAGGGAAGGTCGATCTACCATTGACCAATGCTTGATATTACAACATCTTATTGAAAAATATACCTCTGATAAAGCAACCTCACTCCATGTAGCTTTTATAGATCTCAAGGCAGCTTTTGACTCAATATCAAGGGTCAAATTATGGAGAAAACTAGAGGCTTCCAATATTGACAGGCGTCTGCTTCAACTTATTCAGGCTCTCTATAGAAATACCTCACTGAAGGTAAGATGTAGTGCTCACGGCCATCTTACTAATGCCATTCAAACCCAAAAAGGAGTCAAACAAGGCTGCCTTCTGGCTCCACTTTTGTTTAACTTTTACATTGATTCTATGGTGGACCAGTTTAAAAATATTGACTTTCATCCCCCTAAAATCGCAGGGAGGCATATAACAACATTACTGTATGCCGATGATGCAGCTATCATCTCTAGGACCCCAATTGGGCTTAGAAGAGCTTTGCGAAGGTTGTCTATATATTGTGAGCAGGAAGATCTGATAATTAATTTTCAAAAAACAAAAATCATGTTTTTTGCCAAAAGGCCAATAATGCGAACATGGATGATAAATCAGCATAGAATTGATCAGATCCACCAATTTAAATATTTAGGTGTCGTTTTCCAATCTAACGGCTCTAGGAAAGCACACGGTGATTATGTGGCATTAAATGCCCAGAGAAGTTCTGCTGCAATATTACAATTTATGAGAACAAAGGGGGGGGATTACATTCCCTCGGCCATTAAATTGTTCCACGCAAAAGCAGTAGCCCAACTACTGTATGGCTCCCAATTGGGCCCCTTCCCAAATATTGCAACCTTAGAACGTGTACAATCAAAATTCCTGAGGGCAATGTTAGGAGTCCCCAGAGATGTCGCCAACGTAAAACTAAGATTGGAAACTGGTCAAATTAAAATCGAAGCCAGGATATGGATTGCAATTCTCATGTACTGGCTCAGACTGTCTTATCTCCCTATTGGTCTTGCACCATTGATCCTGCAAGACACCTTAAAGTCAAAATGGGTTCAGTTAATTGAGAAAAAAATAGCCTCTTTGGGTCTCTCTAGGTTGACTCTGTTAACCATGGGAATGGAACAGGCAAAGAAAATAATCAAGCAGCGTATTGAGGACATTGAGAGACAAAATGATTTAAGCAGTGCCCCAGAATTCTACCTTAGGGAGGACAATTTATACAAGGTTACAGCAGCACCTTATTTTGCCTAGTTGGAGCAGCCCAGGCATAGAAGGGCGTTTACTCTGGCCCGGCTTAACGCACTACCTTCAGCAGTGCAGGAGGGACGCTATATAAAAAGATCCCCTGGGCAGAGCGCCTTTGCCCATGTGGAATGGAGCAGATAGAAACAATTGAACACGTCCTGTTGTGGTGCACATTTTACAAGGATGTACGTGAAGAACTTGTTTCCCCTCTGATTGGCCGATTTCCCGGTTGTACAGAGCAACAATGTATGCATGTGCTGCTGTCAGACTCCAATCCCATTCTTACACACAGGGTTGCCAAATTTCTTACTGCTGCAATGGGCATTAGAAAAAGGACCCTAAAAGCGGATGAGCCTCTGTAGTTAGAGCATGGTTTGCTAGAAATTCTGGAATTGCTTTAGGGGAGATGTTTTGATGCTGTTGTTGTTCACCTCAGAACTGAGTATTTGCATTTGATCCCAATATTTTTGTATACCATTGTATATTTATATATTTCGATGTTTTATTTGTGGCTGGTCTTTGACCGTAATAAAGTTTTATCTATCTATCTATCCAAAGAGAAATTAATTTGGTGGGATACGGAATCCTCAGAAATAAATGGGAATGTTGAAAAATATTTGTTTAATGTAGTAAAAAGAAATACAATAAATCAGATGAAAAACCCCTTTTTAAGAAATATGTTTAATATATGGAATAGATATATAGAGAAGCTATGTCCCTCGACTTCACCATTAAAATAAGTGACTGAAATAGAAAATTTTCCTATAAACCTAAAGGGTTTAGTAGATTTGTTTAAGGATAAAAATGTTGCAAGATTGAAGGATTGGATGAGTAAAATGAGATCGAAGGATCAGATTATGGTCAAACTTCAAACTAATAAACTATCATAGTATAATTATATTCAATTAGACAGTTGGACAAATGAATGGTTGAAAATTAATGGTAAATGTAGAGAATGCACTAAGTACGAACAATTTCTATCATCACATGAAGATATGCAGAAAGATGCTTTGATGAAGGGAGAAGTAAGTAGAATATATAATATAATTTCGGAACAAGAGGAAAAAGAGATAGGAACAGAAGGTTTGAAATTAATTTGGAAAAATGATTTAAAGACAGAAATTAAAATAGAGGATTGGATAAAAATGTGGAGGATGAGAGTTTTAAGGTTAATGTCAGTAAGAATAAAGGAAAAAAATTTAAAAATCTGTTTAAGGTGGTATATGACTCCTGTGAAATTGAATATAATATATTCAGATTACTCTAAAGCTTGTTGGAAATGTGATGAAGAAATTGGCATGTATTATCATATGTGGTGGGATTGTTAATTGGTTCAGAAATTTTGGAAACTGATTTTTAAGGAAATATGTGATATATTTGGTAAAGATATTGAATTTAACTCTAAAATTGCTTTGTTGTCAATTTTTGATAAGATAGAACTTGATTATTATGTGAAGGAATTGATTTCTAACTTTATGACAAGTGCTAGAATATTAATAGCTAGGTTTTGGAAAGATAAAAATGATATTAAATTAGAAGATTGGTATGGTGAAGTATGGGACATTGCATTAAATGATAAATTGACTACTGAACTCAAGATGAAAAGAGGGTAAATAAGTTCAAATATTTTTTATGCTATTTGGGGTAGATTTGTTGAATTTGTATTAGTGAAAGGAAAGGGGAAAGCCTCTAAACAACAATCTATACAATTTTGGAAAGGAAGTTTGTAATAAAAATATTGTTCAATGGGGTCCCGTGGGTATGTGGTGCACGGTAGAATTTAGTGTATAGTAAGCACTATTATTTGTATTTTTGTATTTTTGTGTTTGTTTTTGTTCTAAAAATAATAAAAACCATTTATATATATATATAAAGGATGCTCCCAATACAATTAGAAGAAGAAGATTTTAAGTATTGTCAGGGATTAATTAATGGATTTTGTAATCAAGGTAAAAAATCAAGAATAAATAAAAGATATTGGTATAAGGCTCAAAAAAATGGAGGTTTAGGTATTCCTAATATAAAAAATTATTATATAGCGAATCAACTAAGATTTATTGGAGATATTATATATAACAAAGGAAGGTTAATTTGGTGGGATATGGAATCCTCAGAAATAAATGTGAATATTGAAAAATATTTGTTTAATGTAGTAAAAAGAAATACAATAAATCAGGTGAACAACCCTTTTTAAAGAAATATGTTAAATGTCTGGAACAGATATAAAAAGAAGTTATGTCCCTTTACTTCACCACTAAAATTAGTGACCGAAATAGAAAATTTCCCAGCAAACTTGAAGGGTTTAGCTGATTTGTTTAAGGATAAAAAAGTTGCCAGATTGAAGGATTGGATGATTAAAATGAGATCGAAGGATCAGATTATAGTTAAACTTCAAACTAATAAATTATCATGGTATAATTATATCCAATTAGATAGTTGGACAAATGAATGGTTGAAGACTAATGGCAAATGTAGAGAATGTACTAAGTATGAACAATTTCTATCATCACATGAAGACATGCAGAAAGATGCTTTGAGGAAGGGAGTAGTAAGTAGAATTTATAACCTAATTTTGGAACAAGAGGAAAAAGAGACTGAAATAGAAGGTTTGAAATCAATTTGGGAATATGATATAAAGACAGAAAATAAAACAGAGGATTGGACAAAAATTTGGAAGATGAGAGTTTTAAGATTAATGTCGGTAAGAATAAAGGAAATTTTTTTTAAAAATTAGTTTAAGGTGGTACATGACTCCGGTGAAATAGAACATAATAAATTCAGACTATTCTAAGGCCTGTTGGAAATGTGATGAAGAAATTCGCACATATTATCATATGTGGTGGGAGTGTAAATTGATTCAGAAATTTTGGAAATTGATTTTTAAGGAAATATGTGATAGATTTGGAAAAGATATCGAACGTAATTCTAAAATTGCTTTGCTGTCAATTTTTGATAAGATAGAACTTGATTATTGCTCAAAGGAATTGATTTCTAATCTTATGACAAGTGCTAGAATATTAATAGCTATATTCTGGAAAGATAAAAATGATACTAAATTAGAAGATTGGTATAATGAAGTATGGGACATTGCGTTAAATGATAAATTGACTACTGAACTTAAGATGAAAAGAGGGGAAATAAGTTTAAATATTTTTTATGCTATTTGGGGTAGATTTATTGAATTTGTATTAGTGAAAGGAAAGGGGAAAGCTTCTAAGCAACAATCAATACAATTTTGGAAAGGAGGTTCGTAATAAAACTATTGCTCCAAAGGGTCCAGTGGGTATGGGGGTGCACTGTGTTTTAGATTGTATTAGTAAGTATTTTGTATTCTTGTATTTGTTTTGGAAATTAAAAAAAAAAGGAAGAAGCTATGACTAACAATTTAGGAAGATCAAAGGCCTGGAAAAAGCACATGTGGTATTGATCTTTTTCAAATAAAGAAAGACAGATATGCTGAATTGTTAGCATTGAGCAAGCTTAATTTCTTCCTTTAAAAAAAGGTGTCACTTATGAATGGACCTTTTCAGACAAGCAGAGGTTGGCAGAGCAATCAGCAATAAAACAAAATTGATTTTTTTGCACTTGTGTGTGTGTGTGTGTGTGTGTGTGTGTGTGTGTGTGTGTGTGTGTGTGTACACAACCACACATTAAGTCAGTGCAATTGGTTTTGTTTTATCAAACTCTAGAATTAGAAGATGAAACCTTTGGAAGTGACGATTGTAACAAAGCCATTTGACACAACCCTCAGTTTTACAGGTATCATTAATTCAAATTGGTTTGGAAAAGAGCTATGTCACATGGCAAATTAGTTGGCAAGCATGTCAGCAAAACAGTGCAAGGACCCAGTTCTAATAGTTCTGTGTTGTTGTCTTGGTAGAAAGGGATAGTGGAAAAGCAGAAAAGGTAATTCATCTTCCTCAGTGTCATCTCCATGGAGAGTTTTGCACAGTTTGGATAACTTAGTGCAGTGACTCTCAACCTGGAGTAACCCAGGTGTTTTTTAAGACTGCAACTCCCAGAAGCTCTGCTAGCTGGGGTTTCTGGGAGTTGCAGTCCAAGAACACTTGGGTTATCCAAGGTTGGGAACCACTGTCTTAGTGTGAATTCAGAGGCAACTATCACAAATTTGCTAGCCATTATGGAAATGCATTTTGGTGACATCTCTTCTGGCTGTCTTCTTCTGGAGATTTAAAATTATTGAAATTTTAAATGCACAAAAGTTCTTATGGGGGAAATGAAGATGTCCCAGAAGAGGGGCAGGATCTGTTCTCAATCATCCCAGGGTGCAGAACATGTAATAATGGGCTCAAGCCACAGGAAGCCAGGTTTAGTCTGAATATCAGGAAACCTTAACTGTTAGAGCAGTATGAAAATGGAACTAATTACCTTGGGAGGTGGTCAGTGCTCTAATGCTGGAGGCATTCAAGAGAAAATTAGACAACAATCTGCTATGCTTTGGTTTGGATCCCTGCATTGAGCAGGGGGTTGGACAATGGCCTTATAGGTCCCTTCCAACTTAATTATTCTATGATTCTGTCATGTAAAATAACCTTGAATGACCTGTTCCTTGGAATCCTAATTAGCTGAAACGGTCAATGGCCAGCTGAGTCAAAACTTGGCCAGCTAAAGCAGTGTTGAATTTCCACCCAGCATAAGGATTTTGTGACTACCCTTGCCCTGAGCTACCTTTGTGCTGCCATTATAATTACATTCCTGAGCCAGAGAAGGTATGGATCTGGTGTAACTCAGCACTTTGTGCACACCATTCTTCCACGATCCCTTTTTTGTCTCTTCTTCCACTGAGCATGTTTCTGGGATTCCACAACATTTGCTTCTGTCCATTTGTTATTACCTATAAAACCTTACATAATTCAAACATCTGAGACCTTATATAGTTCAAATACAAATGCTTGATGGGACATCTTTCCTATCATTAACTTGTTTATAGCCTAAAATCAGTTCTGAGCTTACTGAACTTACAACAGACTTGTCTGCCTACTGACAGTCTTATATGTGTATCTCCACTGAAAGAGTGTTGTAAGAGGCTCAGAAGCTGATGATAAAAACAGGATACTTTAAGTTGTGACCCTCCCATCCGTGGAATGGTCCTGCTAGCTAGTGAGGCTTGTCTGGCTCTAATACAATTGTCTTTTGGGCACCAAATGAAGATATTTCTCTGTTTTCATGTGCTTGGTAGGATTATTCATTTATCTGTATCATTTGTGGGCCACCTTTCTCCTAATGGTGGACAATTTTTTAAAATACTGCCATAAAATTAGTTGAATAGTCTTATGATTTATTTTTTGACAGGAAAAGTTCTTTTATATTACAAATAAACTGTTTTCTTTGTTTTGACTTTTTTAAAAATAAACTTTCATGTAATTTAATTCTTGTTTGACGTCTTGATCTCATATGATGCCTCCACATCATGAAGATGTGATTACCTGCATGTCTTGATCATTTAGCTGTGAAGAAGTTTGTACACAGCCCAGAGAGTGCCTAATCACTATTGGGCATAAAAAACTATAATATGAATGAATGAATGAATGAATGAATGAATGAATGAGCAGGGACAGTTTGAGAAATTTGTTTATATTCAATTAAATCCTTGCTGGACTAATTTACTAGTCCCTGTTTGGTCCCTGTTTTCTTCATCATGAAAGGGATGGGCAGGAAAGTTCTATTGTCTGTAAAATTGAAGCAGTGAAATAAAAATATCCAACCAATCCTGAATATAGCTTCTTGTAGGGGAACTATACCTATACAAACATTTCTAAGGCACATATTATGTTACTCTACCACTCTCTTAATTATTTCATATATATACTGTTATTTTTGCTTTCCATATAAAGTAAACCCAAACTGTAGTAAGCAGCGAAGTCTTCCTGTTGTCCTGGCTCCTTAATTAGTTAATGAAAAGCTTTTCCCATGTTGATGATTTAACCACCCCCATCTGTGTAAAAATTAAAGAGTAAAATGAACATCACAGAAATAGAGTCCAATTAGCTGTGCTCTTATTAAGCTCAGAACTGCCACAAAATTATTTGTGTGCCAACTGACAGCAGTTGATCCTGAGTAACCATGGAAAAGCTACTCAATTGACCTTAAACAGCCATCTCCATCTATCACTTGTTCTCTGCCTCCCTTGCCTGCTCTTCAACTTCTTGACTTATTTACGAGTTCAAGGATTGATCAGGGTCTGAAGTTTGCTGAAAGTGAGCCAACAATCTGAAGTGTTTGACTTAGCTGGAGAGGAAGAAAATGTGAATAACAGAGTTGTTAGCTCTTTGTATGATGCAGTGGGCGGAGTTCAATTTGAGAGACAGGTTATTATGAAGAACTTCATGTATTGCTGCTACAGCAATTCCCCAGTGTAATTCGAGGTAAGAGCTGGTGATGCAGAAATTGGATAACAGCAAGAATTCTTGGTTGAGTAAATGTGGCCTTGCCCTGCAGAGGGTAGATGTGCAAAGGAACCTGTGGGAAGCTTAATTGCAAGTTCTTCTATTTGGATTTGAGAAGTGAGAGGCAGATACCATTTTTTGAAATAAAAATTGGTCACAAGCTAATATATTCACAGGCCTAAACCACAGTTTGAAAAATTCTGCAGTCCACTTATTTTACCATCAAGTTTTTTCACAGAGCTAGCCTGGGCATTATCTATTAAATGCTTATGAATAAGTACTGTATGTTTGGCTCATGCCTCAGCCTCATATCTTGGTTGGGCTATAATTTGGTAACAAGGCTAGCCTAAGACATTTTACTACATGCAGCAGAAAAGTGACTGGCAAACCCACTCAGCCAATCAAGGTGTATGATGCCCAAAGCCAACCAAGTTATTCTGGCACGTGATACAAAAAAAAAGCCAAAACCACTTTCCCCACACACTGGCAGTAAAAATACAAGAACATCAGCTTGCCATTTGCCCTCTATCTGCTGCCTGAAGCGGCCATTTCAGTTTGCACTATTTGGTGAATTGGGTAGGTTTGGTATGGTTCAAAGCTGCTGGTTGGTCCCCTACCACCCCGTTCCTCATGGGCCTCAATTTCTTCTCGGTTCATTCCATATTCATCAACGTTGCTATACTTGCAAACAGTAAGAAGCAGCATCCCAATCCCTGGGATTTCAAAGCCAAAATGTGATGCTGCAGAGGTGCGGGCCATAACTGGATCTGGGTCAACGGATTGTGGAAGGGAGCATGGCTGGGATCCAGGTAAATGGGATCAGAATCTGGATGAAACCTAGTTAACCAGCTAATGTGGCAATGCCCAGCCAAGGAAAATGAAATATTTTTCAGCAGCTGAGCAGGTGACAAAAGGCATCCAACTGTATCTGCACTTGTGCCATCTTTCCACCAGCACTTGAACCTCACATGCACTTGCATCCCAAATGCTCTTAATTACAACATACACGATCCATGAGGATTTTTCCCAGGCCCTGCACTACTGCTGGAACATGTGAAAGGCTCAGCACTAGCCAATGAGTATGTTCCCCCCACCCCCAGGCTCTGTGCCACTACTGCCGGAAAAACAAAAGGGCTCACAAGTTGTGCTGTTGGCTCTCCGCTCCCTGCCTTGCTCCAAATGACACAATAGCTTGAATACATGAACTTACTAGCTCTTTCTCCCAAGCCTTTTCCAAACGTCTGATTCTTTTGGTCTGCCAATGTTGTACAACCATAACACACACACAAACACCTTTGTGCTGAGCCATTGAGCCTGGACCCCAGCTTTGAAGCCAGTTCGCACACAAGAATCAATCTTTCTCCCTCTTTAATACCCTTTAGCTCACATATTTGGTCTGTGCATTTAGAGACCTCAGGAAGCATAGCAATTCTCTGAGATTTCAGTTGGGCGGTCCCCTGAAACCTGCCAAACTTAACCTTTGAAGGTAATGCCTAATGGAAGTCAATAAACAAACAAACAAACAAACAAACACACCAGCATCTCTGCTGATCCAGCTGAATTATTTTTTTTAAAAAAACACCCTTCCTGGCTATCAACAGGGCAACCAAGGCATGTCTGCATTAAGCTTATATACCAAAGCCTGCAGTGCTGACCTGGTTACTTGGAGATCAGGCCATGTGGGTCAAAGTAGGCCTTCCCAAAAACTCATTTCATAAGATGTGATCACCACATCTTCCCAAATCTTTGTGTGTGAGAATGTATGACAGATGTATATACCAGTGCACACAAGATCTCTTTATTCCTTTTTCCAGCACAAGGCCTCAGCACTAACCAAGCTTGTTGCTGAGAACACAGTGCCTCTCTCTTGCTGCAAAGAACCATCACCTTCCGCAGGATCTACCTCATGAGACATAAATGCAATCCACTATGGTGACAACCCCATGTCAGTTACCCAACATGCAGTTAAACCAAAATAACAATTGTTTCTGTTGTGGTGATAGTAGCAGTCAGCTAGAACTATGGAGAAGGTTGTGCATACCCACACTTTTTTTTTTTTTTTTGCCTTGGAATGCCTTGCACCTATGAATGGTCTCTGCTGGAACACAGGTATTTTCTTATTCTCTGCCCAAGTGGGAATGATAACATTCAGACTTCAAAAAAGTTCTCCACACAGGGCAATATTGTAAGAGTTTCTGCACTGTTCACTTCCAGGACTACTTCTATGAAAAATCTCAGAAGTATTTTCTTCACATTCAACTTTTTTTTGACTTTTTTTGTGCAAAATACAAAGTTGTTTGTTTTGGGCTTTTTTGCACAAAACCATGCTTACTTGCTAATGCAGCAGCTGCAGAATCAAGCCCTATGCTTTTAACCCTCATGTAGAAATGAAAAATCTTCCAGCAGGTGACAATTTTTTTCTGATGGGCTGTCTCCATATGTCAAGGATGAGAAAATGTGTGGGCATTCATTATATCTTTAGTCTGAAGTCATATGAACGTTCTACCAATGATGTTTGAAATGCGATGGCTCATTTCTTGACATATATGGGTCGACACATGACACTATGAGCACCCAGTGACAAACTGACATGTGTGGATCCAACTTCACTTGTTAACACTTGTTCTGGAAAAAGAACATTTTGCAACACTCGGCAGTTTTTAAATGTCCCCCTGCATGTTATTTTGCCACATGTTGCTTTTGTGTAGCCCAGAGAATGAACTGAAGCCACAGTTTTATTAGGTATAATAAATCAGGGACCATTGAAAAGAGCTGCTGAGTTCATGGCAGGGATTGTAAATTATTCAAGTCTTTCCAAAAGCAGCTAAAAATGAGAATATCCAGAACACCTAGAGATCCATCATTTTATGGGAGGTGGGTGGTGGTGGTGGAGAAAGAGAGAAAAGCAGGGAGGGAGCTGCCTCTGACTGTCACAGGAAATTAGGTGATATTAAGTCCCATAACCTTGTCACAATGACTTTGTCCTGGGCAGCCACAGAAAACGGACATTTTCTTGAAAATACTTCCATGCTGAGGCTCTTCTCTCCTTTTTAAAAAAATGCCATCCAATTACCACCCCAGTCATTCCATGCTGGTTATAAATTCCAATATGAAATGTTTGCTTTTGCCTTGGAGGACAATTTCTGAAATTGTCACAGCACATCTGGATTGTTGTTGCAGTAAAGGAAGAGGCATTGCAGCCCTCCAGATGTTGGGCTGCAAATCACATCCTCTCTTGCCATTAACTTCCCATGCCTAAGGCTGATAGAAGTTGAAATTCAGCAACATCTGGAAGATATGCCTCTCCTCTTCTGTTAGAAAAATTGTTTGCCATGTCACGGTCTTCCTTCCTCTGCTGGAAATGATAAGCCTATTATATTCAGGTCGCAAAAAGAGGTGTAGGAGTTCAGGGATACAGACCTACTGTGTGCTCATGTGTTTGACTGTTTTTGACATTGCCACTAGTTATACTTGCATCTCTTCAAGTTAGCTTAAGGAAGTATACATTATCGTCCCCCCCCACGTTATTGTCTCAACAAAAACATCTCTGTAACTAGGTCATTCTGAAAGAAGGGGACATGCCCAATGTTAGTGAATTTCATGGCTCAAATGGGGAGTAGAACCTTGATCTCTCAATTTCTAGTCCAACATTCTGACCACCACACTACCCTAGCCTTTTCTGTTAAAGAAAACAGAAATACCCTTGTCCTCAAACTTCCCTGCAAGTAGAAATCTAGCTTGGCTGCAATACATCCCTGAAGGGAAGATTGGGAGTCAATATGGAAAAGGTATTAGAAAGTTTTCTGGTTGAGTAACATCAGAGACTGACTGGACTTAAATAAAGAATAATAAGAAAGCAAGAACTAGGTGTAGACATGCCATGATTGTAGCCAGCCTGAGCAACTGATACAGCACCCGGAGAGAGAGAGGGGGGGGGAGAGAGGGAGAGATGGCAAGGTAATAAGGTTATAACTAGAGAGGGGGTATTCATATTTGTATATCAATACCGCCACACAGCTGGATGTGACAAGGGTCCGGGCCCCTGGGGCCGGACCATCCACTCATGTGTCTGCCGGCAGCGGCGGCTCCGCTCTCCCTTCCAATTGCTCTGGAGCTTCCGGTTGACTATCCATTCGTCAGCCTTGCAGGGAGACTTGTTCTGCCAGGAGTGGATAGGTGACCGCGAGCTCTGGAGCGATTGGAAGGGAGAGTGGAGCTGGCGGTGGCAGCAGACACGTGAATGAATGGTCCAGCCCCAGGGGGGCGGCCCCTCATTACATCCAGCTGTGTGGGGGTATTCGTATATTAATATCCCCATCTCTAGTTATAACCTTCTAGTTCTAAACTGGATTGCCCATGCAAGACCAATTATTATAGTGTGATAAGCTGCATACCAGTCTTGGCCCAACGGAAAGCATTTCAGCAGCCAAAAGTTCACATGGAAACCATCTCACAAGATCATGCTTCCTGCAACTGAGGAAACCAATGTTATTGTCTGGGTTCCCTTCCCTTGGGCCAATTCCTTTTTGCCATTTGGACACAAAAGGTGATGATGATCTTTGGCAGAACTGATAAAGCCAAGGTTTCTCATATTAACTCAGTCGAGTGCCCACAGAGCATATTTCAAGTGCTACATAAAGCCATCCTAAATTATATGTATGATTTGAGATCTCCTGTATAACTTTATTGTGTGCTAGATACAGTACTTACCAGATTAAACTGGATGAGGGCCACATGAGATGTGATGTGAGTCCTATGAATGTCACTTATATGCATTCTTCTGCTTAACAAGATTGCGCTCTAGCCTCCCTGTGCAACAGGAATCCAATCTCTTGCTTTGTTGTTGGGAGCTGGCCCTATCCCACGATACATCTCTGCCCTTCCTCGTACAGGTATCGTTATAAGTAGCAGTAGGATAGGATTGAGATGTCAGTAACTGAAGTTAGGGTTGACAGTGCACTGGGCTAAATAGGCCATTGACTTGACTCTGTGTTAAGACATGTCCAGACAAGGGGAAGATTAAGACTAAGGTTAGCTAGCTGGATAACTCCGTGTGTTAGGTATCTGATTGCAGAGCCAAAATTTGGGAGTTCAGTTCCCCACTGTGCATCCCACAAGAGCCAGACTGTGTGGCCTTGGGCAAGCTGTACAGTCCCAGGGTGCCCTAGAAGAAGGGAATGGTAAACCACAACTGAGTGTTCTGTATCTGGAAAACCCTGAAAAGGGTCACCATAAGTCAGAATTGACTTGACAGCACACAATTATTATTAATTGGGCAATTTGTGGGAAATAGGGGTGAGGGGGAATAAAAGAGGCAACTTGGAAAACGATGTTTTGTACTTAATGACCTTCATGCCAACATGATACCACTGAACTCTATGTGACTATTTTCAGATGTACCCTTTTAAAAAGTGGAGCAGCTTGGTCAAACTAACCTCAGGTTGCCATGATCTTTAAAGGATGTATCTCTTAGTATTCACTACCTACACTTCTTTGTGTGAGGAAGGCAGCTATTTAAAACTTTACTTACCGTAAGGATTTTTTTTTTAAAAAAAGAAGGCCTTGATGCATGGCAAAGTGTGGAAAGTAAGTAGAAAAAAAATCAATCAAAAGTGCTATTACACACAAGCCACGGGTAACATTAAACACCACTCCTTTCTAGAAATCATATTTATCTGTCAGGCACAATAAAGGAAAGGAAAGGCAGGTGTGAATGTATCACAAAAACTGGACTCAGAAGGCACAGCAAGTAGGTTAAGAATGCAAGGAGATTTGGGAAGGAAATGTGAAGATCAAGAAATTTGAAGTTAACTCCAGAATTTAGCCAGCTGTTAAAAGACTGTGTGGGTCCCGCCTTCAACTCAGCATATAGTTGGATATGAAACGGAACAAAGTAGTTTACCACCTGACAAAAGATGAGCTCCCTCAAACATTTCAAAAGCTTGTCAAATTATTTTTCACCCTAGTCAAGGAAGAAAAAATTGAAGAAAAGGATAAGTTGTTCTTGTTTTTGACACACACACACGTTCTCTTAAGCAAAATAAGTAAATCCAGAGGAGGTATTTTTCAACAACATGGGGGGGGGGGAATACTAGCAATTTATGCTCCACTTTGTAGAGTTATATAAGTAAACAAGAGCAATGCTATATCAGGCAAGCAATTAGAGGTACTGAATTAAAGTGTGAAGGCAAGAGGAGAAGGGGACGACAGAGGACGAGATGGTTGGACAGTGTCACCGAAGCTACCAACATGAATTTGACCCAACTCCGGGAGGCAGTGGAAGACAGGAGGGCCTGGCGTGCTCTGGTCCATGGGGTCACGAAGAGTCGGACACGACTTAACGACTAAACAACAACAAAATAGCAAGAGTGAAGACTGTCCTGCTAGAGGTTTAAAATCTTCTTATATTCACCCTGAAAAAAGGTGACTTGTGAAAGTATAGCAATGAATATTAATTTTTTTAATGAGTGAAAACTTTGTTAATGTCACTTTGTAGGTGTTAGATTGATTGGTACTATTTTGCCCTGTTTGGTAACATAATGTTAATTTAACGTTAACACATTAAATGTTATATCCAAGCTGTGGGGGTAATCAAAGTCTATTTAGAGAAATGCTTCTAAAACAGCTGAATGCTTTCATACCTTGCACTGCAATCAAATGTAAAAAAAATTTGATGTTTGTCTTTCAGTGCTGCTAAATATGTGTGTGAAAATGGCACCATTTCATTTTCGACTTAGTCACCCTTGAGATCTAACAAAAGCTCAGAGTCACACTTCACAAAACATTCATCTCTACATTTAGAAATAGAGCTCCCTTAAGTGGAAAAGATGTTTGTTCACTGTACTATACGCTTTCTATTTCTGTCTTTTGAAAATTAGCTTTCTTCACTTTATGTTTGGTCACTAGGAGTGAAACATGGGTATTATGCAAAATACAGCAAAAAGCAGTAAAGCAACAGAGAAATGAAACAATAGAGCCAAACAAACTGGGATAACTTCTGTTTTGTTTCATTGACATTTGCCAATTTGCCTTGAATGGGTTGTCTGTGTCTTTCTTAACAAGCAACTAGTTTATCTTTCTGTGCTTCTTATGGAGACCTTAGTGAAGCCCTTTGTGTCACATTTCACAGGAACTGAGGAATCTTGCAAAGCTGCCAAATTTCTTGTTGAGATGTTTTATGTCATGTCAAGGCAACAAAAATTAATGAGGACAAGGAATATAACAAGTATTCCACATATCCTAAACATTTGGCACAGGAAGAGGGAATAAACCAGGAGAGGCTGAGATGTGGGATGGAAATCAGTATTTTGGGTTGGTGCCCCCGTCCCAGTTAGGAGCTGCCCTAGCCTGAGACATGTGTAGCAACATGACAAAGTCCTTCTGAGATTGTACCACTTCCAACTGTAGAAGAGTCATCACATATTTTCAATGCCTACCCAATCCTTCTAAATTAATAATGTCCATGTATGCAGAAAACTAGTGCCACTGAGAAAAGGTTCTGTCCCAACCCAGTATCTTTGAAAGATCTAAAGAAATCAGGGTTAGAAAGAAGGCAATTATTTTCCATTTCTTCCACACTCTTCTCAGTGTTAAAACTTTGTTCTCGGCTCTCTGTCTTTCCTGAGCTAAAACAAAGCATTATCTTAAGCTTTAATAAAGATGCTCCATTCCCAATTATCATTTTGGTTGTTTCCATTTTTTTTTGTCACTTCTTTGACAGATGCAGCCCAGTCGCATCAGACGTGAGGCTGTATAACTCGTCCTGTGAGCATGGCAATATTTTGGTATTGAAATGCCATTCAGGCAAACCCCCGTGATGCAAAGTAAGCACATGCGGCAACGAGGCACAGCAGCATGCGGCATTTTTCATGCTGTTTGCTCTTTAACACACTACAATGATTGCCAATTTGAAAATGCAACTGGGTCTTATCCTGTCAATCCCACAGCATGGCCTGATCGAGCACATTTCTTTTTTATTTCTCTCAAGCTCTCGTAGGTCAAAGATTTCTGCAGGCTTGAATGGAGAAGACTGAAACCTAAAACAAGCCTTGATTCTGGAGAGCTCTGAGCCTGACAAAGCTATCTATGGCATCCCCCCATGTCCCCATCACACATTCCAGGACTCCCTGAAGCTAAAAGAGAGTGGATTCATTATTCTGATGACAGCCAAGCAAAAGCTGCTGGTGGTATCTTTTGTCTGACTAGGACTCTTGATGCCAGCATCTGGGAAAAACTAAATATCACATTCATTGTGCGAATTCACTTTCTATGCACTTAAAAAACATGTAAATAACCACTCTGGGGGAGGAGGGAACCTGCCTTAGGACCTCATGGCGTGGGCAGAGAGAAGGTCCAGTAGTTAAGATATTGACAGAGATTCCTCCAGAGCTACTGATTTATTGGGACGTCTGCAGAGGGAACGGGGACAATTTTCATCATGACCACAAGGAGGAGGCAAGAATTAAATTCTCATACCACACCACTTCTGGCTCCAACATTCTTCCCACTGTGGCAGCTATTTACATTTTTAAAAAATTCTGTGCTGACCCCGTTTACTCAGTTAATTTGATATTTTGTTTGGCCCCCATATGGAGGTATAATGTAAGCCAGCCCAGAGCTTGAAAAGGTTAGTTTTTTTAAACACAGCTCCTCCCAGAATCCTCTAGCCAAGATGTGCCCAGCTTGTGTCTCATTATCCTTTCCCACAATATCCACAAAGCACCTCTTTCATACATTAAAGCAGAAGCAGTGGGAGATGCTTGCAGGACTTAAACAGAAAGACTGATTGTTCCCCCACAAACATTCCCAATCACTGAAATCTTCTTTAGACACCTTGCTGAAAGTGGGTTCTCGTCCTCAGAACAATGGATGGCAAGAAGGCAGCATCCTTTTTCAGTAATGGCAGACATGGGCGAATCCCTGAATCCCACAGGCAGCACGCATATGGTATGGAGGCTGTGTGATTCTGGGAACTGTTACCAGAAAAGTAACTTTTCTCATCTCTGGATTGTGGAAATACTTTGATTCTGGAATACAGTTCACCAGCATTCCAGATGAGCTTCAGAAAGAGGATAAAACCATTGTTTTTCTCCTTGGCTTGTCACATTACTTAATACTGATATTCTGTAAGAGTGTGCTGGCTTTAATTGCTGCCACTGTCACCATCAAGGGGCAGCTCATGGACCAGGAAAGAAACCAGATCATGAACCACACATAGTTGTCACTACAGTCATTACACTGTTTTCTAGTGATTTCACATGGTTAGCTAACCTGTATGATTAAGATGTGGGGTAGAAATATTTTGAATGAAGGAAAGTAAGTTCATCAAAGCTCTTAATCAAGGAAGACTTGAAGGAATGGGTCTTTCTTACTAGATTTTCCAGTTCAAAAAATGTTGCGGTTGGTTTCCCTTCCACTCTGCAGATTTGGCTTTTGAATTTCTTTAGAACAGTTCTGATGACCAAGCCAGATGTGATGCTAACTCCACCTGTGCTCATTTTACTGATGGGCTTTAGTGGCTAATTATTGACAACGTCTATGTTGTACCAGAGCACAGAGAAATGTGTCTGGACCTTTCCCAGGAGTTTCTGGAAAGCTTTCAAAATCTTGTTAGTAAATTTTGAGATGCAAGAGGGAGGCAGTCATTTGTTCAGGTCAGCACCGGCTCACAGTACCTTGCGGCTGCATTTATGCTGGAGTCTCCAAAGGATACTTACTAGGTAGTAAATCCTATTGAATTCAAAGGGATGTAGTTCCATGTTAAGATATTTATGGCAAGGCAATTACAGGGCAATTCTCCTGGCCTCTTCAGAGAATTCTGAGGTCGGAGCCTCTGACCAATCCAAAACCCTGCTGGCATAAGCCCAGGAGGGCAGAAAGAAAAGAGCAATGGCCATTTTGTTTTTCTTTTTAAGGAAAACCAAGGGATATCTGTGCCAGCCCTAGAGCCCATTTGGCAGTTTGTAATGTGGCTCTTATGAATCCATTGTCTTTCCTGGTGTTGTGGCTGGCCCTCCCCCAGCACACCTCCTTGGCTTCCTTTCTGGTGTCAGCGTGCCAACATTGTGAAGACTGCAAATGGCTGAAATTGCTGGTGAGGATTCTATGGTCTCTGAAAATGTCCGCCCCCTTGGCCACAGGAGGAAAAGATTGAATGAATTCTGCACCTCCTCAGACACCTTCCTAGGGATCACAGGATAGCAGCTTTTAGCTTTATTCTGGCTGGGGGTATCCCCCTCCCTGTCTTTTTTTAAAAACTGCCAATGGGCAGCCCAAGTCACATGTGGTCTTCAGCCTGATCCCATGTGGCCCTCTAGCTAGTTTCAAAAGCCTATTTCAAGTGATCAATTCAGATCCCAGCCTGCGAGGAGGGGAGAAAAAGGGAAAGGGGGGAGCTGTGGCTGAGAGAGAGGGGAAAGGGCCAGAAAGAGGGAACAGGGGGGAGCTCACCCATTTTCCCTCAGCCCCATCTGCTTCTGGCTTCAGCCCGGCCCACTGCTGGCATGTGACCCCTGACAGTTTACCACCAAAGCAATTTGGCCCTTGACAGACAAAAGGTTGCCCACCTCTGGGCTAAACTGAACTATTATTGCCTTCTTGTCAGTTGCGTTTATGGAAATTGTTCGTATGATTTACTACCAAGACGGTTTCAATAACACTGGTTTTTGAAAGGAATTCCTGGTTTTGAAGTATCATTGATCAATGAGCTGAGACAATTTGTTCAGTTTATCTTGTTCCTCTGCGCAGCAACCTTGTGAGGTAGGCCACTGTTTCCATTTGATAGGAAATGAAGGTAAGGTAATTTGTCTCGAAAGAGCTTTCCCTTGATTGCAGAGATAATACCTGGACTAGTCCTCCAGAATTAAGAGGCCACCGTTGCAGCTTCTTTTTGCAGGTGGGTGGAGCCAATAAAGAACGAGCTGCTGTGTTCTGTGTATCCCAAGGTTTTGTTGATTACATCTGGAGGACATTGAGCAATGTGTCTAGTTCCATGGTAGCTGTTTTCCTTCAATCCTTCTCAGTTGCTGAATAGCTGCTAAAAGCATGCGAAGCTATTGTTGGTCCATCTAGCCCATAATTGTCTGTTCAGAGTGGCAGTGGCTCTCCAGGGTTTCCAGAAGAAATATTTTGCACTCCTACTTGGAGATGCCAAACATATATTCTTTCCACTGAGCTTTATGGTTCCTCTCTCCTGGCTTTAATAGCTTACTTTCAGATATATCCCAAGTTTCTGCTATGGGTATTACTGGTTCTTTCTTTCTTTCTTTCTTTCTTTCTTTCTTTCTTTCTTTCTTTCTTTCTTTCTTTCTTTCTTTCTTTCTTTCTTTCTTTCCTTCTTTCTTTCTTTCTTTCTTTCTTTCTTTCTTTCTTTCTTTCTACTTTTCTTCCTTTCAGTCTCGTGAAGTTTGACACATCTGCTTTCATAGTGGATTTTTCTTAATAGTTCATCATCATCATCTTGGAACTGCAGCGCTGGAAAGGACCCTACGTATCATCAAATCCAGCTCCTGTGAAGGAGGCACAGCGGGGAATTGCACTCCCAGCCTCTGGCTCCACAGCCGGATACCTAAACCGCTGAGCTATCCAGAAGTTCTTTAAACACCCCTTAAAGAGTTAAACAATTTTGGCTTGAAAACTATTCTGTGTATATATTTAAAAAATGGTTCTGAAGTGCCTTTAATGGCAGTCCACATGTTATATGTAACTAACAGTTTTTCATGGTTTTAAATTCAGTGGCCATAGGTAAATGCTTCTCTGCAAATCCTTCCTTCAATATAAAATTTTAAAGTGAGGAATAGTAAGTAAAAACAGACTAGAAGCATTCCCCGAATCAACACTTTCAGCATGAAAAGATCAAAGCAAAGTTTATTTTAAATCTGAGGGATTACTCAACAGTCCCCATTTTTTGTTTGAAAAAAGCCCTTAATAGTCAAAAACTGATTACACTCTCATGGTATAATTATAAATCACTCTGTAATCATAAGCTTCAGGGGATCACAACCCTTCGCTGGGCCCTGAAATGCTACAGTTGACTCAGATGCTTGTCTGTGTGCAATTTAAGTTCGAATTATATCAGGAGTATGAAACCATTTTTCTGTTTAGGACCACGTTTCCTAACCTGTTTGTGTCCTAAGTCAGCAGTGGATTGAGACAGAGCCCAAAGGGGGAAAGCCACTTCCTTTCTCTCTGCAACCAGCACCAGCTTGGCCTCCTCTCCCTCCCTTTCTCATCCCATCTTTCTGACACCATTTCTCTCTCTCTCTCTCTTTTTGTCATTTTGACAGTCCCCTTCTTCCTCTGAGTTCCCCTCTCTCTTTCTTTTCCTTCCCATCTAACAGGCTGCAAGGGAATGCACCGATCACTCATGGGTTATGGCCCAGGTTATGGCCCATCCAAGACCTGGAGCACAAGAGCCAGCTGCCATGTCTCTCCTGGCCATGTGCACCAGCTCCTTCCCAGACTGTCTCATGCCTGGTAAGGGGCGGCATAGGAAGAGGAGGGAGTTAGCCAATGGGGATCAGGCTGACCAATGCAGGAGAGGTGGGGTTTTTCTTGGTGGACCAGTTTTAACCTTCCAGTCTGCCACAAAGGTGGGCTCCAACCTAAGCTCTATCAGTTGGAAGTTGATTTTCGGTAGAGTGGAGGCTATAGGAGTGGCAGAGGTGAAGAGGCAGCAGTGGCAGCAGTGGCAGCAGTGGCAGTTCAACAGAGAAGTGGGGGGCTATAATGTTGACAGCAGTGGCAGCAGGCAGCAGAGAAGCTGGAGCAAGGAGGTGGCAGCAATGCAAGGAAAGGTGTGAAGAAGCAGCGATAGGCCTGCGCCACTATGTGGTATGGGGTGACTTGTTAGCAGCCCTTCTTTTTTCTTGGCCAGCAGGGGCATGAAAGGAGCACCTTGGGTTGAATGTGGGACAAGTGGACATGTGGGGGTGGGGGCAACCTTGGGTTTGGGGTATATGTGGTGAATGTGGGGGAAGTGGAGGAAGATTTGGGCAAAGATGTTTCTTGCTGCCCCCTCTGGGCCCAATGTGCACATAATCCCCTTGCCACCACATTGAATTCTGGAATAATTCCTTCTCTTCATTTCTTCCCTTTTTTGCCACCCCAAAAGGGGTAACTACTTGGCTTTTTCAGCTACCACCCACTGGAGTCTAAGGTGGGGGGGTTGCCTTGCAAAGCCAGTTGGGACAGCAATCACTGCCCATCAACTAAATATTTATGGAGGGCTACCATTTGAGAGGGACGTGGTGGCGCTGCGGGTTAAACTGCAGAAGCCTCTGTGCTGCAAGGTCAGAAGACCAGCAGTCGTAAGATTGAATCCACGCGACGGAGTGAGCTCCCGTCGCTTGTCCCAGCTCCTGCCAACCTAGCAGTTCGAAAGCATGTAAATGCAAGTAGATAAATAGGTACCACCTCAGTGGGAAGGTAATGGCGTTCTGTGTCTAGTTGCGCTGGCCACGTGACCATGGAAACTGTCTGTGGACAAACGCTGGCTCTACGGCTTGGAAACGGGGATGAGCACCGCGCCCTAGAGTCAGACACGACTGGACTAAATGTCAAGGGGAACCTTTACCTTTACCTTACCATTTGAGAGGCGGGAGAGGATGGATTGGCAGAGGGCTGACTTGGAGCAAGTATGGCATGGTACATTTGGGGGGGGGGTCACTGACGGTGTTGGATAGCAAGGACCCCCCTGAGCTCCACTTGTCCTGGAAGGTCAGGGAGCGTATAATAGATGGGTGCCCTGTGGACATATTCACATTGCTGCACTCAGAGATGGAGGAGGGGAGAAAGACTAGGGTGCAAAACAGGGATCATAAGAAAGAAAAGAGGAAGTGGGTGAAACAGACCTTTAGCAATTAGCTAGCGGGTTATGCAGTTTACATGGGGCTAGTCCAGGTTACAGCAGGAATAGTTTAGCAGGAGGGAGCCAGGCCGTAGCTCACCTCTTGTGGTGATTTTGTGCATAGGAGTGGCTCTTGGGTAAGGGAGACCAGGTGGTCAGCCCTGTCCCAGGCAAAAGATCCCCTGTCAGGATCAATGAGGGGAGACTGACACAGTCTCCCACCACTGATGGTAGTGGGCCACCCTCTAGTGGTCTTGCACCCAGAGGTATTCATACCCACTTGGTATTCTTTCCCATCCTGTATGTGGTTGCCCAGCAGCAGCTGGGAGGATTGACTCAGCTGGCATATGGGTCACCTGATGCTGGGATCCACTCCTTATGCTGCACCAAGACTGTTCTGCTGTAACCAATCCAAGCCTTTCCATCCACTTATGATCATCTGTATCACCTCTAGTTTCCTGTACCACTTAGAATTCTCTACCTGCTTATAGTTTTCTGTAATAAATTTGCTATTGCATATTGTTGTGTGCTATTGGCAGGCCAGGAAGGAAGTGCAGTTTGTCTCACCTGGGTCTGCCATGATTGCCTGTCCCTGTGAATGAAATAAACTTTTAGAAAAGTATTGAAAATGCATGCAGATATAGATGTTTTTGAGGCTGAAGAAATCATGAAGGTGAAAAAGAACAGGAATTGCTAAAGGCAGGATTAGTCAACAACATTGTACTCTCAGAGTTTACATCACTCTGCAACTCTGTCTGGGTCTCCAGTTTACTTAGACAGCATTTAAATGTATTGTGGTTGAAAATGTGACACGTTTGGCAACCCTGAATCTTGCATGGTAGTTATAGTAACAGAGTATTTTTCAGAGTTGCATTTCATCTTGGCTTGATCTACCTATAGAGCAGCAAGCTTAGCCTAAGAATTAATAAGGTTTCATGACCTTTTCAATCAGCACTTCACTCCTTATTATTCTCCTAATGTATCTGAAATTGCATTTCATTTTCTTGTCATATAGGCAAGGTACTAATTTCACCACCAGCATAATTTTCAATCCGAAAATTGACAACAAAAGGAGAATGAGCACCTTTGTTAATCTTGGAAGCTTTCCTCCTCAAAGTTGTTATCATAGAAATGGCCAAAACATTTCCTGCTGATATTGTCTTATCTGATACTGGTATGGTAAGCCAACTAAGTGCTGCTTTGTGATTATTTGAGGTTCCATGGGAGAAGCTGTGCTTGTCAATTATCTGTCGTCTCACAACCATACAGACAGTTATGGTATGACAGGGGGAGGCATCATGAGGCATCCAGAGCCATTTCGGCAGCCTGCAAGACTCCTGCTAGAAACAAGTATCCAAAAAAACCACAAGCCACTAAAACCTGGCGGTGTGATCCAGTGCTGAAAACAGCTTTTCAGGTGCTTCACTGGCAGCTATTTTAGGTTTATGTAAACTTATTTTAGCTTGTGTGGTGATTAAATATTTTTTGCTCTTTTTCCTTGTTTTGTTTAAAACTGTTCTGAATCTTAATAGCATTACCTGAATACTGAAGTCTTCAGTTGGATGGCTTCCCCTCATGTACATTGATAACTGTTTGTTATTTTCCCTTTATAGGGACTATTTAGGCATCGAAGAATCACCCAACCGTGACTCTCTGATGCCTAAATAGTCCTCAGTTGTCAAGGAGAAATACCAGTCACCAGTGAACATGGATTGAAGACTTCCATCGGAAGACTTTCATATTCCATGGAGGCAATTAAGGTACAGAACAACAGTTTCAAACAAAAATAATAGCAGTGCATAATTATAATTTGAAAAAATACATAAAGTTTAGTTACTAAAAATAAAATAAGTTTAAATAAGTAAAAAAGAGCTGCTGAAAAACCAGGAAAGCAGCTGGGAAGCCACAGAATTAAATTTTGGTGGTAGTCTGTCAGTCCTTTGGCAGGGAGTGGGGTGTGCCATTCCCAAGATATCAGTCAAATTCAAAATTCAGCCTCCTGGATAGCAGGATACCCATCCTGTGGTATTGTTATACTGTGGATTTGTATATCGTATATTTTCTTCAAGCAGTTCAGAATGCCATACATAGGAGTTCAGTTACTTTATCCACATAAGATAACATTTATTTATTTATTTATTTATTTATTTATTTATTTATTTATTTATTTATTTATTTATTTATTTATTTTCACTTGAATGCCTGAAGACAACCAAAATGGTGCACATAATAATATAAATGATCATTAGATATAAAACATGACACACCGATCATAAAACATTTCACACAAATGGTAAAGATGTACATGAAAAGTAGCAACAACTTAAAGCCCATCACACAATTTCATCTTATATATATTACCACTTAAGTGATGGGATAGCAGTTTGCCAACACCCAAAGGCCTGCCAAAGCAATTTCATCTCATAGTAAAGGTAAAGGTAAAGGTTCCCCTTGACATTTAGTCCAGTCGTGTCCGACTCTAGGGCACGGTGCTCATCCCCGTCTCCAAGCCGTAGAGCCAGCGTTTGTCCGTAGGCAGTTTCCGTGGTCACGTGGCCAGCACAACTAGACACGGAACGCCGTTACCTTCCCACTGTGGTGGTACCTATTTATCTACTCGCATTTACATGCTTTCGAACTGTTTTAACTGTTGGCACCTTTAGAAGGACAGCTGCAATTGGCACAGGAACTCATATGGGTAGAGATGGTCCAGTAGGTAGGTGGGTCCCAAGCCATGTAGGACTTTAAAGGTAATAACCAACACAGTGAATTAAACACAGAAAACCAGCAGTAGTCAATGCAACTGGTGCAAAATAGATGTTGTATGATTGCCACAGGAGGCACTTGTTGGCAGCCTAGCTACCACATGTTATAGCAATTGTGGCTTGTGAGTTGTCTTCAAGGGTAGTCCCATGTAGAGAAAATTACACTAGTCTAATCTTGAGGTTACTGTTGCATGGATCTGTGTGGCCACATCTGCCTTCTCCAAGTAAGAAGAATGTTTCTGGAGAAGGGACAAATGATAGAACGTTTACCTGGCCATAATTCCCATCTTTTTCTCTAGGAGGGGAACTAAGTATAATAAGACACACAAACTCCTTATCTGGTTCATGGGAAAATTTTTCTCCATCAGTCATTAGAGAGATGACAGCTGGATTTGCCAGTTGCTGAATGACGAGCATCACCTCCATTTTGTCTGGATTCAGTTTCATTTTTTTGTAGGCTGACTGGAGAAGTAGTAACTTAGCTAAGGCCACCTAGTAACAGTCAAACTAAGTGTACCGTACCACCTTTTTAGAAGGGTTGCTTCTCATTAAGTGATGGAAGGCACATTTCCCACGGCACATGTATTTTCTCAGCTACAATTATTTCATTCAGCATGTTTAGAAAGGCTTGATCATTGGAAAGTAAGCACAAGATTAATTTGTGAATCTGATTGATAAGGCAGGTATCTCTGAGGGAAAGAACATGATTAGTCACAGTGCATCTGCATTTCTTTTAATATCTGATCTGGCCCTAAGTTTCATAGCTGAACAGAAATTTGACTTCATGTCTTGTTAGGCCAGATAAAACATTTTGATCACTACACCACACTGGCTCTCTAAATTGTTATCTCCCTCATTCATTTTATCTTCTAACTGAAGGGACATGCACTATATGCTCGTGAGTGGGGAAAAAACCGAATGAAAAAGCCTCTTAACCTTTGCATTGCAGCCTATATGTGTTTCCCTTCCATGGATGATTAACCCAGAATGTAAACAGGCACATTTACTAAGACAGATATGTCTATCAGATTCATCTTCTCACTATAGCCATGTTCTTGTTAAAGAGCATGTTTTAAAGAGTAGGTCCTGCATGCTCCATTGCCCGTTTCCTACCTCCTCATCATTCAACATTTGTTGTGGTTGATGGTTTTGTGATGTGAAGTGATGTAGGTCCTTTTTGCAGCTGTGAGATAAATCCTATATAAAAAAACGTTACCAAAGAGGCCATTGTTGCCTTGGGTGAACTTTGCTAAGTGGCTCTTCCTCTTTTACAAGCAGCTCTGTATGTGCTTGATGTTCATTGCTAGAAGAAATGGGACAGAGGTCAGCTGCTGGTCCCATCAAACCAAAGCTTAGGTTCTTCTGAGTCCAGCACTAGCAACAGGCAAGCTGAATCAAAATTGCATTTGGCAAACTAAGAGCAACTGTGTTTTCTTCTCAACTCAATTGAAAATAGTTCATAGCTCAGTGATTTAGGTATCTGGCTGAGGAACCAGAAGTTGGGAGATTTATTCCCCAATTCATGTCCTTGACAGGGGCTCTTTCAGCTATACCCTTCTATGATGATGATGGTGATGATAATTTCTCTCTTTTTTAAAGGCCAATTTCAAATGTGCACCCCATTGCACTTTCACTGATGTCATATGAGGTTCAAACATATATCCTCTCGAGTCTGAAATTCTCATAGGAGAGCCCTGAAACTTCCATGGTCCTCCTTTTCACTTGTCCCAAATTTACTTCGAAATGTCAGTTCTCTGACTTTCATGCATAAAAAGCTGCTGTGGTGCCTTCCCAGATGTCTGGAATCTTGAGTTTAGTTCAGGGAGCCTAAGTTTGAGGTATGGAGAGCAGATGCCCTGGGAATGATACAGTAGGACCATGGTATCCATGGGGGATTAGTTCCAAGCCCCTCCAACTCTGAAAAACGCAGAAGTAGCGAACGCTATATTGTAGATAGCATTATCTCTGGCTTCGTCTAGAGGCTAGTTCTGGAAAATACACTGTGTTTTTTTGTTTAATATTTTCAGGGAGTGGATAAGTGAATCCACAGATGCTGATCCAGTGAATAGGGGGATCCTATGGTATATCCTATATGGTCTATCTTGAGCCTGGGATGCTTCTGAGATTTTGTTCAGGTAGCCTGAGAAATGACATTTCCCGCACACTTGTGATACTGCAATGAGAGGGAGCTATAACAAGACAAGTTGTGCAATTCAAAGAAGGAGAAAAAAACCTTTGGAAGGTACTGCTCTGGACATTAAGAGCTGAACAGATTCATATTCCAAATCCAGTAAAGCAGAATTTTGGCAGCAACACTACCCCAGCAATACTAGAAATCTCAGCTGGTTAGTTAATCCAGGGAGGTGGTATTGTTGAAAGGTTCTCAGCTGATTTGGGAGACACTCCTCCATATCAAGTCAGAGCCATTTCTGGATTGGCTTGAACATCAGGCATTGATGAACAGAGAACATGCTTCAGCCATAGATGGCGTGCTATGGATCTAATTTAGTTGTCAATCTCCAAGCAGGTTTTCACTTCAATTCCTAGCACATTACGTTTCTAAAATTATTTTTGTTGACCTAATATGACACAGGAGAACAGTGGAGATTTTCCTGACTCTCATTTTGCAGAGTTAAATGGTACAGCACAGTATGTTAGGGGAGGAGGAGGGTCTGCTAAGTCACTACCTATTAAGAATTTAAAGTCCCAGCTTGCTATCAAGTTGTAGCATCAAAACACTATTCTAATTACAGTGATTTAAACAAATCTGTCCGCTGGGTGAAATTTCCAATGTTTTAACCCAATCTGTAGGCCACTTACACTTAAATTCTTGGATTTGAGCCAGCTTGGTCCCATTGACTTAGATGAAATGAAGCTGGCTTAAGTCCCAAGCACTTTTTCAGAAACTTAACTGGGTTACGAATTATGTGGTAAGAAAGACATGTTTCAGTACAGGAGGGAGGCAGCAATCAGATGAAGAGACTTGCAATGGAACGAGGCATTTGAAGCAGTGCTTGTAAATAGGACATGAATGGAATTTACATGGGAAGGGAAATATTTGGAAATGGAGGCCAATTCAAATGATTTGGAGCCTGACTGTAAAATATAAACAGGAAAAGAAAGAAACACAAGGAGACAGTCTAGGTTCCCCTAACAAAATGGAGTCAATAAAACTCAAGTGCTCTTGTATCCATTGCTTCAAAGGCTCACCTCCTCTGGCGGGTGCTCACTTGGAGGCAGTGGCTTGGCTTCTGTGCCCTGCCTCCTCCAGGCACTACCTCTGAGTGGGTGCCTGCTGGAGGAGGCAGGGCTTTGAAGTGCCAAACACTTGTTTGGCCAATAAATGAACCAGCGTGAACCGCTGAACTGGTAATGAGACTTGGATTGTTTTGTTCATCTGAGTTGTGTTTTCAGATCACATTTCATTCATGAGTTCATCCTACATTTGCAGAAAAGCAGAAGCTTGTGTAACCAAGTTGTAGAACTTGGAAGTTTACCTTTAAACATTAATTAGTTATCTTTACTGTTCCAGAAGCCTGCAAAGTAGTTAATTACCAATATTGTGGCAGTTTTGTTTAAAAGTTAGTTTTATTTGCTATGTGAAAATTGGAATGCCAGAAGTAAAGACCAAAATGCTACAGAACCTAATGTCCTCCTGGCCGCATTGTCAACATCCTGTTGCCCATAACAAAGTATAAGGCTGTATTTGAACCATGAGATATATTTCTTATTCACTATTCAGTGAGGCTGTGCACGTGTAGGTGTAAAAGTAAATGGTTACAGTTATACCATAAAAGGAGAGAAGTTATACCTTCTTAATCTACATTAATATTGTAACTCAGTGATCCTTTTGTTATTAGAAAAAGAAATTAATTATGAAGAACTAATTTTTTTTTTTTTTTTGTAACTAGTGAATTCCAGGCTTTGCTCCAGAGAGCTACGTATCACGCTGACTAGGAACATGCTGGGATGTACACATGCAAAAACATTATGCCCCCAAAATGTGATGAATGAATTGTGGTCCACATGGAGATTAATTAGAAGAAACTAATTATTTGTACATCGTTTCCTCCAAGTTTCAAGATGTGTGTGTAACTTTGAATAGAGTGTGTGGCAAGGGAGTGAGGAGTGAAAAGTGAAGCAGATTCCATTTCCAACACAGTTTGGCCCTGGGGCCTGAAGAAAGCATGCCTTCATGGCCAATGCCTTTCTCTATGGCCCTGGTCCTCTGTAGGCACAGCTTTCCATTCAGTGTGAAAACAACTGGCAACCATTTTCTTATGAAGATTCTTTTGAAATGCCAGTGAGCAAAGCAGAGTTTGAACCTGTCTACATAGAGTACAAGGGGAAGCAGCAGAGGAAGCTGCAAGAGAAACAGGCAGTTGAAAAGAAATGCTGGCCTACTATTTATTAGAAATAAATAAATAAATAAATAAATAAATAAATAAATGGGTAGAAATCGTTTGCCTTTTCATGAATCCCTTAGCTATGAGAGACCCTATATTAAAGTCTATGATTAAGAATACATAAAGCATACTGAGAAGAATAGGTTGTCATTACCCATACATTTAACAAGAATGCTGACAATCTGTCTAGCACTTGTACAAAGCACTTTGTATGTATTATTTAGGTGTACTGTTTATGATAGCTCTGCAAAGTGGTATTTACCCCTGAGCAGAGGACCACCTTGTTCTGCCATTTAAGGGTGGATTGCCTCTCTGCTCCAGTTATTGGCTGCCTATGCCTATACTGTAGATGTGGGAGGTGAGATTGAAAGTTGGTGGCTTGCCTAAGGTCACTCACTGGATTCATTTATTTAAATTTTATTTATTTAAAACATTTTTTTATCCTGCCTTTCTCCTTAAAAAGGACTCAAGGTAGCTTACATGATTGAAGGACAATATTTAAAGCTGAAGACAATGAGTATACAATGGAGGTTTACTTCATTAAAAGCCAATACTTAAAGCTAAGAACCAGTATAACGAGGCAGCTTACATTATTAAAAGACAACATTAAAACTAAAAACAATAAATACACAAATATTAAAAAAGAACAAACAAATACCACTCTGAGAAATGGAAACCACAAGTAGTACTAAAAACCCAGTCAAAGCAGTAATGCATAACAATTCATCTAAAAATCACACTCATGGCACACACCATATTCAAATTTAACTTAACACTACAGCAGGCCTCAAAACTTCGAACTTGTTGTATTACTCCTACATTGGCCTCAATCTAGCAAAAGTTTCGGCTTATACAAATAAACCTGGTTTGGACTTTTGTCTATGATTGGTGGAATAAAGCAGCAAAACAATATTTCTGGGACAGGAAAAGTGTCACTTGTGTCATGAGGCATGAATGACTCAAGAAATTAGGATAGGCTTGGATACAGACCCAGAGGCTGAGCAACCAGTGGTACCAACAGAAGAAATATTGAGCTCAAGCACTATGATATAGGTGGACAATCCTCAGCTTGAAAGGCCTGAGATCCTGGAGGCTGTGATGTCAGTGCCTGAAACCAATGATAGGTTCAGGCACTATCATTGATGGCCTCTGAGACTAGTTCCAGCACTAGCAAAGCATGCTGTAGCTCAAGAACTTCATGATCTCTAAAGTTAGTCTGCCAGTGCCAACAGAATGCTAAGCATGGCATCATGGAAAAATAGATTGTGAGACTTCAAGCCAAAGGACTATCTCTTTAATGCTTCCCACTTTGTGGGATGGGGTGGATCTTATGAAGAATGGCCTTGACCCAAAAGTATGCAAAGTTTCAGGTGTATACAAAACTTAAGACCGTGTTCAAAGAGGCTGCTCACTCAGAGCTGCCCCGCCCCCCAAGTGCTACACCATCTGACCCATCTAGCCATATTGTCCTGTTTTGCTGTGCAGATTGCTGTTGCCCCTTTGGGCCATTGTTTTCATATGTTGTTGTTGTTTAGTCGTTAAGTCGTGTCCGACTCTTCGTGACCCCATGGACCAGAGCACGCCAGGCCCTCCTGTCTTCCACTGCCTCCCGGAGTTGGGTCAAATTCATGTTGGTAGCTTCGGTGACACTGTCCAACCATCTCGTCCTCTGTCGTCCCCTTCTCCTCTTGCCTTCACACTTTCCCAACATCAGGGTCTTTTCCAGGGAGTCTTCTCTTCTCATGAGATGGCCAAAGTATTGGAGCCTCAGCTTCAGGATCTGTCCTTCCAGTGAGCACTCAGGGTTGATTGTTTCCATATACTAGCTTCCTAATCAAGGACTGTGAGTGAACTGTAGGCTAGGACAGATAGAGAAGATAAGCCATTGATGCTACAGTATCCCACTTCAAGCCTACCAAGAACCTGAAGCTTTAGCAACAAAGTGAGAACCCTGCTGCTCTTGTCATTAGATTCATTTACTGTTTTTCAGGATAAAATCCCTCATGAAGCAGATTTATATTTCATTGGGATGGGGAATTCCAGAAATGCTGGGCCACCACAAAAAAAAGCCACGTCCCCAGTCGTGTAGCTCTTTGTACTATTCCAAACAGCAGTTCCTTGGATATTGATCTTAAAGCCTGAGATGCTTTCAAGGTTCTTCTTTCTTGCCTTCTTCCACTTCACTACTTATTGTTTTACCATAAATATTGTTTCTCTTGGCTCATCTCTTGCTGGTTTCTCATAGAGCCCTAATTGGCATGTATGCTATTGCTGCTTTAAATATAAATGCTAAAAAGCAACAAATTAGTTCAATTCAGGCATCAACATGAACTTGTGTAGGACTCTGAAAAGACATGAGTGTTGAGCATGTATGAAGATTCTGCATGTTTGTTCAGCTGGACATACTTACAGAGCATTTGTGATCAGGAAGACTTGTAAGGCTGGGTTGTCAGTCATGGAAGCTCTACAAATGTGTTCAGCCAAACACATTGTCAGTGTTCCTGAGTGAAGGGGAAGAGAAGTCCAGTGTATCATCTGCCCGGGCAGAGGAGTGGGTGGACCATTGGAACATCTGCTGCTGTGTCCCTCCACTTCCCCTGCAGAACTGTGGGATCTCAGCTTCTCTGCAGGATCAAGCCCTCTCTGCTTGCTGGATCATGACGCAGCTGCTTTCCTTTCTTCACTCTCCCCCCCCCCCACTTTCTTCCCCTTCTTTGGGGGTGGAGTGTATAGGAAGTGTGTGTGTGTATTTATTTTTTGAGAAATATAGTAGCATAAGGAAGAGAGGACTTACTTCATGTAGCCTGTGTCTGCCTGAATATTTGTGCTGTTGTGAAGGCTTTGGTCTTCTGAGGAGGGATGTGTGTTCAAAGAAGGAAGGATGTTGCAGGGAACCAGCCATTACAGTTACAGAGGTCAGGGGGAGAGACGGAGTTGAGAGACATCAACAACATCATGGTTTCTGTGTTGGGCAAGATGGTGATGATCTGGGTGTGGGGGAATTCTTAGTAGTTCTGTTCTTATAGACAAATCGCTACCTGGTAGAGTTTAGGCTTGTTGGAACTCTGAGCCTTTGCAGGGTGAGGGAGCCAATTAAAATGACCCACCCTAATGGATCCAAATAGCTTCCTGTTAGCTCTTGGGAAGTTTCTGACTGTCTTGGCAGATGATCCTGTTGAGGCCTTGGCTGATCTCTGGAATGGGAGAATGGCTGGGGCTATTGACCAGATCACTTCTACGTGCCATCTCCAATGAAGTGCAGCCAGACTAGCACCAGCTGTGCCCATTTCTTTTCTTTTTTTCATTTTAAAAGAACCAAATAGAAATTGTTTATTATTACCGATGTTGACAGAATAAGCAATGTTGTTAACTCTTAAACATTTCTTGAGAGGTCTGATCCGGCCATCGTGGCACATGCCTTAATTGCATACTATTTGGATGACTGCAATGCGTTCTATGTGGGGCTGCCTTTGAGGAGTGTTTGGAAAATTCAGCTGGTTCAAACTGCTGCAGCCAGACTGCTGACTGGAGTTGGTTACAGGGAACATGTATTTGAACAGCTTCACTGACTGCCAATCTGTTTCCGGGCCCAATTCAAAATGCTGGTAATTACATATAAAGCCCAGTATGACTTGGATCCAGGCTATTTGAAGGATCATATCACTCCAGCTCTTCTAGGGAGGCCCTTCTCTTGGTCCCACCACCTTCTCAAACTCCTTTGGTTGAGGACATGAGAGAAGGTTTCTTAGTTGCTGCTCCCAGACTTTGGAATGCACTGCCCCAGGAAGCCAGTTTGGCCTCCTCCTCTAATTGTTTTTATATGATATTTACATGGTGTTTTAAAACTGATTATTGTTTTATGGTTTTAGTTGTTGTGAGCCAACTTGGGTTCCCAGTGGGGAGAAAGGCGGCATATAAATAATATAAATAAACATACTTACACAATCTTCTACAGATTCTGCTGCTCAATATCCAATGGTTTAGTAATTACTGGGTGACAGGGACATTGGGTGGGAGCCATAGAATCATAGTTGGAAGGGACCTATAAAGCCATTGAGTCCATTCCCCTGCTCAATGCAGGAATCCAAATCAAAGCAGACCTGACAGATGGTTGTCCAATTTTCTCTTTGTGTCTCCAGCATTGGAGCACTCACCATCTCCTGAGATCATTGTGGCATTCGCCCAGTTCATGAATATTCATATGCTATTTGCATAGACCAATGGGAGTGCTGTAGGGGCGGAGTCATGAGGTATAAGAGACTCAGCAGGAGAAGGAGGAGATAGATAGACATAGATAAGATTTAGATAGGGTTTTGAGATGGAGAATTACAGTGTTAGAGAGTTGAGAGAGTTTTGGAGTTTGGGCGGGAGAATGGTGGTTGAGGGTGGATAAAGAAGAATGTTTGTTTAAGAGTTAACAACACTGCTTATTCTGTCAACACCTGTATCAATCCGATTAGGCATCCTTCAGTCTCGAGAGACTATGGTAACGTGCTCTGAGTAGAGGACTTGGAACAGCGTCTAGTGTGGCTGAGAAGGCCAATTCGAGAGTGACAATCCCTTCCACACTGAAGACAAATACAATCTGTCCCCTGTCCAGCTCCCTGATTTTGCTGGTTCAGGACTGCCTCTTTGCTTCGGCCTGCTGGACAAGTGTCTCTTCAAAATGGGAGAGGCCATGATGCACCGCCTGCCTCCAGGCTGAATGCTCAGATGTCAAGGTTTCCCATCTGTTGAGGTCCATTCCTAAGGCCTTCAGATCCCGCTTGCAGATATCCTTGTATCGCAGCTGTGGTCTCCCTCTGGGGCGATTTCCCTGCACTAATTCTCCATACAGGAGATCTTTTGGAATCCGACCATCAACCATTCTCACGACATGCCTGAGCCAACGCAGACATCACTGTTTTAGTAATGTATACATGCTAAAAATTCCAGCTCATTCTAGGACTACTCTATTTGGAACTTTGTCCTGCCAGGTGATACCAAAAATGCGTTGGAGACAGCGCAAAAGGAACGTGTTCAGCTTCCTCTCCTGCCGTTCACAAAGGGTCCAGGACTCACTGCAGTACAGGAGTGCACTTAGGAGACAGGCTCTATAGACCTGGATCTTGGTATATGTCGTCAGCTTCTTATTAAGCCATACTCTCTTTGTGAGTCTAGAAAACATGGTAGCTGCTTTGCCAATGCGTTTATCCAGCTCGACATCTAGGGAGAGAGTGTCAGAGATCATTGAGCCAAGGTACACAAAGTCATGAACAATTCTTGTGTGGAGATGGTAATAGAGGGAGGTGAGTCCATGCCCCGGCCCATGACTTGTGTTTTCTTCAGGCTGATTGTTAATCCAAAGTCTTGGCAGGCCTTGCTAAAGCGATTCATGAGTTGTTGGAGGTCTTCAGCAGAGTGGGCAACAACAGCTGCATCATCAGTGAAGAGGAAGTCCCGCATGCATTTCAGCTGGACTTTGGTCTTCACTTTCAACCTAGAGAGATTAAAGAGCTTTCCATCTGATCTAGTCTGGAGATAGACACCTTCTGTTGCAGTTCCAAAAGCGTGCTTCAGCATGACAGCAAAAAAGATCCCAAACAGGGTCGGTGCAAGGACACAGCCCTGTTTCACTCCGCTTCGGATGTCAAAGGGATCTGATGTTGAGCCATCAAAAACTACAGTGCCCTTCATTTCCTCATGAAAGGACCTGATGATGTTAAGGAGTCGAGGTGGACATCCAATCTTGGGAAGTATTTTAAAAAGGCTGTCCCTGCTAACCAAATGAAAGGCCTTTTTAAGATCTATGAAGGCCACAAAGAGTGGCTGTCGTTGTTACCTACCTTTCTCCTGCAACTGTCTGAGGGAAAATACCATGTCAGTGGTGGATCTATTAGCTCAAAATCCACACTGTGATTCTGGATAGACTCTGTCTGCAAGCACCTGGAGTCTCTTCAGCACAACACGGGCAAGCAGCTTCCTTACAACGCTGAGAAGAGAGATGCCATGGTAGTTATTGCAGTCGCCCCTGTCTCCTTTGTTCTTATACAATGTGACAATGTTTGCATCCTTCATGTCCTGTGGCGAGGGAATCCAAGGCCGCTTTTATTTCTGCTAAAGTTGGTTCACTGTCTAACTCTTCCAAGACAGGCAGGCACTCAATGTTGTTTAATGCCTCTTCGGTTACTACGTTCTCTCTGGAATATATATATATTCCAGATAATATATATATTCCAGAGATAGACACCTTCTGTTGCAGTTATATATATATTATTAATAATAGGTATTGTTAATGAAATCAACTGGTGGCAGCTGAGGAGCACGTAGTGTGAGCTCCTAGTTTGGTGAAACAGTCAGGGGCCACATGGAATCATGACAGTCATTGGTTCCATTTTTTTACTGCTCTGACAGTTAAGAAGTTTTTCCTGATATTTAGCCTAAATCCAATTTCCTGTAGCTTGAGCCCATTATTACGTGTCTTGCACTCTGGGATGATCAAGAACAGATCTTGCCCCTCCTCTCTATGACTACCTTTTGCGTATTTGAAAAGTGCTATCTTATCTCCCCTCAGTTTTCTTTTCTCAAGGCTAAACAAAACCCACTTCTTTCAGTCTCTCCTCACAAGGCTTGGTTTCCAATCCTCTGATCATCTTTGTTGCCCTCCTCTGAATTTGCTCCAGTTTGTTGGTGTCCTTCTTAAAGTGTGGTGTCCAGCACTGAGAGCTTGCATGCATGTCCCCATCCCTACCACAAATGTAGCTCTACACATGAGCAGGCACATTCTTGAATTAGGCTGCTGAGATGACTGAACAGATATAACCCACAGTTTTTTGTGGACCCTGACTCCATTTTCTTTAGCTCAGTGTGATATTTCCTACCTCAGCAGCAGTAGCTTCAGACTGGAACCCTGCATATCATCACAGTAACCTCTGGCAAAATTCAATGCGTGGTTCCATTCAGCTCTGATGAAACTGCAAAGAATTGATTGTTACTTTATAATGATTCCATGACACACAGAAGCAGAAGAAGTAGTTGCAGGTAAGAAACCATACCAATGTCTGTGAAACAACACCAAATTTGCTAACTGTCAAAGTGTTAGAAAACAGTAGACAAATGTAGCTACACAGCTTTCAAAGAGGAAGGGATGGTTTGATGGTTTCTCTAACAACAATACATACATGTGTTTTTATATATCAGAAAGATGATACCCGTAACCAAATCCATGTACTAAAATTCGTTCTGAAGCACATGAATTAGATTAATGAGATCCACACTGTTTTCAAGATATGGCAGGAATGTGAGTGATTTCTGCAATCTGCACCTCTCCTACACAAAATTATATTTTGAATCTGGTCCCAACTTGCCACAGAAACAAATGACAGATAAGAAGTATGTGCTTTGCATTTACAGAAATTATAAACTTGTGCAAAACTGCATATGCAGAGCAGCATGTTTTGGCTGGCATGTGCACATTTATTTCAGTCCAGGCTAAATACATCAAAAGGTGGGAGAGAAAGTTATGTGAAAAATCCTTTTTAAATCACATACTCTACATGTGTCAGGCATCCTTTTAATCCTGGCAATTTCTATGGGACACATGCAAATTGGATACACATGAGAAGGCATGAGTCATTGCTTGAACTGCAAACAGGATCCTGTTTCCAAGTAAGGCTGCTGTCATTTTGGTCAGAACATCACTTTCCATGATACGCTATCTAAAATATTCTCTGGCTCACAGATACTGGTCTCCCAATTTTGAATAAAAGGGTTAATTCTGGCTTTAACATACCAAATAGTCTGCTGGTGAATATGACTGGTGTTCAGAAACTGGAATGTGGTGGATCAGGGACCTTGAAGTGGCTATTTTGAGACTCCTCAAGGGGCTCCTGGTTCTTTCCTTGGATAGGAATTCAAGAGTCCAAAGAAAGTACCAAAGAATGTAATTATTTTCCTTCTGAAAATGTTCCTTTTCATCTGCAGACTGCACTTCTTCTGTAAATTTGGGAGTTCTGCCACATGAACAGTTGTGAAATTGCAGAGCTCAGCTACATCACTTTTTAAGATTACAACTCCCAGCTGATGATTCCAATTTCAGAGGTGTTGTGAATTCACTGCAGGTTTTAATCTGCATTTCCCATGAGTTCTCCAAGGTGAGGAATTTGTTTTGGGAGTAGGTATCTTTGATAGCTCCTGTAAATTGTGGACGAAAACCAAGGCGAGCATTAACAGCATTCTGAAAATGGAGTTGGCTGCCACCACTGATATTAACTGTGACTTACCTGTCTGATCGATTGCAGTGTATCAACTCTAGGCATGCCTAATTCAGGATCCCGCCCCATGATACATTCAACAACAGCCATGAAAGAAAAGAGTGAGAAATCCTCTGTTTTAAAAGTGTTGATATTGTCACTTTGTTGTTACTTGAGTAAGAAGGAATGTAGGATGTTTATGCCAAAACCTATGAATACAATCTGAAGCTTAAAAGAAGCAGGGTTGAGTTTCTTAAATGCTCATTACATACTGAAAACTTGGTTAACTCTTCACTAGCATTATGTGATTATGTGAGGAACTGGCTCATTACAACCCTGCCTGGACTTTAAGATCCTTAAGTACAGTGGCAACTGTGGGAGAGAGAACTTTCTTCTGAACTGCTCCAAAAACTGTGGAATGGATTCCCACCCAGGTTGCAATTAATTCCCACTCTCACTGCTTTTGGAAAGTGTGAAACTATTTCATATTTATTGTGAGGATTTGAAGTGTGTTTCAGTTACACCCATTTTAATGTTTTTATGGTTGCATCTATTTTTATCTGCTGTATTTATGATGTGTGTAAGCCATCTTGAGCATTACTCTGAAGTGGAAAGATAGAACAGAAATGTGATACATAAAAATAATAGGAATGCAAATACCAATACCAACAGCAATAATAATGTGGCATAGCTCATCTTGATTTTCTTAATTAAGTTTGTGGAGTCACATTGCATTGCCCCAGCTTTATCATTATGTCACATTACAAGCAACATGAAATAAAGAGATCTTTTTCAATATTTTGGGCTCAGGTTGTGTGGCCCAGGTAGTTTTCTTCATTCCAAATGTGGAATTTTAGAAGACTACAGTCCTATACCCTCTATCTTGGAATGATGTCGGATGACAGGTTTCCTTTTTTGAGAGTGTTGTATACATACATTTTAATGCTTTTTGGGGGGTTGGTTTTATGTGTTCATTGACTTCCCACCTATACTTAAGTTGAGTTTTGACGGCATAAAGAAAAGACCCTATCCATGAAGCATTATATATTCTGGATGCCTGCACCTATTCTTCTGCTGCTGTTATTATAAGTGCACATAAATGTTCAGCCCATTCCTGGTTACTAACATTCATTGTGTATTGAATACAGGTTTCCTGGATTCATTCATTCAGTGCATTAATGCCTGAAGTATAGCTACCAAGGCAAATTACTTTATGTCTACCTTTCAGGGTCAATAGATGTGCATCAACATGTGCGGGTACTTCTATCTCGTGTTGATTCTTTTTCCTTACTTCCCTATTAACATTGTAAGCTGTGACGAGAACGATATTGGTTATGATGTCTGCATGGTTGGACTAGCTTTATAACACAAGAAAGGGCACAATTTTGAGAAATCAAGGATGAATGGGAATAGAATATTGTCCCTCCTCTGTGGTTGCTTAATACTTGCTAGGTGTCTATGGGTCAATTTTTAATGCACAATAGGTTACCTAAATGAAAAAGTTTTACCTACTCTCATTGTCACACCATCCAGACACCGTTTTTTGTGCCACAAATAGGAGATAAGCAACAGGTCAAGTCCACTCTGGAAGCATATGGTTAATTAACAAGACACCTGTGCTGCCTTCTGGCATGTCGTTAGTGCCTTGACTCATATCGATGATGAACATTTGGTCAAGCTAAGGTTCAGAGCATTTAAAGATTTGTTGAGCCCAAAGTTAATACTGCCAAGGGAGCTTGTGATGTCTCTGCAGAAGGCTATCACAAAAGGCTGTTCTCATTAGCCTTGAGATGAAAGCCTTCCTTGATAACAAAGCTGCTTGACAGGCTACCTATCTTCAGAACAGTGTAACTGTCTTTGTCACTTCAAGAGAACATGCTCTCCTTTTTGTTTGTTTGTTTGTTGTAACTCATAAAGGTCATGGCTGCCACTGCTGACGTGTCAACAGCTTTTTGTGGTGATAGCACAATTAACTGTTGTTCAACCATTGGCACAGACTTTTATTTCTTCATTGTGGTCGATACTAGCTATAGAAAGACTAGGATGGGGAGCAGGAAGGAGAATGGCATTGCTTCATGTTGTGATCCTTGAGCTTATACAGTAAAGCCAACACATTTTACAGCATTGTTTAGCATTTTTGATCATCTAATATGATTCTCGCTATTTCAGTTTTTCTGGGAAACTGACACATGCGGCTTCTGATTGAAGCAGGAGGGTGCCCCAAACCAAAAAGACAGGGTGAGACACCCTTGTGCTCAAACCACAGCCATCACTATATCTCGAAATAGCCATTCCCAACATCTTTAACAGTTAATCTGTGTGGTCGGAGGACGTGTCAACAAATACAGAACATGAGCTGTCTTCTAAAGCAGTGATTCTCAAACTTAGGGATCCAGGTGTTCTCAATCTATAACCCCCAGCAGCTCTAACCATAGGCTATGCGGGCAATGGCTTGTAGGAGTCATAGTTCAAGGATATCTGAGGCTCCAAGTCTGGGAACCATAACATTATTTCCTTAAGGATGTTTCCATGGCCAGATGAAACTGACTCAGAAGCAATGATGTATGCTGTAATGTCTTTGAAAGTGTTTGGAAACTTCTTTTTCCCTTTGGAAAGAATGTGGCTGCCAAATTGCTTACTGGACTTGTCCTCTTGAAACACAAAGAAACAAACCAATTTGTTTACAACAATTTGGATTAGAAGGACTGGATTCTGCTCAGGCCCAGTTTAAAGTATTAGTGCTCTTTAAAATCCCAGATGGCCTCAGTTCAGCGAATTAAGACTTGAAGGGCTGCCATTTTCCATAGCATGTTAACCTTATTCAGTGGTCCCTATCCACATGAAGTACATTTGGTTCCTACATAGAGTAGGAACCTTGTGGCAGAAATAAGGTGCCATGGAACTTCTTCTATGGGGTTGTATAACTAAATCCTTTCCTATAGGCTTGTAGGTAGCTGACCAAGACCATGCTGTTCTGTTAGTTGGAGTTGTGTGATTATTCTGGGTTGGATCAACTTTGGCTTTTTTTTTCCTGTTTAATGAACTGTTCCTGACTGTTATCTTAGGCTGTGACCTTTTTGAAGTGGGCTGGTGTGGTAAAAATAGGGTCACTTGAGGTTGAGGGGAGGAGTAATACTATACCATTTAGTGTGATCCTCACATCCAAATGACATACATGTCTGGCTCCTTCTGCTGTCAGTTTCTGATATTGTGAAGTGGCATAATAAACAAGCCGCTTCAGGATATTGGCAAATGGAACATTTCCCCTACTCCTCTGCAGAGGGGCAAGTGATATGAAATTATTTTTGCCTCTGCTAGACTATCACTGATGTGCTGAATCACTCAGATTATTTTTTTTAAATTATTTGCCTTGTGTGTGATGCCAATCGAGAAACTGCCTGCAGCTGCTAGTTTCAACTGGCATTTCTTTGCCTTGTGTGAAATGCCAATCCCCATCTTTACTATCCTTACGCAAGCAGAAGACCTTTCTCCTCTGGCAAGCTTTGCCTTAGTGACTGGCTGCCTGAGTGGAGTTTTTAAATGGATTGTTGCACCTTATTGCTTTGAATGTGTTTTTGGTGTTGCTTTTGTTTTCTGTTCTTTAGTGTGGATTTGTTTGATTATTTTTAGTATTTGTATACTCACTGTTGTTAGCTTTAAATTCTGTCTTTTAATGATGTACTCCGCCTTGGTTCCTTTTTAAGGAGAAAGGCAAGGTAAAAGTATTTTAAAGAAAGAAAGAAAGAAAAATGAATGAATGAATGAATGAATGAATGAATGAATGAATGAATGAATGAATGATTCACCACATCAGGGATAGTCTAGCAGAGGCAAAATGATACTGCTACTGCTAGAGAAGCAGAAGAAGTGTTCAATTTGCCAATATCCTGAAGCGGCTTGCTTATTAAACCACTTCATGATGCCAGAAATTCACAGTGTAAGGTGCCTAGGTAGCTTTCATACTGCAAGACTCGAATTTGTTCAATTCCTATTGATTGCATGCACTCGGAATGGACCAAACTAGAGCACACCTACCTGCACCAAAGAAGTAGAAGCCCCTGACAGGGCTAAAAAACCACAAAAAACAAAACAAAACAAAACAAAAAGGGTTGGTGGCACTCCGGGGTTGGATTGGTTCACTCGAGCGATCAAGTTATCTGATCTCCAGAAGAAAGAGTGAACCAACCTGTCCCCCCAGTGCACCAAACAGCAAGACAAATGCTTGCCTGATAGAGCCTTTACTGTTTTAACTACTGTTGTAGTTCTAACAATTTTTATAGTTTAATAACTACTTGTGGGTTAAAATATGAGGGTAATAATGTGCATGCGTGTGCTTCCAGTATGAGAGGCAGCTTGTCTCTGAATGCCAATTGCCACAAAGCAACAGCAGGAAGTCTTTTTGTAGGCAGCTGGTTGGCCACTGGGGGGAAACATGATGCAGCACAAAACAGGCCTTTGCTCTGATCCACCAAGGCTATTATATTAAAACATTCTTTTTCCTTGCCACATTAGGAAAAATGATTGTGTATAATTATGGTCATTTGCTTCCAAGGCAGTATTTGCGGTGTTGAACACTAAAAAAAAAAAAAAAAAATTCAAATCCAAGGTTACAGTTTGATTAAATCAGTCTTAGAATATTTACTTTAAATTTATTGTACAGTAAAACTGGGAATAGCTGCTCTGGGTATTTTCTTGACAGTGCTGAAAAGTTTGCTTTCATCACTTTGCTCTGACTCCTCTATTAATTAACTACACCATCTGCTAATGAACTTCACCTTGCCTTGTGCCATTCAAATATACATTTTTAGGTACCTGTATGTCCACTCTGATGGGGCTATATTCCTAGTTATCCCCACCTCTTTTTAGAACTCACAGTATGATCTTCATATCATCTTACCAAAATCCTGACCCTTGCTGTGTAACTGCCTGTTTTAAATATGTTCTCCAAGCCAAACCCTCCCAGTTTAAGACATGCCTGGCACCAGTAAGGCAGTGATTGAAAAGGGAAGAAAGCTGTCATGCAGCAGCAATACTCCTTCTTGAAATAATTTTCCATTTCCATTCTATTTTAGTTCCCATGCTTGGAATGCCCATGCTTGGAAATAACATGTAAAGTGTAATATGTTACAGTTAAATTTGCTACTTTTCAGGACCAATAGGATTACTCTTTCAAAAATAACATTTTGAAAGTAACATTAATGTAGCGCTTACTTGTGAAATGAGTTAATTTTATTGCCTTCTACATGGAGGCATGTCAGTCCACATTGCACCAGCCAACTAGAAAATATGTGTATGCCCCCCTTTGAAAAATAGAATTATACTAACTGGCCTCAACCTTAGTCTTAGAAATATATTTGGGCTGCAAATACCAGAAACCTTAATTAGCAGAATAGTATAAAATGACTCACAAAGAGAGTATGGCTTAATAAGAAGCTGACAGCATATACCAAGATCCAGGTCTATAGAGCCTGTGTCCTGAGCACACTCCTGTACTGCAGTGGGTCCTGGACCCATCGTGCACGGCAGGAGAGGAAGTTGAACACGTTCCATATGCATTGTCTCCAACGCATTTTTGGTATCACCTGGCAGGACAAAGTTCCAAATAGAGTAGTCCTAGAATGAGCTGGAATTTTTGGCATGTATACATTACTGAAACAGTGATGTCTACGTTGGCTTGGGCATGTCGTGAGAATGGCTGATGGTCGGATTCCAAAAGATCTCCTGTATGGAGAATTAGTGCAGGGAAAGCGCCCCAGAGGGAGACCACAGCTGCAATACAAGGGTATCTGCAAGCGGGATCTGAAGGCCTTAGGAATGGACCTCAACAGATGGGAAACCTTGACATCTGAGCGTTCAGCCTGGAGGCAGGCAGTGCATCATGGCCTCTCCCAATCTGAAGAATCACTTGTTCAGCAGGCCGAGGCAAAGAGGCAGTCCCAAAACCAGCAAAATCAGGGAGCTGGACAGGGGACAGATTGTGTTTGTCTTCAGTGTGGAAGGGATTGTCACTCTCGAATTGGCCTTCTCAGCCACACTAGATGCTGTTCCAAGACCTCTATTCAGAGCACGTTACCATAGTCTCTCAAGACTGAAGGATGCTTACATGATAAAATGTTTGACTGATGTATAGTCTTATTTAGAGACTGGCTTTCCTCTCAATCTCTTCCTCTTCCATAGGGCTCTTCAGATCCCAGAGATCAATTTCCATTGCACCCACAAACTGTGCAACAGGAAAGTCCCACAGCTAGGAAAGAAAATATACTGGCTCCAATCTCCCATGGACTTTGTTTGAAAAATACTGTTACATAGAACTTTTAGAGGAGAAACAGCATCCCATGAGAAAGATGAAGCTGGGGTGATTTGCAAGGTCCCTCCCCTAAAAGTCCATGCAGCCAAAGAGGGAGATGTTTGATGACTACAGGAAGAACAATTAGAGCAAAGAACAAAAGTGGCTTTTGACACTTATAAAGACTGCTTTGTGCCCTGTACACAGGACATATAAATTAATATTTTAATTCACATACTACTTAGGTGAATTTAACAACTTAAATGTTTTGAGGTTTAAACACTAACAGCAGCCAGTTAGTTTCTCAGTTTCTGATGTTTAATAATAGCTATTTAATTTTCAGATCCCCAAGCTCTGATTTTTTTTTCAGTCATTAAACTGCTCTGTGAGGCTTCCACTGGGGTCAGATTGAATGTAAGGAGTTTAAATGATTGTAAATGTGGACTGAATCTGTGGTGGAGGCCTCATGTGGCTAATGAATCTTAGGCAAATCAGCAGGTTGAAAGTCCACTATGTGAAAGAAGTAAGGAAGTTGCTGGAATTCACCTGCAATGAAGGACGTTGTGGTGGATGAATCATTGTCAAAACCTGTTTGAAGGATCGTAGTACAATGTCTTCAAGACATTCCAGCTGGAGAAATGTGGGGTGAAGGGGACAATTTTCATGTATTCCCCTTTCCCCTGCATCCCCCCCTTCTCTGGAACATCCCCCCCCTTCCCTGGAACATTGGGAAATGGGGAAAGGATACTGGGGAGGGGGGAGAAAGAGTCTACTAAAATCACCTCATTTTCTTACTCCAGGGGGAGTCTTTATTGAACATCCATTCTTTGCCTTTGTGAAAGGGCAGCTTTGGTTCCAACACTTTATTTCTCTGAAATGAGAAATGTATTTGCTACTCCAATTCATTTGACCACTTCCTTTTGGCAAATTATGCTCCAGAACATGCTATGGTCAGTAATAACCCTTCTGTATGTTGTTTTCAGGAGACTGGAGACAATGCAGTAATATACTCTTTTCCGATGGAGGAACATTTAGAAAATACTTCAGTGTTAGTAGAACTATTCAGCCAATTCTTTAGCATGCTTCTGACATTAAAAGTAAAGGTAAAGGTTCCCCTTGGCATTTAGTCCAGTCGTGTCCGACTCTAGGGCGCAGTGTTCATCCCCGTCTCCAAGCCATAGAGCCAGCGTTTGTCCACAGACAGTTTCCGCGCTCACGTGGCCAGCGCGACTAGACACGGAACACCGTTACCTTCCCACCGAGGTGGTACCTATTTATCTACTCACATTTTTACATGCTTTCGAACTGCTGGGTTGGCAGGAGCTGGGACAAGCGACGGGAGCTCACTCCATCGCGTGGATTCGATATTACGACGGCTGGTCTTCCGACCTTGCAGCACAGAGGCTGCTGCGGTTTAACCCTCAGCACCACCACGTCCCTTTCTGACATTAAAAGAGACATGTAAATTGGCCTTAGCGGATTTTGTGGAAGAAATAAAGTTGCTAATTCATACAGTTTGATCCTATATAACACTGAGCTTGATAGTCTCAAGAAGAAGAAGAAAAAGAAAAAGAAAATGTATCCCTGTTCTTGGGGCTCTGCTATTAGTCCTTGAACAAATATGACCAGGAGGGTAATTTGCCATTTTGTAAGACTGAGAATATAAAAGGTGGAAAATCACGAGATTCTTAAGTAGTTTAATATTGTAATAAAGCACCCTATGTAATTTAATGGAGTATGCCATACTGCAGTAATGGAGAACATTTTGAAAGGTAGCTGAAAGTTCCGTTGATGCTTCGGTATTACTTCATTCAAGTGATTTGACTAAAAACACCATCTGGGGCTGTGTAGATTTGAGATGGCTGTGAATGTAAAAATATTCCGATGTTTCTAGGATAACAAAGTGACCTTACACTTCTTGTGCTCTTGTTCCCCTTTTCTCATTGTATTTTTACTGGCACAAAACCAAAGCAATAATGTCTTGTAGAACCAAAGGAATTGCTAGTAGAATGCTCTGAATATTAATTATTTGGCTTTGCTAAAGGTGGGCACTATGTAAGATTGTTCTTATCCTCGATGGAGGGAAATGTCAGGGCATTTGGACTTGAGGAACTGGTTTTACATGAAGAAAGTGGCAGCCTATAAAGCATCTGGCCAAAAGGGTGTAAATATGAGTGCTGATTGGCCATACATGTTGTCACTAGGTTTGCAAACTAGTTGACAAAGGGTGGACAGTGACAGTAAGAAAAAGCATTCTCAACAATAGTCAATAGTTTTCACAGCTAGAGTCCAAGTCTCTGTGCCTTCTTTCTTACGTTAGGTAACTTTTTTCCCCTCTTAAAATATTTTACAAGTACTTTTTAATGTGCATATTATCTTTTCATACCCAAATACAGTATATGCTCCTTCTTTACCTCATACTAAGAAATTAAGAACATCTTAATTGTGACTGAATCATCTTTGGCAGCGAGCCTGTTGAGGAGGACTGAGATCTTTTACTGGGTATGACGAGAGGGGGTAGTCTGGGTGTTGAATGTCTTTATTCTATTTTTATTTATTCATATTTTTTTCTTTCATCATATCTCATTTTTAAATTGTTTAAACTGGTTAATGTTTAATTTAAAATTACATGTCTATTTTATGTTATGGTTTAATTTAATTTTGCTAAATTGAATATTGTTCTATTTTTGTTTTATTAATTTGTAATTTCTCTGTTTTTACTTCCTTTCTCATGTTTGACATGTAGTGGAGGGCCTGTCACCCCAGCGGGGGTCCTTTGAATATCAGAGTGATTATGGGTAGAGGGAGATATGGCGTTGGCACATTTCCTATTCGTTGCAGAAGAACGGTGAACAGATGTTTGAAGGCCGTTCACTGTTCTGGCACTGTGACCAACCATCAGACTCGAGGTAGTCAGACCAGCCGTCCCTCCACTCTAAATCTAGTACTGCTTAACGCCAGGTCTGTATCCAATAAATCCCAGATTATTCAAGACCTTATCCTGGAGGAGTATGCAGACCTGGCATGCATAACTGAGACTTGGATGGGCGGGGAAGGGGGTGTTCCCCTGACCCTCGCCTGACCTCCAGGTTATGCAGTCCAGCACCAGGGTAGACTGGAGGGGCGGGGGGGGGGGAGTAGCCATTGTATATAAAAACACTCTAGAGGTTGTTAGGCACTCCGTGGTGGTGACACCAGGTCTTGAGGCCCTTCACGTGTCGATTGGGGCCAGGGATGGTATTGGGATCTTACTGGGTTACCGCGCTCCCCGCGGCCCAGCCATTTCCTTACTGGCGGACTTCGTCTCCGCGGCACTGTTGGAATCCCCGAGTCTTTTGGTCTTGGGTGATTTCAACATCCATGCAGAGGCAGAGGTTTCCGGTCCGGCTCTTGAGTTCTTGGAAACCATGGCTTCCTTGGATATGTCCCAACATGTCAACGGCCCCACCCACGTGGGCGGCCACACCTTAGACCTGGTGTTTTCCCCCGAGCGGAGAGAGTGTGGTCTGATGGTGACTGACCTTGTGTCGGCCCCCTTGTCATGGTCAGATCATCGCCTAATTAAATGTAACATCTCAGTGGCTCTCCCTCCCTGCAGGGAGCAAGGACGTATTTTAATGGTCCGCCCTCGAATGCTACTGGATCCTATAGGATTCCAGGATTCCATGAGAGGGATTCCGGCTGACCTGACTGGCGCTCCTTTCGAGGCTCTGGTTGATGGCTGGCTTGCCGCCGCTACCAGGGCTGTTGACATGATCGCTCCTAAACGCCCTCTCTGTTGCAGAGCTCGTCCAGCGCCCTGGTTTAACCAGCAGCTGCGAGCTATGAAGCAGAACAGGAGAAGGCTAGAGTGCAATTGGAGACAGAACCCAACGGAATATAATTGGAAAGCTGTCAGGATCACGACTAACCATTACCTTACTAAGGTGAGGGCTGCTAGCCGAGCTCACTTCGCTGTCCGGATAAGCGAAGCTTCAAATCAGCAGGCGGAACTTTTCCGTATAGTCCGCGATCTATCCGGAATTGGTCTAAGTGATAGGCCTCCTACTAGTATCTCACCTGACCAATTTGCGGCATTTTTAAAATCTAAAGTGGAGGCCATCCGCCAGGAGCTCTCTCCTTTTTTGAACACAGTAGATCGAGCAGAGACGTCCAGCGCTCCGCCTTGCCCGATGAGACTTGATCTCTTTCAGCCTGTGATGCCAGATATGGTGGACAAGGTGCTTGACTGCTGTCATGCCACCACCTCCTCACTTGACCCTTGCCCGGCCTGGCTAATCAAAGCAGCCAGGCCTATAACAACCGAATGGGCCACTGCAATAATTAATGGGTCTCTCCAGGAGGAGACACTCATTAGTCCCATTAGGAAGAAACCAAATTTGGCGGCAGACGATATTGACAATTATAGGCCCGTCGCCAATGTTTCTTTCCTTAGTAAAGTGGTAGAGAGGGTGGTGGCTGACCAGCTTAAGGCCCTTATGGATGAAACCAACGTCCTGGATCCATTTCAGTCTGGCTTCAGGCCGTGCCACGGTACGGAAACGGCATTGGTTGCCCTGTTTGATGACCTCCTGTGGGAGGCCGACAGGGGCAAAATGTCTCTGTTGGTCCTTCTCGATATCTCAGCCGCCTTCGATACCGTCGACCACGGTATCCTCCTGGGGAGGCTCTCTGAGCTGGGAATCAGTGGTCTGGTGTTAGCCTGGCTCCGATCCTTCTTGGAGGACCGTCCCCAGAGAGTACAGCTTGGGGAGAGTGTATCGGCTCTGTGGAATCTCAATTGTGGGGTTCCGCAGGGCTCGATTATCTCCCCAATGCTGTTTAATATCTACATGAGGCCGCTGGGTCAGGTCATCAGGGGGTGTGGGGCTTCGTGTCATCAGTACGCTGATGACACCCAGCTCTACATCTCCTTTTTTCCTACACCAGTGGATGCCGTTCCGTCCCTTCAGCGCTGTCTGGATGCCGTACTGGGATGGATGCAGGCGAATGGTCTGAGGCTGAACCCGGACAAGACGGAGGTCCTGAGGGTGGGTGGCCCAGACATTGGTGGTTTGGGAAACTCCCTCACTTTTGGGGGGGTGTGTGTGACTCTCACCACGAAGACTGAGGTTCGCAGCTTGGGGGTACATCTTGATCCGGCACTTACCATGGAAACCCAGGTAGCGTCAGTGGTCCACACCACCTACTTCCATCTTTGGCGGATCGCCCAGCTGTGTCCCTATCTTGATGTCGGGGCCCTCACCACTCTGGTCCATGCGCTTCTAGTCTCGAGATTAGACTACTGTAATGCACTCTACGTGGGGCTACCTTTGAGATTGATGCGGAAGCTTCAAATGGTGCAGAATGTGGCGGCCAGACTTCTTACTGGGGTGAGAAAACATCAACATATCTCCCCCACTCTGGTGGCCTTGCATTGGCTACCTGTTCGTTTCTGCATTGATTTCAAAGTATTAATGATGACATATAAAGCCCTAAACGGTTTAGGACCTCAATATCTGGCGGAACGCCTTCTCCCACCTAGATCTACCTGTATCACTCGCTCTAGCCAGGAGGGGCGGCTGAGGGGCCTAACGCCGAGGGAGGCCCGAAGAGAAAGAACAAGAAAGCGGGCCTTCTCGGCAGTGGCCCCTCGGCTCTGGAACAATCTCCCCCCAGAAATTTGTCTGGCTCCCTCGCTGGGCTTTTTAAGAGCCAACTTAAGACCTGGCTCTTCAGACAGGCCTTCCCTCCTGTCGATACCTAACTTATTTCGCCATCCTCTAGTGTATTAATATTGTTGTTTTATTTTATTTTAATATTGTTGTTAGCCACCCAGAGTAGACTTCGGTCTAAATGGGAGGGATATAAATCAAATAAATAAATTTAACAATGTTGCAAAATTCCTCAGAAAACTTGGGGAACCTCTCTTGGTGACCTCATGGTGACTAGCCAATAAGAGGCTGCCAACGCTGACTTTCCATGAGTGCATGAAATACTGGTAGAACCATTCTTTTTACAGAACGAATGTCAGAACACCATACTATGCATGTATTTTCAGGATATTGAAAGCATTTCCAAACTACCTTTGCATCCTAAAGGAGTTAAACTATGGTCTTTAACCATAAGTGTGAAAAGACTGGGATGGTGCTGGAGTGGCTTCCATATTGTCATGCCTGGACTATAAACAGAACAGCACTAGACATGTAAAGTTAGTTATGCTGTGGTGGATGAATACTGGTTTTGGAAAGATTCAACATTAAGCTTGGCATTTAGAAGCACATATTCTGAATATTGTCACAAGGAACTCTGTTAATTCAGGTATCAGCCTCTTTGTGTGTTTGTGTGAAGAAAACAAATGCACAAAAACTGCACATAGAAAGTGGATGAAACTCAGAGACATTGTTTACAGGTTTTTTAACCATGTTGTAGGGTGCCTACATCGTTATGGGTGTATTCTTCCACCAAAGGTGACTAAAGTCTCTGAGCCTGGTGCATGAGAGTTAAATAAAAATGCTTATCTGTAAAAAAATCAAGAAGGTTCCCAAAGCTAGGCCCTATATGAATATATTCATACCCTCCTCATGTGACCCAGATATATGGGTGGTGGCAGCCTGGCCCTCGGGGACTAAGGTTTGTCTGAACTCTACCTTTTACCGTGTTTTCCCCGAAAATAAGACAGGGTCTTATATTAATTTTTGCTCCAAAAAACGCATTAGGCCTTATTTTCAGGGGATGTTTTATTTTATAGTCATGCCATCTTCTGGTTGCTGCACAATGCTGCACAATGGTGGAGGGCGGGGTTTCACTTAACTAGGGCTTATTTTTGGGGTAGGGCTTATATTACGAGCATCCTGAAAAATCATACTAGGGCTTATTTTCAGGATAGGTCTTATTTTCGGGGAAACAGGGTATTCAGCCCTAAAGTTGCAGTCTTATACTGGCTTATCTGGAAATAGGCCTCACTGAATTCAGTGGGATTCACTCTTGAGTAGATCTGTAAAGTTTTGTGCTGTTAGTAGACCTTTCTAAAACAGCTTGCACTCCTTCCAGAACATTGAAACAAATTCCGACAGGTAAGTGGCTGCCAAGGGGCAGCCAACGCCTTTGAATAACACATCTTTTAAATACCTAATTAAGGAAGATCTATCATTACTGGCCTAGATGAATTTAAGCTGAGAATAAAGCAAGGGAATGTTCTTTTTGTTGTCACTTCAGGCGTGATATGCGTTTTCTTGGCTCAGTTTTCTGAATAACAGCTTGTGACTCAGGTCACCTGTTGAAATGTCAAATGGTTTCATTACTTACTAAGCTCCCCCCCTCCGTACAAAGAACCAAATGTATCTTTGTAACATTTGGGGCAAGATCAAAGCTCTTTATAAATGAATTTGTTCAAGCCTTTCCTAGTTGTATCTGTGCAAATTAAATGAGCTGTCAACTTTTTCTCATTTACTCCACAGACTCTAGGCACAACTACGTTCTATTGGTTTTAAGATAAATGACCACTTATTGTGTTAGGCTATATTAGTGATGATGTCAACTGACCGGATACCTCAGTGAATTAGGTAACTGACTGTGGAACCAGAGGTTTTGAGTTCGATTCCCCACTGTGGCTCCCGAGAGATAAGCCAGCCTGTGTAACCTTGGCCAATCTGCACAGTTCCAGTAGTGCTCCCAGGAGAAAGGTAAAACACTTCTGAGTACATTCTACCTAGAAAACCCTGGAAAGGGTCACCATAAGTCACATTTGACTTGATGGCATGTAATTATTAGTAGTAATAAAGTTACTCCCCCCCCCCCCCCCCAGAAATGATCTCTCACCTTTACTCTCAAATATAGGGGGATTTCTTTAGGGCTGGGAGTAGGGTATTCAGGATAGCTGTGGGAAACATGCAACCTTTCAAATATTGCTGGACTACAACTCCCACAATCCTTCAACTTTGGCTGTGGTGGTTAGGATTGATGGGAGTTGCAAACTTGGCTTGCTTCACATGTGCTTTCCAGAAACAATAGGGTAGTGAGATGAAAGCAATGGATTATCAAGCTGAGCCCTCCTTGGAAATATATAAAAGAATATAATAGTAAAGACTAGCTTCAATAGTAGTAATGAGAAGCTGCAATGCATAGAGATTGCCACTTGATGGTTTTATCTGGAAATGGTAAACATACGTGATCAACAACAAATTTGACAGTTTAAGTATAAGTCAAAGTCTGAACATAAAAATAATGCTCACTAGTTGAATTTTATGCTGTTCCTGTTTACAGGATAACTTTTAAAATAATGAAAGTGTTTGAAATCCCCTGTCAAGTTCTAACATAGTCTAGCATTGGCTGGATTTTAAAACACTACCTAGATTTTAAAACAACTGGAGCTCCATCCAGGCATTAAAAGGTAGTGAACAGAGCCTTTCCCATGGCATTCTTGATTGTCAGTTGGACTAACGTACTGGTATTTTGCTCAGTTTTCTTGGTTCACTTCTTGGTCTTGTCTAGTCTTAGACTTCGATGTTCAACATTTTCTTGCCAAGGAAGAAATGCCCCATACAAATTCTCTGTATGGCTTGTCTGGTCATTCCTGATCTTTTCTAGAGTTTGGGGTTTCTGTGTACCCCTAGTTCTACTGGGATCTAGTTCTATATCTTGTGCCACTTCTGAAATGTTTGCCCTTGGTTCAACTTCTCTGAGTACAAATTTGAAACCCTGTGCAATCACCTTCTATTAGAGGTGTGCAAAAACTCCCCAACCTGCTCTGTTTCTGAAGAAAGCACATACAGTTCAGGACCAACCTCCTGTCTACAGTTCAGGAGACATTCTGACCTGCTCTGATCTGTAATCTCTGCATTTCCTTTTGGAAAAGCAAACAAGTATTCCCATGAATGCGGGTGAAGAGAACACAAATGGCTATGGCTTGTGTGGCCTACACATTGCCCTGATTGTGTGACCTACCCAGTCAAAGCCCATAAATAATCAACTTTCCACACTCACAGAGTGAGTCCTAATAATGTACTGATATTTCAGTACAAGTTAATAAACTAAGCAGAGTGGGAGAACAAACCAAAAGAAGAGTAATCTAGAATGCATCAAGACTGTCTAAATGGCAGTGCAAGTCTTTATCTTTACTACATCTCTGGGAAATTGCTGTGTGAACAGCTTTAAGGGTATTACCTATGCTATAGTAACCTTAGTCTGAGCCTTCTTAGCACCTCAGATGTTGGAGTATCCAAGGAAATGTAAGGCTTTATTGGTGGGTTGAACCATCACTCACCTTTTCCTTTGGTGGCAGTATTACTTTTGATTTCCCCTTTACTCAGTTCAAATCACTGACTGTCTTTGTAATGCTAAAAATGCCAAACTGGATATGAAGAATTGGTTGTGGTGTTGCTCTGCCTCAGGGGTGAAAGCAGCTCATTACTCTGTCCTGTGGTTCCTAATCCCTTTGGTTTAGTCAATGAAAAAGAAGTAGTCATTGATCTCCTTGTCAAATTTAAATGTCTTAGGGAAATCCTAGATATGCTAAGAATACCTGTGGTAATTTAGTAAAGGTAGTGCATTAACCTTTCTGGTAACTCTCCTTCAGGAAGTTTACTTCCCTTCAGAATCATACAAGTACCCCTGATTCAGCCTGATTTTGCACATTTGTTTAAAGACAGTGTATAGGCCTACTACCTGTACTGAAAAACAAGACAGAATGTATATGGTTTAAACAAAAACTCTCTATAGACCTTATAGACACCTTAATGTAAAATCATGATCTTTGGACATGGATGACCAATAGCAACTTTGAATCTTGATTTAAATCAATATGTGCACATTTGCTCATTTCCCTTGGATTGGGTAGCTATAATGTTTATCCTCCTTGTTTTGTAGACTTGGGCGAGATATTCTTAGTATATTAGGATTCCACTATGATATTTAAAACTGACAAGGATATCAGTTACAGTGGTGCCTCGCTAGACGATGTTAATCCGTTCCACGAAGATCGCTGTCTAGCGAAAACATCGTCTAGCGAAGCACGTTTTCCCATTGGAATACATTGAAATCTCTTCAATGCGTTCCAAAGGGAAAACTCGTCGTCTTGCGAAATCTCCCATAGGGAAACATCGTCTAGCGAGTGAGGGTCCCCGTTGGAATGCACTGACAGCTGCACTGACAGCTTTTCACCACTAGTCGGCGCATTCCTATGGGGAAACCTCATCGTCTAGCGAAAATTCCCCATAGAGAGACATCGTTTTGCGAAGCGCAGTAGCGATCGCAAAAAGGCATCGTCTAGCGATTTCCTCGTCCTGCGAGGCAATCGTCTAGCGAGGCACCACTGTACTTCTTTTCCATTGACTAAATCAAAGGGATTAGGAACCAATTTATGGAACACAATTTGTTACCTTTCCAATGATGGACGCAAATTTATCTATTGGCTGGTCATATCAAAAGACCAGCCAATAGATAAATTTTAGTTGCATCTTGGCTTGCAAGTTTTCAGTTGCACCAGCAATCAAAATGAAAAATAAAAAAGCTCAGATACTTTATCTAGGTTTGTGAAATGCCCTGGAGGACCTGAAATCTACTAGAGAATGAAAATGTTGCATAGCCTTGTATATCTGAGACAATCATAACTCCATCTCATTATTTGCACTATTGGAAATAGGAAATAATCTAATTCTTTATCTTGACTCTAAAAAGAGAGAGGTGGAAACAGGCTTAGGAGCGGGGAGGGGAGCAGTGTATGTATGCTACTTATTAAAATGAAGAAAGAGGCCATACAATTGTTAACCTGCTGAGCAAAGAACAGTTGGAGATTCTGGAGTTTGACAATGGAGTCGAAGAATTTGACACATTGTAAGATGAAGTTTTAATAGGGACGTGGTGGCACTGTGGGTTAAACCGCAGAAGCCTCTGTGCTGCTAGGTCAGAAGACCAGCAGTCGTAAAATCGAATCCACGCGACGGAGTGAGTGCCTGTCGCTTGTCCCAGCTCCTGCCAAACTAGCAGTTCGAAAGCATGTAAAAATGCAAGTAGATAAATAGGTACCACCTTGGTGGGAAGGTAACGGCGCTCCGTGTCTAGTCTCACTGGCCACATGACCACAGAAACTGTCTTTGAACAAACGCTGGTTCTATGGCTTGGAAATGGGGATGAGCACCGCGCCCTAGAGTTGGACACGACTGGACTAAATGTCAAGGGGAACCTTTACCTTTACCTAAGATGAGGTTTTAGCAGAGAGCTCAGGACATGTGATCCGTGGTAATTTAGTAAAGGTAATATATTAATCTTTCTGGTAACCCTCCCTCATACACGTTTACTGACTATTGGTGGGACCAAGAGGTCAAATTCTAGCTCCCTTCTCAGTTAAAAAAACCACTCCATCAAATGATAAAAGACATCTATTTGTCATAGTGTATGACAGCGTACAATTACAAATCTTAACATTTAGCATCTTTTGTTTTGTGACTGGTCTTGGGGAGATTATTTATTTGTAAAATGTGCTGATCCCCATTTGCAATGTATTCTGAAATCTGGATGGAGTGAGCTGAATCCACTCTGCTCTCTGTCAAACATTTTCAAGCCAAACCCCAAATAATTCTGCTAATGGCAAAGGTGGCCTTTCCTGCATAAACCATGTTTAATATGAACATCTGTGAGTCAATCTGTGGCTTAAAGCCAATTGTCAAACCCAAATAGAGTAGAGTCTAATGAAACTTATATGTGATGATAGCTTACTGAGAGTCCATCAACACATCTTATTTACTCCTCTTAAATATGTGGTTCAGTCACCGATTGAATGGGAGTAGTTTAACAAATCTTTGTGACATTAGTTGAGACATGACACAATCCCTTCCTCTTCCTTTTTGCTTCTGAGTTATTTTTCCTCATTTGGGACCTGGGGCATTTCATTGGTAGCCCAGGTCCTCCCAGATCAGTCCATCCCTGTCTGTTCCTTCCTCTCAAAAAAGCCTGGTTCCTAGGGGGGGACATGTATAATTAGAACACCTGGGACATCAGCTGTGATGTGGGAGTTGTTCTCCTCAACATGGAGCAGGGCTGCCTCTCACTGATTCTCTAAAGGAGGGGAATGGGAGTGTTCTCCCCAACTCAGCTGCCTCTTACCCTGTGCTCCATGTAGGATAAATATGCCCATAAAAGGGCACAGTTTGTGCATATCCCTTCCAAGGGGCAGAGACAAGATGGAGAATGGGGAAGACCTGAGAAGGAAGGAGGGAGAAAGTTGGAGGAGGAAAGGAGGGGTTATGTTATACTGTGGAAAATCAATATGGATTGCATTCACAGAAAAATTCTTACAAAAGGACTGGTCTCTTGAACAGCAGGGTCTGCCTAAATCCAGGGAGTGGAGAGGGCCACAAACTAGCTATCTCTAAGAGTCCTATCTAACTGAGCTGTTGTGAATTCTAAGGAGTCACAAAGCCTATGTGTCTGTACAGTACTTGCAAAGTACTGAGTAAAAGTAAAGTGTTCTTATAAAGTCAGACTTGTTTAAGGGGCTTACGCTACACACTGCTGAGGTCTTGGGACTTGCCTCAGCGCAAAGGTGGTAGGTAAGTGGCCTGTGGAACTCTCTGACCGAGTGCTAAGCGCTCCTTAGGGAGGCTTGGGCACCACGCCGCTCAGAGACCACTGGTAGTGGCACGGCTAAAAAAATCTTGTAAATAAATAAATAAATAAAAATTAGAAGAGGTAGGCAATCCGGATTTATGGGGGAAAGGAATCACAGTTTCAACTTGCATCAATCTGAGCCACACACCCCAGATTTCCACTGGCCAAAATCTTTTTGCACTGGCATAAGGGAAATGACAGTACCTGATTTGATCCTTTGCTGCTATTTAAATAGATGTATGTATGTATGTATGTATGTATGTATGTATGTATGTATGTATGTATGTATGTATGTATGTATTTATTTATTTATTTATTTATTTACCGACCACCCCATTGGTGCACAGCACTATTCTGGGCAGTGTACATAGAAAACAATAAAGTGACACCGTACAAACTAAATAAAACAGCTGGTCCCAATAAAAAAGAAACCAATAGTAAAAACCTAATGGTGCTGCAAGACAGAGCAGCATAGAGGGGTGAATAACTTCAACAGATGCTGCCTTCAAGCACCTCTTGAAAAAAGATGTGTTTCCAGCAGCCTCTAAAAACTAGGGAGTGAGAGAGCCAGGTGTGGCTCCACCAGAAGGTGATTCCAGAAGGATAGTGCAACTGCTGAGAAGGCTTGACCTCTTGTTGAAGACTTTCTGCTCTCCTTCGGCATAGCCACCTGGAGCAGCATAGCCTGGGAGGATCTGGTGGCATGGGATGATGACCTTGGGGAGAGATACTCCAATGAGTTAAATGGTCCCAAACCATGGGAGATTCTCACTTTAATACCTCACTGCTTAAATGCAATCTCACTGCAAGTGAATTGGGTGGCTTTGCATGTAACTCAAAATCAAAGCAGGGTCTTTCTGATTTGTAGCAATCTGAGTAATGCAAGAATTGAGAAGACAGCACCCGTTTTGATTTCCAGGTCAAACGTAAAGCCACCTGACTTGCATGCAGTAAGATTACATTTAGACAAGGAGGAATCAAATTGAATTGGATCAAAGGAGATAAGTCTTCAGTTTGTAGCAATCTGACACTGGAGGTGATGTCATTTCCCTTACATCAGTGTAACGTATGCAAGAGGATTTTGGCCACTGATTCAATGGGTTTATTCTCCTTGCGACTAACAATTCAATTCAAGGCTGTAAGTTGTAAGAGTTTGAAACTTTAATATTCTGTCTGAAAAGAAAAGGAATAATTATTCAGACTAGAAGCATAAATTTCCACCATCATAACAGAAACATTTGGGTCACTGCCTTTCATGAGATCCTTTATGCTAAATGAAGAGTTAATGCAAACATTCGTATATCCTGCTATTGAATCAGTTACATGTTGAGCAAGTTATTCCTGGCTGTCTGAGAAGACTGATCTTTCTGTTGTGTATGATTTATCAATCATCAGCAAAGATTACAAGTACCTGCATATGCATCTTCAAAAAAAATATATGTTTTTTCAGAACTGCTGTGGAGACACGGCAATGATCATTCTTGAGATTACAACGGCTGCCCATATGTGCTGATCTATTGCTTGTGCTAAAACCTTTTGAAGAAGTGCCATCTAATTAGAGGAAAGTTACCTAAATGGAAATGGGTGCAGTTTCCTGTAATTTATTTCAGAACACCATGTGCTGTAGAGCCATGGGGAACAGCATTGTCAATTATTTAAAATATTGGAAATACACAGAGCACTTTACAAGAGGTTTTGATCCTGTATAGATGAAAGGGAAGTCAACAGAAATAAATGAAGTTGCAGGAAGGTGGAAAGAGAACTTCAGGGTAGTCACAGCAGGCAGTAAGAACGAGATTCTTTTGTTTACTAAGCTTAGTACAGAACTATTGTATTGTGTAATCTCCTACTGCAAATAAAAATACAACTACCATTTCATTGACTCTGTAATGTCACCAGCATGAATTGACTATAGTTCTCAAAGGTATACTATACAACTTGAAGACTTGGGGAAGATATCATTATTTTCTAAAATTTTATAATAAACAACATTTTTGTGGGCCTCAGATGTATCCTATTTTCTTCAGGGAATCCTTCTAGTCACCGACCACACCATCCTTCCCACTCCTTTCATAGAATCTGTCTGAGTTTTGATACAGTGGACCACACACCCATTTCTATATGTTGAAACACAGCTATTTAGAGACAAGGATTAAAAAACCAGAAACACATTGCCGTAAAAAAGGAAGCACACATACAGACACGCATACATCACACCAGCATTGCATAATCTTTCGTATTTCAGGTTTTTCAGATGGGACAAAATAAGCTGGGATCTAACAGTGCCTCTGATTTTCATGTCTTTGCTTCCTATTCCCTGTGTTCTCTCTGCAGAGAGAGAGAGAGAGAGAGAGAGAGAGAGAGAGAGAGAGAGAGAGTCCTGTCAGTTCTTGTTCCATCAATCAGAAACACACTTCTATATTACAGTGGTGCCTCGACTTACGAACTTAATCCGTTCCGGAAGATGGGCGTAACTCAAAATGGTTGTAAGTCGAAGCACCATTTCCCATTGAAATGCATTGAAATGCAATTAATCCGTTCCGGCCGAAGAAAAAAATCACACACACACCCCAAAAAATCACTGCAAGACCCATCGGAAACGCGATTAATCCCTTCCGGCCGAAGCGGGGGGGGGGGGGGAGAAAAGCAAGCAGAGCATGCAAGACACATCGGAAATGAGGGAAAAGCAAAGCAAAAAGCAAGCAGAGCATGCAAGACACATCGGAAATGGGGAAAAAGCAAAGCAAAAAGCAAGCAGAGCATGCAAGACACATCGGAAATGGGGAAAAAGCAAAGCACCAAAAAACAAACAAACCCCCAAGACCCATCGGAAATGGGGGGAAAACCCCCCAAAAAACAAACAAACTCCCCAAGACCCATCGAAAATGGGGGGGGGGGGAAAAACCCTAAAAAACAAACAAACCCTGCAAGACCCATCGGAAATGGGGAAAAAACCCAAAAAAACAAACAAACCCCCCAAGACCCATCACAGCACAGAAACATAACCCCCCCAGCCCAAACCCACGCTGCAAAACCCATCCAGAACAGTTTTTAAAAAGCAGAAAGCAGCACCTTACCTTACCAGGCAGTCCCAAGCCTCCTCCGATGCATACTCTCTAACTGCTGGGGCGAAAGAGCTACAAAGAAGCAGCCTCTTCGCCACCAACATTTAGCAATTTGAATTTCTCGCCTTTCCCCCCTGCCTTTTTGTGTTCGTAACTGGAAGCTCTGGTCACAAGTCGAAGCAAAATTTTGCGGCCAGAGCTGGTCGTAACTCGAAATGGTCGTAAGTCGGGACGTTCGTAAGTTGAGGCACCACTGTACTCGTCTTTGGTCCAAGTTCAGAAAGAGCACTGAGCCTTTTCATGTTCTGGCACACCTAGGCAGCACTTCTCTTTCATATTCAGATTTGAAAAGCTGCTCAAATTATTGATGTTCTTAAAGACACCACAGGGTGACTTATCCAGGGTTATGTACAAGAGTGATTAATTTCTGGGAAATCTGCATCTTTCCTTGATTAAGACAATATCTGTTTTTTTTTTAAAAAATGAAATCTTAACCAGTGCATCCAATAGAGAGGGAGAAAAAGTAAGTAAATCTTACACATGTAACAAACAGGAAGCATATGTATTACCATATACTGTATTCAAATGAATATGGATGTGTAGCTAGAATCAAAGTAGACAATGATAACGGCAATATTTAATTTAAACTAAGTAAAAGCTTCTTATCCCCCTCTTTGTCTGTGTGGAAGCCTTTACTACTTAAAAATCTCTACCAGATCATTGGTGGTAGTTCGAAACCCAGTAGCTGCACTCCTTAGCTGTTAAAAGCTCCCTCCATTCCAAGGCAAAAGGTAGCCCCAGGGAGCTTTGGAACCTGACAGGAATAAACAGGAAGCTTTCCCTTACTTAAATATGACTATTGCCAGATGGTGATGTCATCTGGTTTGCACCCCATAACTTGATAGGAAAAGAATCTGGCCAATGGCATTACTTATGGAAGTCTGGTTGGCTAGACTGCCCTTCCAATGCTTACTTCCATCTGCATTTTCCTGCCCTTTCATAAGGAAGATGAAAAATTGTGGAAATGCAAAGTTGCTTAGATTTCTTTTCTTTTTTACTTTGGACTGTTTTTGTTTGGCACTAAAACGGGTGACTGGTTTTGACCTGTAAAGTGTTCAACAGAAATTTTCTCTCCTAAAACGGTTGGTGGAGACTCTTAAAGGTACATTATTTGACTGATGACCTGTAGAAAAATAGCGAGGCCAGGGAATTCCATGAAATTGTTAGTTTAAAATCAACACTGCAGCTGATGTTTGGTGTTGCTGGTGGATGATTGTATTGAAATATCAGTATGATGGACTTACAAGTGACACAAGGATTTACAAGGATTGTACTTTAACAGAACACTTCTGTTTTAATATTGTGTGCGCACACACGTGTATGTTTTGGTACATCACTTTGGTGACCTTGGTAAAAAGTGATTTACTGATACTTCTAATAAAGAAAGAATGAAAATAACAGGAAGGGCATGGGGCACAAAAGAAAATATCCATCAAACATTGTTAGGAAATATGATTGTTGGGTTCAAATGAATTGGAGCAAATATTTTTGCAACTCGTTCATACCTGTTGCTTTTCTCTCCACAACCATGTGGATAGTAGTGATAGAAGTGAATATCTTTTTTTATTTGGCATGGTTTCTTGACTGCACTGGGAAACAAACAAGCTTATTTTACATTTATGGAGTGGTCTGAATTCTGGAAGGCTACTTTCACTCTTACATGGTTTGCAGTACAGAACAGAATGGATTTCTTCGCCTTTGAAATTAGCACTTGCAAAATATTCTCATTGTTATGTTGTCATTGTCCAGGGAAATAATTGGATTTATCTTTATTTTATTTTGAACATCATTGCTCTTGAATGCAACACGGTACTTTGAGAACCTCAGGGTAGTGGCTGTAGGAAAGCATGGGATGGATGGGTACCATATATAGAAAAATGAGCAGTGACTTTTTTTCCCCTCCCTTTTCTTCCAGGCCTAATCTGAAAGTACCCTTGCTGCCATAAGACAAGGTCAAAGCTGCATATGGAAATGTCTACATGCAAATTACATATTTTCCATTAAAAACCAAAGGGTTTGAATCAAAGTTCTTCTAGGCATCAATCCCCTAACTGCATGAATGTGGTCTTTTGATTTAAGTTTCCAATTAATATTTTTGCATTCTTTTCCCCCTCCAAAAAAGGCATTTTAGGAATTTGCTGACATTTTATTGATGGCAGCAATGTGACCCGTCTGGTTGTTTTTCGAATGCTGTGTTATAGCCAGGACTACATTGTTATGCACCATTTAAGGTGTGCTGTAAAAAGGCAGCATCAACAAAGTTCTTTCCTCTTGGCTAAATTATTGGCCAAATAAGGTTGTCTATTCCCCAAACTGCTGCACCACCACTTGTGACTTTGCCACAGTCAATTAGAAACCCTCAGGATACACAAGGCAAAACAAGCAAATGAAGGCAGTGTGAAATAAGGAAGAAAACCTCTTAAAGATTCAGACTAATTCATTGCCATTGTGCACAAGGGAACAGAATGCAGTGGCTGACTCATTACATTAAGACTACGTAACAACTGATGCATATTAGCCCATTTTAAAGCATCCTTTTCTTGCATTTGCAGCTTAATAAGACAATTCTGGACCATCCTCTGCCTGTACGTCCTTGTTGTATGCTCCTGACGCTTTGAACTGTGTGCCAGGAGTTCGATCCCCTATGGTTTCATCAACTGCTCAGGATTCCATTTGCTGGTTGCTCTTGGCAGTTGATGTTGTTACTTTCTCCTGTTAATGGGTTTCATTCCTAAAGGAATTGACAAAGTTACACTTTGTTCAGGTATCCTAACACGGTCGTTATCAGACTCTTCTAGGGCAGATTTTTAAAAGTCTGTTTCAAGTAGCTGGCTGGGCACTAAAATAGCCAGAACAGAGAGGCTGTCATGAAGAAGATAATCGGGGAAAAGAGAAGAAAACAAAAGGAAAAAAGAAGGCAAAATGACTTTAAATGGCTGTTAAACATGGGTACCAATTTCCTATTGAACAAATGTTACTACTTATTATCTCAGACACTCCTTTTAAGAAAACCACTCATAATGTCAGTTTTATTCTGTCCTGAGTGAGAACAGTGTAACTCTTTGCACTGTTCTCAAGAGAACTGTCAGACTGTTAAATCCGGCACGACTGGAGAAAGATTCATTTTGCATCTTAATGAGTTTGTGGTAGATCACCTTTGTAGGCTGACCTGTGTTATGCTCCAATTTGCTGCTGCTTCACTATGTTTGAAAGGCCTCCAATTAATCGTCATCCCCCAGGATTTTTTTAAAAAATGTATACGGGTGGAGTTGCACTAATGAAATAAATTGGGTGATGGATCAAGGTTTTTTGAATTCAGTTTAAAGTCATGTGGCAGTCATGTGGTTTTTGTGCTGGTGTGTGCATCCTCTTGGGAAAGCTGTTAATCCATTTTTAAGCGGTGTCGTATATTGGTCGAGGGGGCTACGTGAGCTTTTAGAATCATTCCATTTGAGGTTTTGTTCTGCGCCTGCCCACCCTCACAGTGGCTGCACCTCACAGCCACTAACAGTTGCTGCTGGGGTGTTGTTTTTATTATTTTTTTCTTGCAATCTGGAAAGGAATGACAGACACGGAAAAAAAAATTAAAACAGAGATTTCCCAGCAGCTTGACACATGGGCACACAGCCAGCCAGCCAGACACAGGGAGGGTGGAGAAGGAGGGAGACGTGGAGCCAGGGCTGAAACTGACCAGAGATAGGACTAGGCTTATCAAGGAGGGAGATGTGTGTGCGCATATACATTTACACAAATCCATGGACACCCACCACACCCATACCCACATGGTGAAGAAGAATTGATTAGCAAACCCCACAGACACAATTTATACCAATAGAGGCATTTACATATGTCGAATCAATTCAAATTAAATCGCTTTGGCATCTGAGTTAAAAGAAACAACCCTCTTGAGTAAAATACCTTGCTTCTGATCAAAATAACACGATTCCCTGTCGATACAATCTCTGCTTCCATTTGCATCATGTAGTCACCTTTTAAAAAAATCATTTTAAAACACGCCAAACTTGATTCAGACATGTTTTCCCCCTAGTATAACCACACTCCAATATACAGCGGTGCCTCGACTTACGAACGTCCCGACATATGACCATTTCGAGTTACGACCAGCTCTGGCCGCAAAATTTTGCTTCTACTTGTGACCGGAGCTTCGAGTTACAACCAGAAAAAGGCAGGGAAAAAAGGCGGGGAATTCAAATTGCTAACCGTTGGTGGTGAAGAGGCTGCTTCTTTGTAGCTCTTTTGCCCCAGCAGTTAAGAGATTGTGTGATCGGAGGAGGCTTCGGACTGCCTGGTAAGGTGCTGCTTTCTACTTTTTAAAAACTGTTCTGGGTGGGTTTTGCAGCGTGGTTTTGGGCTGGGTGGTGGGATTATGTTTCTATGCTTTGATGGGTCTTGCAGGGTTTGTTTTTTTTTTTTGTTCCCCTCCCCCCCATTTCCGATGGGTCTTGCAGGGTTTGTTTGTTTTTTGGTTTGTTTTTCCCCCCATTTCCGATGGGTCTTGCAGGGCTTGTTTGCTTTTTGGGTTTTTTCCCCCCCATTTCCGATGGGTCTTGCAGGGTTGGTTTGTTTTTTTGGGTTCCCCCCCCCCATTTCCGATGAGTCTTGCACGGTTTGTTTGCTTTCTGCTTTGCTTTTTTTGCATTTCTGAAGGGTCTTGCATGGTTTGTTTGCTTTCTGCTTTGCTTTTTTTTGCATTTCTGAAGGGTCTTGCACGGTTTGTTTGCTTTTCTCCCCCCCCCCTTTCGGCCGGAACAGATTAATCACGTTTCCGATGGCTCTTGCAGTGTTTTGTTTTGTTTTTTGGTGATTTTTTTCTTCAGCCGGAACAGATTAATTGCATTTCAATGGGAAATGGTGCTTTGACTTACGACCATTTTGAGTTATGACCGGAGTTCCGGAACCAATTAAGTTCGTAAGTCGAGGCACCACTGTATTTTGTAGAGTATTTCTGATCACATATGAAATTCCAGTTGTGACTTACTATTGGATTGCAGCCTTCTTCTTTTAGGTATCATGCCTGCTGAAAAATAACGGGAGACTTTCCCCATCCTATTGTATTATATTACCTGGGACAAAAAAGGATCCTGGTGGCAATATATAATACATTTGTTAGGACAACCTTTGCCCTAGCCGTATTTGGTCTCAACAAAAAACAAGCAGAACAAAACCAGTACATGCCCAGTGGCTGAAACTGTCTTGATTTATTTCTTTATATGATATTGCCATAGAATTTCTGTTTTGTGGGTCTTGTCCTGTGTGGAATCTGTAACAAAATGTGATTCTGGGGGACTAAGAGGTCTTATCCTGGGCCATCAGGATTAAATACTTATTGACTAATGTTGAACATGATTTCCACAAGAGTTACTAGGGATTAAATTAGTAAATTATTTTAGTTGCCTTATGCCAAACAATTGACCATGCACAACCAATAAAGCAACCAATCAGCAAACGAAGGGCACATCATAAAAAATAGCAAAGGAGCAGTAAGAAGAACAGTCAGTTTAAAGCAGGATGGAGACTAGAATCCTAACAGCCATTAGCAATGATAACAGCTATTTCTCTCTATATATACCTGAGGGAAAACTGAAGCATGACAATGCAAGTACACAGGATTTTAAAACCCAGTGACTCACAATTGGAGGGTCTGCCTTTTCTGTCACGCAAGAGGAAGCATGCAATTTCAATTCTCCAACGTTTTGGCGTATCACTTACTATTTGTGAATGTACAAGAATGTCCCTTTTGCCAGTCAGCAAGGCCACTTAGGAGATGACCACTGATGCTTGAAGTCGTAAGACAGTCTCTCTGGGCCATGGCAGAAGTCACAGCTCACTGGTGGAGCACATGCTCTGCCTGTAGAAGGTTCCATGGATAAATCCCCAGCATCTCTACTTGAAAATAGAAATCAGATCACTGGTGATATGAAAGCCCTCTCCATCCACGACCCTGGAGAGTTACTGTTGGTCAGAATAGAAGATAAGATTGGGCCTATGAGATGAAGACTCTGACCTGCTATGTTCTATTTGAAAAGCAAGGGCTGAAAACCAGTCAAGGAAGTTTTACAAGTTTATTAATCATCTCATTATAAACAGTTCTTTAAATCCTCTATTACATTTGAAGACATTATGCCTGTCGACAAAACCTAAAAATAGGAACAGTTTTGGAAGACTGGGAAAAGGCATGATAACATAAATCTAATAAATAAAAGCTGTTAGAAGTAAAAATGAAATTTGACATTTTGACTGCTTATTATGGAAACACGATGAAAGCAATGATGATTCAAAAATAAATTGGCCAAACTACAGCATTTTCACTTTTGGTTGCTTTCATGTTGAGGTATAATTTTTGCACATTACACTATAGTATTAGCATGCACCCATGAGTTGTTTTTAATAACAAAATGATGGATATATCCTTTCGAGTCAAAGGAGCCTCCTCAGACTTCTAGAAAAACCAGTTTGCCAACAACTAGCATGGAAGTAGGTATGAGGGAACATGGTCAGCTATTGCAGGAGAAGTAGGTTGAAGCCCATGGAATGGAACCAAATTACCATGACTTGCTGGAGGAATACTCTTCAGTCAAGGTCAAGGACCAAGAGCTTCTGGGGTCAGATTGCACAGATGGCCTCTGATGACCCTAGAACACCAGAGAGAGTTGCCTAGTCCTCTCCAGCAGAGGCAGAGGGCCCATGTCTGGAGTCAGAGGGGGAGATGGGGCCTTCTTCTAGTCCAAGGGTGAAATGCTGAAAAGGGGATAAGGGAGGCAGCAGGCAACTCAGCACAGTGCTTGGATGCACAAAAGTCCTTGGAAGTAGAGGCCTCCTTATGATAAAGGAAGTCCTTCCTGGAAAGACCTAGTACTGGAAAGCCTGAAACTGAGGCCAGGGCTTAGGCCAACTTGGCAAGGAGAGGCTTAGACTGTGGTCACAAAAGCAAAATGTTTCCGAGATACTTCTTGTGAATTTTGACCCTTTTTTGGGTTCAGACGACACTGCCATTATCTATTCTTTTGTTCCTCTTCTGTGCTATCTCCATATCAAATCCCACTAGGAGGCTTCTACTTTTTTTGTTGCAGGATTCATCGCCCAATAATTACAGTGGTGTCCTGTGTGCATGGCTGTATCTATACTTTTCCTGGCAAGCCACCTTCTGTTGCTTTCGCCGGTGATGTTTGCCAGCATTTCCCTTCAATTTTAAAAACATTTTTTAGCTTTCCCAAGACCACACAGGCTGGTTCTACTCATACTCGTAGGAGCCACAGTGGGGAATCGAAATCCCAAACTCTCTAAACCACTAAGCTATCCAGCTAGCCTTCTTTCTTCCTTAGCCATTCTCAAATAAACTTCAGCTTTATCATTTGCCTTTCATTTGGGAAACTGCTTGCCAAGTTGTTAATAGTTCTATTGCAAGTTGCTCTCCCCCATGGATCTCTCCTCTTCCTTATCGTAAAAGAGCAATGCAATCTCTCAGTGAAATGGTGCCTCAAAGATAATTAAACTCAGTGATCATCATTGTACAGATGTTTTTTCAGGGTTATTTAAAATGTTTACAACCACAGAGGGCATCATTTTATAGGGAAGCTATCTTGTTTTTAGATTTGCCTTTCCAATACTTTGTTTAACATTATTATTACTTTTAAGTACTTGTGTGGATCTGTTTGTATCCTGTAACAACTCTGAGCAACCATAGGCCATCATAGTTGTAAAGTTTCTAGAAGAAGATCAGTAATTTTGTGCAGGTTGGCCAAAAGAGGATTGCTTGCCATTCTTTATCTTTCCCTTCAATAAGAAGTTTAGGAGAATGTTGGACACTTTCTAGGCCACTCTTAGGGTGTGACTAGATGAGCATTTGTCCTGCGCTTTGGTCTTGTTTGAGGATAGGCTGGTTCACTCCTTTTCCTAGCCACCACATGAGATATGTGCCATAGTGATTCAGCTTGATCATTCCTGATTGATGCCAACCTGTGCCTTTTTGAGTCCCTGTCAGAGACTAATGTTTGTGTGTGTAGGATCATTAGTTTTGGTTTGGTTCTAGCATACATGATGGCTGGGATCAAACCAAAGCGGATGGCTTAAGCTGTCCCTTTGCTTAAGATGCTTCATGATCTTGAGAAATAGAAAGTTTCCTCCTTGCTCTGCTGCAGAGGGGAAGGGAAATTAAGTTTTCCATTTCTTAATTGTTGCTAATGCATCAGCAATGGTTTGAAAGGGCTTTAAAAAAGCCCTTCAAACCATTGCTGATGTGCTGTGTCAGTTAGTGACAATTAACAAGAAGTGGAAAGCTTTATTTCCTTTCCCTTCTTGGGGGGGGGGGGAGCAGAAAGAAATCTTTCAATTCCTTAAGGTTGTTAAAGAGTGTAGACAAAGTGTGGAGGAGGAGACAGGAGGGTTTTTTTTTGGTTTTTTTCCTTTCCATTTAATGGGAAAGAAAATTAGTCTTGATCATGTTAAATAGGGGTACTTTCAATGTGGTGTGATTGCACCACAAGGACATGCAAGAATTGCCCTAAATGCCATGCCACGCCTCAAAGCAACCCAACTGAGCACGATCTAGACTGATCCAGACCAGGCTAATTGGACTGTCTAGTTGCACTCTCAGTTCACCTGAGAGTCAACCACACATCATTGGTTTAGATCCTGTGCAAACTAGCAGTGCACTGTAGAATGTGTCCTGGATTCAAACTCTGGAGTTTTCCAGATACCATGTTGCCTCAAAAATGTTCACACACCCCTCTTTGTGTGTGTGTATGTGTGTGTGTGTGTTGTTGTTGCTTGTCATGGATTGACATGGGATTTACCAGGACTCATGTCCTAAAAGCAAAGTGACTTGGTTGTACCTGCTGAGCCACGAGAGAGTAAAAGCAACTCCTGAAGTGGTTGCTGGGTTGTTGAACTCTGATGAAGGTTTCAGAGGAAGGCTGACAAAAAGAAAAATCACTATGAAGCCCCTGAAACAGATTTATCCTTGAAGTGAGAGATAACAGGAAGAGATAAAGACTACTGTACAGCCTCTGTTCCTGATAGAAGCTGTTGGCTGAGGTGGAATTTAAGGAAACAGACTGGTGTTAGGGATTTCCATAGACCCAAATCTGGACAGGGGGAGTGTGTCCCTGCTGGTTCTGCTGGACTTCTCAGTGGCTTTCAAAATCATCAACAATGGTATCCTTCTCAGTCATATCTCTTGGATGTGACTTGGAGGCACTGTTTTACAGTGGCTTTGGTCCATCCTGGAGGGGACAGCTCAGAGGGTGGTGTTGGGGGACTACTGTTTGATACCCTGACTGTAGGCCTGTAGTGTCCCTCAGGATTCTCTTTTGTCTCTTCTGCTATTTAACATCTTCATGAAACTGCTGGAAGAGGTTGTCTGGAGTTTTGGGGTCTGGTCTGCAACCAGGATTGCAGCCTGTGCTGGATGGGGTTACACTCCCTCTGAAAACACAGGCATGCAGCTTGGGGATGCTCCTGGATTCATTCCTGAACCTGGATGCCCAGGTTTCAGCAGTGGCCAGGAGTGCCTTCGCACATTTAAAACTAGTATGCCAGCTGCACCTGTTTCTTGAGAGGACTGATCTGGCCATGGTGACACATGCCCTAATTAAATTTTGTCTGGATTACTGTAACACGCTTTATGTGGAGCTGCCTTTAGGAAGTGTTTGGAAACGCCAAAGTGTCCAAAATGCCACAGCCAGATTGTTAACTGGGGCTGGTTACAGGGAACAATGGTGGTCCAAGAGGGGTTTTAAGTGGACTGTTATGCTCTGCTGTTTTAAATGTGTTTTAATATTGATTTTATTTACCATTTTAATATAATACTAGTCTAATTCTTTTTTAATATTTGTTTACAAGACCCTGATGTTGGGAAAGTGTGAAGGCAAGAGGAGAAGGGGACGACAGAGGACGAGATGGTTGGACAGTGTCATTGAAGCTACCAACATGAATTTGACCAAACTCCAGGAGGCAGTGGAAGACAGGAGGGCCTGGTGTGGTCTGGTCCATGGGGTCACGAAGAGTCGGACATGACTTAACGACTAAACAACAACAAAAATTGTTTTTAGCCTTTAAATACTGTTTTTTAAATGATGTAAGCTGCCTTGGGTCTTTTTAGGGAGAAAGGGGGGATTGAAATATTTTAAATGAAGAAATAATAAATAAAGATTGAAAACCCAGTCTTAGGTGGGATAATCTAAGTGATTCTTTTTCATATTTGGTGGCAGTAGCAAGATAATCTACATGGCTTCCCCATATTTGGTAGTGGTGGAAAAACCCACATTGTGATTTTGTCAGAATTGGACAAAGAGTTGGTTAACTCACTTAATTTACAGATATGTATTTCCACCCAATTCCTTCAATGTATGCCATCATATAGAAAAAAACAACAGACAGAACTAGGATGTACTGTAATTAGTAACCACTCAAATATCTCCACTGGCATATTTCCCAGCTTCTGCAATTATTGAAATAGCCACTGGCTGCTGAGGATCACATCTGTTCACAGCCCAATTCACACAAATTTTTCTCCATGCAATCCCACACAGAGAAATATTTGCATGGAGAAAATGGCTGATTGAGCCCATCCTATTTTTTTTTACTTGTGCATGCATTCCTTTGTGCTTTCAGAATGATTGAGCTAGTGTGTCCATGAGGGGTGTGAAAAGCAAAATGCTCACCCACCAAGGCTTCCCAAGGCTTCTGTTTGAAAAGCATCTTGTGGTGTAGCTGTGAGCTTTAACAAACACAAGAGACTGCAAGAAAACTACTGAGAAAGGCCTGCTTCTTCTAGAACAAATGAGCCTAACTAGCCATAGGGGCCAATCATTATTTTTATCTTAGCACAATTAGGTATAATTAAGTGAATTAATTTTGGTCATAGGACATGAATTGAGGGAGAAAATGAAAGCTGTGGATCCAGGAGATCCTTCTGGGCTATCTTTGGCTCTTGTGGATCTCTTCTGATCCTGGACTAAAGCTCCTCACCTGCTAGCATAGTACCTTTACTCTTGTATGCATATCTTTCAAGTGTTCCACCCTTTCTTGGTTCAAATAGTGATCTTTTTATTCTTGTGCTGCCTTGCCTTATTTCTGTTTGAAGCCATTCTCTTAAATAAACTTCTTTTTAAATTTTATTTCACTTTTCAATAAACTTATTTAACTGAACCCAAATCTCATCTTTGTTGAAAGAGGGTGGACTGCTTATCCAAACCTTTTAAATAGATGGAAGGAGTGTAGGAAGGACTTATTTTCACCGAGCCAGTAATTCAGTCAGAAAGTCAGAAAGCGGGCTGCAATCTGGTTCCAAAATTCTCCTACTAAATACACTCCCAATCAAGGCTTGTTTTCCATGCTCCCACACTTCAGGCGTCACTCTGAATCCAAAATGAAATCAATGGTAGCATGCAGTTATCATTATTACCCTACAGCTAAATGCTTGCATACTTGCGTTTCTTATATATTAAAATGCCCCTTCTGTTCTCTGAAATTAATTAATTTTTTCAAATAGTAATTTGTGATTTTTTTTCTCCCTTTCCCCTCGAATAAATCACTGCACAAGGCTGTGAATGTATAGTTTGAAAAGAAACATAAGAGGTTAGGAGAATAAATACAATTATGGTATCTCTGACTTTAAATGTGTGGGAGCTTTATCAGGAAACTTTAAGCATAGCCATATTATTAAAATGGTTTCATACAGAGAACTTAAAAGCTCCATCTTGATGTTTACCAGGAATTTCTGTAATCTGTCATGTCACAGAGTTACTCTGGGACACTTCGAAGAAATGTAGTCTTATGATCAAGCACCAAACCGCTCACAAAGAAGTACCTCACAGCATCATAGTCACATGTAAAGGAATTCGCTTCAGGCAATGCATTTTTAAGGGAGATGCTATTTTTCTTTCTTTTAAACTAAGGATTGGGAATATTTATTTACTTCATTTGTACTGCACTTTCCCCACAAAGGAGCTCAACACAATTTAACTTCATATCCACCAACTAAAAATGATTATGATACTGTTGGTTACTGTTATTGAGCATCTAGAAGGTGCCATGTACACAATAAAGTAAAAGATGTTCACCTTTACTCAAATTAATGTCCTTATTTTAATATTGTGCTACATGAATTATGTATACATTTGGTGGATTTTAAAAACTATACCTCTCTGCATAATTTGCTGTAAAGCATTGCCTTCCTGCACAATGCTGCTAGCATGAGCATCCTTGTTAAGAGCAATGGTGCAGTTAAGTAATTTCAGATTCTTTACCAAACAGCCTTATCCGGATCTCTTCCTTAGACAGCAATGTTCATTGCTTCACTCTACACAAATTAGAATTAGAGCACTTTGTGCAACGGTGCCTTCCCTGGCCCTGCAAAAGTTATTCTGTGGTAAGGGAAAGGATGAAGTGGTACCAAGGCAAGGGAGGATTATGAGTGGAAAAGAAAATCACGTGAAACCTTCATAGAATTCAATGGATGACACAGGCTTATGCTGTGATAAAAACCTAGTATGAAACTACTCAAGATCTAGGCAGAGTGGGACTACCGCTGAAATTAGAAATTAGAGGAGGTAAGAATACAGAGGTAAAAAGACAACCACAACTATCAGCAACATCTAAACATGCCTGCAGAGGAGTGAGATGGATTTCAAGAGGAAAAATATTCAAGGAGATAACTTAAGCAGCTACAGTGAGTGATTTGTTGACAGGTAATTCAGTGAATGTCACAGCTGATCAGGAATATGATCATGGGTTCACAGCTTTAAGGGCAAAACCAGAAACCACTTAATATGTGTGAAAATGTTTTACAGAATCTTGAATCTCCTCATTTTTGAAGAGTCAGTTTGGAGACTGAGTGATATGCAGGCAATATATGTATAGATATATATGCCACCCATTAGTGCACTGTATTATTCTGGGTGGTGGCCACAGTGGTGAAATCCAAAAAGCATAACAAGAATAAAATGAAATAATACAGTTATAAATTCATAAAATACTGCCCCACAGTTTTCTCATGCTGAATTGTCCCATCCACCAGTGACATTTCCCCCACTGGCATAAACATTTAAAGAACATGCTTCTGAGGTGACTAGACACATGTGACATACTACTCAACACTGTACTAAAGAGTAACTGTACTTTTTCTTGTTGGGTACCAATAGCTGCTGTGGCCACTATAGATGGAACATATTTGTGGATGGAGGTCTTGCTGGACGAGTTATGTACAAACAACACACATTGTAGTGTTTGAAATATATGCATAGTTATTATCTGTTAAGCTGGCTGGATAGGTCAGTGAGGCAGTTATCTGTCTATGGAGCCAAAAGCTGGGAGCTCATTTCCCTTCTATGCATCCTGGAAGAGTTAACCTGTGTGGTCTAGGGCAAGCTGCACAGGCCAAAGATGTCCCAGAAGAAGGGAATAGTAAACCATTTCTGAGTGCTATCTACCTAGAAAGCCCTGGAAAGGGTTGCCCTAAGTCAAAATCGATTTGAGGCCACACACTTTTTGCTGGCTGGATAGTTCAGTGAATTACGTAGTCATGTTGTAAAGTACACCCTCTTTGAATTCTATGGTTTTATGTATCAGGACACAATAAAAATCATCTGGTCCTTAGCAGGTTTGAAAATTAGGTAAATACAACCTCAGATGCACAATAACACATGACATATTTCACTGTCATTATTTATTTTGCAAAAATAAAACCAAAACAGAGAAGCCATGCGTGAAAAATACATACACCTTATTATTCAATAACTTGTAACCCTTTAGCAGCAATAAATTGAAGTAAATCATTTTCTGCATGACTTTATCAGTTTTGCACATCGTTGTGGAACAATTTTGGCCCATTCTTCTTTACAACGTTGCCTCAGTTTATTGAGGTTTGCAGGCATTTGTTTATGCACAGCTCTCTTAAGGTCCCGCCACAGCATTTGAATCCGGTTGAGATCTGGACTTTGACTGGGCCATTGCAACACCTTGATTCTTTTCTTTTTCAGCCATTCTGTTGTAGATTTCCTGGTGTGTTTGGGATCCTTGTCCTATTGCATGACCCAGTTTCAGCTAAGCTTTAGCTGTCAGACAGATGTCCTCACATTTGATTCTAGAATACTTTGGTATACAGAGGAGTTAATGGTCAATTCAATGACTGCAAGGTGCCCAGGTCCTGTTGCTGTAAAACAAGCCCAAACCATCACCACTCCACCACCATGCTTGACAGTTGGTATGAGGTGTTTGTGCTGATATGCTGTGTTTGGTTTTTGCCATACGTGGCACTGTCCATTATGGCCACACATTTCCACTTTGATCTGTCCAAAGGACATTGTTCCAGAAGTCTTGTGATTTGTCCACATGCAATTTGGCAAACCTAAGCCATGCTTATTTTAGAAAGAGGAGACTTTCTCTTGGCAACCTTTCCAAACCAAGCATACTTGTTCAGTCTTTTTCTAATTGTACTGTCATGAACTTTAACATTTCACATGCTCACTGAGGCCTGTAGAGTCTGAGATGTAACTCTTGGGTTTCTGGCAATTTCTCTGAGCATTTCACAGTCTGACCTAGAAGTGAATTTGCTTGGACGTCCACTTTTCGGAAGATTGGCAACTGTCTTGAATGTTTTCCACTTATGAATAATCTACCTAACTGTAAAATGATGGACTTTAAATTGTTTGGAAATGGCCTTATAACCCTTCCCAGGTTGATGAGCAGCAACAATTGCTCCTCGATCATCATGGCTGATGTGTTTCCTCCTTGGCATTGTGTTAACACATGCCTGAATACTCCAGACCAGCAAACTGCTAAAACTTCAGCTCTTATAGAGGTGGTCCACATTTTCTGATGATCAATTCCTCATGGGTTAGCAGTTCCTCGCTCCTACTTAGCCTCTTAATTCCTATAGAAGCAGTAAGGGTGTGCCTAGTTTTTCAGTCATGGTTTCCCTGTTTTGGTTTAATTTTGTAAAATAAATCATGACACAGTATAATATGTCATGTGTTGTTCATCTGAGGTTATATTTACCTAATTTTCAGACCTGCTAAGGGCCAGATGATTTTTATTATGTCCTGAAAGAAAACCCTGAAAGGGATTGCCATAAGTCAGAATCGACTTGATGGCACATTATTATTATTATTATTATTATTATTATTATTATTATTATTATTATTATTATTATTATTATTATTATTATTATTATTATTATTATTATTATTTATTTATTTATTTATTTATTTATTTATTTATTTATTTTTTTAAACACCAGGCACAGTCAAAATTATAAAAACATTGACTGGTATTTTATAACAGGTACAAGTTTTAACCAAAAACCTAAGTATCTGTTAAATATTGGTGCAGTATGTATGCTGTTCCTAATATTGCCATTTTTTGGAGCTCTGATGGTATGATTTCTGAGATTTGCAACTGCTTATAGTACTGTGTGAAATTTCTTGATATTGTTCCCAAAGCCCCAATGACTACGGGGACCACTGAAGTGCATTTCTTCCAGAGGTGAAATGTTTCGATTGCCAGGTTTCTGTACTTTGTTAGTTTTCCAATTCTTTATTTTCAACTTTGGCATCCCCTGGAATTGCAATGTCTATGATCCGGACATTTCTTCATTCTATTACTACTATGTCTGGTGTGTTATGTTCAAAGTGTCTATCCGTTTGGATCTGGAAATCCCACAAGATCTTGACTTCCTCATTTTCTGACACCTTCTCTACTTGATGTTCCCACTGGTTGTTGGAGGCTGGCAAGTTATATTTTTTGCATAAAGACCAGTGCACTAACTTTGCCACTTTATCATGTCTAACTTTGTAATCTGTTTGTGTAATCTTTGGACATTCACAGATGAAGTGTGACACAGTTTCATCTTTTCCTTGGCAGAGTCAACATTTGCTGTTAGCACTCATTCCTTCGATCTTAGCTTTCATCACATTGGTTTGGAGTGTTTGTTCTTGAGCAGCAAAAATCAAGCCTTCGGTTTCTTTCTTAAGGGTCCCCAGTTTTAGCCATGCCCATGTAGAATTATGATCATGCTTTCCATCAATATTTCTCAGGTGTTGTCCATGTAGTGGTTTATTTTTCCAGCTGTTTAATTTCTTTTCAAATTGTTGTTTCTTATATTGAGCCTTTGTTTCTGTTGTTTTCAAAATATTCTCCATTTTCACTGCTTTCAGTAATTTTTCTCTGCTTGTACTGATATAATCATTTAGGCTTCTTTTTTCTTCCTCTACTACCTGCTGTATTTGCAGTAATCCAAGGCCTCCAATTTTTCATGGTAAATATAATCTGTCCACATTGATTTTTGGATGTAGTGTGTGATGCATGTTCATTTGAGTCCAATCTATTATTCCAGCTGGGTACCTAATTACTGGAACGGCCTATGTGTTTATGACTTTGATTGTATTTCCCCCATTTAAGGGACTGCAATCCCTTTTACCTTGCCGATTCTCTACTGTCTTGCTCCCCATCTTTTCTAACAAATAGACCAAAAACAAAGGCTGTTTGAGTTTCATTATGTATGTTTGCATATAATGCTTGGTTTAATTTTTAAGTCTGGCCTTCTAGACAAAGTACCTTACTGGTGTTTTAGGATTAATGTGATGTTGTGTTTTGAATGGCAAAAATGATGTGGCACGGTTTGGTTTTGCTTTCTCAGCAGGTTTGTATATTTCTTTTGCATCCAAATTGTATGATGTTTGCTCTGAGCTTGCTTATCCATCACTCTTGGGCAGCCGTCTTGTGAAACCTTTGCAGGTCTGCTGCAAATACTAACTCCTATGGCAACATAGGTAGTGTGGGACTGTGGATACAGCAGCTAAAATCCAAAAGGTCAGATGGATTTCCCATGGAAACAAATTACTTTAGTTGAGGAAAATGGATTTAAAGACTTCCTCCTAGGGGCTTTTCACTTCTTTAATTAAAACCTGCAATTGTAGTCTTCTTTATTAAGGAGAGCTATTGAAAGGCCTAGGATAAAACACATATAAGTGATGGATAATGCAGTTGCCTAGGTGAAATTACTAATGTTCAGCACTTGGTTTCTCGAATAAGAAATAGGCTGAAGTGTTCTTGGAAGGAATAAGATGGAATGGTGCGGGTTACAAAGGTCTTGTTTGCATGTAATACTAAAAGATTGCATAGCACTATGTGAATGAATCAAGACCGCTAACTGCTCTTTGAAAACATTCCCTGTCACTTATAGTTAATCAGAGCTTGGAATGCTAGGAAAGTTTGGTTTAAAAATTAATTAGTTAGAGTTAAATTTTAGAAACAGGGAAATTAACTTGTTGTCATTACCATATTAAACTGAAAATATTTAACTCATTAGCATTATAGCAAGTTAATTAAAATATTAATTTTCAGCACTTTCTGATCTCACACAGCTACTGATATTTTAGTGGCCTCGTTTCTATTGCAATAAATTAACTAAGCAGCACTACTCCAGAAATTAAAAAAAAAACCTGTTTTAGTTTCCCATGGATTATGTTTGAAAAATAATATTATCTGAAGTCAAGCCACAACACAGCACCTTCTGTGCCAAAAGAAGCTGGGATGATTTGCATACTCCCTCCCAAAAGACCTATATACATTGTAAAAGAAGGCCCAACTACTGTTAAAGGCCTAGTTGAACTGCCTGCATATTTATCTATTTGAAGGAAATACAAAATGCAATGATTAATGAGCATAAACAAGAAAAATAACAAACCTACATTCATGGGAGAAGAAAGGTCAATCAGTGTGAATGGAAGGATTGCTCAAGTGAGAGTTAAAATAGAATGCATTAAAGATAAGAACCGTTTAAATGTGAACCAAACCACTCCAACTTTCCCCGTCTAGACAGACCTTTTGTTAGGATTCATCCTTATACCAGAAGCCCAAGGTCAGAAGACCAGCAGTCGTAAGATCGAATCCACGTGACGGAGTGAGCTCCTGTCGTTTGTCCCAGCTCCTGCCAACCTAGCAGTTCGAAAGCATGTAAAAATGCAAGTAGATAAATAGGTACTACCACGGTGGGAAGGTAATGGCGTTCCGTGTCTAGTCGTGCTGGCCACGTGACCACGAAAACTGTCTATGGACAAACGCTGGCTCTATGGCTTGGAAACGGGGATGAGCACCGCCCCCTAGAGTCGAATACAACTGGACTAAATGTCAAGGGGAACCTTTACCTTTACCTTTTTAACCAGGTCAGAAACACACTCTGGGAACAGGCAGAACCATAGTTAAAAAACAGTCCAGGCTAGGAATAAGAGTGGCCAGAAAGAGACATTGAGCTCTCCTTTTATCTGTTTGCAGTGTGGGTACCTCAATTACATGAACTTCCTTTAATCGGTTACTCACAAAAGTTGGAATATTTTTGATGCTGTTTATGGATGACCATTTTTGAGCACCATGTGGGAAATTGTCCTCTGAGGCTTTGTCTCTGCAGGGAACGAATCTTCTCTGGGCAGGCTTTGCCTCAGGTGCCTACGGTCTGCAACTGCTGGATGGAGCATCAAGCTCATCTCTAGAATCCTTCAGCCAAGGTATGCTCTCCCCCGAGGAGGAACCTGCCAGGTGAGTTATGACATTATAGTGCAAGTCCATGTGCTAGCTACTATATATCTAGTTTACAGAGGGAAGTACAGATTCTTTACCCTTTGGGAAGAAGGATTGTGGGCTCACATCAGTGTTACTTTGTGTTGTTGTTATGTGCTGTCAAGTTGCTTCTAACTTATAGCGACCCTATGAATGAGCAATCTCCAAAATGTCCTGCACTCAACAACCTTGCTCAGCTCTTGCAAACCCAAGGCTGTGGTTTCCTTTAGGGAGTCAATCCTTCTCGTATTTGGTCTTCCTCTTTTTCTGCTTCCTTCCACTTCCCCCAGTGTTACTGTCTTTTCTGGAAAATCCTGCCTTCTCATGATGTGCCCAAAGTAGGATACCCTCAGCTTCAAATACTTTTGCCTCCAGAAATAGTTCAGGATTGATTTGATTAAGGACCCACTTGTTCGTCTTTCTGGCAATCCTGGATATCCACAAAGCTTTTCTTCAGCACCACATTTCAAATGAATCAATATTTTTTCCTGTCATCTTTCTTAAGTGTCCAGCTTTCACACCCATACAGGGTGTGATTGAAAGTACAAGAGGGTGGATGATCTTGGTCTTGATCTTGATCTCCAGTGACAGTTACTTTGTAAAAGATTATTTTTAAAGATTGGGTTTCAAGACCCCTTTTCTGGCACAAAGTAGCAAGTTTAATAGTATCATAATTTTTATGCTATTTGCAAGCTATGTGGTTAACCACAGCGTATCATTACAGCCTAAAATTCAACCGAAGAGGGGCAACTTGTGTCTCTTCAGGTGTTGTTTGCCTATAGCATCTCCCAGACCTAGACCACATAGCCAATAATAAGGAAGGCTGGGAGCTACTAGCTTCAGATTTCTGGGTTGTTTTGAAACTATTCATAGTTACTATTAGCCACAATTTATCAATGTGGATGGAATGACAAACTATGGATCACCAAAACCTTCTGGACAAGAGAGAAGAGTGCATAACAAAGCCAAGACTCACTGCAGCTTGTTAAAGTGACTACTAAGCCATTACTTTAGTGTGACATCCAGATATGGTCATATTCCCTAGTAAGGGAAATTAGCACATTTTTCAGATGCTCTGGTTTTAATTTTGATTGCTTCACACAGGTTAGGATTCATATGAAATGTTGAAGGCAGGTTTAAAGCTTAGCACCAAACCCGGACCATGATAATTTGTTGTTCTTCATGTTCAAAGAAAACTAAAGCCACTCCACACATAGTTTTCCATGTCTAATTTGCATCACTATGACAGATTACTCAACACTCAATGGATGGCAAATGGTTTTCTCTGCAAGAAGGAATGAGGAGTGTAGTGGGATTTGGCTGGTACTAAATCTGAAGCATAGCAGGCATGAGAGGAGCTAAAATGGTCTGCTGGAAATAGTAACAAAATGCCAGTTTTGCTAGCGACTTAATTACAAACATCTGCACTTTATTTTTAGGCTTAAATTTACTACCATCATCTTTAGCCCTATGACTGCCTGTATCACTGTAAATTATACATAACAATGAAAAATAATTAAGCAGAATCATCAGGGAATGCTGTTCTTTGTGGGGGAAAAGCTTGCATATCCTTAAGTAGGCTGTTGTTATGCCTCTCTTTTTCTCTTTAGTCTTCATCTCATTTCACTGAATTCCAAATGTAGGCCTCAGCACTGAAAAGGGTCTGTATACAAATGGCTCTGATTTACTCCTCTAGGAGGAAAGATAGCTCTTTCAGTTCAAATGATTCTTGGGCTTATTAGCAACATTGCAGAGATAAAAAGGATAGATCTATTTGTTCATCAGCAATGCGATGGGACCACAGGGACCATTTTAAATAGCAGGTGGGCGCTACGAGGTGAATTTGGCAGAAAGCCATTTGAGGAATTTTGTCAAGCCAGCATCCATCAATGGCAAAATAGCAACCTTCTATAAAGCAATAAGGATGCATCACCGTACCATGACAGAAAGGATAATTTAGGCCTCATGCCTACATAAAGTGAGTCTTCTGGATTCAGTGGAACTTTGAGGGAGGGCATGCATGAGATTACAGTGTTAGTTTCCAATATGTTACAAGAAGACAGGTAGGCCAGATTGCTACCCAAGGAATTCCTAGGGTCAAAAGTCCAGCACTGGGCCTGATGAGAGCCAAATGATTAAGGCTGCCCCACTTTCTGCCACATAATTCATGAATGCATGGATGCATGAATCTCACAATCAAACACATGTATGCTCTTCATTCATTCATTCTCTTTCTCTCACACATTCAAACATCCTAGTCCCTTCCCCCAACATTTATGGAGATCAGATAAGGAGATGGGCCTTTTCCCTGCTCAGTCTGATATCCCCAGTGTAATCACCTATCAGCTTCTCATATGACATGAGATCGTCTGTCAACTACTTGTATGAGATGGGAGCTTTTGTCACTATGGGAGTGCTGGTGGAGTTGGGGAAGAAGTTGGTGGACCAGATGGGGAACCCCTGTGAAGCTGAGACTTCCTATGCTTGCTATTCACAGGTCTTTGAAACTAAGTCCCACCAAAGTTGGTGAGCCCTCTCCCCAAAAGTAACTTGTGCTGTTAATAATTCCACATTACATATTGAGATTGGGATAATTTTATAAAGTTGCATTTTCTTCCAAATATATTACAAAGTCATGATTCCACATTCAGGAAAGGAAAGTATGCCAGACATACTTTCTGCTACAGAAGTTTACATTTCAACACAAGCAGAGGTAACAAATGGCACAAGAGGGCTAATAAGAACATTATCTTTCCCAACCCTTCATTGCCCCATGCCTTCTAAAATGTGGGCATTTTAATACCCAAATAGGGCCTATGTTTATCCCTAAGGGACGTGGTGGCACTGCGGGTTAAACCGCAGAAGCCTCTGTGCTGCAAGGTCAGAAGACCAGCAGTCGTAAGATCGAATCCACGCGATGGAGTCAGCTCTCGTCGCTTGTCCCAGCTCCTGCCAACCTAGCAGTTCGAAAGCATGTAAATGCGAGTAGATAAATAGATACCACCACGATGGGAAGGTAACGGCGTTCCGTGTCTAGTCCCGCTGGCCATGTGACCACGGAAACTGTCTACGGAGAAACGCTGGCTCTATGGCTTGGAGACGGGGATGAGCACCGCGCCCTAGAGTCGGACACGACTGGACAAATTGTCAAGGGGAACCTTTACCTTTACCTTTATCCCTATCAATTTGATGATTATTCAAAATCAGCAAGAAAATGGCCCTAATAGAAGAGTTCTATGAACAATTTTCAGTCAGATATTGTGTGAGCCCAGAAAAACTTTCCTTCATTTGCAACTACTGTATTTTATTCTATTATCTTTCACCATTTTTGTGTGTCATCCATGAGAGACAACATAATCAAACAGTGAGCAGTTTGCAGAAAGGAATAAAATATTATGTTCACATGCTGCTTTCCAGCAGAGAAGTTCATTTTTGATCTTGCTTTGATAGGGAAGTCTCCCCAGTAACTGTGAAGAATATTTTCTTTAACCTCAGAGTGCTTGTAAAGCCTGGAAAGTGAAGACGTTGATGAATGAAGGTCTTCTTGAGGCTTGACATCTAACTTTGGAGAGGCGGTGGTGAATGTAAGCAGACTGGAACAAGGCAGGACAAGGGCAGAATTACCTGTTAGCCACCCAGATGAAAGTCTTTCACAATCAGAGAGTTCATTTTGAAGCTCTAATCAGGGATGAGGACAGAAAGCTTTCAAATGGGGCCCTTTGAACTTTCTTGTATGTGGAGGTTTAGGCTGAGAAATCTCCAGATCTTTTCTAGCCCCAACATAAATGATACCTTATTGAGATTATGACTCTCTATTTGTAGTGCTCTTTCTTTCTTTCGTTCTGAGCAAATGTAGGTCTTTGAGGTCATGACCTACTGTATGGAAGGGAACATAAGGGCTTCAGCTCTAATCTTGTCGGATTTCAGTTGCTCATAGATTTCTAAAATGTGTATCTTTTGAGGATTAAATTGCTACAAACCTGACTCTTCTCTGAAGGTAAAAATTGTTGTTTGGGAGTTTGTCATTGTTGTAGATAGTGATGACGATGATCATTTAAGTTTTGAAGAAAGAAGTCCACACAAATGCTATATGAAGGCAAAGACAGAACAAAACACTGTGTTATTGATTCCTAATCACATCTGATCTGATATAGTGTTAGTTCCCACTCACCAGTGAAGTAACTCAATTTTCAGTGGAAATCTAGATGTTAAGGACAGCCTATTTTTCCTGAACATTCCCACGGATTCCAAACATATTTAATCTTGATGCTTTTTTGGCTAACCAACCAGGAAAAATGTTTGTATGGTCTAGAGCAGAGCATGGCCTGGAAGAAGAAGCCCTGTGATCAGCCTAAGGAAATTGATATGGGAAGAAAAGGTTTTGATGGTAAACATGCTTCTTTAACCTTGAAACATTTTATGATGAACCTTGATTCTAGTTTTGCATCTTGGAAAATTAAGATGGATGGATCGACACTAACAAAGCAAGAGGCAGTGACTGGCAGAAGAGCAGACGCTGGGTGGAGTATGGCGGGCAGATGAGGTAGAAATTAGACATGAGGAGAAATAAAAAAAAGAATCATGATATTCATTAGAAATTGCTGATCTGTGTAATATTCATCACTTCATATTTGTCAGTTCTGGAGGCCCCATCAAATATGAAGATAGAAATATTTACCTTGTTTATTCATCCCTTCATTGAGCTCAAAGAGCAAGCTAGGCTGCCAGAATGGCCGTGCCAGGAGCCTAGTTTGCTCTCTCTGCCTATGCTTGCTCTCTATGCCCCCATAGCCTGCCCTCTGCCCCCTTCCCAATGCTCTCCATTGCCACCGGTGGCATGGAAGCTAGACTGCCGGAACATAAACCCCTGTTCTGGCCAGCTAGCCTGCTTTCTCTGCTTTTGTGCACACCAGTCAACTGATTGGTGGATGCAGAGTCAAAGAGATCCTGCAAGAACCAATCTGGCCAGCTGGCCTGCTCTCTCTGCTTCTGCACATGTCGATCAGCTGACTGATGCACACAGAGGCAGTAGACTAGGCTGGCCAGAACGGTGGTTTCCATTTCGGCAGCCTAGCTTCTGTTCCACCGGTGGCGGCAGCAACGGCAGGACAAAGTAGGGAGGTGATGGGGGCAGTGGGAAGGGGTGGGGGGGCAAGCAGGGGGTGGGGGCTCAGTTTTTTTAACAGCTACAGGCTGTCTACACCCCCCCAATGAACCAACAAACTGATTTGTGGTTCATCAGAAATCCCAGAGGAAATTAGTGAGTTGTGCGTCTTCAACCATGACAACCCACGTATCACAATAAACCACTATTTTGGCAGTTCATCCCCATCTCTGGTAGAAATAGTTGAAAAGGATACAAGAAGAGATGCTATTGGAGGGAAGTTTTGATGATAAACCTGCTTCTTCAATTGTGGTCTGGAAATGTTAGGATGATTGATGACTCTAAATACAGATATGTTGTTGGCTGGAATCCAAAGGTCCCTGAGCAATTTGGTTGGGCAATGATTAATTTCTTTGATATCAGAAACTAAAAGAGACAATTGGGTAAAACTTGTGGAAGAAATATCGAGAAACAGTGAAAAGCAGCTTAACAATGATCCAACTGAAGACTCTCCTCATGCAAAGATTTCAGCAAATCAAGTAGTCCATCAACTCTTCCTTAATGACAGATCTGAACATTAACATAGGAAAGAAGAAGTTAAACTTGAAAGAAACGAACAACTGGAAACCAATTACCTTACAAGACAATTCAGCTTAAGCAAACTGGAAAACGGTATTTGTAGATGCAAAAAAAGCAAAGTAACAGGCCTGGATTACATCCACGTAAAACAGATATAACATTTTGGCACAGTAACAAAGAAGGGACTCCTTAATCTCTTTAATAACTGTCTTCACTCATTTAGGATTCTGAAAATTTGGAGAAAGAAGGTTTTGGGCATTCCAGATTCTCTCTTCAACAATAGCTTGTTGTACACCTGAAAAACTGGCTTTGAAGGTAGACATAGCAGTGATGGGTCACTATATATGGCATAGGAAACTGTGATGGGAGAAGAGTATGACATCTGCATTTGGAAGTTTTCTGGATCCTGATCAAAGCTCTGAAGTGACTTGGTTCTGTTACAGTGCTATTCTGAAGTGGTTTGCCTACAGGCAGGTCCCACTAGTTCAGTGGGATTGAACTAGCGTTTGTACAAACTAGCATGTATAAGACTGGTAAGATGGTGTACTTTAAATAAAAACTGTCTGGCAAAAGGTTTAAAAGAAGGAAGCTCAAGGGCACAAGCTGAACACTAAATAATATAGATTACAGTTTGCACAAAGCCATTCCCTGAAGTCAAAATCCTGCCACAATTTTAAGGAATGGGATGACATGGCTAATTGTTGACTGCTATGCACACAAGTGTTTTGCAGACCATACAAAAGTGGTCCACAGGGTGTTGTACAAGATGCACCATTCCACCTCACTGGCTTTTCTAGCCAACGTCTGCATTCTGCTGTTTAGGGCTTTCCAAGAGATTTCTGAGAACCATATCTACTAAGACCATATTACAATGGATATTCAGGTTACGGTTAGTAAATTATGTCTATTGCCAGCATTGATGTAGAATTACTTTAAAAATTAACTATGATTAACTACAGTGATTTCCTGTTGTTTCACAAAGTTATTGTAGAAACTTATCACTGTAGCTTTTCTTTGTGTTCCCTTTTGCATCTGTATCTGGTATTTTCATTTGGTTTCTGTCCTTCTGCTAAGAAAACTGATGTAGTTATCTTAAGCACAGGACACAGATTTCTATCTTTTAAGCTTGCTAACCTGTTCATTAGAAAATGGCTGACCTGCTGTTGTATTTTTAGCAGCAGTTTGATTAAAAATATGCACAGAATTTAGAGGAAAATCCTGTAGCATAAAATACACCCATGTTAAGGGCTATGATGTCAGTGGTGGGGAAGGGTTGCTATTAATTTAAAAGATTCTCCTTCAATTTCAGGGCCCACACAACTGGCCTTGGCTTACCTACAATCAATCATATTGTGGGCAAGTTGGGGAAGCCCAGAGATCAAAACAGGAACTCTTCAATTACTGGCATTCTGCTGGTGGTGGTAACATCATCTAACAAGGGGAAATTGCTGATAATAAAAAGCTGCTACCTTGATCCCAGGACTCATCCAATAAGGTTGCATGTGGGATGCATGTGTGCTTCTGTATCCACACTTCAAAATTCCAGTAACTGGCATGATACCGCTGCACAATATAGTACCTGCATTGCCATCAGGAAAAAGAATGCTAGACTCTACATAGCAAAGGGCAACATGAATGCTGACAACTCCAATGACAGCAGTCAAGGTGTACTACAGGTACCCTCTTGTGCTCAAAGTGACACCAAGCAAGTGTGGAAAATCCAAGAAGTTGACTCAGTTAACCACTTCTCAGCCAAACACAAAACAATCGTCTTGGTTGTTATTCAACAAGTGGTAATGGTAATGGCCAAGAAGAAGTTGAAAATTCAACTGGGTTGTGATTGACAGGTTCAAAATTTCAGATTGCCCACACCTGGAGCTGATTTCCCCTTTGAAGACTTGTGTCAGGAGGCTGCTCTCAGAAATCCTGAGATAATGTTCACTGAAAGCACTCAGGGCTGGGTGCTCTGTGCTTTTGTAATACAGCAATATTTTGAATATGCCTTACAAAAATGTATGCTGATTCCCTAGAGATACATGAAAAATGTCCCCCTTTCTGGAGGACTGTCATTCCATTACTTTCTTTAAAGCAAACTTGTTTTTTTCCCCTCCTTCCATAATACCTTTAATTTTAAGAAGCAAGCTGACTTCATAAACCACAGTAAGAAGTTGCCTTGTTACAGTACATTTTTGGAAGTAAAAGGGTTTAGGAGAGCTTTTACTCTGGCAAGGTGCGCTGCCCTCCCCTCTGCTATGCTTGAAGGGAAGTACAAGAATGACCCACTTGCTGAGAGGCTGTGTTCCTGCTCCCTTGGTGAGGTCAAGTCCATAGAGCACATGTTTTTCCGCTGCCCGCATTATGCAGTAGCACGAAATCAGATTATTACCCCACTGATTGAAAACATCCCTGGCCAATCAGAGAAAACTAGACTTGAGTATCTCCTCTCAGACAGGGATAGTAGGATATCATACAAGGTAGCTGGGTTCTGTCTGGCGATTCTCAAGTTTCAGAAATTTCCCCATATTTGACTCTGGTATTGGTATGGAGGGTTTTGAATCGCTTGTATACTTGTTTGTTTTATACTTGTTGTATACTTGTTTGTTTGTTTCATGTCTATGTTTGATGTTTTTACGTATTGCAGAGATTGTGTGGATCTGGGCTGTCCTCTGTATGATAGGTCTAAGGACTGTAAATAAAGAATTGATTGATTACAAGGTGGCTTATAAGGAGAGCATCACTCCACAGATCAAAGAAAAAATAGACTTGAGTTTCTTGATATAGACTAGAGATGGGGACGAATCAAAAAAATGGCAGTTCGTTTTGATCTGTTATTCGTCAAGGTTAACGAATCAACAAATACGAATATATGAATATTCTTCTATGAATCGATCTGCAATTCATCTGCACTTTAAATGGCTATAACACTGGCCCCCAATGACCCAGAGATAGCAAGTTTGCAGGGAAGCTTCCTCAGACACATTTCTACAAACCCTGAAAGTTTGGTGAAGACTGGATCACGAACCCCCAAGTTATACAGGCACAAAGAGGACCCCCCAGGAAAGCTCCCCCCCAGGTACTTAGAGACTCCAGAATCACAATGGAGCTTCCTATGTCTTTCCCCAACATGCCTGCCAACTTTGGTGAAGATTGGATATCGAACCTCCGAGTTATTCACCCACAAATTGGGTCCCACATGGCCCCTCTGCCATGTTTGCCCAAACGAGGACCCACTGCCTGCCCCTGACTGCTGGCCTGGGAAGAACTCTGTGTCCCAGGGGTGCTGCTGGTCTGGGAGGAGGGAACAGATGACTCTGGGGACGGGGGGGAGGGCTGTGAAGCTTGCCCTGCCGTTACTGGTTCCAAATCAGACTAGGGATCTTCAGAAACCGTATCTCCTCAGATTCCTCTAGGAAGAAGAGCGGCAGTTCTTTTGGCACCTCTGGAAGCTTTGGTTCCATGCCTGCCTGCAAGGCCACCGGAGGAGGGACAGTAGCACTGGTTATCGTAGATGTGGTTGTGCACGTGGTGGTTGTGATGACGGTGCTGCTACCTAGCCTGCGTAGCTTCACAGCCTTCTTCCCCTTGGATTGCCCCTGAAGAAATCCCTTCATTTTCTACTGCCTGCCTAACAAACCAACTAAACAAATAAAGCAATGGAGACTGAGGAAGGAAACTAATAGAGGGTCAAGAGAGTGTGTATAAATTTTATTTTTAGAATGATGGTGGTGTAATTCTTTTACTAAAATGTGACCTGCCTGCCTAAACAAAACCCCCGCTCAGTATAATGTAATTAGGAAAATTCCCCCCCCCCAACCCACTGTGGCAGAAAAGCCAAAAAAGTCCAAAAAGAAAAGCCCTGCCAGCTAAGTCTCAGTCACACACACACACACAAATAAGTTTTGGAAGAAAAAGGAATGATGGATCCAGCCACCCACCAAATTCCTTGAGAGACACAAGCCTCCCTAAAATGAACTTTTGAAAACTGAATAATCCTCCCACCTAGACACACACACACACCCAAATAAGTTTTGGAAGAAAAAGGAATGATGGATCCAGCCACCCACCAAATTCCCTGAGACACAAGCCTCTCTAAAATGAACTTTTGAAAACTGAATATAAAGGAAAAGAGATTCCACAGTCACACGATGACAGTTCTCCCCCCCCCCCCCGGACAACACACACACACACACACACACACAAGCCTCCAGGGGAAAAAAAGGTTTGATTGATTTGAATTTGAAATGAAATTAAGCCCTTCCAAAGAAGTAGCCTAAGCTACCTGAAATCCCTCCCCAAATTCCCAGTAAAGTTGATGATGATTGATGAATGATGATGAAAAAGAAAAATATAAGTCTTTGCTTTGCTGCCACAAAAGCGAAACCGCAAGAGCACCAGCAAGCCAGCGAGCAACAACTGTTCTCACTCCGGAGAGCACGAACAGAAGTAGGGAACGGCTGGACGGGAAAAGCTTATATGAAGCGTCTGTAAAAGTAGATACACCTTTCAGCAGCGCTATTGGCTGCTGGACATGCCAATCCAGGATCTCTGTCCTGATTGGCCAGAGCTTTGAATTGGCACCAGCAAGCTCAGAGAGGCACAAATATAGACGAATATGAACAGATCGACGAATAAAACCGAGGAAATATTCGTCAAGCCATATTCGTCCTGATTTAAAATTTTACAAATACGGATTGATGAATATATGACGAATCAGCTATATTCGTCAGAAAAACTGATCCGTTTTTATATTCGTCCCCATCTCTAATATAGACTCCAATATCACTTATCAAATAGCCAGATTTTGTATGGCGATATTCAGGTCTTGGAAATTCCATGGTAACCAGATACTAGATTTTAAATTGTGTTTTAAATGCCAAATGGTTTTTTTTACGAAGTACCTGAAATTTTGAAATGTTATGGTAGCTAGATACTAGATTTTAAATGGTCTTTTAATGTTAAATGTTTTTTTACAAGGTATTTGGAATTTTGGAAACTGTAAATGTCTATGTTTTTCCCCCTGTGTGATTGGTCTAAACAATAAACTGTACTGTACAGTACGTTTTTGTAGATTCCTGAGTAAACTATAGTCAAGACTAACCACAACTGGAGTAGGTTCAAATGAAACAACAAACCATGATAAGTTCAAAAGGGAAATGTGTACATCTTTCCTCTTTGGGATTGTTCCAGGGAGGGAGGGAGGGAGGAGTGTGCTACCTGAGATTCCCACAGGAGGATACATGTAATAAAAAACATTTATAGCTACATCAGAATGAGGCTATCATTTTAAATGAATATTTTTCTTGTTTGGGTGAAGTAAAACATTCCTGTCTCAGTGCAGGCTTGTGAAATTAATTCATGCAAAACCTATTGTGCTATTTCTAGTCTTGGACCATTTCAATAGCCATGCATTCAGTCTGTTGAAAAGTGTAACCATCTTCAGTCTCATTAGTTTAAATTAAAAATGGAAAAGTCAAAATGGAGAGGTAGTATACTGTGTCTTTTCAGCCTCCTGGGCTTGCAGCCTGGCTGAGAAGGAAAGCTATTACCTAAAAAACATTATCTGGAATGAAAGGTAAATAAATGTTATACATGGAAAATGTGAGTACTACCCTTAGTCCTACTTATGGGATGTAGTTTGGTAAGAACAAATGGAGGTTAGACTGATTTAGGCATTTTCCTTCTGGGCTAAATCAGCAGAGAAGGAAGGGACTGTGCTAGGCCCACCTACTTCTTTGTTGTTTTGTTCAAGTTAAAAGCCATTGTTCTAAAGAGGAGAGACCCCCTACCTCTGGAGGCTCGCCATTGGAAGCAAGGAAAATAAGGATTCCGGCTTGTGTGGGAGTCTCTGTAGTTAAAAGGAGTCTCTCCTCTTCAGAATCATTGCTGATCACATGAGCAAACTAATAACAGAGGGAGGGTAGGGGTAACATACTCCTATCCTGATATATTGATTGGGATCTAAAAGAGAATATCTGCCAAGGGCTACGGATGCCATAAACTTTTGTGGAAATGTGGGGTTGTTGGACTGCAGTGCAGGTTGTTCTTGGGATGATGGAACCTGTGACCCCACAACATCTTGGCAGGCCACACATTCCCCACTCCTATACTAGGGCCTTTGTGACCCATCTACTTTTCTTGCTTTTGTCCACAATGTGAGGGGAATGGGATCTGGTTCCTTCTGTGTGTTTGATAGGATGGGTCAAATCTGCCTCCAAATTTTTACACATATGTGCGTGTGCGTGCGCGCACACACACACATCCCCGAGAAGAGGGATGCAGCTGTTCTTTTTGTGAGGTAATAGCTTTATAGGTCAACCAAAAAGACAAAAAAGGTGTGCAGCAGTACATAAGAATGCACACCGTTTTTGAGAAAGCGTTTGGACGATGTTCTTCCGTTCTGACGATACAGAGACCTGTGCAGGGTGTGGACCTTCCGACTCTAAGAGCTTAGTGTTTCCATGCATTCATGAAGGTAAGCATCATGAAAATGCTGCAGAGTTTGGCTAATGACAGCATTAAAAATAAAAACTTGTGCTGCATTAGCTGAAGCCTGGAATGTCTCCACTCTGCTAGCCTTAAAACACCCAATAAAACCAAAGCCCTTGACTTTATTGCAACTTCGCTTCACTAATGGCAATCTTGTGCTGCAGAGATAAAGCAGGGATTGCATTGCTTGCTGTTTTATCGGTCCTAAGACAGAATCTTTGTTTTTCCAAGAGAACATTGAAAAAGTCAACACCTGATAATGAGTTTGCTCTAATTCATTATGGAAGATATCTTATGGCTTAAAACCTTCACCTTGTGTTAACTCGTTTTGCATCATAGCATGAGGATGGCTAATGGTACCAATGCTTGCTTTGCATTGTAACATCAGCCTTGATGTCATGGTTACATGGCTCATAGCTTTCTGTTCCATAGATACTAGGTTGGTGCCACTCCCTTGTGAGTAGATGTGGTGAATTCCGTGGGACTTTTTACAAGCATGTTTTCTGTAAATTCACCCATGGGTTTGATTCTATATCTGCCTTGGCTTTTTCTTACATTATCTCCCTGTTCTTTCTACATAGACATCAGCCATAAGCAGGGACATTTGTTCCTTTTTTTCGCTCCACCTACGTTTCCCCCCTTCTGCTTCTCAGACTGTATGCTCTCTGGGGGAGGTATTTCTCTTCCTATTATTTATAAAGCATCATGGATCTGACCTGCACTGCATACTCAACAGCAACACTTCCATCTGAAAAAAGAATACAGTGGTGCCTCGCAAGACGATGTTAATCCGTTCCAGACAAATCGCTGTCATGCGAAAACATCGTCTTGCGAAACCACATTTCCCATAGGAATGCATTGGAATTTAATTAATGCGTTCCGATGGGAAAGAAAAGCACAGAAACTTAAAAAAAATTAAAAGAAAGTCACTTACCAGGTACTGTAGACTGAGCCCGGCTTCTCATAGTGCCTGGTAGCAGCGGAACATCCGGAAAAGAGCACCAAACAGCTAAAAGCCGGCAGGCAGCAGGCAGCCGGCAGCCATTTTGTGCTCTTCTCCGCTCCTTCCCCCTCCCCTCTCCCGACCAACAGCTGATAGGAGCAGGGTTTCTGAGGCTTCTGCTGGCTTTCCCAGCAGGGAAACAGGCAGTGGAAAAGCACCCCAGAGGCTTCTGAAAGTGGCGCTTTGCCAAGGGGTGAGTGGGTGGGGGTGGGGGTGGGGGTGGGGTGGGAGGGGCAGGCCTGCCACCCCCCCCACACCACCCCCACTGAAAAGCGCTGCTTTCAGAGGCTTGCCGGGTGCATTTCCACTGCATGTTTACCTGCTGAAGAAGCCCCGGCAGCCATTTTGTCCTCTTCTCCGCTCCTTCCCCCTCCCCTCTCCCGACGATCAGCTGATGGGCGGGCTAAAAAGAGGCTTTCTCTGCCCTGAAAATTCAGGGGGAAAAGCTGGAAATAAAAAAATTCCGCTTTTCCCCTGCGCCCCGGGAGGCTTCTGAAAGGGGTGGGGTGGGGTCACGGGAGAGGCCCCCAAACATCGTCCAGCGAAAAGCGCCCATAGGAAATCATTTCGCGAAGCGCAACAGCGATTGCAAAACCTCATCGTCTAGCGGATTCGTTGTTTAACGAGGCAATCGTCTAGCGAGGCACCACTGTATATAAGTTTTTCCCACTTGTCTTTTTTGACTATATTTCTGTCACTTATCGCCTGCCACAGGAGACCAGGCTGGCCCCAACTTTGCTGTCCTTCCACAAGCAGGCAAAAACCTTTCTCTTCAGGCAAGCTTTCTCTCAGTAACTAGCTACCTATGTGTGATTTTTAGATAGATTGTTATGCATTACTGCTTTGACTGGATTTTTAGTGCTACTTGTGTTTTCCATTTTTGTGTTTTCCATTTCTCAGAGTGACATTTTAATTTTTTTTATACTTATTGATCTTTGCCTTAACATTGCTTGTAAATGATATAAGATGCCTCCTTATTCATTGTTTGTAGTTTTAAATATTGTCTTTTAATGATGGTCATCACCGTGGCATACTCATTGTTTTCAACTTTAAAATATTGTCTTTCATTGTTGTAAGCCACCTTGGGTCTTTTTCAAAGAGAAAGGCGGGGTAAAAATATTTTAAATAAATAAAATAAAAATATATGGGATCTGGTAGTGTCGTGAGCCCCTCTGTTAACGATGACTTCTCAGATCCTAGGCCTGAGCTAAGGGCCCTAAATAGACCTTATGTCCCCTAAATCCACTGGTCCTGCGATCTAAGATGAAACTTCTGAAAGTCTCCCTGAAATGGAAAATGAGATGACATGCTCTCGACGCAGGAGAAGATGCTCAAACCTCTAGTGGTCAGAATCACTGACATCTCCATTGATGTCAAAGGCAGTTCAAAGTCCACCGAAATCAAAGACAACTCGTTTTTCTATATGTTTCAGCAGAGAGGGCACCATCTGAGACAGTGACCTTCAGCATAGTGTGCCACTCCTTTAAACGCATTGCACCTTTGATTGGGGGTAAAAATCCAGTTATCATTAGAGAAGGGCACTTTGTGAGCCTGACAGCTTTGTACAGAGCTGCCTGTGTGGCACCACAGCTGCCATATGGACCTTTACCCTACCTGGGCCAGCTGGGCCACTCGCATGTCATCGCTCATCACTGGTGTTCTTCTGCTCTGGTGGTGTGCCAATCCAGGCAGGAGCTTAGGTTGCCTGTCCCTGCTTCCTCAGGCAGTCGACCACTCATCAGCTTCATGGGAAGAATCCCCATCTCGTGTCCTCGACAGAATGGTTGGCTGCCTGAGGAAACAAGGACGGGCAGCCTGAGATCCTGCCTGGATTGGTGCACCACTGGATCAGAAGGACTCCGGCAACATGTGGAAAAAGTGAGTGGCCCAGCCAGCCTGGGGTTGGGGAAAAGGTCCACGTGACAGCTGTGGTGCCACACAGTTTCATATGAAGCTGTCAGGTGTATGAAGGGCCTTCATCAAGACCTTCCCGGAACTATGTGGGCTCACAGTTAGCTCTGGACTCTTTCAGATCAATAGCTGCTTTCTCTGGAAGTTGTCACTGGGAACTAAAGACCCTAACAGTCTCACGTGCTTCTTCTGTTGTTGTCTTGTTTGATCTGATTTGCTGTTATTTCTTCTGTGTGATGGATAGGGTGAGAAAGCACAAGCAACTTGGGATAGGCAACTAAACCAAGAGCAGTTTCAGTAGCACACACAGTGCCGCACATATCAGCTCAGGGCCTGGAATTGATTCTAGGACCTGGTAGTGAGAATACTGACAAATCATCCCACAGCTGACTGGGAGCAGTAGGCAGGTATTTGTAGGAATCACTTGCATTTTCTAAAGACCTTGTGAATGGGCTATGAGATCCAAGTCAGGGACAGCCAATTTAGAAAGATCAGGAGCTGATTCTTGAGCCTCCTTGGGCTCACTATTTCTAGGAGGCTTGAATCTCTGACGATTCTTCACCGTGGGCCCTTACCAGACCCTATTATTTGAGTAACACCAACTGAAAATCTACATCCATCAGAGGTGGTTTAGTGCTCTACAGGAGTGTAGCCTGTCTATTTTTTAAAAAAGCGAAACTTCACATGCTACAGTATTATTGATCATGTGTGCAATGCCAACTGTATAATGTTAGTAACATTAGGCACCATACAGAATACAAAGAGCTTAAGATGATTTCGAGAAAGGCAAAGGCACAGGAAAATATTTCTGCGGGAATCAAGGAAGCAGTAGCAGCATGCACTCTTGGATCCTTGACCCAGATCCTTTTGCAGTACCAGTGAAGGATGGTGGAATGTATGCTACAATTGTTCATAATGGCAAAGTATCATGACCTGAGCCAGGATAAAGGAGGAAGGGAAATGGTTCCATGAGTACAGATAGGAAGGCTGTTCCAGTGATATAGTGAGATGACTAAACAGGCTGGAACGGAATTGGTTTTTATTTTTTTTTGTCTGATAAGGAGAGCGAATTAAGGTGACCCCAGGGTTGCTTGTTGCATACAAGACTCAGAAAACACACAGCAGGTATGTGTTCCTTGTAGTCCCTTGGAATATTGTAAGAGGTCCAGACACCACCTCGGCATATTGCATGCCACTCCACGGGTGCCTCTAATAGCCATGTTGTTTATGTCAGCCACATGGGTCAGAGAAGCCATGGAACACAAAAGAGTGCATAGTAAACAAAGTGGGAATTGTAGCTAGTGTCAGAGCAATGGAAAATTCTTTAAATTAAAGACTATAAAGTTGAAGGTGCTGGAAGCAGAGGAATTTGTTTTGCTCCATCACAAAAAAAGAAATGGTACCCTACATTTTTATTTTGACACGTAACAAATGGATGATGGCTCATCTACAAATAAACTTGATATGAGAAAGTTGGAAATTAAATAAGATCACTTTTCAAGCCACCCAGGTAGTAATAAGATGGACTGCAAATTACTTTACGAACTGGAACATACACTTTCCCTTTCGTCCATATACTATTAAGCAAGCCATTACAGCTCAGATTATCTCCTTCTAATAAATGATGAGTTTTGCTTTGCAGCGGTTAATTATCTCTTGACTTCCAGATTAGTAACAGGCAAGTTGACTCTTTTTGGTTATATTTTCAAATTCAGTATATAAATCACATTCCAAGTCCACTTCAATATTTTCCTGTCATGTGCTTAATGATGTCAATAAGAATGCATGATGGCACTCAAATAGCTTTCATTCCCTGCAAAGGTTGAACAGCTGCTATGATATACTGCTGTATCTTCCCCTCTTCCCCTAGTATCACCTAGGAAGAGTGGCAGCTTTATGGGGAAAGAATCTTCTTGGGAAGAGGACTAGTAATGCAGTCTTGATTATGCAGGAGAAATCTGCTATAGAATCATCACCCTAAGGATGAGGCCCTGGGATACTATATGTCAAAGTATCCGGAATGCTGCTGCAGTGTCAACATTCTTAGTTACAATGGTGGCCTTGGCAACTCTCAGCATTGCCACTATGCTGATGACTACCTGGTGGTGATGATGAACATAATTTTGAAATGGAAAAGGTGACTGTAGTAGCAGAGATGTGTGGTAGCCGCACTGAGCCCATTATGAACCAGATCCAGACTTTAGGGTAGTGGTGGTGGTTGGTCCTAGCTTGCAAGCCAAATGAAGGCAATATTGCCTTGCTATGGCTTGATTCGCAGTCTCTGTTAAAGTTGTATTTGATTTAGGTGACCACACATTAGATTGTTTCAGTGCCAGTGTCCACACTGGCTCTCAATCCAATGCAATTTTATATGTGCCCACAGACCCCTTTCCTTTGATATCATCCATCTGGTGATCTCCAGCTTTCCTTTCCTATCTTTTTTTGTTTGTGCAAAGGTGGTCTAGTGTTAAACTAATGTATCAATGCAGTGATAAGGTGATCTATCACTAAACTCAATTATTTGTCTTTTTAAAAAACATACTTCTGGGCGACTGGGGGGGGGGAAAGCACAGGAGTGGGTGTTCTTGCTGTCCCTAGACATCATGCCCCAACTCAATACAACACCACACCACCATCCAGAGTCATGCTTTCTCAGTCTTTTTGTAGAACAAAATGAACAATCACACAGGGAAAACATCATTTGCATCATTTCGCCTTTAAAAAGTAGAAGTCCCCAATGGCAGTGGGACAAACTCAGAATCAGAAGCAAAAAGAGCTGGGTTAATTTGCATTACCCTTTGCATTGTGTTCACTCATGCTAATTATGGAGCAGATCCTAAAGTTTTTGTCAATGTAGTTGCAGCCTTACTTTTCTATTTTAAAAAATTATCTAGCACAATGGTTCCCAACTGTGGGTAACCCAAGTGTTCTTGGACTGCAGTTCCCTTCACTACCAGCTGTGCTGGCTGGAGTTTCTAGGAGATGCAGTCCAAGAACACCTGGGTTACCCAAGGTTGGGAACCATTGCTCTAACAGATCATAAGAAAATTGAGAGGAGAATCATTGCTTCATTGGTTATGTAGCTTGTGTGTGGTATGGACTGGATTTCAATATCATGTATACATAATATTAATGGAAATGTGTTGTGTAGGAAACACTGAGTATGTTTGTGATTAGAGATAGGGGTATTCGTATACGAATACAAATACCCCCGCATGGGTGGACATAAGAAGGGTCCAGCCCCCTGAGGCCAGACTGTCCATTCACCTTCCGCTGTTGCCACAAGCTCTGCGCTCCCTTCCTATTGCTTCGGGGCTCACGGTCTGTGAGCCACTCCTGGCAGGAGGAGGGACGACGAGCCTCGCTGCAAGGTCGAAGAGTGGCTCGCAGACCACAAGCTCCAGAGTGATAGGAAGGGAGCGCGGAGCCCGCAGCAACAGCGGAAGGTGAGTGGATGGTCTGGCTCCAGGGGGCTGGACCCTCATTATGTCTACCTGTGCGGGGGTATTTGTATTTGTATATGAATACGAATACCCCCAACTCTATTTGTGATCCTTCTTCACAGACTCAAATTTTGATGGCATCACTAATCTAATCTGTTAACGTATTACTTTTAATGCTTATGAAACAATGCAAACCAACAAGATGTCAGTAAATTGATAGCTGTAGAGGAATGATGGATGTTTGAACAGCAAAGAATGCCTGTGCCCATAAATGGAATGTTAATATATTTCTACTAACGGAGTCCCTTCTCTCTTAGTAAATGGCACCTTTTTTTAATTCCACAGTTTTGGAAATTATTTCTTTTAACTCAAGTGGTGGATATTTTAGCTACTCTATCGAGATTGGGGGGAAATAGAACATACTGCAGCTAAAAAACTGTAACATTCTTTTTCTGTAGTAAAGTTTTTCCAAAACATATTTACATGCTTTATCTGGAGCTTTGCTTGGATTACGATGCAAACTGAAGAGGGAAACAGCATGCATCGGGGGGAAAGAGGAACTTTTTCTTTTTCTTAAAACCACTTTTAACTCCTTAGAATTCAAATCTTGTATTTTCCTCTTTTCTGTCTAGATTCTACAAATGATTTTTCAGAACTTTACACAAAATGACTGCCTTCCATGTGCATTGACAATATCAGAGGATTAATTTCTTACTTTAGGGTGGGAAAAAAGGTAATAGGATTTTCACCAGCAGAAGCAAGTTGCAATCAATTTTGAAAGGTGTCCAAATGTACATTATTGGGAATGGAGGCTCTGTCTATTATTATTCAACAACAACAAAAATAATAAAGTGCACACTAAAGACATTTAGAATGCATGCAAATGTAAGAATGTGAATATAATAAATATATTCAAAGACTTTGTGAGCACCATCACCCTGAGCAGAGCTGGCCTTCTTGAGGTCTTCTGTCAATAATTCATTGACTCCAGGATTCTGGTGAGATGGCTCTTTATTGAACAAGGTGCTTTGCTTAGCAGTTCCCTGTCACCACCCTCCACCCTAGGGTTTCCCACACTAGTCCCCTGTAAACAGTCACTTCTGCACTGGCCTCCATTCACGTCACTGAGGCAGTACTTGTAATAAACAAGCCCCATTCAAGGTGGGGCTTGGAGCCTTTCAGCGAGGGCTGTAAGAGGCAGCTAGCAAGTGTCGGCTGTCCCCTCTTGCTCTTGGCAAGCCTCCATCTTCTCTCACACTGGTGCTTGCACCACCAACACTCCAGCTGAATAGAAGGGGGTGCCACTGGGCCTGTTGGCTGTCTCAGGCGCAGGTGCCAGGGAGCCAGTGGGGCCAATGCCTCTCCTGGAGATGCGGTAATGGGTGTCCCTCTTCCAGGTCACTCCATGTCAAATCAACTAATGAAAAATCAGTTTTGGAACTTGATGTCATGGATTTGATTCCTTTTTGGGACATTTGTACCTTACCATGAACTGTTTAAAAAAATATTTTTTCAGATTTTTTGATCCACCCGTTTCTGAGATATTGCATTTTCAAAATTGCAAAAAAATGCCAAAATTCACTACCCACCATAACTTCAAATGGTGAAGTTACCCTAACCCACCATAACTTCAAATGTCATTTAATAGATACCTATGATAGCTACAGACCTGGGACAGGTGTCATTCTAAAGACTATGAATATGGCTTTCATTTGAAATACAACATGATGCAATTGTACATTTTTAGAAAATTAACACATTTAGAAAAATTTAAAATTTGAGTTTTCGGGAAAATGGAATTTTTTAAAGTTTTCAAAAAATTCACACTTAAAGATACATGTCTTGTAGCCAGTATCAATCCAAATTTCAGGCTGGTATCTCAATGGTATCATACAAAACTTATATTTTCTTGTTGGCAGTGACAAGGATTTAAATTGATTTAGACCCGAAAATAGACCAAAATTTCTATACCTAATGATTAAGAACCTCTTTTTTCTTGGCTAGCATGTTGGATGCTTTTGTCATCTCCTGTGGGGTTAGCTGGTATGTTCTCCCTGTAGCAATTTTGCAATTTTGAAAATGCAATATCAGAAACGGGTGGACCAAAAAAATCTGATTTTTTTTTAAAAAACATCTCATGGTAAGGTACAAATGTACCAAAATGAACCAAATCCATGACATCAAGTTCCATGCATTGGTTGATTTGACATGGAATGACCCTTCCCATGGCTTATGCACCTGCCCACTGGGAAGCAGCTCAGAGGTTCCTGCCAAATGTCGTTGTCCTTCTCCTAGGCCAACACTCCAGACATGCAGAGAATGGGCTTCAGCTCCTCTGCTGCAGACCCCCATGTCTTCTCCTCAGCTGACTCCTCACCCAGCATCACAGATTTGGAACACCCCAGACTTTCACCCCTGTGTTCCTTTCATGCTACCAGCTCACCCTCCTCCCCTCTGACCAGCTGTTCCCTCTCATCCCACTCCCCACCAACACCTGGGTTTTCCTCCTCACCACCAAGCTCTCAGGGTGCTTCAGGGGAGGACAGACAATCCTCCAGGAGTGCTGGCTGTGACCCTCTCACAAATATATATAAGAAAAGCAGAGCTTGGAGGTGGCTCTTCGAAAGGTAGTTTCCTGCCAGGAATTTTGGCCAGCTCTCATTCAAAAGTAATATACTGTGTGGGGAAAGTGGGCTAAATTTGGTTAGTCCCAACTAGAACAGACTCACTGAAATAAATAGCCAACTCACAGATCCATTGAAATTAATGTTAATCTATAGATAGGAGTTTAATGTGTGTGCTTTGGTTGGGATTAAAACCAGGTTAACTCAAAGTTGCTTCTTTAGGGCAACAACTAAAATTTTCTAGTTATTTTAAAGGCAGGTTTAGGCATTTTGAGATACATTTTCTAACTTTTGTGCCATTCAGTGTCTCTCTCACTGAAAAATACGGAAAACAGCAGCATTCATTGTCCTGGTTGTGCTATTACCTGCCATGTTTCATTCCTATGATGTCTGCGTAAAGTTAATGTCAGCAGACATCAGTTGCTCTCACCTTCCCAGTGCCTGGACCAAAACCAAGATAATCCATACTCTTATATTCCCAGTCTCTATACATGGGTGTGAAAGCTGGACAGTGAAGAAAAGAGACAGGATAAAAATTGATTCATTTGAAATGTGGTGCTGGTGGGCGCTTTGCAGATACCCTAGACCAGTGGTGGCAAACCTTTTTGGGCCCGAGTGCCCAAACTGGAAAAAAAAACAAACCCTGCGGGCTGCGGGCCACGGTGGGCTGCCGCAGTGGTGGAACCGGAAGTGGCGGCGGAAGTGGGAATCCCAGGCACGGAGGTGCCTCAAGATCCCACTCCGGATCCGCCACCAGCACCAGTTGCTTCGGATCCTAGCCCACTGCCTGTCGAAGCACCAGCACTGCAGCTGCCTCCTGAGGTTTGGCTGCGGGGATGTGTGGAGTAGCGATCCAGCGACTTATGGCTCGCGTGCCCACAGAAAGGGCTCTGCGTGCTAGCTGTGGCATGCGTGCCATAGGTTCGCCATCACTGCCCTAGACTGTCAGAGACAATCCTAGATCAAATCAAGCCAGAACTATTTCTAGAGGCAAACATGACGAAACCGAGGCTGACATATTTTGGGCACATCATGAGAAGGCAAGGTTCTTTGGAAAAGACAATAATTCTGAGGAAGTTTGAAGGCAGCAGGGAAAGAGGAAGACCAAATATGAGATGGACTGACTCCCTAATAAAAGCCACAGGCTAGGGTTTGCAAGGACTGAGCAGGGCTGTTGAGGACAGGACAGTATGGAAAGCACTCATTCATAGGGTTGCCATAAGTCGCAAGAGACTTGACAGCATGTAACAACAAGAACAACAACAGCACAGTATGTATGAGGTTTGTCCACTATCACATCACTATCAATATCCCTTTGTAAGATAAATGAGCCGGGGATCTTCTTCCTAGAATAAAGGTCATAATATCTCCTTAGTGGCTCTTGTCCTTTGGCTCCTTCCAGCACAGTGTCTTCAGTTGTTTCTGGTATACTAGTGCTTAAAAATAGTTATTTTATAGCTAGTGATATCAATTTTTAATGCTGACAACTTTTTGTTTCTCCCAATGTTTTATTAAGCACTTGAGTTGTTTCGGGGGGAAAAAAAAGCTGAAGCGTAAACTTGGACGACCCTGAGAGAGAGAGGGAATTCCATCTATAAAGCATGCTGTTCAATTTTAGAACTTTTACTCCCATATAAATTTCTTATACTAAGCCATAACTTCCAGTCAATACAGAGCATCAAGTGAATGAGCAAGTACCCTAGTGGCACTATACATTTGTGTTCTGTCATAGATACAGCAGATATTTTTGTGCTTTCTTGGGAGTGGGGGAAAGAAAGGTCAAGGAGACATTATTTATGGACAGCTTTTTGCTATGGTCCAGTAATACTATTATTCCCATGGACATTCAGCAGCCTAGATTCCTGTGTGCTGTTATACGAAAAAAAATAATAATCCTGTCCACAGGTCTAGTTCTGGTGAGAACTTTTCCTGAGTAATGGGTCCTGATTGCATCACAGAAATAACAAAAGTAAATAGGACGGAACTGGCTTTGTAGGTTCATTTGGAAAAATACATACACCTTGTGTTAGGGCATTACAAAGAGTACAATTGGCTCAGGCATGGAACTGTATATAGCCAAAAAACAGTTTTTGTAGCACGCAGGTCAGTGTTAGCTATAAAATATTTCTTTTTGTTCCTTATGATATTCAGTACAACTCTACTCTCGCCCCTCCTCTTTTTAAGCAGTTTTATTGACAATCTGTTTTCATACTGGAGGTTTCAAGAATGTAAAAAACTGGTGTGGAAGCCATTTTAGTTTGGGGCAGAATGGCAGCCTGATGGTGACACTAAGCCGTGCAATGAAAGGTACAGTTTAGATCATCCATTTCAGCAAAAGACTGACCAAAGGAAAATAAATGTTTATACAGTTGCACTTTGGGCACTTTTTGACAGGTTTATCTGCTTTCTTATTAACTCTGATGGACAGTTCTATGGTGGATCCAGAGTACTGAATCCTTGACCTTTTTACAAAGTGACAGGGATTGCTGAGAAGCAGGCAAGCAAATAAACAAAACACACAAAGACCTTTATGTCAGTCACCATCACCGGAAAACTGCAATTGTAGCAGCTACTGAACATGAAACAACCCAGGTTAGCTTGAAAAGTAAACATTCATGGAAGTAATTATAGAAATTAGTTAACTAATAGCTGCTCTATTGTACAAAATAGGACAGCAGTTTTGCAGTCTAGTTATATTGTAAGGGAGTTTCATTCAGGTATCAGGGAGGATCTCAACACTAGTTTCCACTGTAACAGAGGTGGTTGTCATCCTGAACCAGTGCTGAACCCTTAACAGTAAACAGTGAACAAACATTTCTTCCTCAGTAAACTCCATTGTGATTTTGGTGAGGTTTCTGAGAGCAATATATTCTAGGTGTATGTGATGTTTCTGGACAAATCTGCTATAAAACAGACCAAATCAGGGAAATTTGTGTGATTCTGGGATGACCACAAGGTGGGGGGTAGGAGCTGCTGTTCACCCCAGTGATGGAGCAGCACCACAACATTCATACATTCAACATTCATGTTAAAAAGATGGTGAACGATTTGTGGTGAGGGAAGGGAAAAACCCAAAAGACTGTGCTGCTGGTGTGAAAAAAGAGGTGAATTAAATCCCAATATATCCCCAGACATTTGAACCACTGATGTCTCAGAAGGAGGTCACCATGAGGAATACATATCCCTTTGCAATTCCTCTCCCAGTCACTTCTCAGAGCTGGTGTACGAGTGAAGAGAAAGACTTGTGTTGCTGCTTAGGGTATGGTTACACAATGAAAATTAATTGGAAATGGTTCAAGGTTTTTGAAGTTGGTTTGAAGTTATGTGGTCATCACATAGTTTTTGATGGTGTGTGTGCCCTCTTGGGAAATTTTTAATCCATTTTTAAACGATATCAGTTGAGGGGGCTACATGGGCTTTTAAAATCATTGCATATGAGGCCTTGTCCTGCACCCACTTGCCCTCACACTGGCTGTCTCTCACAGCCACTAGCTGCTTTGGTGTTATTTTTAATATTTTTGTTTTATTTCTTGCAATCTGGCATAGTGCTAGTTCAGTATGACAGATAGGAAAAAAATTAAGCCAGATTGGACTGCAGGCTTTCGCTGTAGTCTGACACATGCACATGTGCGCACGCACACACCACACACACACACGTTGGGGTGGAGAAGGAGAGGGAAGAGCCAAGGGGGAGGCTGGTGACAAGGAAGGCATATAGTCACTCTGATCAGACTGCAAGGTTTTCCTGTAGACTGAAACCATGATTCTGGCATCCATTGCTTGCAACTCCCACAGACATGATCTACACTGACAGATGGGTTCATATGTGGTAAACCAATTCAAAATAAATCAGTTTCATCAGCATTTTAAAATAAATGACTTTCTTGTGGCAGAGTAGAATTCTTCGCTTTCCAACTAAAAAGCCATGTTTTATGGATCCATGCTTCCCTGTGTGTCATGTAGTTGGAATTTTAAAAATTGATTTCAAACATGCTAAACCCATTGCAAAAACGGGTGTTTTTTTTTACATGTTACTGCACCCTTAGATAGTCTTTTTGCATTTTGTAATATTCCTTTTTCTTTGCTCTTTCACTCAGTTTAGTTTACTAAACTTCACTGAAATATTGTTACACTGTTAGGATAGAGTATGTATGGAAGAATGATTGTTATAGTTTAGAACAAACACTTCATATAGTTAGGATACAAGTGTAGCCCCCCCCCCACATCATAGCCATTTGCTTTCCACCCCATTCACAGATTTTTCTAAAAAAAGAGAAATCGAGAAATGCACAGACAATGGACCCAGGGATAGGATGAGCTAGATTGTCCCCAAAAGCGTACTAGGGGGTCAGCCCCAATATGTGTTCTTTTTATTTACTTTCAGAGTTGGGGAGGGTTTCTCCACACATCTAGTATATAGCTTCCTTTTATCCTGGAACTCTTGCCAAACAGAGAGACTTCAGGTGAATACATCTACTATTGCAACCATCCTGTAGACAATTAAAAATGTATTCCTGACACACACAGCACACCCATGTATGTCTATGTCTTGGTTGAAGGCAGTAAGTAGCAGGCAAGCTCTCAGATGGTCCTGAATGAGGCTAGTAGCCATATGGAAGTACCAGAGCAAATGAGGAGTAAACAAATACATTGTTCAGAATGCAAAACTAGGGTCAAATCATATATGGAATCAGCAAACAAGGCAGATCATAGGAAGGTGAAAGCAGAGTTCAAGAGACAAGATTGGCATCATAAAACAGTAAGTCTCAGTTCAGGAACTTTTATTGGCATACTGCATAAATTAAAACACAATAAAATACAATAAAATACATCTAAAATGTTCAACGGCACATCTCACACCTAAGATGGCGCTGTGAGCAGACGCATTTTTGTACAGCTCCGGCGTAATCAATATTACTTGGTAGATTACCAAGTTACACAGAAATTTCTTCCTGTTTTCTGCTTCTGTTTCTCCTTTTGGATAACCTTCTCTGAAACTATGGGGAAGAGGAGAAGATCCAAACACCCTCTCAGCCAAGAGAACTCGCCGATTAAGACATCAAAACAGAGGCGTCTGGAAGACTGCCCGGCATGGTCAGTAAGTCCTACTAGGTCATGAATTAATTACAGGAGAGCCAGAGATGTAGTCATTAACTTAGGCCAGATACCAGGACACATGGATGTAGTGGGAATTTCTGAAATGGAGGGAGCACACTGGGGTTTATCATGCTATTTTCAGCCATCTCATCTGTCACATTCAGCATCCTAATTAGAAATGGGATATTCGTATTCGTATCCTTCGGGATACAAATATGAACATCGGCACCATAGGTGCCTGGAAAGTCCAATCCCTCTCCCCCAAACTGGCAGGTCCAACTATTGCTCACTGTGTCGCACACATGGCCAGCAGCATTCCTGTCCCGCCGATCATGGAAGTAGCCCAGTTGGTGCTTCCCTGCCTCCCTGTGAAGCTGACCACTCTAGCAAAAGGAGTCAGGATGAAAAGTCTCTCCGCTCAGCTGTTGAACAGTCAGCTGTGCAGGGAGGCAGGGAATCGCCGGCCAGGCTACTTCCATGATTGGCGCGGTGACCAATATTTAGACCTGCCAGTTCGGAGGTGAGGGATTGGACTTTCCAGGCACCTGTGGTGCCAATATTCATATTTGTATCCCTAGGGATACAAATATGCGTATCCCATCTCTAATCCTAATGCAGATGTTGCTATGGCAACTCCCAACACAACTGTAGCAGATCGAGAAGCTCTTACATCTAAAAGGTCATCTGTGGACATCATATGTCTTTGAGGCAGGGCAATATTGCTATGCCTTTTAAAGTATTAATATTCCTTTGGCCTCGGGGGTAACTCTGCCTAGGACTCTGAAGAACTCTGCTTATCTAGAGGGGGTGACTGTCCCTCCTGAAGGCCTAGGATCTGTCTCAGTCTCATGTGATTCCAGAGGAGAGCTGCTGGTTAGATCTGCTTCTTCACTTAAAAGGGATTCTTCCATCTTAAGCATAACAGCCTAGGAGGTGGAAGGTTTTGCATCCTGATTCAGGATGCACAATAAACATACCATACCTTGAGAGAAGAAAGTTTTGGCTGCAGTATACCCCAACCACACAAATCAGCTACATATATACACACACAATGAACTGATTTGGTCATAGCTACCTATTTTGATGATCTCATGACGTAGCAATAGAGATACCAAGAAAGAGAGAGAGATCCTTCATGGATTTGTTTAAAAGAGGCAAGTGTCCCTTATTTCTAATCCTCCCATGTTTTACCACCACTTAAAAAGGAAGGAAAGACAGAACATCTATACAATATATTTGACTAGAAGCTAAGAGCTGTCCATCTGGAAGTATGCAGAGGGAGAGAGAGTCAGATTAATTCCAGTTTTCAAAAGCTTCCCTGCCTCGTTACTTAGGATCAATTTTGACATTACACAAGAGGATGGTGGATGGTTCTTGCATTATCTTTCAAAGCAGCAGTAACACTGAATTTCCTTTGCATGCACTTTGTACAAAGTTTTGCCAGCTGATCATCTATAGATAGATAGGTAGGGGGATAGAGAGAGAGGGAGGGAGGGAGGGATAGGTGTGCTCTCTCTGTGGGCTTTTCATGGGGAGGAGAATGAATATAATTATGTGCAGTAATTTCCACACTTTCCAGCTGCCATGATTGCAACAAGCATCTACCTATAAATGCAGCCCCAGAGACTCTTCTTTCCACTTGCAGTCACAGGCACACAGAGAAAACTAAGTGCTAAATGATGGAGTTTTCAAATAAACTTAATAGCAGAAGCAGCAGAAGGTTTTAAATCTTCCCTCCTCAGCTGCACCTTAATGACAACGTCCCACTTCTATGATTGTATAGTTAATTCTTTTTTTCAGGAGCCCTGACACAACAGAATTACATTATGACCGCAACGGCCAGTATCCAGTTCAGTGTTTAATGCAAAGAGTTCCATTTGTGGAAGCTGCTGTTGCAATCTGATGAGGCAGTGGTTGTGTGCTTGTTGTATGGGATTGATATTGTTAGCCTTATTTTGAAGGCCTATATTTTGGAGCTAATCTCCGGCAGAGGATCGGACACGGACGAAACAGCTGTGATACAAGACGTTTTATTAAGACAACAAAATATGCCAAAATAGACAGCTGGGGCTACTCTTCTAAAGAGGGAGAGAAGCCCCCAAAATACATAAATCAGAAACATATATACTGTTTACAAACAAAGAGTCATAAACCCCAAAACTGTGATTGGGCCTAATCTGAAGCAAGTTTGGATCTTTGCCCTAATTGGTGTTGAGGTTGTGAATCGATGACCTATTGGTTCTTAACAGGGAATGAAGGGATGGGTGCCCCCCTCTTGTCCTTCTAATTTCCAGACATCCTGGCATACCAGATGCATATTCCTTATCTATATGTTGATGTTGCTCTTCCTGAGGACTGAGGATCTGTTGTGTTGTAAAAAGGGCCTCTTTGCACCTCCCTATAACGTCCTTCTGCATTCCAATGTGTTTGGAAGTCACATAGGCCTTACCATGTTTCTAGGAGTCAAGGTTGGGTAAAGTTCGCTACATTAGGTGTGAGGAGTCCTAATTCTTATATGCTTATATACTTGCTATATTATTCTATATTGCTACATGTTTCATTACTTTCTTTATTCAATCCCTACTCGCTATCACTCCCCCCTTTTTAAATGCTTCCATCTCAAATTGAGAATAATTTAAACCAGAAAAGGAATATGGAGGAGGTGACATAAGATAGTGACCAGAGGCAGAAGACGGACACAGGGTGTAACAGAGAGGTACAAGGCAGGTACAGGCACATAAAAGCAGAATAAGAACAACTAATACAATAGTCAAAAAATCAATACATAATGTATCCAGGAAAGATCCGGCATCCAGGAAGTAAGTCATGACCAGTCCCAATTACGGGAGTTTAAATCAGCAATAGTGTGTTCTCTATCTGCTCTGTGATGACAAACAAGACTGACCAAGTCATCATGATTGAGGACCAGACCTTTTGAAGAGTCATGAAAAACACAGCAAGTCTGGTTAATGTAAACACAGAGGCCACCATGGTGAAGTAGCATCATATCAAGGGCCAATCTATGTTGGAGTGCTATGATACAATCTCGGCTTGTAGCCTGGATTCTATGTCTGTGGTGACATTAACCAGGTCTTCCAGTGCGAGAGAAGCATTAAAGACAAAGGAGGCAAGGGAATAAATGTCCTTATAGTTCTCAGCTACTCTATAGGTGGGGAAAATACTACATCCAACCTGGTTGCCAGTAGACCATTGCCATTTTTCTGGGAATTCTCTCCGTACAGTATGGGAGGACCTAGTGGAAAACTGTATGGCTGATACAGGGAGAACTTTGAAGGCCTGTAAGCCACACAGGCACCAAAGGCCAGAGCTCAACCTAAGAGGGTGAGGAAATGACTTTGAGCTGTCTCAATAGCTGAAAGAAGAACCTGGGGGTCAGGCGAGTAACTGGGCAAGGCTTGTCCAAGGGACAGCATGAGATTGAGGGAGAAGGGAGAAAAAGATTCTGATTTTCAAGAGATTACACATTGACAGTTTAGCCATTCACCCACTTCCTGATTACCTTCGGAGTTGTTAAAGCATAAGGACGCAGCCAGGGCAGGCCCGCAAAGGACAAAGAGTCGAACCATGTGGTTTCCATTATTGAACAATTGGACAGATCTATTGTACCAGTCCTCTACTGGAAGGGGAACTGGCCATGCTGGGAGACCTGACTGTCCATGGGAAGGAAAAAAACTACAGACCCAACAAGTCAGTAGTCGGGTGTTATTGAGAGCCATATTATGAGGTTGAACCATTAAGTTATTATGAAAGGGGGAGACCAAGGAAATGAAGCAACCAAAAAGAAACAGGAAGGAAGGAGTCATGAGTCCAACTGGAACTGACTATGAGTCTTTCCTAAAAAGAATCTTAAGCCTGTCCAAGCCCTGTGCAGTCCAGTGTGTCTTGTCTTTGTTCCATGATGGAACAAGTCGATGGCACGTCAGGCATGGTCTGGGACAATGGTGGGTATGACGCTTTAGCTCTGGAATGATGTATCCAGGCTGCAATATCTTCCACTTTTACACAAGATAGCGTAGTCAGCAAATCCAAATATGGACTCTTCCACCGTTCAGCCAGTGGGGACGTTGATAAGGAGCACACATACACCCAATCACCTGGTTGGAAGTTGTGAAGTTCCTTATCCAGGGATTGGAGCTGTTTCTCCACCAGAACACGATGATTTTCCTGTGGAAGACGAGACATACCCGTTAAGTAACGGACAAGGTCCTGACCCTCCTTCCTTAGAGTTGCTCCAGTCCCAGCAGTTACAGGGAGCGAGTCAACAAAAAAAGGTTGGCCATAGAGCACCTCAAAGAAACTGATTGCTAGCTTTCCATGGGGAAGAATCTGGATCCGGAGCAGAGCCTGGGGAAGGGTATCAACCCAACCCAATCCCGTCTCTTGTGACAATTTCCTCAGGTGTAATTTCAAGGTTTGATTTAGGCACTCTACCTGGCCAGATGATTGGGAGTGGTGAGCAGCATGGAGTCTCCACGGGAGATCTAGGAAGCGGGACACTTCCTTAACCACCTCTGCCACAAAATGTGGGCCATTATCTGATGACAATCCCTCCCAAGGGATCCCGTGGCGCAGAATTACGTCATGCAGCAAGGCCTTCATTACCTCTTTGGTTTGATTGGTCTTACAAGGAAAAATCTCAAGCCAGCCAGTCAGGCTGTCCATGAAAGCTAGGCAATAACAGAAACCGTTATGGGGAGGTAGTTCAGTGAAATCCACATGCCAGTGAGAGCCAGGTAGATGGCCAATAGGTTGATAACCAAGGGGTCCCTTATGGAGAACTGTCCTGGGGTTGTTTCGGGCACAGATGTCACAGGAGTCACAAACCACCTCAGCCAATTGAGAAATGCCATCCATTATTGCCCAGGAACACGTACCCTGGAGAAGAATCCCCGCCGAAGCATGAGTTCTTTTATGTAATTCCCCTTGCTATCACTATCCCATCAAATCACTGCAGCAGTTTCTGCTGTTTGTGCTCCACAGACACATAAATATTAAGCAGGACTCTGGCCAGTGCAAGAAGGGATAAGATTCGTTCTTTTGTGGCATAAGTGTTTTACATTACCTTTACAGTTACAGGGGTGTGTGGCTTCGCTACAGAGGCCAGTTTTCTGCTGCAGACTAGGGGCTTATTTTATTTGGATTAAAAAAAAAACTAATAAAAAGTAATTTTTGAGTAACAAAATGCAAATTTTACTTTTTAAGTACTGCAGCTATAATAACTAACTGCTTTTGAGGGCTTTGGAGCTGGTAAAAGTAATGAATTACTTTTAAAAGTAACTTTCAGATGTTGAGATTCAAAACGACAATGCATAGCAGTGGTAAATAGGTTCCATAGTAGGACCAGGAAGGCCTTTCTTATCAGACCATATTGCTTAGTAACTAGGGATTTCCCCCATCCATTAAAAAAAAAGAGTCCAGGGGGCCTTCAAAAGTAACAAGCATGATCTAGCATGAGCATTTATAGACCTAGCCTACTTCTTCCCATGCAGAGAACACTTATATAGCAGAAATTATTATGCCAGCAGCATTATGAGACACTTCTGGCTTCAGCTAAAAAGAAAAAAGAAAAAAAAAAAAGGAAAAGACACTCTCTGGAAAGCAGAAACATTTGTTCTAACACCTCAGAGGGTAATTGACTTGTATAACTGCCATTATTATAGCCAGGATGTTTATGCTGACTAGCCCAATGAAAGTTTATGGCCAGTGTGAACTATACAATTGTCGCCGTTTGTATCTCATTTACCCCGGTCCCACCCCCAGAACCCGAACCAGTGAGTATATAAACCTGGGGCTTCTTGAATACTGCACTCCATGCACTTGAAGAAGCTAGTTACACCCACAAAAGCTCAAGCTAAGAAAAATGTGTTCATCATCACAAGAATCTTTGTTGTTTTTACTGTACTAGGCTAAGGTAGCTACCTCCTTGGAAATCTTCCCCTTACTTTCCCCCCCTCTTTCTCATGTAATATATTATCTATTTTATTTGGTTCAGCTCTCTGGCTTACTCTATCGTTTCTTGCCTGCAAGCCCTGCCAGCGTGATGAACCCCGGGAGTTCCTCCTCTTTGCTTGTAGCATGTTATAATCTGGATAATATGTGTCAATCTTTTAGTGACTAAACACATAAAGGAGCCAGCCTTTGGCTAAGGGCTTTGGTCAAAACCTCTATTGCTATATCTCTTTTTGTCCCTTTCAGCAACCAGGATTCATGAATATCATTCACAGGGACAGTTTGGAAAAGTGGCTGGATAAAAATCTATCCCTATTGGTTTAGTCAGAGAGAACCCGCAAGGTTCCTGTATAGTCATAGTCTCCCATGATAGAAGTAGGTTTCTTAGAAAAAAAGAAATGGCAGTCAAAAGCTTAATGCTGTTGAGGTTGTAAGAAAAACGTGATAACCTTATGACCGTTCCAAAAATAATAATCATTTCCTTTTCACAGTATGAAGTTTGCTTGGTAATAGACTATCATTTTCACACACACACACGGTGCCTTAGTAGTTTACTCACTGTTAACTGTAAAAGCAGATGATTGCCCTTGTGTCTGAAAATATCTTGTCTTCACCCCATTTTGTGAATGTGACTGTGTCTAAAATGACAGTTAAGTGATACACTATAAATTGCAAAAACCAAAAACACAAAAAGCCCACAGAACTGAATTATGTACTTTTAGTTCTGAAGTATTTGTGTTTAAATTACTAGATTTCTATTCGTTGTGGTTTCACTGGGCCTTAGGCCAATTTCATATATTTTTGCTGACAGAAGATGCCCTGTTGTGTTCCTTTCCTCAAATCATCAATCTCCTCATTTTTTCTTTTAGATGGAGTTAGCATTGTTCTACAGAATAATTCCCTTTGTGTTCTCTGTTTTCCAGAAATTTCACATTCTGTGAACTGATTTTGAAGGTGTCCTGGTGAGGTAAACATCTTTAAAAAGCAATATGTGTGTGCTCAGCTGTTTTCAAAATAAGGAAAACCCCACTGTTTTTGTTGCAGTTTCGATTTTCCGGTAAAACTCTTTTTTACTATGAAGTACAGAGGTTCATTGGGTCGTGGTGGCACTGCGGGTTAAACCGCAGAAGCCTCTGTGCTGCAAGGTCGGAAGACCAGCAGTCATAAGATCGAATCCACATGACAGAGTGAGCTCCCGTCACTTGCCCCAGCTCCTGCCAACCTAGCAGTTTGAAAGCATGCAAATGCAAGTAGATAAATAGGTACCACCACAGTGGGAAGGTAACGGCGTTCCGTGTCTAGTCATGCTGGCCACGTGACCATGGAAAATGTCTATGGACAAACGCTGGCTCTACAGCTTGGAAACGGGGATGAGCACTGCCCCCTAGAGTCGGACACGACTGGACTAAATGTCAAGGGGAACCTTTACCTTTACCTTTTTACAGAGGTTTAGGTTTAGGAGAGCTGCTTTGCAAAGCTGGAAGTTATGGCAAACCATGTTCAGCTTGGCAAAAAAGCCACCTCCTTGTCTAAAACAGCTGCTGGGGAAAACCTGTCTGAATGACTCACCCTAGAGCCATGGTCCCCAACCTTTTTTAACACCAGGGACCAGTTTTGTTGAAGACCATTCTCCCAAGGATTGGGTGGTGGCGGCGTGCATGCATGGGGGGGCGTGCATGCGGGTGTTCGTGCGTGTAGGTGGGCATATGCACGAGTTCATTCTGCCCTCAAAGATCTGTCCCCGTGGACTGGTTGTCCAAAGGCCACAGACTGGTACTGGTCCACGGCGTGGGGGTTGGGGACCCCTGCACTAGACTGAATAAGAGGACTCTTCTGAGTAATGTTTTTTTCAGAAAAAAATCTTGGGACATGTAGATGGATAAGGTGCCACAAGGTGATTGGTAGAGTGTTCTCCTGCCTCTGACATTGAGTCAGTCCCTGAATCCTAGTGGTTGAAGGTTTTTGGGAGTTTTAGTCCTAGAATATGTGGGGACCCAAGGTTGGGAGCCACAGATCTAGAGTGATCATTTTACTATAAAAAGAGCTAATCTATGTGTCCAACAGGAGGGTTGGGGAGACTGGACTAAACCTCTCCCATTTCTGTGTTTTTCTGTTTTCTGCTCTACTAACAAAAGGAATAACCAAATAACTAATATAAAATATCTTTTTAAAAATAAAAATTCCAACAAAGTATGCCCCCATCCTGCCACCTCTATCCATTACTTCCCCATATTGACAGGGAAGTCTGTAGAAGAAAGCTCCACGCACCCTGGAACTCTGACTTACCAGATTTTCCTCTGGATGGTAACTGCATCCACCCAAATTAGATTGTTGGGGGTGGGGGAGAGGTGGGGCTGGAGGATACACCCTCCAAGTTTACAATGTTTAACTCCCCAGAGACCACTAAAAAGAAATGGGAAAAGGAAAGGTCTACAAGGAGCGGGTATTTGAATTTCCCCAGAGGACTGCAGATTGTTAGTGAATGTGTCCCTGCAGGTCCAGGGCCATTGTGCGCTCGTGAATATTTAATGTGTGCTGTTTCACTAACATCCCGCTGCAAATTCAGACCACAACATTAGCATAATTCAAGATTCTTGCTGCCATACACTATAAGAAACTGGGCAAACAGAGTCCTGCCTTTTGACCCTCACGTGATATTTGTTTTCCACTGAGAATGGTTTATCGAGGTTACTTTGTGTTTGAATGACTGCTGCATATTTTCAGTTTACCATTTGCTTGACAATAAACTTTACAAATTTGCATGCCTTTTCCTTCCTTCCTTCCTTCCTTCCTTCCTTCCTTCCTTCCTTCCTTCCTTCTGGAAAGGGGGCTTGAGAGCAAGAAGACAGGAACACTATGAATAATTTAATTTAGAAATCATCAAAGTAGAGGGAACATACTCCCTAATTCTCTAATCCATGTGCAATGCAAATGGCTAGAAGGAAGCCAAAGGTTTAAGCTAAAGTAAAAACAAAACAAAACAAAACACACACACACACACACACACACACCTCTGTTTTCTGTTTTCTAAAGGATTTAGAGCACTGAATTATTTGCTCTTGCAGCAAAAAAACAACAACACCTCAGTTGTTTACTTTCTCAATAAAGAACTTTCTCAAGATGAGGTATGATTAAATATTCACTTCTATTCAGGACTTCCAGGTTTACAGAGTTTAATATTTACTGATGGGATTGAAATTCATGGATAGTATTACAAATCAGCACAGAAGGACCAAATGCGACATTGGAGAGATAGCTATATTAGCTATAACAGGACATCACATTAAAGCTACAATAACTGTAAGCTAAAATTACTGGAGGGAGGAAATTAAACCAAGGAGATTGAAACAGTATCCTGAAAAACAGTGCTTTGGTAGCTTGAACTGTCTGTTTATAGTCTGTTCTATTTTGAAGTGGAGGATTGACTTACTATATTTATATATCTGTACCATTAACTTGCACAATAGATTATTCTAAATGGCATATGGTGAAAGACAAACCAGCTTTTTTTTTTTTAATAAAAAAACATTTTCATATTAAATTGATTTACGGGATGTTTGCTTTTTAATGGCTGAAAAATCTGAACCTAGGTAATATGGGGAAGTGGTTAGGATGTTAGTCCTTTTGATTATATTTACAGTTCCTCAATATTTCAACATATACCTTTGCACACCAATACAGTGGTGCCTCGCTAGACGATTGCCTCGCAGGACGAGGAAATCGCTAGACGATGCCTTTTTGCGATCGCTACTGCGCTTCGCAAAACGATGTTTCCCTATGGCGATTTTCGCTAGACGATGAGGTTTCCCCATAGGAGTGCGCCGACTAGTGGTCAAAAGCTGTCAGTGCAGCTGTCAGTGCATTCCTATGGGGACCCTCACTTGCTAGACGATGTTTCCCTATGGGAAATTTCGCAAGACGACTGCGTTTTCCCTTGGAACGCATTGAAGCGATTTCAGTGCATTCCAATGGGAAAACGTGCTTCGCTAGACGATGTTTTCGCTAAACAGCGATCCTCGTGGAACGGATTAACATCGTCTAGAGAGGCACCACTGTATTTCTTGGCTGATTAGGAATACTGAATCATGGCTTGCATCCTGATGTCACTATATATCAACTGATCTAAGTAAGAATTGCCTTAACGCTTATGACAGAATTATATGGGTCAAGTGGCTTGCAGAAGTTGAGGCTAACTCTGCTTCCCCAATCTTAATGTGCATGACCGTTCATCTGTGCATCATTCTGAGAACTGAGAGGACTGGGAGGAGCAGATGCAAATGTTCAGTGGATTTTGTTGTTGCTCTTGGATATATGTATGGAAATGTGATGCTTGATTAACCATAAAAAACTATTGATTGAACAGCAAAGTATATACATGCAAACATCTTGGTATTGAGTCCTGTTGCTAGCTAAGCAGGGGTGGCGATGGATGCTCAGGCTTCAAAGCCACCTCACAAACAACAATCAGCCTATCTTCTTCTTTGGGACTGTTCCCTGTGAGATCTGTCTTCTTGTCTGAAGTCCCTGAGAAGTTCCCTGAAACATTAGCTGGTACCCTGAGACTCGGGAAGTCCAATGTGTGAATGATCTTGAAGTTTGACATTGAGAGATGATTTTTGAAGCCTAGAAACCTTACCTTGTGCTGTGATAAACAGAGAGAGAGAGAGATACAAGGAGGGAAAGAGTGTGAGAGAGACAGAGAGGTGTCTCTGGCTCCCCCTATCACTGGCTTCAGTTTTGTCCATTTCTGACATTTGGACACCCCGTGGATTACCCCTGAGGGAACAAAGTTCCTTTTCTAAACCAGAGACGTGATTGATACTTCAGATTCTTTACTAATGGTTTCTATCCTGAGCATTAGTCACACTTCTGTGAGCTACATTTCTGACAAACGTTTGATCTGCACTTAACCTTTGTCTGAAGCATAGCTAATGGCAATATAGCAAAACACACCTATGGCAGTTGGCTGCTGTTTTTAGCCCAACCACAGTGCTTATGTTGCAGATCCACTTAATGCATCTCACCTTCTTCTTTTCTTTTCTTTTTAATTAACAGATCAGAGCTATGGCCCCTTTAGCTCGGTATAGCCAATGGAGCCACAAATATTATATCCAGCCTTTCACTATGTTATCTGAACTGTTCTTTTCACTTTGCCATTTGAGATCTGTTACTGGAAGATACTGACTGTTTATTACCCAAATTGAAAGGAAGGCCAGTTAGCAAGCAGATAGCTCCTCATTGTTTATTATTTATTATTTATATTTCTATTCCACCTTTCCTCCATTTTGCTCAGCAGTGTAATAGCTCTCCTCCCCATTTTCTCCTCGCGAGAATTCTGAGAGAGAAGGACAAGCCCAAGGTTTCCCAATAAGATATGTGACTCAATAGGGACTTGAGATGGATCTTTGAAGTCCTGGGTCATCATTTTAATCACTACTCTCCTCTGTTTTCCCTCACTGTGATTAAAAGAGATTCAACTCGTGGTATTCCATAATAGATAAACTACAGAAATACTTTAAATAATGCATTTCAATACCAGTCTTCAGACAAAATTCATAGTTGGCAGTTCCAAGCCTGTTCTGAACCTTCCAGCAGTGTTTTTGACAGAAGGGTCAGAGAAGTGGAAATTTCACAGATTTCTGTTTGTGAGTGTTGTAATAACATGGCTAGAATCCTGTGGTACTTGGTGTAGTGTAAAGTTATGTCCTCAGATGTTTATAGGGAGTTATGCCCAGGCAGTCCACGTGTCTGATTGTGTAACATTCACTGTTTTTGAGTGTTGTAATAATAATAACTAATTGCACAACTGTTTGTGAAACTAGTTGTGTAGCGTCACCTACAGAACTGCTTCCTGGATATGACTTCCACCTTGGTGCAAATTTTGCAACAGCTTGCTCAACTTCAAGTTACACAGGCACAGCTGTGCCACAAGATTTTGGCCAATGAAAGGTACAGTTGGATGTTACCTTCTGGAGCATGCTTGGATCAAAGGTTTTAAATTCACTTTTAATAGAAACTACTTGGCCTATTCTTATCCTTTGTTAACACTACAGGTTATAGCTTGCTTTACATGCATATACATGTGTGTTTTGTTGAGAATTTTGGTTAAACGTGTATTCTCAGGACATTAGCAGAGTTAGGAGATATAAGTTTGCATAGACGCTATGACACTGAGAGAGTAAAATATCAACTTAGTCTATTAACATATATACAGAGAGAATAAACATGCATCTGGCAGGATAACATGACATGATACAACACATAGCATAGAAATAAGTGATCTGACTTACAGCAGATAAAATGTCCCCTTTACACATAACTTATATACAGTTCTGGGACCAATCAGAAAATACATTACTTCATTTTCCAGTTACATAAAGTTTCATCATGTATCACAGATGTACAACATTAAGTCTCAAACCTTGATACCCACACCTGAATACAATCTATACATGACTCAGGTAAAATCAGCCATTTTACTTTCAACTATGCAACATTTATATTTAATACATATTCATATCAAAATCTCAACATGTTTAGGTGTTGTATATTAAGTATCTATCCATATTCCCTCCAACACGTACATTATAATTTGTAAAGAAAGAAATAATACATGATTTTATATCTCTGATTTCCCAGTATAGAATTCACAATGGTTTAAGCTTAAGCTCATTTGGGATGGAGTTTTGCTAACTGATTTGTTGATTTATTCTGTGATGCCAAAAGCATCTCAGAACTCTGAGATGGCAGTCACACATCCTTAGAGTACTAAGAATGAAAAAAGGGGCAGGTTATAGAAGGCAGCATGAAGCACTCTGCCTCTCTTTGCATCAAAATATTGTTGAAAAGCACATGACTGGACACAATTCGAAAGGCAGAAGATATTTCTTCCACTCCAGGACTCAAATCTATATCTACAACAAATTTTAGGGTGTCTTGCAAACAGTTTTCTTCTATTCACCTAATAGTTGTATTACATAGTGGAGATCTGCCTAAATTCCAAAGTCGAATCAAATCTTTTAATGTTAAAATGTTAAAAGACAATTTTGTGCAGTGGTCATCTTGGTGACTTCTAAATGCGATCTTACTAATTTTGCACTAATTTCAGCCTAGTAGACTGGGGTACCATCACAGTTTAATTCATAAGATACCTATACCTTTAGCAACATCGAGTGTGATCACATGAACATATAGGTCACATTTTGGACTGCTTGTGGTGCAAAGTAGCTCTCAGTTCTAGGCATTCAAAACTGAGTTATTCCACCTTAAAAATGCAAAAGAAATTGAGAACTAAGTTCCTATTTGGAATGTTTCACAGATAACTTAACTGAACATTACTCTGATTTGCACCAGCATAACTGGACTTGATGGGATCATTTCCATATTGAATGAATCCTTTTAACATACATCCTCCTGTGTAAATTGGTAGCCATGTAGAGGTTATATACTAATAGTTGGTTCATTTGCATTAGTTTAGAGAGATTAAATAGTTTCAGTGAGGAGCTTGCATAAATAGAAACATGCGAGTTTAAGAGAGAGATTCATAATTGTTAATTCTGATTAGCTTGTCACTGACAATCTGACTGCCTTGTCTGCCATTGTGGGTCATTCACAGATAATTGACTGTCATACCTTCTAGCATTTCTTGGATGAAAAGAGCAACATTTTTGCATACTTGTAAACAGTCTTAATAGCATAACAAGGATGATTGGCTAAGTGTCCCTTAAACACAGCCAAAGGCTCTCTCCTGTGTGTACCACATTAAACTGACTAAGGCAGTTTACTTTTGCTAAATTAATTTCCTTAATTTCAGAATAGATCTAGCTGTACTTTTGCTTCTACCTTCTTTCTTTCTTTCCTTCCGTCCTATCAGAGAGTTGCAGATTTTAAAATCTGGGACCTATATAAAATATAGGTAAAATTAAACTGTTAAGATAATTAGATTATTTTTGACCAGAAGCAAGCTACTTCAATCTTGGCTATCTGCTAGATCTTCTTTTGTATATGTGGTGGGGAATAATTTGCATGCCTGTGCAGTAAGTGCTGCGTTGATTGAATTTCTCCCCAGTCACAGAAAAATTGTCCTGCATTCCAGTAGCCCCATTTTACTTGATTATTTTTTGATCTTCCTACTTTGTTTCAAAGTGACTATAGTCTACTAAGTGACTATTTTTGATCAGAAGCGGGCTACTTGAATAGCTGGTCCCTCTAGAATTTTGTCCTGATGGGAGACACTCTTTAGCATCCATCCGGTGAGGTGTGTTGTTTTTTCTCTCGATAGGTTTAGCCTAGCCTCTTCTGGTGGAATATTTATTTAGAGCTTGGCATGTGGGCAGAAAACTTTTCTTCAATTTTAGCCATCATCTAGGGGATTTGGTGTCCATGAAGTGGATTGGTTTGGTTCTGTATTACTGTATTTCATTCATTATTTGCTATCGCCTCTCAATGTACTTTTGGAGGGGCAATGCCAGCCAAATAATAGATTTTTCTCAATGGGGGTTAGGTTTTAGTCAGCCAGTAATAATCTTGCATCATTCAATTAGAGCTACATCCACTTGTTTGGCAAGTTTCCATTGGAGCATTTTAAGTGGTGAGTAGTGTATAAATCAGCACTTACGCTGCAATGAAAACACATCCACAGGTAGCATTTACTATTTAGACAGGCAATCGTAGGGACGAGTGATAGGAAAAGAGCTCATGCATATACATCCCTGCTGTTAGACCCACGTTGCATTGTCTTTCCCTCTCACAGATTTAAGTTGGGGAAATGTGTGAATTGAAAGCACAAGAATTTTGCTTGGAGTTTGCTCACATTTTAAAAAGGCTAAAAGTCACCTGCAAAAACCTTACTGCAAGGAAAAATTGAGACATGGTTTTGCTAGAGACAAATTACGAATTGTTGTCGGGGAGAGGAGAAGCATAAAGTTTATATATTAAAACAGACAGTGCCCTGAACTGTTCCTATGTTTCAAAAGTAATTTTACATACTCTTAGAACTGCAGAGCTGGAAGGAACCCTATAGATCATCGATTCCAGCCCCTGTCAGTGGGTAATCAAACTCCCAACCCACACCTAAACCACTGAGCTATCTGGTAGTTCATGCGGCATGAGGGGCTGTTTGGGGAGAAAATAGATTAAAGCTGGGCAAATGGAGCTAAATGAATTGCAGAGGGGATCTCTGGATTGTGACCTTTACAGGGAATCCTGTTGGAATGAGCACATTTTGAATTTCTCTTGAAATATATAATTTTTTGCCAGTCCCTCGACCAAATCAGGTTAATCCTTTGAGACTTCTTTGGTGCCTCTGAAACTGAAGGGATGTACAGTATGCGGACTGTAAAACCAGTAATATTTTATTGAACAATGTACCCTGTAAAGGGAATTTCAAGTGCTGGAATAGCCACTACTTTGTTCAAGTGCAATATGTTTTCCAGCACCGTAAAGGCTGAAAAATTTGGAGCAAAATCCTATTAGTGTTTGTGGAAATTTTTGCTGAGGCTAATTGTGGCTAATGGATAAGATGCTAGGGAACATCTCAGTTTTTTGCCTGGTTACACATCCTGTTGCACCATCAGGATGTCACCTTGCATCTTATCAATTAGCCACAGTTAGTCATGGCAGCATGCACAAACCTAGCATGTATACTTGTAGGATTCCAGCTTTCTGAACTGTAGCTCACTGCACCTGCTGCATGGAGCATAGCCTCAGTTGGTAGATATTTTATACTTTTAAATAGTATAAAATAGTAACGGGGATGTGGGAGGAATAGAAATGCAAAACTTTTCAAAAGGTGGAATCTCAAAAGCGAATATTTATTGTTGAAAGATAGCAAGGACATCCTCACATAAATAAGCAGACTAGCACCTGTATAGTGATGAATGGTCTTTGTCTAATCCATCAGCACATTTGATGTAGATGCTTTGACTGAAAGACTCAAATAGTAACGGGGATGTGGGAGGAACAGAAATGCAACACTTTTCAAAAGGTGGAATCTCAAATGTGAATGTTTATTGTTGAAAGATAGCAAGGACATCCTCACATAAATAAGCAGACTAGCACCTGTATAGTGATGAATGGTCTTTGTCTAATCCATCAGCGCATTTGATGTAGATGCTTTGACTGAAAGACTCAAAGTATCTGTATCAAATGTACATCCACTCTTCAATTACAGTCCTGCTCCTTCCAGGTTAAAATAAAGGAAATATTTTTTTCAGAACATCTGTGACTCTTGAAGGAAGAGCAGAGAACTACTCACTTCTTTAAATGTATGAAACCCCCCCCCCCCAAACATTTGCCCCCGCCAGCTACATGGAGAACTGGGTTACTTGGAAGTAGTTTAATAGGTTGTGGTCTGGAGTGGTCAGAAGATGAACATTAGAAAATGAAGTGTTCACACTGCCACAGTTCTCTGTGAGTGTGGAGAAGAATAGGTAACTTTGCACCCATCTCAGTGTACTTTATGACCCTCAGCATGTACTATGGAAGAGTTGATGTTTGCTGCTCAAATGTTCTTGTTGTTGCCTGTTACTGTGTGAAAATTGTCTGATAGATTTATTATTTGTACTGTGGTGCTTCTGACATGAACAAAGGTCAAAAGACTATAGGAGATAGAGTTGAACCTCTATGATCAAGTATTGTGCTACTGTTTTTGTTAGGATTTGTCTGAAGTCTTTGTTCACGGCCAGCAACTTTCAAGTCAGGGGCAATGTGTCTGGGAAATTGAAGTGTTCTCTCCTAAGCTTTGAATATTGCTATTTTTCATGTGTGTCATATTTCCATCAGTTTTTTCTTTTGCATAGAAACTGGCCTGATTATCTTATGCAAACTGTGTTGAGATAAAAACAATCTTGTGTGCACTAACAATGGATATCAGTGGGAGGAGCACTTCACAACCTATGGTGATTGTTTCCTTACCCTATTCCTGAACACTTATAGAACCAGTTTGGGGATATAAGTGTTCAGGAATAGGACAAGGAAAAATGGGATGAAAGATAACAGCATAATAAATGAGCAGTTAGAAGGAAAACCTGGAAGGAAAGAGATCAGAAGACAGGAGGCATTTCATGCCTTGTGTATTAAATTAAATCCTTTGTTCTTATAATTATAGCTGTCATAAAACTCCTTTATAACACTATTCAGTTTTTTTTGGGGGGGGGCAAGTATTAATAATTTAGTCCCGTTTTTGCTGGCCATGGTATTTGGTGTGCTTCTGTGTTCCCTCTTTTTCTAGAAAAACAGGACTATGAATTTCCAGATCTGATCTATCTATTGTTCTCTTCTGGGTTGTTGCTTAGATTTGCAGAGTAATACTGTTATTTTTCCTACCAAGGTACATAGGGAATGCATAACATGTCTTATTTTGCTCTGCATAATTAACATGAGTAATTTGGAAAGCTGTGTCTCACTGTTTTCATTTTCCAGGGCAATTTTCAGCAAACAAAAAAGGAAGAGAAAACAATTAAACCACCTTATTGCATTACCAAAGTGTGTTCACTATTCATCTTTTGGTAATTAGCTTATATATAAAAACGTTGATATCTATTAACATAATTTGATGGTACTTGGGTTTTATCATAAAATTGCATTTCTCATTTCATTATACAAATGGCCCAAAGATCTACCACAGGTCCAAATAATATTGGAGATTAGGACAATTTTAATGTTGGAAATATTGGGAAAATTAATCAGGAAAAGACAGTTTTTCCATGCTTGTTTGCGTCACAAGTTTACTCAAAGATTTGCTGACAACGAAGCATAAATCTGTGTTTATTGTTCTGCATTGTTTTAAAAATAATTAAAAAATATTTTTAAAAAGGAAATATCAAAATAGATTCTTAGCTTACCTCCTCAAAAGGTAGAGTAACAATTATTAAGATCCAGCCATCTTTTCCGCAAAGTAAGAACACAAGATCTTGCTTTAGATTGGCATATGTTTCTTTGTATGCCACAAATTAGAGATGTAGAACTGTGGTCAGAGCAATGTAGAGCATGTAGCCAATCTAAATTTTTTCCCCCCCCTCTATTTGTTGACATTATGGACTTTCACCTTATGTGGGCAACACTTTGGGCCCCTATTGTTGCCTTGTTAAGGCATTATTAAAACCTGAGGGATTCATCACCTGAGCCATGCCAAGTAGCCCACCTCTGGTATTACATTATAGCCCTACAGCCCTCGCATCCATGCTTTCAGAGTGTGTACAGCTGCAATGGGAGGTCTTCATGTGTATAAGCTGTATTTGTGGAAGCTGTCATGAAGTTCAGAACCTGGCATGATCAGGATTATGTTGCCTAGAGATGAGGTTACTGGGAATTGTCCAAACCCAGACTTTACCAAGATCTGGCTAAACCAGAGATGGACAATTTTGAGAGGCCTAGGGGTCACATGTGATCACTCTCTCGACCTTGGAGGGTCACACCCACACTCATGGCCTGACACACCAAAATAATTTTTTCCAACAACATTTCAAATTGAAAAAGGCCCCTTGCACTCTGTCTTTTGTGTCATCATGTTGTAACTGACTTATAGCAGCCACAATGGACTTTCAAGGTAAGTGATATCTTTGAGGACTGATTTTTACCAGTACCACTCCCGGCGCCTTTCCATGGCTGAGTGAGGATTGAAACTCAGATCTTCTGTTCTACTCTGTCACCTTGTGCAGGACACCATAAAAGGTATCTTGCACTCTTTAGTGACCATTTTTATAAAGTTTGGGCGGTTGTGGTGTGGGGGCCTGAGCAGTACTGAGGAACTGCAGGCATAGCAAAATTATCCTCTTTGCCGTGTAGATGACATAAGGAGACTTTCTGAGCAAAATGTTTTAGTTCTTTTAAAAAAAACTGAGCAGTACAGGTGGCCAGTGTGGCCAGGGCTGTTGAGAGCCGTGCTTGTGTCCCTGAGGGACCACATACAGCCCATAGCCCTCTCTTTGTCCACCACTGGGCTAAACCATCATTGAGTGTTTCATCAAAACTGGACCGTTGGACAAGAACTTACCAAACATCTGACACTGCATCTGGCGATTATCATATTAATAGTCAATAATATCATCAAATATGTCCATTTCAGTTTTCAGTTTCTATCAACTCAAGGGAAAGACAAAGGCAAAGAAAACTTACTGGATAAAAGGCAATATCTTATCAGTGGACTTTTACTCATTCAATGGAACTCGCTGCTCCTTTTATCTCCCAGTCTCCTATCTGTACCCTTCCAAAATTTGCTCCGAAGGATCTCCCAATCTTTGTACGCAGATTCTGAGGTACAGAGGGGGCTGCACGAGAGATGGGGATTGGCCTCTCCCTCTTCTTCTGATAGGAGGAATACCTTGCAATATGCATTGGTGTTACTAAATTCAAATCATGATCATGTGACAACTTTGTAACTTGATATTTGAATCACTGTTTGCATTTCTGTCATTGTCAGCTGCCCAGCTGATGAAGCTGGGCTGCAGCAGTGGTAGCACAAGGAGAGAAGGAAGATGCATGGCCCAGGAAATGATAAAACTAACAGCAGCATTACTCACAGTAAGAGTTTGGCTTCACCACCGATCAGCTGGGTGGTGCAGTACCTGCTCAGCCACAGAGGCCAGTTTCACTGCTCAGAAGCTGTGGTGCAGCCTCGGGAGACAGCCGAGAGAAGTGGTGCTGTGGTCGCTGGGCTACTGCATTCTAGTGCAGGGTCACTGTGGCTGAGTAGGCGCCACACACCCCCGGCTGATGGGTGGTGAAGCTGGGCTCTTACTGTGAGTAATGTTGGTGTTAGTTTCAACATTTCCTGGGCCATCCCTCTTCTCTGTTTGCATTTCCTTGTGTTACAACCACAGCAGCCCAGTTTCACCGCCCATCAGCCCGGCAGCTGATAACACAAAGGATGGTGATCTTTTTGTTTTATGTTTTAAAAAATTCCTGCTATCTGGTATAGTGCTGTACCAGACAGCAGGAATTAAAAAAATTAATGCTGACAGGGGCGTTCGCATATGTAGAAATGATTTCAATGAATCAATTCCACACTCATGGTAAAAGAAATAGACCTGTGGCAGAGGAGTAAAATACTCACTGCCACACAAAACCCCCATAATTCCCTTTCTGTACCTGCACATACCTTGTGTAAACACCCAAATTTAAGTGACTCCTAAATGTGCTAAACCCAATTTAAATCGGAGGTTTTCTTTTAAAGTAATGGAATTGGGGTCATACACATAAAAATGACTTGCTGATGAAGTAAACTTCCTTTCTGTTATGTTCTATGTATGGATTGCTTCTCACACTATTGCCACATTTCAGCAACATGCAGACTGTAGGAAAGAAGATAAAAGGTAATAGATATTGGTTAGAATTCCCTCTTATTTTGTTGTTCTTTTATTATAAAATCTATTTGGGGTCTATATCCTTTGTGAGTTTTAGACATCAGATGAATTCTCTGCAACTGTTAAATCAAGATTGCTTCCACAAGACAGTAATTACCTGTAACTTCATCAGCACTCAAGTTGATAATGGAGATCAGTTTTCAGATAATTAATCAAATGCTGTTTTCTTTGCTTAGTTCATTTTTTTAACTGAACTATCAACAGGTTTTTACTTGCTGACATTTTAAAAAGCTCCCTAAAATTCAGCTATTGTAGGAAGTTTATGAAGCATAGTTTTGTTCCCCCCTTCCCCATTTCTGTCTCATGTTATTATGGCTAGATTATTACATTTCTGGTGAATCAGCCATCATATATGGCAGAAGTGCTCTTTGAGTTATTACTACCTTCACCTGTACAGAAGGTACAAAAATAAACTTTAAAGCTTATTTTGAGCATATTAACAGCTCTCTGTGCAAAGGGTACGATTTTCTGAGAACGTCATAGTCAAAGTCATAGCATTACAATGTGTAATCTACTGTAGCTTTAAAGGTACTAATTCCTATACCCTCTTATAGTGGCTTATATAATTAGGATAAAAATTCCAATGGCATTCAGCTACATATGAAACATTTTACTAAAATCTGGGGCTGTTACTTATGATTTTATGCCTACCATAATAAGAATAAGATGTCATATAATGGAAAATCATTACCGCCCCATTTTCAGGGGAGGGGGCTGTATCACTGATAGATTTGGCAAGGCCTTAGGCAGGATGTCTTTCTCCTCACCACTACTTCAGGCTTTTCACTTTCTCTCCTTCTTCTGCTTTGCTTTCCATGTCTCCCCCTACCCTGGTATTAGAATGGGAATATGCAGATCCCCCTCCCTCCCTCCTTCCTTCCTTTTGTTTTACAGAGGTCATTGAACAGAATGCCTAACAATAACCTCTGTAAAATGTTTTGGATAAAATCATATAAAAGGAACTGTTTGCTCCTTTCCCCATTGCTTGGTAAAGGAAGGGGGAAGCCCATGACATGACACTGGAACATGCCCCTGAGATCTGAATTCTGCCAGATCATGTACAGAACTTAGTTCTAATTCACTTGTCCTTAAAAGAAAGTCAGATAAACATGTGAAATGAGGATATGGGTTGGTCCCCCACAATGGCATTTTCATCAGCACGGAGGGTAATGGAGGATTTTCTCAATGGAGCAGCTGCAGTAGCTACGGAGACTCAAGCAGTTTTGAATGTTGGCATATCCTGAGCTCAGGAGGATCTCCTGTTCTGAATATTGCCTTCCACTTAGAGGAAAAAAAAAATAGAAATAGAAGGTTCAGGGCTAGCATGCTTCCCTTTTTCACACATCTATTTCATTCACTTTTAGTACATGTGAACAGGACATCCTGTATAGAATTTGGGAAGGAAGAAAAATAAAAAGACCCAATTGCTCCCTGTCTGGTTAGCCTCATTCATGCCTTCCCCTGGGGTTTGGTGGTGCAGCACTGTTTCCCAAGCTTGTTACTTATAGTTGAGCATGCAGTAGGAGCAAACCTCCAGAAAGTTGTGCTCACCATTTTCATTGCCCAGATTGTCTCGAGGGCCCACAGCTTACCAAGAGATAAACTGTATGTGACAGGTAACCTGCCAGTGGAACTGAAATAATGTTAGTTTTCAAGAGACAGGCAGAATTCAGACAGTCTTTCATGTCTGAGAAAAAGATTCAGTTCTTCAAGAAAACCTCCAGTTTATGAGTGTGGGATATTGTGCTCCTGTATCCATGCAGCAATCAAGATGTTTTACAGCAGCCATTCTCACCCCTTTTTTGGCCATAACCATGAACACAATATGAAAGAAATATAGGCTGAATCAGGGTCGCATAAGTTGCATAACGAACCTTGAAAGTTTATGAAGAATCATTTCCAGTCTGTGCCTCCCCTTCAAATATGCCAGGGCCTCCCAGTGGACCATATGCCCCCCATTGAGAATGGCTGGTTTACAGGATACCCTCTTGTACTCACTGTCATTCACAAAGAGACACCAAGCAGGGGAAAGATCTCATAACCTGACTCCTTGTTTCATCAGTTAACCACTTCTCATCCAAACATAAAGCAATTGTTAGGGCTGTTTTTCAACAAGTTCAAGCAAGATAGTTTTTTTCTCTTCAATTTATATGATCGATTTTACATCTGGAATTGTCTGGGGCTGCCTATTTCTGAATGAGGGGGTAAAACAGATTTACTTTAAAAAAATCAGAACTCGAAAACCATTTTTCCAAACTTTCACGAGTGTACCACAGAACAAGAGCAGACTGTGCCATATTTGGTGCTGATCCAAAGCCCAGTTTCAAAGTTTTATTTTTTTGTCTGCCTCCATTTTTAGAATGGTCTTGTAAGATGTTGATTTGTACTGCTGCACAGTATCTCCTGCAGCAAAAGAACAACATTCTGATGTCCTAAAGACTGAATTTGCAAATGTATCAGTAGGGTGAGAAGCTCCTGCTGTGATAATCACACACAATCAGCATGGAAAGAATCCTTTCTTCTCCTATGGGTTATCTGTATCTATGGAGATTGTGAAATGAAGATAGTGAGCATGATTATATGGAGCTGTATCCTATATCATGACTGTAAGCTATTATGTTTTTTTTAAAGGAAAGAAACAGTAGACATTTCTTTATTGTTTGGGGACCTTCCATCCTGCAGGTTCCTGGATGTATCCCATGTGGTTTGGTCTTAATTGCACTGTTGGCTGGGGCTTCAAAGAAGAAACAAAAGAGAGGCCAGTGATTTCATATTTTCAGCTGAAAAGGGTCCACAACCCAGTTGTCAAGAATGAAGGTCTATGAATTTATAGGCTGCGTTCAGACATAATCAGAACAACTGATTTTACATTTTGAAAAACGTACATTTTTGACATGAAGAATTGTTAGCCTGTAATTTAATACAAAATAAAATCTGTATGCATATATGATTTCCCCCATGAACACTGGCTGTCTCCTAGTATGAAATGTAGAGGTGGTGGTAAATTAACTACTCTAGCATATCAATGTCTTTTAATTGTTTTAATATTGAGAAAAAAAAATGCTTATTGACCTCAAAGAATCTTGTAGTATGAGCTGAATCTATTGGAGTGGAAAACAGTCTCTTGTAATCAATGATCTCTGTTTTGAAGAATGCTTCTAATTGCTATGAGCAGTTTTACTTTGACCTAATTAAGAATTGGTTTAGAACCCAACATCTATGACTGGATTTAATCTGATGACCCTTCCGTTTACATATGGTTAGAAGTTTAAATTCAATAACATCTTCAGAAGTACCCAGTTAGTGCTGGGAATGCTAGCAAATCTGAGAAAGATAAAATATGATAGGTGAAGCCATGTAGTGGGAGATATCATGCATGTTTAAAAAATCTTAGCCTAAATCCAAAGGTTTCAGTAATTGCCATAATGTAAGATCTGATGCACTAGCGGAACTGAATTTCGAGAGTTGTTCCAACTAATTAGGAAGGAATGCAGCTCATTTTTCATTGCATAAGTAGTTGTTCAAGGAATAACTTGTATTACTGCTTGTGCAATATTTAAATTCAGTGCAACTACACTAGTAGAGTTTTTCACTCTCCTGGTGTCACATTGAATTGAGGCCATCCTTTCACCTTTATGCATATAATAATCAACCATACATATAAATGAAAATATTTGCCATTCAGATAGAATGTAATTAGAAACCTAAGCTTTTTTTTTTAAAAAAAAATAGATTAACATGTAAGGGAATGATGGGATTCTCAACATTATATGCTTGCCCTATTACTACAATAAAAATAGTAATGATCTAGTTATTTTATTTTGGTGAGCTAACGTTCTCTGTGGAAAAAAAATCACAGTTTTGTTGCCTATGTCACAAGGCAGAGGCAATGACTAAGAAACACTTTGATTTCAAAATGGAAGTTCTGTTTGCAGCCACGAGTAATGCCAAGGCTGATAAAAAGGCAGCAAGTGAGATGTTGAACAAAATGGTGCAACATATGCTCACTGCTACCTGCAGAGAAATAGCAGCCAACCATGCCTTGCTTCTTTCTGCCATCAGTCAGCTTTCAAAAATTTCAGTCTGGTATCTGAACACTTAAACATAAAACCAATTGTTAGTCCCAATAGGGTATATAATAATAATTGTGTGCCATCAAGTCAATTCTGACTTACGGTGACCCTTCTCAGGGTTTTCCAGGTAGAGAATACTCAGAAGTGATTCATCATTCCACTCTTCTGGGGGTGTCCTGGGACTGTGCAGCTTGCCCAGGGCCATGCAGGCTGACTCTACTCATTCCAGCCAGCTCAACTAGAGTATACCCAATGGAATTTAGGGAAGTGTTGGCCTACCTCTCAGTATTTGATTCAATGGATCTAGTCTAGCTGGGGAAAGCAATTGGATCTGGCCTTAACATTTTTGATGAGCCAAAAAACAAACAGTGTCTCTTACTCGTTTTGAGAGAGATAAACATTAACGCATTCTGATGAGTGGAAGTGGGGGCCTTTGCTATACCTGCATTTGCAGCCCTGTTTAGTAGTGTAACTTCAAAGATGTAGTGGCTCTGGGGATTAGGATTAAAGGCAACTCTCCTGATGACAGAATCTCTTTTGCTGGCTAATCTCAAAGATCTACTGCCATAGCAATCTGCCAGCAGAATTGCTCTGTTAGCTAATAGCTGCCCACAAAGCAACCAAAAAAGAAGAAGAAGAAAAAAAAGGGGGGGGGGACAACAAAGACACAGTTCTGTCAGATTCAAACATGCTTCATCATTGACACAGCCAAAATGCCAGCACAGAGTTTGATGAGGACAAGGGCAGTCCTAAGTACTTTTGCAAAACCCCTAGGCTGGGAGGGGTTTGGATTTAACATAGTTACAGTTGGTTGGGCTTTGGATCAGCTTCCCCTTGCACTTCTTGGCCACAAGGGTCTATTTTTTGTGACATTACCAAGATTTTCAGCTAGGCCTTGGGTCCTCATTCTGAAATTTCAGGGGAAAGGATGCTGCTGACCTGGCAACTCTATTAACTAGTGTCAGGAATGTGCTCCTAAATAAAAACCAATCAAGACCCCAAGACCCTTGCTAACCTAATCATTGGACCTTTTTTCACTATGAGTACAGTCCTTCTATTCGGTCTGTTGAGGCTTGCTGTTCAGTAAACAAAAGACTAGTGTGGGGAACAGACATATTTTTTGGGACTCTGGCTCATTCACGCAGTGTGCTATTCTGCTACAAAGCAGGGATGGGCAAAGGCTCTCTAGATGTCATTGGAGTGCCGTTCCCACCAGTACTAGCTGGAATAGACCATGGGGAGGAATACTGGGCAGTCCAAGGACATCTGAACTACTGTATTTTGCTCAATCCTGCTGCGAACATTAATGTTTCAGCACTGCTAGAGAACATAACTTGATTTTTCCTAAAGCTTGTTTTCAGGGCATATAGTAAATACGACTCATTGGTCAGAATCCTGTTGATATTTGCCTAAGGTTTTTGGTAACTTGCTAATTGTGGCCAATTGACAATGTGCCAGGGTGCATCGTGTTTGCACATTTGGATGAACAACAAGGCTTGTTTTTGAGACATGCCCAGCACTTTGTAATAGAGGAAACTGGAAATAGAGTTCAGTATTACCCCACTCCCTATATCACTCTTCTATAGATTAAAATATTGATTAGAGATGGGGGTATTCGTATTCGTATACGAATACAAATATCCCTGTGCAGCTGGAGTTAACAAGGGTACAGCCCCTGGGGCCGGACCATCCACTCATGTATCCGGCAGTGGTGGCGGCCCCTGTCTTCCTTCCAATCGCTCCAGAGCACCGCTTGGCTAGCCACTCAGCAGCCTTGCAGGGAGACTTGTCCTCTCTCCCTCTGCCAGGAGTGGCTAGCTGACTGGGAAGAGAGTGCACTCCGGGAGTGATTGGAAGGATAAGCGGGGCCGCTGGAAGTGAGTGGACGGTCCGACCCCAGTGGCTGGACCCTCATTAACTCCAGCTGCGCGAAGATATTTGTAGTCGAATACGAATACCCCCATCTCTAATATTGATCTTTAACCAATGTAATAAGGTGTTTCTTATTTTGCTTAATTCATAAGAAACTAGTTTAGGTGACATATTCTGTAAATGCTTGACTTTTGGCTTAGTTAGGAGGGAGGCACTGAGCTGAGTTTCTGAAGGTCTGTTCTTCAGAGGAACTCAAGGGACAATTTTATTGTTCTTCTTGTTGTTATACACACAGGTTCAAAGGCAGGGATGTACACATTCATTGAGTGTCTGAGAAACAATAACTTACCAGGAAGCATACAGCAGAGAAGACAGAAAGGGAATCGCATGTTACACTGGCAAAAACTCAAGATAACTGAGGGGCAATAAATGTATTTCTACAGAATAGGTATTTAGATTATGATTGGTGATTAAGTGTATGGCTTATCCACATGGAAGCAAAAGTATCTGGTTCAATACTACTCCTTTCTGTTTTTTTCCCTAATGACCAAATGATGCAAGGCTTAATTCAATCAGATTAATGCTTTCCCCATTGCCTTCTCTGTGTGTGTTTTTTTTTTAATATCTCAAGGCGGCTTGTTATTATTTTGAACCAGGCTTTGTTTCGGGGGAAGGGTCTTGGCACTACAGCAACTCCTATGCAGAATTCATTTCCAGTTTAATCACAGAATCATAGAATAGTGAAGTTGGAAGGGGCTTATAAGGCCATCAAGTCCAACCCCCTAATTGATTCTTTATTGGGGACTCCAGAGATGAAGCTGCAGTACAGAAGGAATGTACAAGGATTCTTTTTTAGGGGAAGCCATTTTTAGGGACCAACCTGTTGCAGTGCAGCATAGATGCCAATACTGGTAAATATTGGTCCCCTTTGGGAGACACCATGCCTAACCGTACTCATTTGCTGAGACATGCTACCAATCTGGACAAGCCCTATGATTAGGATTGGTGGTCCTATGTTAGATAATTATGCATGATGCCCATATAATGGAATGGATGTGCACTTGACAGGTGCCAGTTCTCTCAGTACTGAGCTGGACTCAATGCATTGATTTTATTTAGAAAGAACTTTTGCATAGCATAATTTTTTTTAATTGTTTAAGACTCTGATCTAAGACCCAACACTTGTCAATCACCTACAATTAACTGCAGCAAATTATGCAAACCTTATATGAACACTAATTGAATTCTGTCTGGTAACACCAGCACCACCACCAATATCGCTCTCTCATCTTTTTGAAAAGATATTTTATGAGATATTTATAATATGGGCATTGTGAGGCAAAAAATGACTTGAGCTGCCAGCAGACCATCAGATGCAATTATTGCACATTTAGAGTAGTGTGCCTTGAGAAAATAATTTCCAAATAACTAGCAATTTAACCTGTGCAAATCACTTCGGCAGCACTGACAGGGATGTATAATGGGCAGCAATGGATATCATAACAATGTTAGTTTTACTAAACTAAATGACAGTGAAATTGGATAGTATTCCCTTCTTATGGAATGAAATTGTATAGGTTTGGGCTGAAAATTAAGGCTTACATCAAAAAGTTCATAATCTTACTGAGCTATTTTGCTGATCTTTGATCACATACATCTACTAAGTGCTTTAAGTTTCATTTGTCTTTTTTACATTGGCAAGATCACGTATATGCTTGCTAAACTATTTAACTCATCACATATTAGGAGAAAGCACTTTATTTTATTTTTTTAAAATAAAAAAATATTGTCCTTTTAAAAAAAATACAATATTACATGTCTAGATGACTTTGTATCTTTTCAGCTAGATGTAAGAATGCACCACCCATACATGTTTATCATTTGATGGCAGCATAATAAATAATGACTTCAAAGGGTTGCATAGAAAACATTAGGAGCTGCTTTATGGCCATCTAGCCCAGAGGTCTTGGGGGACCTCTTCAAGGCTCTTAATCTGAAAATCACCAGTCATGGAAGCCTTCAGGAACAGAAACTGAAATTTGTTGGCCAAAAACCCTTGGTAGTAGTTTGGGGTAGCTGTTTTACACACTGGGCAAAGAAAGAAGAGTTGTATTTAATGTAATTTAAGTAAAAATTCCAAACAAAGTGTAATGGCTTTGAAATATACAGTAAGGACACATGACAACCTGACAAGCTCTTAAGAGTATATACAGTATGAGCAAGCAGTGGGCATGACAAGAAAGTTTAGGACTGCCTTTGGACCTGTGCAGGACCCACAGCTTAGAAAATTACATTTTTGGATGAAGCTCCCAAATTCCTCCACCCTGGGCCAGCTCTGTCATGAGGCACAGTCAGGCACTTGGTTTCATGTGGTAGAACATGAGTGGTGAATGCTCCATTCCCCCTGCCCCTAACAGGAGGGCCCATATGCGCCTGAATACAAGGAAGTGAGGAAAGCAATGCTTCCACTCCTTTTCCTGAGGTAAGATGGTGAGGGTCAGCAGGGAAATGGTTGACTTGGAAAAAAGTTGAGAAGTACCAGCAAGAGCAATGGTCAATGACAGGGGGCAGCTGCTGAAACCACCTGTGTATGTCACTTTCTCCCACCACTGGAAGAGGACAACTTGACCACAAGCCTGCCATGAAAAGCTAGCTGTGTACAGAGCCAACTGTTTCTTCAGTGCTGGCCTCACCACAGCCAAGAGTGTGGGCCAACTGCTGTGCTAAACAAACACTGTATGATACAGACAAGCCAGACAACCAGGTCATACAACAACCCTAGCTATGAAGTAATTCAAAGGCTCTTGGATATTTTACAAATCACCATGCAGCCTTGAACACACCAATCTCATCTGAGACTGGAACTTAAGCAGGACCTAAGCCTCATTAGTATGTGGATGGGAGACCACCAAATAATACTAGAAACCTCCAGATATGTAGAGCTAGAAAAGCATCCTACCTGAAATCCTGGAGAGTTGCTGCTGGTCAGCGTTCATAATACTGGGAAGAATGGACCAATGTTGTGATTCAGAATAAGGCTAGCTTCCTATGTTCCCAAGTCTGAAATGTAAGGCATTGGGAAATTAGACAGTGGACTACTGTGAGTATGGAAATAAAACATTCTGCAGCCCACACAGCTGTGATTAGAAGTCTTGTGAAAGAGCTGGGGTTGGGTGACTAGGAAGAGCATTCACAAAACAGGCTTGCAATGCCAAGGGGGCAGAGCAATATCCTCAGATTAACGCCATGGTCACACCAACAAAATGTTTTCCAGTTCTCCCCCTTTGATTTTGCAATTTAAGTTTGTGGTCATATGATGCACGGCCATTGGCAAATCATTTACCTGGCAAGCATGCTAATTGCAGATCATTTCTCACTTGGCCAAAGGCTTCTACTTTTTTGTTGTGGACCTTTAAAAAAATGTTGTACTGATGTGTGTGTGAATAATCTTATCGCAACTTTGTTGAACAACTGTCACCATGCATGTCCTTTAAAAACATTCTGTCAAACGGTCTCAACAAGAAGCTCTAGGTGCTTATTGAATTGGAAGGAAATGACCCGGTAACCCAAAAACACATTGGGATGCACATCCTGGCAGAAATGCCACGTGACCTCAAAGCACAACAGGAACGTGATTAGAAGTTGCATAACCATGAGACATTTCGCTGGTGTGACCATTGCCTAAACTTGGTCAAGACAGAATTCAACTGACCAGATGGGCGGGATATAAATACAATAAAATAAATAAATAAATAAATTCGACAATGTTTCAGAAAGCCTGTCCACTAGCTGTCAGTGTCTGTGCCGATTGAAAGCAGCCCTTGGAGTGATTTAGTTCATTGACTGGCAACATCACAAACTGGCCCATAATGAATTACGGGTAGTCTCTAAAAACCTGAAGCAAACGATTGTTATTGGCAGAGTCCGAATGACTTAAGGGTGTAATTTCATCAGTACACTCCAAGCTCTTAAAATTGAAACTGCAACAGAGATGACATGATTTAAGTGTAAGCTAACTCAGGATGGTTAAAAGAATAGAATGGATGTTTTCAGAATCTGGCTAGTTCAAAGAGGAATGTACCAATGCTTATACTGTAAACTGCTTCTTAAAAGCCCATGGTGGTGTGAGTGGCTGTAATGTGATGAATGAGATGATCTTTAAGATATGATCACAGCTGTGTGGGAGTCACTTCTTCCCAGAACTGGAAATGTCCTAAGCCGGGAGCCAATTCTGTGGAAAGCACTCATGTTAATGATCATTTAGATATTCTGCAAGCCATGAGGAAGCTGCCCATACTTCGGCAGCTTCTGCAGAAATGAGATAACATATAAAGTGCACATATGATACTACATGACAAGGAATCTGATCTAATATCAACAGAACTCTTTGCATTACATTAGCCAAAATCCAGTAATAGGTCGCATTGAATCAGTTGAACCTATGAAGGAGTTCACTCAACAAATTCCCGTTGGTTCAATGGATCTACTCTAGCTGTGACTTACTACTTGATTTCAGTCATTGTATTTAAAGCAGGAAAAATAGTTCAGGTCTCAAAAAGGTAATATAAAATAACAACAGCACCCCTTAGCGTACTCCCTTCAAGAGTTCAAAGTATTTCACATACACCATCTAGGTATAATCCCAGCAGCAACACTGTGAGGTGAGTTAGCATTAGCACTCCCCATATTGGAGCTAGTTATGTGAGAATCTTTCCCATTTCAATCTTGCTGAGTCTGTCTGCATTGCATCTGCATTTTCTTCTCACCTTTCTTATCGGGTTGTGAGAGTTGATGTTTTCTTCATAGAATGAAATTTGTGACCACATCTAATGTGTTTTCCTAAAGTGCACATTTATTTGTGCATTTTACTGAGTTTACACAACTTTCTGTTGTTGATTAATCTTCCAATTATCTGCATTTTAGCCACTTGAATTCTATAATACACTTACTGGTTTGGGCACACTTGATTTATTGGAAGCATCTTGTTAGCCTCAAAATGTGCAAATTTGTTTTGAAAGATGCATTTCTTCTCATGAGTCTCAAATGGTGTGAAAATGCTCTTTGCATTGAACCTTTTGAACCCCAACAAATTATTTTCCGTCCCTAATTATAGCTAGCTGGACAAGTTAAAAAATAATGCCACCTAGTGAGTTAATACCAGAGGCATGATTTGGAGAGGGGCAATCCTTAAGTACAGCATAGTGTCTCAGACATCACCAATTGCCATCTTCAAATATTATCATCATGGTTCTATGTAGTAATGTTTGGTAGAAGGTGTGACCTAAAATTTATCATTTCTTTGCCTCCACTTAGTTCCTCAGCTGCTTCTTGCAGATGATGAGGAACTGGGGAATTGTTGGCATCACACTACGTCACAGGTAGGCAACGCAGAAATCTCCAGATGTGCTTGGGCTGCAGCTCCTAACATTCTTCACCATTGGTTATACTGGTTTCAGCTGATGGAAATTACAGTCCAGCTGTGACTGGAGGACTCTACTAAATGGGCCCTAATCCATCCCAGCCTGCCCCTGTGCTATGTTTTGTTGTTGTTGTTAAAAATTACTATGGATCCAGATTGGTCCCTGTGTTATGCACCCATTGTCGTGTGCAGTGAAGCTCTAAATGAATAAGGATGAGAAAACCTGTTAAATTTGTGTAACACTTTAAAGTTGTATGGGGATATTTGCCTACTGTTGATGAACCTTGCAAACATAACTTCACAAAATGAGTCTTTTCTTATATAACAGTTATATAACAGACAACACGAGCAATTATAACAACAACAAAATGCTACAATTTGTGCATCCAAGTCCTAGGCAATAGCACCGATACCCAAGTTGCTTGTAGAATTGCAGAGTTCAAGTGTCTCTTTGAATTCAAATTCAGATAGAAATTCAAGACATCTTCCTCAACTGGTTTGGGTGTCCATAACAGAGAAGAATCAGCTCCACATGTAGAATCTTCCAAACCCTAAAATAAAATATCAGTTCACTTATATGCAATCTATGAATTCACAATGTGGATTCATCCCTTCAACACAAACATATAAGAAGCATAACTAGACCAAGTTGGCAAGGGCCTTTGCAGTCTAAGTGGTAGCAGCAGCTCTGGCCTCTTTGGTTTTCCTGCTCTTTCTGATTCAAATCTCTTACTCACAATCTTTCTTAGTGCCATCCCTTTGGGCTGAACCAATATTTCATAGGAGTTACATTTGTTCTTGCCTGTATTTGATTTTTTTCAACTTAAAATTCTTTCGGTCCTGAATATGAAGAAATACTGACAGATTTTGGTAGGCTTTGTACCCACTCAGGGCTTTGGCTCATCTGCCTGATAGTTTTGGCACACAAGTAGGAGGCAACTATGACAGGCCACACTACCCAACTGCATGGCTGTGGCCAAGAGGGAAGTGGCAAGAAATTCCCATTCTTTCCTTCTCACAGGGTTGCACCTGCCCAAATAAATCTAGGTCAGATGTCTTTTAGCCTTTGGCTTTGCCACATATTTTCTATACATTATTTCCCCCATGAGGTCTAATAAATGAGGCCCTAGCTGAATTCAGCTCTTGTTGTCTTGTTTCTTTCTTTCAGACTCATTCCGCAAATGAATGAACAGGTACAAAATTCTCACATATCTGCACTGCCAAAATTCAGTAAGATTGGATCCGCATAGAAACATTACCTTTTTGTTTTGGACATGACTGGCTGCAACTCAGCTTACACTCAAGAAGATGAGTGTGTTTGCACGGAGAAGAGTAGAGAGATGACTGCCATGGATTTCCTGGATAGTCCTTTACCCGCTGTGACATCTCTTGATCTTCCTTCAACCTTAGATAGTTATTCTTAGGGTTGTTGATGTCACCTCCTTCCTTCTCTTACTTTTATCCCTCCAAGGAGGGATAACATAACAATTTTGCCATTGTTCTCTAAAGATGAAAGGCGGAGCCATGGCTCCAGACATCTTCAACTGAGTTGGCTAAAACTAGGACTTCTATTACCTTTCCTGTCACAAGTGTACTTCTTGAATAAATACAGTCTTTCTTATTTTCTTAGAAAGAAGTGTGGCTGTGATTCCTTTACAAAGGGGAAACTGTGCCCAAGTCATCATTCTGAGTTTTTGAACTATTACTCCCAGAATGTCAGAGCCTTGCTTGTTGGTATATTTTGGGGACACACACACACAATTTCTGAGTCCTGTTTCAGATATTATCAGGATGGAAATGACCTGGTTGCCATGTAAGTGTAAAAGCTAAAAAAAGTCTGCCAGAAAAAAAGAAATGGTTAGCTAGTGACTTAGGTATCTGGTTGTGGAGCCAGAGGTTGGCATTTTGATTCCCCAGTGTGCCTCCTGAGAGGAATACCAGCCTGTGTAGCCTTGGGCAAGCTGCACAGCCCCAGGGTAACCCCAGAAGGCAGTAGCAAACTGTTTCTGAGTACTCTGTACTTGAAAACCCTGGAAATGATTATTTAACAACTTAACAACACAAAGAAGCAAACAAAGAAACACTGATTCAACACCCAACTCTATTTCCTCTTCCCTCTTTTTGCAGTGGATGTCATTCTGTCCCTCAAGATCTGCCTGGAGGTGGTTCTGGAATGGATGAGGGCCAACAGACTGAAATTGAATCCAGACAAGATGGAGGTCCTCTGGTTGGGGATTCCTGCTGTCTGTGGGTTGGAAGTCTCTCTTACCTTTGTGGGGGGGATCATGCTCTCTGCTAAGGATGAGGTTTGCCATTTGGGTGTTATTCTGGAATCTCAGATAGTGTCTATGGTCTGGTCTGCCTATTTTAATCTCAGGTGGATCACACAACTGCACCCCTACCTTGACACCAGGTCCTTCATCACACTGGTCCATGCCCTGGTAATCTCAAGAATAGATTCCTGCAATGTGGGGCTGCCCTTGAGACTGATATGGAAGCTTCAGCAAGTCCTGAATACGGCAGCCAGGCTAATAATGAGAATAAATAAATTCCATCACATCTCCCTGATCCTGGCTGACCTACGCTGGCTACTTGTCTGCTTCAAGGTGTTGGTTCTATCATATACAGTGGACCCTCAACTTACAGACGGCTCGACCTGCAGACTTTTCGAGTTACAGACTTCTCTGGCTGCAAAATTTAGGTTCGACTTGCGGCCGGAGAATTGACCTACAGACCGGAAAATCAAACAAAATGGACCAAAAACGGCCGGTTACGGATTAATCGGTTTTCAATGCATTGTAGGTCAATGGAGCCTCGACCTACAGACTTTTTGACCTGCAGCCACCGTTCCAATACGGATTAATTCCGTAAGTCGAGGGTCCACTGTAAAGCCCTAGATGGTTTGGGACCTTGTTATATGGCAGAATGCCTACTCCTAGCACGGACTGGCCACCCTACTCACTCCTCCCAGGCTGGACAGCTGAGGGCACCCTGAGGAGAGAATAAGGAACCGGGCCTTCTTGGTGGTTGTGCCTTGCCTCTGGAATGAACTGTCAACTGTAATTCACCTGGCCTCCTCCTTGGCATCTTTTAAGAAATATTTAAAAACACATCTGTTTCTACAGGCTTTTCAAAACCCTGCCAACTTAAGAATTTGTTGACTCTCAGCCTCTTATCTATAACTGCCATTTTTAACCTTGATTAATTTTGTTTTGAGTTTAATTTTATTAATTAATGTAATCTATTTTAACTGTTTTTATGCTCTTTGACTGCTTGTAAATTGCCCAGAGTGGCCATTGGTCAGATGGGTGGTGTATAAACCAAATGAATGAACGAACGAATGAACGAACGAACGAACGAACGAATGAATGAATGGATGGATGGATGGATGAATGCTTAAACATATTGCTAGGTTATATTGTGGAGAATTTGGTGGTATTACAACTGAAGGCGATATATGTTTGGATTATGCTTGGCCTAACATAGAACAGAACCACTGAAAGCAATGGGATTCGACACAATGATGACCCACATTTCACCGATTTCAGTGCATCTACTATAAGCATGGTAATGTCTGAATTCAGCTCATTGTGCATAGATGCTTTTCCCACTAGCAGCTAACACATTGTCTTGCATAACTACCTGCTCAGTCAATGAATCCTAACCTAATTTCAAAGAAATATTTTACCACTAAGTCTTAACCAATGCTTATTTCTTCATTTAAATTTCCCCATTCCCTGTTGTGAGAACAAAACTGACAAATAGCAATCAACACTTAAGATAGTATTGACCTCTGACATAGAAATTTCCCCCCCAAATCATTACAACGACTAAAGAAACCTGCTCACTGTAATTATGTCCTTGCAGAAACTTTTTAAGCTTTCTGTGTCATTATTGAACCACTAAGCCAAACAACTATTTTATTTTTCTCTCTTCTCCAATAATGGCATTGATTTTCTCAAATAAAACAATCAATCACTCCTCAATTTGCACCAAAGTGGAAAAAACTATTATCCTAGTACAACCTCAGGTTCAGAATTGCACAGCTTGATTCCATTTCAAAGGGCATGGCTCCCTGTATGTGTGTTTAAGTGTTTAGCTGGAAAAAAACAAGAAGGAAATATTTACTCTTTCACTTTCTGCTACTGATCTTCATCTGTATAATTAAGGATTTGATCATCATCAAGACTGATGTACTTAGCTTAGCATATCTCCAAAAGAAATTAAGATACTTTGCTATTCGATTTTAAAATTTATATTGTGAACACATGTATATAAGTATGTGAAGCCACCAAATGATTATTCAGGTATGTGTGACAGCTGTTGCTCAACATATGGTTTGCAGGGAGTGTACTGGATTTTGTGTGTGGTGATGTAAATTTTACAATGCTTTAATGATTGTATCATTTAAAAAAGAAGTTCCACAATGCATCAATAGTAAAATAAAAGGCAAAAACAACAGTCAGGTCAAGTACACTGAAAATCGGTGTAACATAATAATGATGTATTCCACTAAATTGAATGACAGTACCCACTAAAGCAGACTATAATGTGGAACATTTTTTTTGTTAACTCCATTAATACCTCATCCTTCCCCCAGTGAGTTCAAGATTATTATAACAATAATCCTGTATGGTACATCAAGCTGGGAGACTGTGACTGGTTCAAGGTCACCCAATGAATTTCACAGCTGGGTGAGGATTTGAGCCCAGATGTTGGGCTACTCCTCTCTTGAGTAACAGCCCAATACTTTAACAAGAGCACTGCATTGGCTAGAATCCTGTTGGTGATTTATGGTTGCATTGGAGAAATTGGTTACGTCTTGCAGGCAAATTGCCACTCTTCAACAAGGCACTGGTTGTGTCTCTGATTATGTGATTGGATGCATGTCCAGGAACTCAATCGGTACCACATTAATAAGTGATGTTTTCACCAAGGCTTACACAATGTCCCTTCTGTAAGCTTAGTCATCAATAGAACTGTGGCCACTGATTCTCTCTCATATTATTTGTGACTATCAAGTTCAATTCATTTCATTGGGCAAAATCCTGTTGGCATAATTTTGTGTTACCTGGATTGGGCACTGAAATCATGTAATTTAAGCTCATAGAAAGCTTCCTACCCACCCACACTTTTCAGGTCTGATGCTCCCTAAGGCTCCTTTTTGTCCTGGGGAAGATTTTGGGATCCTCAGAGTGGAAGGAGAGGAAGCCTTTAATAGTAGCAAATTGGTACTTATCCCAGTGGAGCTGATCTGACCATTATTTTTTTTTAACTGTTAGGAGTCCCCCATCTCAAGGCTCCCAAACACTTTCTCAAGGCAAAAGGAAGCCCTAGAGAACCTTGGAACCTGAAAGGGTGGGGCAGGAAGTTTTCCATGAGCTTCAATTAAATGTTTCCATTGCCAGATCCAGATTACACCAGTGCAAAGTACAGTGGTGCCTCGCAAGACGAAAGTAATCCGTTCCACGGTTAATGCCGTCTAGTGAAAATTTCGTCTTGCGAAGCGCGTTTTCCCATAGGAATGCATTGAAATTTAATTAATGCGTTCCTATGGGGAAAAAAAGTCAGAAACCCAAAAAAAAGTCAGCAAAAAGTCACTTACCAGGTAGAGTAGACTGAGCCCAGCTCCTCAGTGCCTTTGTAGCCCCAGAACAGCCGGAAAAAGAGTGCCAAACAGCGGAGAGTCAGCAACCAGCAGGGAGCCGGCAGCCATTTTGTGTTCGTCTCCGCTCCTGCCCCCCTCCCCGCCTCTCAGCTGATGGGCGCTGGGCCTGAGAGGCTTTTTCCTGCTAGGCAAGCCTCGCGCCAATCAGGTGCCCCCCTCTCCCCGCCTCTCAGCTGATTGGGGCTGGGTCTAAGGCTTCCTGAGGCTGGGTTTCTGACTTTTTTTTCCCCATAGGAACGCATTAATTAAATTTCAATGCATTCCTATGGGAAACGCGCCTTGCAAGACGAAAAATATCGCAAGACGGCCCGTCTTGCAAGGCACCAAAAATCTCTCAAGACCCTTTCGTCTTGTGAGTTTTTTGTCCTGCGAGGCATTCGTCTTGTGAGGCACCACTGTATAGGATTTTGTTCAATAGTTCTGCTGTGCTTAGGACCTACACTGGATTTAGTCCATATATGTATCTTTTAATCAATGGTTACTGGGCATATATTGTCATATGTAACCAATGCAGAGGAACTAGAGACCAAATTGCTAACATGCACTGGATTATGGAGAAAGCCAGAGAGTTCCAGAAAAACATCGACTTCTGCTTCATTGACTACGCAAAAGCCTTTGAATGTGTGGACCACAGCAAACTATGGTAAGTCCTTAAAGAAATGGGAGTGCCTGACCACCTTATCTATCTCCTGAGAAATCTATATGTGGGATAGGAAGCAACAGTTAGAAATGGATATGGAACAACTGATTGGTTCAAAATTGGGAAAGGAGTACGACAAGGCTGTACATTGTCTCCCTGCATATTTAACTTATATGCAGAATACATCATGCGAAAGGCTGGACTGGATGAATCTCAAGACGGAATTAAGATTGCCGGAAGAAATATCAACAACCTCCGATATGCAGATGATACCACTCTGATGGCAGAAAGTGAGGAGGAATTAAAGAACCTCTTAATGAGGGTGAAAGAGGAGAGCGCCAAAAATGGTCTGAAGCTCAACATCAAAAAAACTAAGATCATGGCCACTGGTCCCATCACCTCCTGGCAAATAGAAGGGGACGATATGGAGGCAGTGAAAGATTTTACTTTCTTGGGCTCCATGATCACTGCAGATAGTGACAGCAGCCACGAAATTAAAAGACACCTGCTTCTGGGGAGGAAAGCAATGACAAACCTAGACAGCATCTTAAAAAGCAGAGACATCACCTTGCCGACAAAGGTCCGCATAGTCAAAGCTATGGTTTTTCTAGTAGCGATGTATGGAAGTGAGAGCTGGACCATAAAGAAGGCTGACCGCCGAAGAATTGATGCTTTTGAATTGTGGTGCTGGAGGAGACTCTTGAGAGTCCCCTGGACTGCGAGGAGAACAAACCTATCCATTTTGAAGGAAATCAACCCTGAGTGCTCACTGGAAGGACAGATCCTGAAGCTGAGGCTCCAATACTTTGGCCATCTCATGAGAAGAGAAGACTCCCTGGAAAAGACCCTGATGTTGGGAAAGTGTGAGGGCAAGAGGAGAAGGGGACGACTGAGGACGAGATGGATGGACATTGTCACCGAAGCTACCAACATGAATTTGACCCAACTCCGGGAGGCAGTGGAAGACAGGAGGGCCTGGCGTGCTCTGGTCCATGGGGTCACGAAGAGTCGGACACGACTTAACGACTAAACAAAACCAATGCTATTTTCTCTTCCCTTTTCTCTTGGCAACTGATAACATTTCTCTAAAAAGAAGTATGAGTTGCTGGGAACATATACTTGAAGACCTGTTATTCACATAAGAAAGGGAGAGAGAGAGAGGGAGAGAGGGAGGGAAGCCAAGTATTCATAAATAAATCTGTGACCTCTCTGTTCAGTCTACTTGGATATGTTGGTCTCTCTGACTGTGCTCTTTCTATAATCTTAAAATCCACCTGTCTGTGGGGTATCCTGTATTTGCATCTCTTGTCTAGCTGCTACTGATAGGAATGGCATAAGATTCTTATGGAGAAGATGCTGATTTTTATTCAGAACAGAAATAGAATTTATCATTATTAGCCATTGTGGCATTTGCCCAGGTCATGAATAGACATGGGGGTATTTGTATTCGAATATCCCCGCACAGGTGGCGTGATTCTACGGAAGGACAAGCCTCGCTGCAAGGTTAAAGCGTGGCGAGCGGGTCGCGCGCTGTTTATCCATTGGTAGAATCGCGCAGTCTGCGCCCACGGTGGATTGGTGAGTGGCCCGTCCGGCCCCATGGGACTGGACTCTCATTAACACCACCTGTGCGGGGATATTCGTACAAATACGAATATCCCCATCTCTAGTCATGAATATTCATATGCTATTTGCATAGACCAATGGGAGTGCTGGAGGGGCGGGGTCACAAGGTATAAGAAACTCAGCAGCAGCAGGAGGAGTTTAGATAAGGTTTTGAGATAGAGAGATTTGGAATTTGGGCGGGAGAGTGGTGGTTGAGAGTGGATGTAGGAGAATGTTTTTTTAAGAGTTAACAACATTTCTTGTTCTGTCAACCCCTGTATCAATAAACAATTTCTATTTGGTTCTTTTAAAATGACATATGGCCCGGACCTCGATTATTAATAATAGGTATTGTTGATGTAATCAACTGGTGGCAGCTGAGGGGCACGTAGCGTGAGCTCCTAGTTTGGTGAAACAAGCAGGGGCCACGTGGGAATCGTGACAGCCATATTCCGCATTTCTTTATACCATTCTTCTATATTAAATTGGTTATTATTTTTCCAGTTCTTTGCAAATATCAGCCTTGCCACGGTACTCAATACTCGATAGGCATCCTTCAGTATCGAGAGACTATGGTAACGTGCTCTGTATGGAGGACTTGGAACAGCGTCTAGTGTTTCGATGCTGTATGCGAAGCTGGAGTGTCCTCTCCAGGGCACGAAGCCTGGGTAAAATAATATGGAGGATAGGCTGTTACCCAAGCAGCAAATCCCCCCTCTCCACGTCGCTGAAATAGTCCAATGGAAAGGCAAGAGCCAATACAACTGGTTCCAGTGACGTCGCAGGAGTTGCCAGAATGACACAAACTGCCTCCGGGACTCCGGCTCTGGATTTTGCCTCGAGGTTAACTCCTGAAGCCTTTTCCATCAGTAGATATAGCCACAAGGCAGTGGAGGTTTGAAATTGGAGTTTTCCTTCTCCTAGATGGGCTGCCTCCCAAGGCTGACAAGTCCCACCTACCCGGCCTGCTCCCCCACGGCATGGACGACGATGGCGGTGCCTCAGTGGGGGTTTGAAATCGGAGTTTTCCTTCTCCTAGATGGGCTGCCTCCCAAGGCTGACGAGTCCCACCTACCCGGCCTGCTCCCCCATGGCATGGACGACGATGGCGGCGCCTCAGTGGGGGTTTGAAATTGGAGTTTTCCTTCTCCTAGATGGGCTGCCTCCCAAGGCTGACGAGTCCCACCTACCCGGCCTGCTCCCCCACGGCATGGACGACGATGGCGGCGCCTCAGTGGGGGTTTGAAATCGGAGTTTTCCTTCTCCTAGATGGGCTGCCTCCTGTCATGAGTTCAGCCGAAGATCCAGAACCTGAGGGGTTAACTACAGCTGAGGAGAATGCTGAGCGATTAGAAGCACAGACAGCTGAATCACCAGATTCTCCTCCCCCAGTAGCCAGGGTGAGGGCTAGACTTCGGCAAAGACTTATGACGCAAAGGTCACAGGATCGTTGGAATGCTGCCCGCAGAAACATCAGGTCAGATAGTCCTGAGTTTTGACAGGATGAAAGGCTTCCAGCAGTTCAATGACTGTTTTCCTATATAATCAGCTCCCAGACGGCTGGGAAGCTCGTGGAAGCAACAAGTCAAATCTCTGACTTGCATCCACGCTCCTGACTACCTTGAACCTTGTTCTCTGGACCCTTGGCTTTGGACTCTGACCCCGGACTACATTGTGTGATTTGGCTTTGGACCCTGACCTCGGCTTATAGTTTGTGGTTTGGCTTTGGCATTTTGATATCGGCTCTGCATCCTCTGAACTTCTGATATTGGACTGACTTATCGGACTTTGCTCTTGAAACCTCCGAGAACGTGACACCTCCCAAGGCTGACGAGCCCCACCTACCCAGCCTGCTCCCCCACGGCATGGACGACGATGGCGGCGCCTCAGTGGGGGTTTGAAGTCGGAGTTTTCCTTCTCCTAGATGGGCTGCCTCCCAAGGCTGACGAGCCCCATCTACCCGGTCTGCTCCAAAGCAGTCATTGGAGACACTTGTACATCAATGCCCATTATTTCTGTAATCTTAAAGATCATTGACCATTCCATCTTTCTTATTTCAAAAGTCCACCACATATGTAAATAGGTGCCCTTTTCTTTTCCACATCTCCAATACAAGGACGGTACACTGTTATTTAACATATTCAATTTCACTGATGTTAGATACCATATTCAGAAGCTCAATTTTTAAGCTGTGAAATTAAGCTGTTTTTTGGTTTTGGGGAGACAATGGAGAGAGGCCTATACATTCAGATGATCAGTCGCAATCATGGGTAAACTGGCCCATGAACTGATTGCAGTTGTTTATGGAAAGAGATGACTTTTACTTTACATTTCAGAATTTGGATTTTGCAGACTCAGAAAATGGAAGTCTTTCTTCTTTTGTTCTCATCGGCATTAGGAACATTCCTTTTCTTTGGTGAAGAATAGTGCCAGTCAAACTTGATCATTGCTGCTGCTCATGTATTTGAATCTGAATGCTGCCATTGTTTCAAACGCAAGGTGAGGAATCATAAATTCTGGTATTAAGAAGGACGCTGAGAGAACAAGTGATGATATTTGCTGCTCCATTCATCTTGATGGAGAGCAGCAACTAAGCAGATACAGAAAGATAGGAGTGTTGAACTTGGCATAAATTCTGCAAACCCAAAGTGACAGCCAGACAGAAGCCCTAATTTAAGCCATTTCACTTCCCTCCCAAAGGTTCAAGTAAATCCCCAGTAGGCATCATTTTTCAAAGAAAAACCCACACTGCATACCCTGAGAGTGATTTAAAATGAAGTTTTGCAACACATATCCATACTCTTCCTTTAGCTTTTTCTCACAATTGGTTTTGACTGAACACGGCTGAGATTTCTGTCTCAGTATGGATGGCTCTGTTTGCTGTGCACTGGGTTGGGTGGGGCAGAAGCACTCCGGATTCCTTGGGGATTCACAGTCCCATTATCTTCCAGTTGCACAGACATGTACTTGGGTGCACATAGTTAATCTGAAACTCACATTTCTTCTAGGCATTTTGATTATTTTGTGGCTCCAGGCAATAGGTACCTAGAAAACATGTTGAAAAATAGCTCTGACAGTTGCTTTGTATTTGGGTGAGAAATAGTTGACTGAAGAAAAAAGGAGTCATGTTCTGAGATTTTTCCAGCTTAGTGTCTCTTTATGAATGGTAATGAGCACAAGAGGGTATCCTGTAGACTACCTTGACTACTGACATGGGTGTCATCAACATTCAGGCTGCCCTGTCTATGTAAAGTTATGGCATTCCTTTTCCTGCTGGTAATGTGGACATGATATTGCACAACAATATTGGGCCATTTCCTAGCATTGTGAATCATGGATAGAAAAGCACAAGATCCCACATTTATAAACCATTTTTTTTGTTAAAAAAATTGGAATATATGTATAAGCTTCAGCTGTGCTTCCCTTACTGCTGCTGAAGAAGATTTGAATGTACATTATATTTTTCATTGGTTGAATGTAAAGATGAGGAAATTTCCCAGTCTTGATTTTGTTGTTCTTTTCGGAATTTTACTGTATTTGCATTTTCCTCCTTTATTCACATTAGGCTGTGAGACCTTGTTTCTTCTTCCAACATTCAAATTCGTACACATATTTTAAACACATTTTCCTGATGTTCATCTTTATTCATGCATTTCTGCTATTAAGCATATTTATTTATTTAAATAATAAATATTTACACATTGAACAAAGTGTGTTTGTATGTATTTTGCCAATTGTACACCTTTTTAGCCATTCACATTTTAAAATATTTGCTTTTTTTACACCCTTTGTTTCTGTAAAACACCCACCAGTCTTGAAGCTTGCAAATGAATCGCAGTGAGTTTTTTTTAAAACTCAATTTGTGGAGGAAGGGTACTGAAAGGCTTATTTCTTCACTGTTGAATCCAACAATGTTGGCTTCCATCCTTCATTGAAGGTTATACTAGGGTTGCAAAATCATGTCATGAATGGCATCATCATCAGAACGGCAATTCTGCATACAGTTGTGCTTGATCTGTATTGAACTTTCCCACAGCTGTCATTTGGCAGACCCTTAGCTATATACACTCAAGGACAATATCTCAGGGTCACTGCCAAACTTCAGCGTCATAGCCTTCTAGGAACTGGGATGAATTCACTGCTAACTTAGAAAACGTACTGGCTGCCTAGTTGATTTGCTCCACCTTGTCACCATTGTGGTTCATCATTGCTCTTTCCTTAGTGTTTCCCTATCAGAAGAGATTTATCACATGTGCTCACAGGCTCTCTTCCTAGACCTTGAGATGCCTATTCCTAATTTTCAGGTTTATACCTATCCAGCCACACAAGTCCTCTTGTTAGTTTGCTTGTCCTCAGCTGACATGTTTTAGTTTGTTTTTAATATTTACATCCCATTCTGTTAGCAGAGTGGGCAGCTAAAAACATCATTAGAAATAATCCATGCAATGATATGCAGAAACCCAGTCAAAATCAGTAACAGCAGTATAGTTCCAACAGCAATGTTTGAAACAGCAAAGAGAAGTATCTGCATTGCCGCAGCGTCTCGCTTGTGTGGTCTGACCTTTTAGAAGATGACCTCAGCTTCTGCAAGGGGAAGTCTATGGGTGCAGCAGAGGTTTCCCCTCTCCACCCCCTGTACTCCCAAAAATCTTCTCACAAGAGTTGGGGTATTCTCAGAAAAGCCTTGGGATGTGATGCAGGCAATAGAGACTGATCTGTTAGGCCAGCTGGGGCACTACCCTACCACCACCAGCCTACTCCTGCCTACCACTTTTCCTCCAGTGTGTGCTTCAATGCAATTGCGCAGTAGTTCTTCCCTCCTGATGGCTCATCATCATACATCACAGAACCGGTCATGCAGGGGTTTAGGTATCTGCTGCAGAATCAGAGGTTGGGAGTTTGATTCCCCACTGTGCCTCCTTGTTAGGGGTTGGATTTGATCACCCATAAGTAGGGTTGCCAGACGTCCAGCAAAAGGAGGACATGTCCTCCTTTTTAGCCTAATGTCCTCCATCCGGCAGGCAAAGCTAAAACCCTTTAAAATGTCCAGCTTTTGTCTATGTGGCCTTCCTCCTCCTCCTCCTCCTCCTCGTCCTACCCGAGGAAAAACAGATGGTTTGGAACTAAGGGGACACCCTAATGAAGAATTATTTTGTAAGGGCGGAAGTGAACCCATCACGGAATCATGCCGTAGTCTTTTTTTTTTTAACGGGCGGACGTCCTGTGATCACAGGGCGCCTGTTTCATTCGTTGTCTCCCCGGTTGCTAGGAAGGAGGCTGATACCAGTTGCTCAGGTCAGGTAAGAAATGGGGAGGGGCAGCGGCGCTCTTTAGAGTTGGGCTTCCTCCTTCAGCAGCAGCCGTCGTGAACCAAAGGAGTGGTTCTGAAGAGAAGGGTGTCTTTCAGAGCTTGGGAACCTGTGGCCTTCCAGATGGTGTTGAAATCCAACACCCACTATGCCAACATTAAAGTAAATAAATAAAGTTTTTTCCAAAATCTGCTAATGGGGGACTGTAGAGCAACTTCTGGAGTGTCCAAGCAGGGAGATTGTATTTTTAAAGGAATATATTTTTGTGTAAGCTGGCAGCCTAATAATACCAGTTGCTGGAATTATAAAATAATAATTTTATAATAATAATAAATATATTTTTTAACATGACTGTTTCTTGGTCGGTTCACTAAGAGACATTTATTGGCAGCTATTGTAATAAAATTGTATTGATTGCGGGTTTAATCCGGAACGATTCAAATGAAACATTCAATACGTCCTCCTCTGTCCTCTTTTTTGTCTTTCTATGTCCTCCTTTTGCTGCCCATGTATCTGGCAACCCTACCCATAAGGTCCCTTCCAGCTCTGCAGTTGTAAGATGACGAGGACAATGGCCACGATTATATGTGCCTGATTATGCAGCCAGTGTTTTTGTTCGTTTGTTTGTTTTTTGCTTATATAATGTTTGATACAATTCATGGACTCTCAGTCACATTTAATCTTCCCATCTGTATGAAGAAAGTCATGCTAATCCACACCAGGCCCTGGCTGATCAAAAAAGTGATCAGGAAAATGACTATATAACACGGCAATATTGTGAATATGCATCTAAACCTGAAGATAACTTGGCAGTTCAGTTCAAAATTTGCCCTAGATTTCAGTTTCATCATGCAAATGGTCCAGGGCAAGTAAGTCCTTTAGTTGCCTTAGAACTGGAATCCTAACCTGGCTGGAGCCACAAAATATGCTAATTTGAATTGTTTATTGATTCAATCATAGCATGTTTTTCCTCCAGTGAGGTCAGGGCAGGATGCAAGGCTCCTTTCCTCTTTATCTCAACAAATATTAAGGTATGTCAAGTTAAGAGACAGAAAGAGAATGACTGACCCAACTGTCCAGTGAGTTCTGAGACTTAGTGGGGACTTCAGTCGTGATCCCCCAAGTCCCAGTCCAGTGCAGTAACTAACCAGTATACCACAATGCATCTTCTTTCTTCTCCTATGCTGGAAATGCCTGCAAGAAGCCTTGTGGTACAGTTGTAAAACTCCAGTATTGCAATCAAGACTCTGCACATGACCTGAGTTTGATCTCAACAGGCTCAGATAGCTGGCTCAAGGCTGACTCAGCCTGCCCTCCATCCAAGGTCGGTAAATCGAGTATTCAACTCAATGGAGGGGGGGCAATGTGTAGCCTGCATAATTAAATTGTAAACCACCCAGAGAGTGCTTTAAATGCTATGGGGTCGTATACAAGCAGCACAGTTTGCTTTTGCTTTTGCTTTATGTTTAGGTACACTGAGGCCAGGCCACATGGATAAGCATAGACTTGGATACACTGGAGTATTATTTGCCGGGGGCAGGATTATCCTGTAAATTTGGGAGAGATGAAGAGATGATTCTGGAATAATTTGGATGCTGAATCAGCTCATCCATTCCCTCTGCACTCTTGTCTAGTACTCCTCTCCAGAAACTCTTGGAAATAAGGTTATAGACTTGACCAGTCGAACTACTAGGATGAGCAGTACATACCTATTGGTGACTTTTCTCTTTCTACATAGCTCTTTACAACAGAATCTCACAATTATCTATAACCCACTAATTGAGTACTAACCACATATTTTCCTTTAATAATACAGTAATCCCTCAAGTCACAGGGTGAAGAACTGAATAAACATGCAATAGAAATACTTATATGATCTCTGCCTCATGTTCAGAAAAAAATGCATTATAAGAATCAAGAAAGAAAATACAGCTGTGCAAACACTAGAAGTAGAAATCAAATAGAATTTAGTTTGATGGTTCTTTGCATTTACTTTTGAATAAACTGGTGCAATCAATGGCACTGTCTAGATTATAGATGCTTTAGAAGAGATATAAAATTAGGATTTTTTTTAACAAAACCATTTTCTGTGAAAATAAACATCAGTGCCTTTGGGCATCTTACAAACTGGGTATATTTTGTGAATTTTTCAAGCTGCATTTTCTTTAGCTGATCAGAAAACAAAGCTGGTCTCTTGATAACCTTTTATCATGCAATGTCTTCAGTACACAAATACACTGGAAGGTAACTTCATGCTTTGATTTATTATTAGATATTGTAAACATAGAGCTTGTCTTGCAATAAATATTGCCAATTTTTTTTACTTTATTACAAGTTTCTTCCTCCATGTTTTGAGCAGCCGTCTATGGTTTCATATCCTTTTTCTAGTACAGAACAAATAATCTCTTCACATCTCACATGTTTTGGCTGAAAATAATAATCTCTCAATAGAAAATGCTAGCTTTCATAGGTTTGTTTATTTTTCAGTGATTTGCATTTCTCTTGACTCAGATATTGGTTCCAATATTCTGTTTTCCATTTTAATAATCTTTTGAGAACTTTAGAAGAGGTAGCTATGTTAGTCTGTGCTAGCATGTCAGGCAAAAACGAAACAGAAATGAAAAAAATAAAGAAGCGAAAAACATTGTTACACCTTAAAGACTAACTGCTATATTTTAATGTGAGCTTTCATGGAGAAATCCATATCTTCAGACATAGCTTTCAATGCTATGTTCCAATATAAAGTTCTCTAATAAGCATTTTGGATCCAGACATAGTTTGTTATCATTGAATTATCAGTGTGTGTGTGTGTGTGTGTGTGTGTGTGTAAAAGCCTCTTTTTTTTGGTGACACTTAAACTCATTCATCGTCCAAGTCTGTTATCTGTCCATTTCTGGTTTTCTATGAACAACCCATTCCTGAGAATGGAGAAACAATGTGAAAGGCCAGGTCATAGATGGAATGATACAGACAGGGCAGAAGAGCACCTGAAGCAGGCTACAGAGCAGGGTGTGTTATTTTTAGCTCCCCCTCCAATTTTCCCAGCCTCATAACAGGATACACTGACCCAAAAACCATGTGACTACCATGTGACTTTATTATTATTTTTTCTAAGGTTTTAATCATTTTCAATAGGAGTAGGGGTTGGAGTGTGGATACAGGGGAATAAGGAAGGGATGAGTAAGGATGGGGAAAGGGTAAAATTCCAGAGAGCGAAAGAGTATTCTTACATCTACTTACTTAATTATGCTGAAAAGGGAAATCACATAAGTAAACAATATAACACTTTTTCCAGAATATCTATTGTTACTACTCTCTCCATTCCTTTGGACCTTCTCATAGTTCTTTTATCTATACTTTCCAATCCATATTTCGGATCCAGTTATAAAACTGATCCCAGTTTTTGAGTCCTTTTTGAGATGATCTTTCATTTAATGCTTCTGTTTCTTTAAACTGATTTCAAAAATTCTGATCCAGTTCCCAATTTATTTCCATAGTGTAAGCACACCCTGGTACTCAGAAGGGCAGCAATGAAGGAATTAGAAAAGGTCTTCAAGTCTAGGCATTTGTCACTGGAGACCAAAGCCAAGATAATCCACGTTGTTGTATTCCCAATTATAATGCACAGGAGTGAAAGCTGGACAGTGAAGAAAGTTGACAGAAAAAAATGATTCATCTGAACTATGGTGCTGGAGGAGGGTTTTGTGAATACCCTGGACTAACAAGTGGGTTCTAGAGCGAATCAATCCTGAACTATCTGAACAGGCAAAAATGTTGAAGCTGAGGTTGTCTTTCTTTGGGCACATCACGAGAAGGCAAGAGTCACTGGAAAAGACAATAATGCTGGGAAATGTTGAAGGCAGCAGGAAAAGAGGAAGACCAAATGAGAGATGGATTGACCATATAAAGGAAGCTACAGCCTTGAGTTTACAAGCATGGAGGACAGGACATTTTGGAGATCTGTCTTTCATAGACTCACTATAAGTCAGAGGCAATTTGAGGGCATGTAACAAAAACAACATTAAAATAGGAAATTAAAAAATGGCTCAATGACAATAGAGAGGAAAGAATACCATTAGCAAGCTTGCTCTATTATTGAAAACAAATTATGTGCCTTTTATAAGGTGAGGCATATCAGCCTAACCTTATAAAAGGCATATGAACCCAGAAAGGTTGCTTGTTTAGAAATCTCTTTTCAGAATCATAAAATTTGTGTCTTAAAAAAATCACTGTTGGGCCCAACTTGCATACCGTTGTTGGTTAACAAGGGATAATTTTAGTGTGAGAGGTTTTCATTCATTTTCTAAAACTTGGTTTCTCATTAGCTATCAATTTCATATTATAAACCAATTTGCATCCTAATGTCTCTGAATTATGTTAATGTCTAAAATCACAAGAGCAAAGCAAGTGAAATGCAGAATATGCTGATTGCGATCTTTTGTGGTGGGTGGGAAAGGTATGTTTGCATAAGGAGGTATTTCAAATGTGAAGTTATGAAAGCTAATCTCTAACTACATTAATGACCTTATCACTCTAACTAAAACCTTTTTCTCCAAAGACCCTTATGATTGCCTTTGAAGGGTCATTGCACAGTGTGGTTTGTATATAATCTATAAACATTCACACCAGGATACCACTTTCTGTAAAAATGTCATTAATGAAATTACATGGGCTATTTTAAAGAGTAGATAATAATCATGGAAGCATGTCTGCATTCCATATGCCTCTTTTTCTTCTTGAGAGCTGAAACAGACACTAGAAAGTGTAATATGGGTTGGTTGTTGTGGGTTTTTCGGGCTCTTTGGCCGTGTTCTGAAGGTTGTTCTTCCTAACGTTTCGCCAGTCTCTGTGATACACAAATATTATGCAAATTAATATGCAAATTAATGTAATATGGGTTGCTAGAAAAGTTAGACAACCTTTCAATTTAGGATAATTTCATTCGGAAAGAAAGAAGGCAGTGTACAGTGTACAGAGTCGATGTTTGTGCAAATGCCCCTTCTCTAGCAGGATGATGGTTTCACATATCCATAAGCATCAAGTCTGCAGACTGTATTACTTCCTTCCTTCTTTCAGAATGAGATTATTTGAAGAATTTTATCAAGATTTTTTTAAAAAGTAGGGTCATGCGGCTGATTCAGCCAAATCCTGAAAGAAATCAGACTGATTCAGGCCCACCAAGATCGAAAACAAACCACCCCAGTTTGTTTGTGATCTTCCATTTAGCAATAGCAAACTTTTCAGGGTCCAACCCCCTCCCTGCCACCTTTCAAACCAATGTAACCAGTAGATTACAGTTTGGGGAAATTGTCTTATTCAGCTTGTGCGAACCAAACCTGTCCCCCCCCCCCCCTTTTCCTTCATACAGGATATTGAAGTCCTTCGGCTCTCCCAGGTCATTCTCTCCAAGCTGGTTGATCAAAATATAGAGATCTCCTCACCCAGCCACCTCTTTGCACACCATCTGTAAAAAAGCCTTCCATTTCCCTCCTTGGTGATCCAGCCAGCTGATAACACAGTGACATCTGTAGGCCCAAATGGGTGTTTGGCCCTGTTGATGTAGGCTCAATGCAAAATACTGTGGCCACAGATCCACACTGTCTAAACACAAAGCGGAAAAGAACAGAGAACTACTTGTGAGTTGTCACCCTTGGCCAAATATATGACTTGTAGACTTCCTTCTACCTATGGCCTTACTGTGGGCAGATGGAAATCTGAGCTGTGCCTTACAAATTGATACCTGGTGAGTGGCTCAAACAGATGGTCACCCCCCCCCCCTTGAGGTGCAGATGCAAATATTCTTCAAGTGCTGAAACAGGGCAAGGGTTCTCCAAGCCTGACCTGTGGAGAGTAAAGACCTTCCCAGCTGGTCCATTTTTTAATCTGCTAATGTAAATCCTCACAATTCTCCTGCATACTGAGATATCTTTGATTTGTCCCATATTGCTGCCACCACTACTTCTCTCTTGCCAAGAATGCTGGCAGAGTGGAATCCTCCCTCAGCATGGACCACAGAAAAACTGCTCATATAGTTTTGTGCCAGTGTAATGTCCTGACTGAATCCTGACCTGTATGCACATTCCACTGTTCATGTGCTAATTGCTATTGATAGCTATCGTCATGGCTCCTGACTCCTTTAGGTAAAGGTAAAGGTTCCCCTTGACAATTTGTCCAGTCGTGTCCGACTCTAGGGGGCGGTGCTCATCCCCGTTTCCAAGCCGTAGAGCCAGCATTTGTCTGTAGACAGTTTCCGTGGTCACGTGGCCAGTGCGACTAGACACGGAACGCCGTTATCTTCCCACTGTGGTGGTACCTATTTATCTACTCGCATTTTTACATGCTTTCGAACTGCTAGGTTGGCAGGAGCTGGGACAAGCGACGGGAGCTCACTCCGTCGCATGGATTCGATCTTACGACTGCTGGTCTTCCAACCTTGCAGCACAGAGGCTTCTGCGGTTTAACCCGCAGTGCCACCACATCCCTTTTCTGACTCCTTTATCCTTAATCTAAACTTGAGGCTAAATTTGGAAGCAAACAAGCATTTCATAGAGTTTCCTTCTCTTTCCCTCGAAGCCCTATCCCACATGGCTTTTGGAACTGTTCACTTTCACAAGAGGCTTCTCATGTATATCTGTGCACATGCACAGGTATTTGAGAAACACAAGACCCACGCCCTCTTTGGCGCTTGAAGTGACTTGTTTTCTAGTTTTGGAGCCTGACCTTACTATTTTCTCCACTCATATCTTTAATAGGCACCAGCTGGCATTGTATTTAAAGAATCCTCTTTTCTCCACTGAGTTTGGAGGATGACTATCCTCTGTGGTAGGTAGGACATTGAAGTCTAAGTGCAGTTGTAGACTGTCCAGTAATTGCCATCAAGAATGGGCATAATTGGTCCCTTTGGCTGGTCGTCTCTACAGGCTGTTCAGGGATTTCCTGAAGACAGACACTCACTCGTATGCTGAATCCTAGGGAAGGGGGTCTCAAAGGTGATTAAAGCTGATTCTTTCTTGAAGTGCCATGTCGGTTCTCTGGACAGATTAACACTGTCTGTTCTAGACTGACCAATGTTGCTGTTTCCGCTTGCTCTACTTTTGCTTTAAAATTAAACTAAAATGTGAGAGACACCAGAAGGGGACATTTCATCAATTCTTCTGAAGTGCAAGGGCATACATAGTGCAAATCGCAACTGCTCATTTCCTTTTCACTTTTGTATTGTACTGAAAGAGACCACGGAGTTGATGTCAGAAAAGAGTTGGATGATTTACACAGTGCTGAATGACAGTGACCATTCTGGTACCAGAAACGAAAGAGCAGGAGAGGAACAGGCTGAAAGAAATCACAAGAGAGCTGGACATAGCGTGGCACTGACTGTGGTGGTTTTTGTTTGCACTCAGAATCAGTTCAAATGACTGCAAAGGCTTAAACAGAGAAGGAGAATTTGGTCTGATCACACAAAAGCAATTGGTTTCTCCTTTTCCTGAGAGAGAAGGGGAAAGCCTATATATACATGCCTTTTTAAAAAATGGTATAATTTGAAATAAGGGGTCACACAAAATGAAGTTGGAGGTTGACAGTATCGATTCTGGCAAATGTCATCTCTAAAGGTGAAACTTGTTGCTTTTCTGAGAGAAAAGAAATACTGGATTTCCTGTTTACAGGAGAAAGAACGCATGGAAAACCCTGCAGTCTGGCAGGAATCCATCTCTTCCTCTTGTTGCAGTGTGTTAGGTACACACTGTCAGGGTGTGTTGTGGCCTGCCATGTTAGACCTGATGCAATGTGACAGGACAGTAAAATGGAATGGAAGGAATATTAAAATAGCACTGAGGCAAAGCAATCTCTTGTCAGAGCTTTTTCTTTATTATTGCCATTATTGTTTCAAGAAGCACAGAGCTCCAGTTCTGGTGGATAAGATATTTTGATAATCTAAACTGAAAATGCCTCCCTATGGTATCTGTCAAGACTGGAAGCTGTCCTAGAAATTCATAATGACATGCTGTTTTCTTTGAGAAAATAGGGCCTTCTGTGTAATAGGTTTGTATTACTCAATGCATTTTCGAATGAGTTTGTCAGTGATTGTTCACAGACTGCAAAGGACACCGATAGCAAGAGCTGTGGTCTCTCTCTCTCTCTCTCTCTCTCCCCGAATGTGCACAGGCTTTCTACTAGTGCACAAGAAATCCTGACCTCTTGAGATGGAGTAAAGGGACAGTTGGACTGAAAAACAGTTTCTAAAGAAATCCGAGAGCTTTCACTGTCAAGAGGACTATTAATATGACATGTCTGCATGCCATTAGCATGTTGGAAAGGGAGAAAACGGTATGCTGCCCCCCTCCCTGACCTCCAAATATTGAGTGGGTCCCTTTTGCTCAGCTCACTTACTGTATGTAGGCTCGAAATGCACCATTACATGTATAGAACCTACAAGTGAACAGATTTTATGTGTACAGTAGGTTATTGCTAGAATGCAGCTCCCATCACTCCTCACCATTAGTTACACTGGCTGGAGCTGACTTGAGTGGCAGTCTGAAAACATTCAAAGGGCCAGGAGTTCCCCATCCCTGGCATATAATTTCAGTGCATACCACCTAAGCAGTGTGTGGAAGTAGTACATAAGGCTACTGGATGTAATCCAGTGCTGTCTTCCACACATTGTTGTCCCCCTGAGATCCATTCCCTATACTGTATAGCACATATAGTATTTCATACAGAGAAGCACATTTTGGGAGTCTCATAGAAAACTAGGCAATGGGGGGGGGGAGCCACAACCTTTTCCCATCTCCCCCCTTGATGTGTTAGCATTCTACATGCAGCGATGTTTCAGATGGGGACATATTTAAAAAATAGACTCACTCTTAACCTGCAGTAGGAGTTAATATACATGGGATTATGAAAATATAGCTGAGCTTTCAGATCATCTGCTTGGAAGGCATGCTGGGGGAAGAAAGAAAAAAAAATACCTGTCCTTATGCAGGGAAAGGCATCCACATGACCAGACACACCAGCATCCTTTCTGCTTCTGTCCCTAACAGACATGATATTTTCTTATTAACTGTAGATCTGGCAAACGCCCTTTTGGAGAGCTCTTTATCAAAACAGTGAATGATACAAGCGTTAATAATGAATAAAACATATACACAATGAGCCAAAATGCACATGTACTTTATCGGCCCCTCTAATTAAGGTTTTTTCCCCCTCTTAAGGGTGAACCAGAAAAACAAACAACAGAACTTTTCGAAATCCAAATCCTCTCGGTAATTATTATACTGTTAGGCATTCACACCTCTCTCATACTCACAAAAGTTTTCCTTTTATTGTTTAGAGTCTAGGTTGCATAATTGGAAACAGTACACAATGTAAGAGCTGGGTTTCACTAAGTACTGGTTTCAATCAAAGAGGCAGCTTAGTTTTAGCTGCTTTAATATGACAGAACCATTTTGTTCTGAGCTGGTTTGCCAATATGTAATACTTTCAATTGTCTAAAAGAATAAAATAACCATAATTAGCTCTATAAAGTATTTCCATAGCCACAGATGGCATCGGTGGTGTAAGTTATTTCCATACTATTTTTTGCCCTAGTCATGTTCTCATTGTCCAGTCCATGTTACTGTGTAAAACTGAATGTTTAACCTACCTTCTATGTTAGTATTAGAGTGTAAGTCTGAGATGTCATTTAATATGTTTTGAATCGAGCCCCTTCTTTTTCCATCCTGAAAACTCATTTGCAAACATAAGATGGTTGCTGCTGCCTTCTGATGTGAGAGATGAAGTGATACCCCATGACTTTTTCCTGGGATGGACCAAGGAAATGCTGATGGAGACTGCATTTAGCACAGCCCTTAATTGCTTCTGTCTTGCCACTGAATGGAGGACATGACATTTAGCTATCTGTGCCTGGAAAGGAAAATGAATGAAGTATATGTTTTGAGTGCCTAGCTTGCTGCCCCCAACATGGATGGATGAGGTGGGACATGTGCAGCAATGAAAATCCCTCCATCAGAATAACTGAGGAGACTGTGAGTTTTGAAGAAGAATGACTTTTATCATCACCACCATGTGCTGTCAAGTCAATTTTGACTTATGGCAACCCTTTTCAGGGTTTTCCAGGTATAGAATACTAAGAAGTGGTTTACCATTCATCTTCTTCTGGGGGCCTCTTGGGACTGGGCAGCTTGCCCAAAGTCACACAGGCTGGATCTTCTCTCAGGAGGCACAGTGGGGAATTGAATTCCCAACCTCTGGCTCCAAAGCCAAATACTAAACCACTGAGCTATTAGTGATGACTGTAACAGTTTGTAAATTGATATATTCCACTTTTGGGGGGCGAGATGGAATTGCAGAGGATTCACTTTTTCTAGATAGGGGATTGTCCTCTGAAGGCATAGCCACATAGTGTAGCAGTGGCCTTAGATCCACTTTGAGACACCAAATCATTTTGAAATCCATGTGGCTTCAGTAGCAAGAAATACTTCCAACTTCGGTAATGTCCATCCCTTATGGAAAACCTTTCCAGGGTTTCCTTGGTATAAAGTATTCTCTTCTAGCATACTATGTAGCTTGCCCAAGGCCACATAGACTGCTTTTTCTTCTACAAGTCACAGTGGGGAATGAAACTCCTGACCCAGGTGCTCCATTTCACTGAGCTGTCTAGCCAGCACCTATGCTCTGGAATATCCTCCTTCCAGGTGTTTTGCAGAGTGATGTGTTTGAAAACACATCTTGTTTCTTATGTATCTCTTTTTCATTGATGTTGCCATACAGTTTGATGATCTATCTGTAATCTAAGAATAGGTTGTGTTTGTATTTTAAGTGCTTCTGCTATTGATTTTGTTTTTAAATGATTTTGTTGTTTTAACGATTTTTAACTTTGTGAACGATGCCAGCTATTATACACGGAGTAGCTTCAGAAGCTACAGCACCTACAACGGGATTTGTTATTTTTTTCCTATAAAACATAAATTATATACAAAAGTGGATGTTTGTTCTGTGGCTTTGAGGTGTAGGTAACTGTTTGAGTTTTTATAAAGTATCAGAAATGAAGAAAGTGAAATGCTTTGTGTTTGGCAGGTACTGTACTTAAAGTCCTCCTGTTCCTGAAAGCTCTCCAGGTATTCTTGCTTTAATATATACAGGATGAGCAGAGGTCCCAAGGCTAATTTTAAGTCTCAAGGATCTCTAACATCTACCTCAGCCTCCAAATTAAAAAGGAGGTTGGAACTGATGACCCTTTGGATCCCCTCCAGTCCTACAATTTTTTTGATTCTATGAAAACTAGGAGTTGCTCAATGTTCACTTCTGTTTTTGTAAAATTTGGGGAAAATATTTTTGGGGTGTGTGGGATGAGGCAAAACAATTAAGCTGTTGAAAAGCAAAATGGCACCTCCCAGCATTAGAAATAACACTTTTCGGACAAAACCCTTTATTTCTGAAGGAAGGACATTTTGAAGGGGCATAGTAGACAAGGACTGCAAAATAAAGCCCCCAGTGATCATACATAGCCAGCCAGCAACAGGACAGCCACCACTGTTTCTGTATCTCATTAAAACTCCAAACTTATTATCAAAAGGTCTTCAGCAGTCCTACAATGCAGTCTTCTACACACACAGAACTAAGGCCAGGGAAGCTTACTTCCAAATCAAAAGAGATCAGACTTGAGCTTTAAGTGTGAGCATGTTATTCTGATGTGAGAAGAAGCACACTGTGAAAAACTACTGCAGGATGACTAGCTAAGTACTAACTACCACTCAAGAGTTGCTGAGTGGAGTATAGATAAGTCGTGAATTTGACCAAAAAGTAGTGAATCTGACCTAACTGAGCATGATCAGTGTTTCCTGTCAGAACACTTTCAGTGCTGGTGGAAAGAATTGCTGCCTTATATTTAGTTTCAGACATGTTTTTCCTAACATCAGTGGTTTCTGGACATTGCAGATTACTTTGCTTTGTTTATAGTAATAAGAACAACTCTGTGGAAAATGTACAAATAATATAAAGTCACTTTGTCTTACATCATTAATTTGGTTTTCATCCATTGTGAGCTGAATTTGAAGTTAAATTATGTGTTTGATCATATTATTCACTGAGGCATTTTTAAATGCCTTTGGTAGAGCACTCCTTGGGATGAAAGAATTTACATATTTGCATTTTTAAAAGCTGGATACTGAAAAGATGAGCCATATTTTAAAACTAGGCAATTTGTATGAATGGCTGTGTAAAAAAATATAACTACTATTGTTTTACAGAACATTTTCAACCTTAATCTCAAACTAAACTTATTACGTACGGTATGATGTTTATGACAAAGTTGTGCAGGAGTCTATAAATGGATTTTTGCAGGTAAATAAATCAAGAAGCAAAGTGGAGACACACTATAATTGTGCTAGCAATTTCTTCTGCATATAGTACAAAGCTATGAAAATTACCCTTATTATGTGCCAAATAGATGACTTGTCAAAGACAAGTGTAAAATGCTTTTTAGGTGTGTAAAATGAATAAGTTTTTTTTGCAGTTGCATCAGAACTTTCTTATAATCAGAAAAGAAAGGTAAGAGATGAGTCCTTTGTATATTTGTAGATCCTTATGAGCTCAAAATTACAACTAAGCCAAACCTGGATGGGGGACGTCTTTGTGAAATGAGTGTGTGTGAGAGAGAAACAATTCCATATGACATAGGAGAGTGACTCTTATTGTTGGCCATCTATGGTGGAGCAATCAAATAATTTTACTTAGTATAAACTTCTGTGAATTCTGTGCAAATCGTGCATTGTTTATCAGATAGGCTCCAGAGGCACGGATATGAACTCCAGGGATGCTGGCAAGTCCTTGGATCTGAGTCCCATGTCTGAGTCTTTGGTAGCAAGTCCCAATCTTTGATGCCAAGCCCCAAGTCTGAGTCGTTATTAAAAACAAGCTTTTTCCCCCAGAAAAAAGGGAGGGGTGGGTGGGTTCCGAGTTCTGAGTCGAGTCTGAGTCATGGGGGGGGGGGACCTAACACTTGAGTCAAGTCCCAGTTGAATTGCTAGTGTGACTTAAGTCTGACTTGACAGCGAGTCCCGCAACTCAAGTCCACATCCCTGATGAATTCATATGTTCTGAGTAAACAAACCTGTAAGGGGTCCTTGAACCTGGCAGTACAGTATCTGTGCAGATTAGGTCAATTAATCAACATTCAAGCAGAATGACGGTATTTCAAAAGGTGAATTTTACCAAACACAGAAGAATCAAAATATGCCCTCTGATTTCATGGGACATAGAACATATTAAGTTACAGCTTCACAAATGGCAGGCAACAAGGGAATAATTAAAACCTTCCTGCTTTCTTGGAGCATCATAGAAAAAGTTGACCAATCCCAGTCAAACAGACTGAATTGACTCAAAAAACTTCACAGGTTTAGCTTCCAAGTGAAAACTTTAATAAAACAATAGGCTTTGTAGTCTTATAAAGGCTAAAAGTATTCTAAGATCTAGGTAAGCCGTACAGCTTGCTTCTACTTCCTCTGCCACTGTTGCCATCCTGAGAGGCAGCCAGGCTGGCTCCTGCAGACTGAGCTGCCGCTCAAAACTTTTTAAAAAAAAAATGCACAGAGGCAGCCCCAGACTGCCTATCAATAAAAAAATAAATAAAAGAAAATTGAGAGGCAATCTGGAGTTGCTTCTGCGCATGCACCCACCTCTCAGCTGCCAGGTGGGCAAATGCTCAGAGGCAGTCCAGCCTCTGTGAGCTGGCCAGGCTGCCTCTAAAAAAAAATATGTTTTTTTTAAAAAAAGGCAGTCCAGTCAGCTCCCTCAGGCCAGGCTGTCTCTTCCCAGGCACCAGCAGGAGTCACTGGGTTGCTTCTTAAGATGATGGTGGTGGTGGAGGTGGTGGCAGCAAAAGGTAGGGAGGAGACGGGGGCAGTGGGAAGGATGTGGGGGCAGTGGGAAGGGGGCAGACTGTTGGGGGATAACAAATCAGGAAGTTTGGGAAAACACTATAAAAAATTATGGTTTGGGTCACTTTGGATTCTCCATTTTGGAACCAACTGAAATCAATGAACCAGCTATTTCCCATGAATTTTACAGTTCTTTTTTTTTTTTTTTTTGGTTTGTGCCCCTCTTTAGCTAGGACCTGGCACTGAGCAGTGTGCCACACAGACAGTGCTAATGGGAGAGGGAAAGGAAGAGATGTGGTCAGGAAACTGTGGAGAGGTAGAGTCAGAGAAGGGGTAGACTGGGAAACCTCTCAATTTGGAGAGAAATTATTTCTCACAGATACTTTTTCTTGATCCAGGTAGAATGTAGTGTTTCAGTTAAGGGCTCAGCTGAAACCAAGGTGTAAATACTGAAGGACTCCAGCTGAGAGCCATGTAAAGGCATGGACTCCCCATATAAGACAGTCTCCCATGATGAATCGGTGCAGGAAACAACTGTTGTCTTTACCTGCAACCTGCTTTGGTATTTCCTGGAGCTATCTTGACCCTTGGACTGGACCTGGACTTCCCTTCGTGATTCCTTGACTCTAGCATTATTACTACTGGTTCTGACTGATTCTCTGGCTTCTGACCTTGGACTGGCTTATTGGACTCTGCCTTTCGTTTACTGAAGTAAATCACGACATAGAATTTCCTGAAGGGGAGTTGGGAGACACTGCAATTCCAGCTGGAGAAAGATAATAAGCTAGGAGATCCTTCACAGAGATTTTGGAGAAACTTATCATTTATAGCTATATTCCATATTTCATTGTACCATTCGTCGATTCGAAATTCAAATTTTAATTTCCATTGTCTAGCTATTATTAGTCTAGCTGCTGTTAATAAATTGGTAATCAATTCTTTAGTCATCTTATCATATTCTACATTCTCAAATATTGATAACAAAGCGATCTCAGGATTGGAATTTAAAAGGCAGAACAGGTTGATGATTGTCTAACCAAAAATCCTCAAATGTGGGGCTGTAGAAAAAGTGATCGAAGTGACCCCTCAGGCTTCAATGATACCAATTTAAAATGAGTTAGGCAAAGCCTCAAGCCTGGCCAGTGATGCCACCAAGGTGAGGTAGAGCTTTCTCCAGTGCGTCTTGCAGAGATGCAATCAGTAGAAAATTCTTTTACTGAGCTGGCAACAGGAGACAGAACCACTGCTGCCTTTCAGGAGGACACCTGCAAAACAGAGCTTTTGCGCTCCAAATTAGACTCTTGTTTCATGAATTTTGGTTGGGAAACTTTTCCTTCCCCTTTTGGAGCTGCTGTCCTCCACTCGAGGCACCAGCTGCACAACAAGGGACCCAGCTGGCTTTTCCAAAGGGCAGGGTGCTTTAAAAAAAATGGAGTCACATCTGAGTCAATTATTCTGCTGGAGATAATCTCCATGCCAATGTGGCTTTATTGCTTGGATGTAGAATCTCCTGCTTTAAGTAGCTGTAGAAGAGGTAGCCATGTTAGTCTGTGCAAGTGCCTGGAGACAGTCAAGTCTTATGTCTGATATCCTGGGAATACTAGTGCTTATGTTCCTTATTTTCTTCCAATATGTACTGGAACAATACTTTGGCCAGAGGGCTTTTTCCAATTCCTGGTTAAGCTCTTCATGTCATGGGATACCCATGGTTCCTCAGCCAGCCAGTCCTCTCCACATTGATTCCAGTTTAACCACTAATATAATGCATACACGTTCAGAGATCTTTGCAGGTCTTGTGCAAATGTTATTAACAATAGCCTGTGCATTTGCAGATGCTTGGGGAGCTGGTTGAGTGGAGATGGCACTGTGATCAGTAGGATCAAAGGAAATGAAATACAAAACTTGTAGCACTGAGACTTTTCTTAAAATTAATTCATTCTAAACAAAACAGCAGCCATTACGCAGTGTAGCTGTCTGTACTACCCAGACAGTGTAACACAAGAAAACAGCCTTCTACCTTTGGTTGGTTGGTTGGTTAATTGATTGATTGATTGATTTGAAAGTAGGGATTATACGCAATGATGCCTTGTTCTGTTTTGGAGATCTGCTGCTACAGGTATGTTCCAAGGTTAGTGCTCTTTTAGTACCATGGAGCCAGGCATTAGGAAAAGAGGTGGTACCTAACTAGAGTCAGATGTGTACACTGTCACCACTTGCCAGGTGCCCTCTTTGGCAACAGTCAGGGAGGTTCATGCAAGCAATGCACTTGATATCATCATCATCCTTCCCTCCTCCCATGGCAGCCTCTACCAGCCTCCAGTGCTGGGGAAGAGCTGATCTGCTCCTTCTCCATTGTACTGGGAGTGGCTTGCTGGTGGACAGCACTTACGTACATACCTCTATGATGAGAGAGTGCCAATGCTTTGCTTTCTACTTCAAATGATGTGTATATGGAGTGTTATTGCTCCAAGGAGAAGGCATCTTTTGGGCCAGTTCCTTTTTTCTTCTCTTCCTTGAGATTCCCTGACCAGCACAATGTCCTCAGTTTCTTTCTGTGGAACCCTTCACATAATTCCTTACAGTGTGGGAATTGATGCTCTTCTCTGCAGGACTCTTTATCAGCACCTACTGTTTCCTGTGGGAAATGGGAGTGCCTGACCACCTTATCTATCTCCTGAGAAATCTATATGTGGGACAGGAAGCAACAGTTAGAACTGGATATGGAACAACTGATTGGTTCAAAATTCGGAAAGGAGTACGACAAGGCTGTATATTGTCTCCCTGCTTATTTAACTTATATGCAGAATACATAATGCGGAAGGCAGGACTGGATGAATCCCAAACCAGAATTAAGATTGCCGGAAGAAATATCAACAACCTCAGATATGCAGATGATACCACTCTGATGGCAGAAAGTGAGGAGGAATTAAAGAACCTCTTAATGAGGGTGAAAGAGGAGAGCGCAAAAATGGTCTGAAGCTCAACATCAAAAAAACAAAGATCATGGCCACTGGTCCCATCACCTCCTGGCAAATAGAAGGGGAAGATATGGAGGCAGTGACAGCCCTGTCTCCACCCTCCATAGCTCAAGCCACTTTCCTCAATATGCTAGAGGATCCTACAACACCATATGAGTATAACAGTGCCCTCTTGCTCATGGTTCTTAACAACTGATATACAAAGTCATGCTGCCTCTAATACTGAAAATGACATAAATTTGCCTAATAATCTGTTGGGTTTTTTTTGGTATATTTTACTGACTGTTCATGTTGTGCAAGTTTAAAGCCTGCAGACAACCCTGGGTGCATTGAAACCCTGGATCTCAGGAGGAACATGAGACAAAATCTGGAGGCATTCTTGGTAGAGTTGTTCTGTTTTCCTAGTGAATACACATATTAAACTCCATTTAGATATTTGATTTGGTCTCACATGAAACACTTTAACGTACTTTCAAAATCTCAGAGAAGTTGGTGAATATCCTACTACATGTTTCCTCATATTTAAAAGTACCTTTCGATTTAGTAGCATTTCTCTCTCTCTCTCTCTGTGTGTGAAGAATGTTAAAGCAGAATGTAAATGTCTGCAAGGCATTTAGTATTCTTAACACATCATACTGTATTCAATAGATTTTGTATTATCTTTTCATATCGGTAGTTCAAAACTACAAAGAATCCCCAGAGGGGCAGCCAATTGTAGGCCTCAGATTTTATGAACATTTATAACGTTGCACTTGCTTTTAGACTCATATGGCCTATATTTAAATCAGAACAATATCTATGTATTCAAGGATATATGGAATCTGGCATTGTTTGGGGTCCACTTGGGAAGTCCATTTTATAAACTAGGCATAGATTTTTATTATTTTACAAATTACAATGGCAACAGGGCTGGCCATTTTATGAATTAAATGGCTGACTGTTTCATAAACCATTGAAAGACCCTGGTCATCTAATGCACATGTTAAAGAATTTATCATCTATCATAAAACAAGGAAAGACATTGCTTATTATCCAAAAGAAAGCAAAATTAGCCCTCAGCATGATTTTCTCATACTCAGAGCTTGAGTACAGTCACCAAGGATAGATAGCCAGAGGTTCATCTCTGTGTCAGCTGAATGTGGATGCCAATGTCTTATGTCTGAGCAGGCTCAGCATTGAGTGTTAGATTTGTTGATCACGTGTCATAAGCTATACACCAATTGGGGCTGATCCAGCCAGTCAATTGCAGCTCATCTGGGAGACGGTCTAAACTCCAGCTACACCCAGCCATCCTATGTATACCTGTCTCCTTTCTAGAGGGGGAGAGTAAGTAGCAATCCCTACTTGCTTCTCTCTCTCTCTCTCTGTATGTGTGTGTGTGAATACCTACTTTGACACTTGACCCTTGCCACCTTTGCTTGCTCTGCTTTTCACATCATAAACCATGACAGGTACCAGCCCGCACTGGCCCTGATCTTCTTCTTTCTTGTTGTTATTGCCTTCACATGCCAGCTCTAAGCTTGTTAGCAGTAGGAGTGGAAAGAAGTAGGCACAAGAATCTTCATATCACTTCTTCTTGTTCTTTCTCTTTCAATGTCTTGGGGAGATAATGCATATCAGACCCAAACAGAACGAGTGGTAGTGTTTCTAGAACCTTGACATTGCCCATCCATACTTAGCACCTCATCAGGGACACAAGTCACTGTCCTCCCCAGTATGGTGACAGACATCATAATTCTCTCCAAATTAGAAAAGTTATTTTTAATTGTACATTAGCAATAGATATTGTGTGACAGCAGAATTACGCATTCCATAACCCAACTCAAAAACTGGGGGGAGCCCAAACTAAAAAACATAACTTTGAAACTTGAACTCATATCAGCACCAATTTGGCACTGATGTAGAAGTCTGCTCTTGCTCTGTGCCAAATCTGGGGATGTTTGGGCAAATGGTTTTTTGTTATGATTTTTTAAAAATCATTTAAAAAAATAACTGTTTTATCCTTATGCAGACACTAGCAACCTTCTGTGCCTGGAGATTTAAAACATATAAAACACACTGAAAAGATCAAATTTCCTTATCTTGTCAGAAAATGGTTAGTCCCAGGCCCTTTTTTATTTGGAAGGAATCCAAACATCCATGAAACTAGCCATTTCAAAGAGGAGAAAGTCTGAGTTTCTGGGTTTTTTTATAAACACGAACATTCTAAACATAAACATAAGGTCTGAACTTTTGACTATGCTTTTGTTGTTTAGTCGTTAAGTCGTGTCCGACTCTTCGTGACCCCATGGACCAGAGCATGCCAGGCCCTCCTGTCTTCCACTGCCTCCTGGAGTTTGGTCAAATTCATGTTGGTAGCTTCGATGACAATGTCCATCCATCTCGTCCTCTGTCGTCCCCTTCTCCTCTTGCCCTCACACTTTCTCAACATCAGGGTCTTTTCCAGGGAGTCTTCTCTTCTCATGAGATGGCCAAAGTATTGGAGCCTCAGCTTCAGGATCTGTCCTTCCAGTGAGCACTCAGGGTTGATTTCCTTCAGAATGGATAGGTTTGTTCTCCTTGCAGTCCAGGGGACTCTCAAGAGTCTCCTCCAGCACCACAATTCAAAAGCATCAATTATTTGGCGGTCAGCCTTCTTTATGGTCCAGCTCTCACTTCCATACATCATTACTGGGAAAACCATAGCCTTGACTATGCGGACCTTTGTCGGCAAGGTGATGTCTCTGCTTTTTAAGATGCTGTCTAGGTTTGTCATTGCTTTCCTCCCCAGAAGCAGGTGTCTTTTAATTTCGTGGCTGCTGTCACCATCTGCAGTGATCATGGAGCCCAAGAAGGTAAAATCTGTCACTGCCTCCATATCTTCCCCTTCTATTTGCCAGGAGGTGATGGGGCCAGTGGCCATGATCTTAGTTTTTTTGATGTTGAGCTTCAGACCATTTTTTGCACTCTCCTCTTTCACCGTCATTAAGAGGTTCTTTAGTTCCTCCTCACTTTCTGCCATCAGAGTGGTATCATCTGCATATCTGAGGTTGTTGATATTTCTTCCGGCAATCTTAATTCTGGTTTGGGATTCCTCCAGTCCAGCCTTTCGCATGATGTATTCTGCATATAAGTTAAATAAGCAGGGAGACAATATACAGCCTTGTCGTACTCCTTTCCCAATTTTGAACCAATCAGTTGTTCCATATCCAGTTCTAACTGTTGGTTCCTGTCCCACATATAGATTTCTCAGGAGATAGATAAGGTGGTCAGGCACTCCCATTTCTTTAAGAACTTGCCATAGTTTGCTGTGGTCCACACAGTCAAAGGCTTTTGCATAGTCAATGAAGCAGAAGTAGATGTTTTTCTGCAACTCTCTGGCTTTCTCCATAATCCAGCGCATGTTAGCAGTTTGGTCTCTAGTTCCTCTGCCCCTTCGAAATCCAGCTTGTACTTCTGGGAGTTCTCAGTCCACATACTGCTGAAGCCTACCTTGTAGGATTTTGAGCATAACCTTGCTAGCATGTGTAATTAGTGCAATTGTACGGTAGTTGGAGCATTCTTTGGCACTGCCCTTCTTTGGGATTGGGATGTAGACTGATCTTTTCCAATCCTCTGGCCACTGCTGCGTTTTCCAAACGTGCTGGCATATTGAGTGTAGCACCTTAACAGCATCATCTTTTAAGATTTTAAATAGTTCAACTGGAATGCCATCACCTCCACTGGCCTTGTTGTTCGCTTTCTAAGGCCCACTTGACTTCACTCTCCAGGATGTCTGGCTCAAGGTCAGCAACCACACTATCTGGGTTGTCCGGGACATCCAGGTCTTTCTGGTATAATTCCTCTGTGTAATCTTGCCACCTCTTCTTGATGTCTTCTGCTTCTGTAAGGTCTCTACCATTTTTGTCCTTTATCATGTCCATCTTTGCACAAAATGTTCCTTTAATATCTCCAAATTTCTTGAACAGATCTCTGCTTTTCCCCTTTATATTATTTTCCTCTATATCTTTGCACTGTTCATTTAAGAAGGCCCTCTTGTCTCTCCTTGCTATTCTTTGGAAGTCAGCATTCAATTTTCTGTAACTTTCCCTATCTTTCTTGCATTTTGTTTCCCTTCTCTTCTCTGCTATTTGTAAGGCCTCGTTGGACAGCCACTTTGCTTTCTTGCATTTCCTTTTCTTTGGGATGGTTGTTGTTGCTGCCTCCTGTACAATGTTACGAGCCTCCATCCATAGTTCTTCAGGCACTCTGTCCACCAAATCTAGTTCCTTAAATCTGTTCTTCACTTCTACTGTGTATTCATAAGGGATTTGGTTTAGATTACACCTGACTAGCCCAGTGGTTTTTCCTACTTTCTTCAGTTTAAGCTTGAATTTTGCTATAAGAAGCTGATGATCAGAGCCACAATCAGCTCCAGGTCTTGTTTTTGCTGACTGTATAGAGCTTCTCCATCTTTGGCTGCAGAGAACATAATCAATCTGATTTCGGTATTGCCCATCTGGTGATGTCCATGTGTAGAATCGCCTCTTGTGTTGTTGGAAAAGAGTGTTTGTGATGACCAGCTTCTTCTCTTGACAAAACTCTATTAGCCTTTGCCCTGCTTCATTTTGAACTCCAAGGCCAAACTTACCTATTGTTCCTTTTATCTCTTGACTCCCTACTTTAGCATTCCAATCCCCTATAATGAGAAGAACATCTTTCTTTGGTGTCAGTTCTAGAAGGTGTTGTAAGTCTTCATAGAATTGGTCAATTTCAGCCTCTTCAGCATCAGTGGTTGGTGCATAAACTTGGATGACTGTGATGTTGAAAGGTCTGCCTTGGATTCGTATTGAAATAATTCTATCATTTTTGAGATTGTATCCCAGTACAGCTTTCCCACTCTTTTGTTGACTATGAGGGCTACTCCATTTCTTCTACAGGATTCTTGCCCACAATAGTAGATATGGTAATGGTCTGAATTGAATTCGCCCATTCCCGTCCATTTTAGTTCACTGATGCCCAGGATGTCAATGTTGATTCTTGCCATCTCCTGTTTGACCACATCCAGCTTACCAAGGTTCATAGATCTTACATTCCAGGTTCCTATGCAGTATTTTTCTTTGCAGCATCGGACTTTCTTTTCACTTCCACGCATGTCCGCAGCTGAGCACCCTTTCAGCTTTGGCCCAACCACTTCATTAGCTTTGGAGCTACTTGTACTTGTCCTCCACTCTTCCTCAGTAGCATGTTGGACGCCTTCTGACCTGAGGGGCTCATCTTCCAGCGTCATATCTTTTAATTAAATAACTATCAGGAGGAAAACTTTTTAACTCCTTCCTGGCCAAGAAGATATTAAAAAGAGTTTCTGTTTCTGGTATAAAAGTATTTTAAAGGATTTTTTAAAAGAACAGAGAATAAACATTCATGAGTTCACTCATTAAGGTGTGAAATTACTGTTTTTTGCTTTTACCATTCGCATGTGTCAAAAAACAGTCCTGACAATTGCTTTGTGTTTGAGTGAGAAGTGGTTGACTCATGAAAAAGAGAGGCAGCTTCTGGGATTTTCCCTTGTGTCATTTCACTTTGTGAATGGGTGTGAGCACAAGAGGACATCATGTAGGCCATCTGGACTTCTGCCATTGGTGTTGTCAACATTCAGGCTGCCCTTTGCTATGCAAAATTTGGCATCTTTTTTCCTGCTGGCAATGTGGGCACAATACTGTGCAGCAATATCGGGCCATTTCCTGACTTTTTGAACTATTGGTAGAGAAACACAATATTCCACATTCATAAACTGAAGATCTTTTTTTAAAGATTTGAACCTATTCATATACATCAGCACTTGCAATTGTATGCAAATGAGAATAGGTGTTGAGTATCTCTTGCCCTGATCATTATCTGAATAAGTATCATACAGACTAGGACTGACTTGCTCTGCGCTGTTTTGGAGATGGCCAAAACCAATTTGTTCTCAGATTCATTAGGTTTCTGGAGCAGCTTTTTGAGAAATGCTGTATATGAGGGAAAATGAAGGGATATGACCAGGAAGCGGGAGATGCTATGCAGCAGCACCAGTTCTGGGAATATGGTGGACTTTAAATAACAGGCTCAGTGTGCCACATGTCAAACAGTCTTGCTATTTTTTAGATGTAAGTGAGAATTTCTTGTAAAGAAGCATTTTGCACCAGGAAAGGAATAATCTGCTAGACCAGTTCAAATGGCAAAGTGACAGCAGTGCTTGGCAGAGAATCCAAATAAACCTATTGTGTAGGTGATTCTCCCCGTCAATAACCTAGCCCAGACAAGACACACAAAAGATTTTGTTCCTACTGATAAAAACACACACCAAAGGCTTAACATGAACAGAAAAGCTGTTATGGATTGAGAAATAACTTTGGGTGTGGTCGTATGAAGAAATAGATTGCACTTTGGACAACCTGTGGAGCAGTCCAGTGTAATCTTTTTCTTGGTGATCACATGAATAAGCCACTGCAGAGCCGAGGCTTCGGCAGCGTGGCTTACCTTTGCCAGCTTCCCTGGAGGACGCGAGGCCTCGCTGCAGTCTCGCGCGAGTAGCTTTGGAAGAGGGGGGAATGGTAGATTATATAAGGGCCGTTCCCCCCTCTTCGCTTCCTCTTTCTTGCTGGCATCGGTCGCGAGAGGAGGTGGCTGTTTGGTCCGCTACTGACCTTGGAGTTTGTAGGCCGGACCACACAGCTTTGAGCTTCGGATTGGGAGGGTAGCATCAGCTCCCTCCCTTGGTTTGGATTTTTGTTAAAACATTTAGTTCTTCAATTAGCTTTGTTTTAAGTTACTGATTTGTTCACAATTGATTGATTATTTTGCTATATTAATATTGAATCAAGCTAATCAAGCAGCGAGAGGGGGTTGAGGGGTGCTTTAGCGGTGCCCGCACCAGCCACGCGGCCGCGTGGGCAGAACTTGATTATATATTTAGTTGATTTTAAGGGGATACAGGTGCGAATAGGGGTAATTAAAAAAAAGAAGAGAAGAGAGGGGAAAAGAAGGATCGAAATTCATTATTTAGTAATTATCTTTGCGCTTACATTCCAGCGAGCGGCCTCAGCCGTTAGGCCATTTAGCGCTTAGCGTGCCTTTTTCCCCGACACCCCCTTCCCCCCCTTTTGGAGCAGGATTGATTAGCAACAGTTTACTGGTGTAGGGTTAATTTTATTTGATTACATGAAAGTTCATTTAGTAATTCATAAGTTGATTTGGGGTTTGATTATTTAAACACTGATTGGGCAGGTTGCAATTTGAATAATTGGTACTGGTCAGCAATTTGGATAATTAATTAAAGTGCAGGGCGTAGCATTTATTAGATTAATTACATAATTAATTTATGATTGGAATTGATTAAGGACATAGATATCAAGGAAAACAATCCATTGCAGGGGCCTTTTGGGGCTTATACATATAGTATATATACAAAAAGAAAAATAATAAATAATGAAAAATAAAAGGACAAGAAGGGACAGTAAATATAGGGAATAGCAATAACAATAACAATAATAATTAGAATCTTTATTAAATAATAATAATAAAAATAATAATAAAATATAATATTAATTGTTAAATTAAAAATTTAAATAAAAATTATTATACATATAAATATAAACAAAAAGAGAGAGAGAGAATAATACAGTAGGAAACGGTTGTACCTTGTAGATTGTTTCTAGTGGTGTGGTACAATACAGGACCTGCACAGTTGCTAGCTAAAGGGTCTGGTTACTGACGAGTGGGTCGTTAAGAGGCTAAGGGAGAATTTAGAGTGCAAAATGACGTTGAGGAAGGCTCAAGGTACCAAGAGGGGAAAACACCGCCCAAAAAACGCCCAGTGCCACAGGTATCACCACCTTAGTCCTCTTCAGACGAGGAGTCATGGCCTATTGGGCAAGAGCTACAGAATAAGATTGCAGCTCTTGAAGCCGCTAGGGCGGCTAAGTCAACCCCTCAATCGGCTGAGGCGCAGCCTCGTACGTCAGTAAGTGAGTCCAAGGGTCATAGTAGGGCTAAAATTAAGGCCTTGGCAGACAACTTAATGATCAGATTTGCTGTCTTAGAGGCGGAGCAGCAGTCGGAGAGTACAGTTGGATTTGAAACCAAAGGGATGTCGGGACAGACAACACGCAGGGACACCGACGATGGAAGATCCACGCCGATCACAATTAGGTCTGCTATGACGACCACCGCTAGGCAGGAGGCATCAGGGAAAGCTGGCCGGGACGAGACAGATGGCAGAGGTGAGCCTGTGACCTTGCCTTCATTGGGTGAGTCTACCTTGATGCACGACACGTCATCACACTTCACAGCATGGCCCGGGCCTAGCATGGGGCAGGCACATACACAGGGCACGGCTATGTCATTTTCAACATGGCCTTGGGCAGGTAGCAGTTTTACTTCTATGCCAGGATTGGCTTCAGCACTGCCGGCTTGGCCTTGGCCGGGTAGTGGCCAATTTAATCTGCAGCCCTATTTGGCAGGTAATCCACAGGTGCCAGGGGCTCCTAGTACATCTTGGCCTTATACGGGTGCCCAATTAGGCGGTTGGGCTGCTCCAATGGTACACCATCCAGCGCCAGCCCCGGTAACTCCGGCCGCTGGTGTGGGGGTTTGGCCTTACCCTTCAGTGCCAGACACTGATACATACTGTGCCTTTGCAAGCCTTGCCATTCGGGGATCGAGCGATGCCCCTGGGCGACCTCTTGACACCAGCGACCAAGGAGAAGAGTTGGAAGGAAAGTACGTAGATTTGTTTGAGCTTTTGAATAGAAATGCAGAAAAGAAGGATTTAGAAGAGGAGGACGAGAAGGAAAAGGAGAGGCGTAGGCGCAAGAGGCCGGACAGAACGTGGTCTAATTGGCTACCCATTTTTTTAATCTACGCAGGAGTGGTAGTAAAGGCCCAGCCTTGGCGGGCATGGTCCCTATTCCAATATTCAGATCTTATTTATAGGGCTTAACGTGGATTTTGTGGGGCAGGCATGGCTTTCTTATGACAAGGCATTCTGTATGAGAAGAGCCATTCACCCCAATTTAAGATGGGACAAGGCGCCGGCTGGCCCTTGGTTACAGTTGATGACCCCAGCCAGGCCCAATTTAGGCGATAGGACTGATAGTGGGCGTTTAATTAGGAAACCAGCTGTAAATGTGACTCCCCGTGTTGGCACGGGGCAGGTGGTTCAACCCCACCTGCTCTGTTGGGAATACAACTCAAGGGGAGTGTGCTCCAAGAAACAGTGTATGTTTAGACACGAATGCACGGTGTGCGGAGGACAGCACCCCAGGGCCACATGCTTCAGGGCTGGCGCTTCGAGGCAGGCAAAAGGCCCTGGAGGTGGGAAGAAATCTAATCATGGAGGCGGTAACCCGGCTAAAGGGGCCCAGTCCAATTAAAGTTGCAGTCTTAGAAACTTGGCTGCAGGACTACCCCAGGCGAGATGACGCCAGTTATTGGTTATTAGGTTTTAAAGAAGGTTTTAGGATACCAGCAGTCGGGGAACGGAAGGCATTTTTGCGAAAAACCTTGAATCCATACACGGTATGGAACGGGTAGTGCAGGAAAAGATAGCTAAGGAGGTGCGAGAAGGGAGGGTGTTGGGAACATTCACGACATCTCCCTTTGATACACTGAGGGTCTCACCCTTAGAAATTGTGCTGAAGAAAGCACCCGGTGAGTTCAGACTGATACAGCACCTGTCTTATACTGAAGGGGGCTCGGTTAACAATGCCATCCCTCAGGAGCTATGTACCGTTCGCTATACAGCCTTTAATGAGGCAGTTAACGTGGTACGTGGGTGTGATGCATGGACAGAATTGACAAAGTGTGATATAAATAAGCATTTTGGATTTTGTCAGTCCACCGGCAGGATTTTGACTTGTTAGGATTTTAATTTTAAGATTGTTTCTATATAGATAGAGCTGTGGAGCCAAAGGTTGGGAGTTTGATTTCCCACTATGCCTCTGGTGTGTAGAGCAAGCCTGGGTGGCTTTGGGTAAGCTGCTCAATCCTAGAAGGGAATGGTATTCTGGGTTTCATGTGCAGCATTTGAACGTTACAGTTCTTTTCTTGAGTGGAAGCTGAAGAGTGGAGTGGGAAGTAAGAATACGGCCCATGGCCTTGATGATTGTCGTTCTGTGGTGAACGGAACACGGGAAGGTGTAAATTTATCATAGATACCTTCTGTGCAATGACGGACGAATTGGGTTTACCTCTGGTGGAAGAAAAAACAAGGAGAGGCGTAGTCTTTGACGATTTGAGGTAGCGAGTTAGACACGGTACAGCAAACGTCCAAGCTACTAGAAGTAAAATTAGCTGACCTTAAGGCCAGGATAACTTCACTGCTGCAAATGAAAAAGTTACCCTGAGGGAGCTACAGGAGATGGTTGGACATTTAAAATTTTTGCCTGCAGAGTGGTAGTGCCTGGGCGCGCCTTTCTGCGCTGGCTTTGAAACGCAATGAAGGGACTACATCATTTCACAGAACTAGAGTTACGTATGGCATGCGAGAGGAATTGAAAGCCTGGAGTCGATTTCTAGCCGAGTTCAGCGGCATTTCCTTTTGGAGAAAAGATAGGATGCTTAGAGAGGAGTTTCAGGTCCAGTCAGACGCTGCAGGATCCTTGGGGTTCGGAATATATTTTGGAGGCAGATGGTGCGCTGTCAAGTGGACCGAGGAATGGCACCACACCGGGGTCACCAGAGACCTAGCAATTTTGGAGTTTTTTCCCCATAGTTGGCGCATTGTGGCTTTGGGCAAGCGAATGGGCGAACTCTGTGGTATCTCCCTGGTGTGACAATCTGACGGTGGTCTGTATAATCAATAACTCCACGTGCATTCAGACCATGTCATGACACCAGTGCAGGCTAGACACAGACCAGGTGTAGATAATAGCTTAGCCGAGGCATTATCATGCCAACAGATTGAGCGGTTCAGGGAGTTAGATCCAAGAGCTAACGAATTCACGGAGACTCTTCCCCCGGGGCTTGGCAATTTGGCGTGGTGATGTGAAGGGATGATATGACTGGCCCTGGCACTGAGGGCAGGATAAGTGTACTCGGCAGTGAGTATAGAGTTTCTGGAGCTTAGGACTTAGTTGATTTAGACCCTACGTAGCCAGGACCTATACAGGGTAGGTTATTGGCGCAAGCTTTCTACTCTACAGTTCATGGTATCAGAATTATTCTTCAGATTACCGCCTTCAGAAACTGATTGGAGGTTGGTCTAAAGAGAGAGGTAGATCTAACGATTCAAAAGTACCTATATCACTGGGACTAGTAGAAACACTTGTAAGCAGTGGTAGGTTATATGTAGAGATGATTAGGAAGTTGTTTTATTCAGGGCCGCATCCTTAATAACTTTTCGGCACCATCGGGACTAGCGAAGAGGTAGCCACTGGATGGGGAAACAGAACTGGAGTGGCTCTACAATGGCAGGATGTTTGGGTAGTTATCGGGACGGTGCAGATTCACATCCACTGATCCATGGCCGGTTAGCAAGGCACCTCCTGACGTCTGGGTAGGGGCCTGGTTTGTTTTATTTTGCAGATACTATAGCGATGATGAGAAGGAAGCACATCATGTTTATGGGCCGCAGATATGTTTTTTGGGGCAGCTTAGTACGCTGCCATGTCCCTATGGGAACCAGTCTTGGACTTCGATCTAGAGACCTTATCGAATGAAAAGGACGCCGTGGGATGCGGTGAGGACAACTTTGCCGTGCGGCTGCCTTGGTCACCATCCCCCATATTGTGTGGGTAACACACTTGGGCGGTAATGACCTGACTTTGATCTGCAGAAAGGCCTGATCCTCGATGCAATTCGTGACATCACATGGTTGAGGGTTACGTACCCTGCTATGGACATCATATGGTCAATGATCATCCCTCGGCCGGCAGGGAGGGATGTGAGGCAATGTTGGCCCGCTAATGCTGCACGAAAGAGTGTAGCAGGGTGGTCTGCAGAGCTGTCTGCAGTGGCCTGAATCTGTGATTGGTCACCAGAGGATCCACGGATAGGCCTGAGTTTTTTCTGATCGGTGATGGCACGGTAATCTGCTATGTGCAGTGTATGGCCGATGATCATCCCCCGGCTGGTACGACGGGATGTGAGGCATTTTTTGACCTGCTAACACTGCGTGAAGGAGTGTTAGCTGGGTAAACTGCAGAGTTACCTGCAGTGGCCTGGATCGGTGATTGGTCACCAGAGGATCCACGGATAGGCCTGAGTTTTTTCCGATCGGTGATGGCACAGTAATCTGCTATGTGCAGTGTATGGCCGATGATCATCCCCCGGCTGGTACGATGGGATGTGAGGCATTTTTTGACCTGCTAACACTGCGTGAAGGAGTGTTAGCTGGGTAAGTTGCAGAGCTACCTGCAGCGGCCTGAATCGGTGATTGGTCACCAAAGGATCCACGGATAGGCCTGAGTTTTCCGATCGGTGAAGGCACCGTATTGTACTATGAACACTGTATGACCGATGACCATCCCTCAGTTGGTATGGAGGGATGCGAGGCATGTTTTGGCCCACAAACGCTGCATGAAGTAGTGTTAGCAGGGTAGGCTGCAGAGTTGATTGCAGCGGCCTGGATCGGTGATTGGTCACCAGAGGATCCGCATGGATAGGCCAGAATTTTTCCGGTCAGATGGTGTACATCTTTCCGAACGAGGTTTGGACGTCTTCCTGGAAGACATCAAGGGGACCAGCTCTTGGAGCTGGATCAGCTTGATGGCGGGCATGGGACTTAGCATGGCTAGTCCCAATGCTGTGGCGGTTAGTGCGGATTAAACAGGTATTTGAAGAGGGGAGTCAAATTGTAATAGCAGGTAATTATAGCTCATCTGAACTCCCAGCACTGCAGATCGTGCGATTACAGTGCTTGGGGGGAAAGATGCGCTGGGGAAACACCCGGACCAACAGTCAGCATGGAGAGAGTGGCTCAAGGTCCGGGGTGGTCAAATTTGGGCCGGCAGAGTTTCCCACTGTCTTCAGGACTGGGAGAACTGAGGCCAGGGACTAACACATTGGGTGTTGCGAAGGGTCCGTTTAGACCTACGTTTGAAACCTGAATCCGCACTACGGCAGGACCCCCCTTTGCCAAATGATTAGCAATAATGATTATATTCAATAAAGTGTGGCCCGTGTTTAATCCATATTTCTGATCTCGCGTATTTATTCCGGGGTAAGGGGGCAATGGCAATGGCACATGGAGAAATGTGCTCCAGCCCAATCCAGAACTGTGCCCAAACTGGATCTTTTTGATCCAGCTGTAGGGCTTCTATGTTTTGGAGCTGGGCTGAAATACGTTTTAGGTGAGATCACTCCCGTTAAAGTGACATGTGCCTTGGAAGTCATTTTGATTACAACCTTAGTTCTTCTTACTTCTGCCAATAGCCTATAAAAGCAGTAGGCGCTGACATTTCTTTCTGGTGCACCAAGAAGGAAAAAAGGGGGGAAAGTGGAAAAAAGGAAGGGAGAAGGTAGTTCCTAAGGCTTTTGTGTCCTATTTAGAGATGTCTTTTTTTTCATATTTGTAAACGAATACAAAGTCCGCTGGCACAGGTGGCTGGCCAGATTAATGCCCACCCCCAGAACCTGCCAGACTGCTTACCTCACTCTGATTGGCACACGTGGCTGGTGCCATCTTCAGTGCCCCAATTGTGGCAGTAGCCCGGCTGCCACAGCCCCACCAACCTGCTGGCCCGGCCACTCTGCAACCAAGCAGGGAGACTCATCCTCCCGCCCCTTTGCCCCAATTCAGATAGTGTAATGCAGAAGTGTAAACTGAGTAATATAGAAAGAAAAAAAGGGGGGAAATTTAGAACCCAACAGCTAGCCTGAAAGGAATGATTTTACCAGTGTTGGCAATTTTTGGAAATTAATGACTTCTCCTCCATCCTCAAGACCCCAATGGCTTTCCAGTGACACAAAGGATCCCAAGGGAGAATCATGACCTTCAGGGGATTGGAGGTGGAAAATGTAAACTTCTGAGAAACCACTATGGATGATGACATCATCAGACTTACACAGTATTAGTTATGCTGCTAGATTTCAGCCATACTTCAAAGAAAGATAGATAAGAAGTTAGCAAGAAAACTCAACTCCAGTCTTAAGCAGACCCATTTGGCAGTGAAGTTCATCAGCAAAATTGTTTGTGAGTTGAGCAATAATATGTGAAAGCAAAAGGCGTTCCCTAACCAAATGGAACTGTCAAAGGTGCATGATGTTTGCATATATTTCTTGGTGAAAACCTTCTATAGAGCTGATATCTGAAAGGTGCCATTAATATAGCATGTGTTGACTTGCAGATGCAATGTATAGCTGAAGATTTTGTTTTGTAAAAATCATAAGCCTCAGTTCATTTGTTACGTTGTTTTGCATTTTTCTCCTTTATGGATTTCTTGGCTCCCTTCCCAAAGAATGCTTAATGTTTGCAAATATGAAGAGAGAAACACGGGAATGCTTAGAAAAGCTGGAGTTTAGTCAGGAACTGCAATAGTAGGAAGTTGGATAGTAGTTTTGGAGAAGGATCAATTTCAGAGCAACTAAGTTGTAGTCTTAACTTTATAACAATACAATATATGTGTGTTTTTTCTCCACTGTAAGTCTGTGTCTGTGAAATTGTAGAGGCCTGAAACTTGGCATTCATACTCACAGGCCCTTGAGGGTCTCCATCTTGAGGTTATTTTGTTTTTTTAAAATATGGATTAATTGGTTTCAATTAATTGATTGTTCTGTATCCTTTAGACCACATCTGTCATGCATCTGCTAAAGGAATCCTCCTCAGACAAGGGCCCTGAGCTTCTGGGACCATATGACATTGGGGAACAGGAGGCCACTGACAAGTCAGGACTCACAGTGAGCATTGCCAATCCCCACCTAAAGAAGCAGAGAACCCAGAGCTGGATTCTGAAAGACAGGACTTCCTCCCTAGTCTAAGAGAGTTTAACTAGACAAACGAACTACCAGGCAGGAAGATGCTCACCACAATGCTCTCCTATAAGGGAAGCCTCCTTGGGATTAAAGGTCTCCTTATGTGTTAGGGTCTTCTTGAGAAGAGGACCTTCCTCCTTGGAAGAAAGACTGCCACTGCCTCTTGTTGGGGAAAGGCTAGTTAAGTATCAAGAGTCTCTTCTGGACACATTGTGTTTGTGAACGCTGTTCCACATCTTGAGCTGCCTATCTGTTTTGTCTCCCTGTGAATGACCCACTCTGTACCTCAATTTTCTTTCATGCTCTTGTCTTGTCAATTTCCTGCTTGATTGATCTCTTGGCAAACTGACTTTGACACTCCAACTATTCCTTTGACTACTCCCTATTTGAACTGACACCTGTTAGGACTGTGATTTATGGCATAACCCAGCCTGTGTTTTGACCAATCTTTGGCCTGCTCTGCAAAACCCTTCCTCGGTCTCCACTTTATACCAGCCTGGTCTGGTTGCTTGTACTTCTCCTTTTGGCACTCTTGAGAGACTGCTCCCCATCTGCTTTACTCTCCAACCAGCTGGCCACTGGGAGCTAAAAAAGCAGAAAAGTACACCCCAAGAGTAGGTGTCTCATCATAGTAGGCAGCCATGAACTGCAAAAAATTGTGGGTGGTTTCAGGTGGAACAGAACCCCTTTCACACTCACTCTTCCTTCTGGATTGCTAGACTCACTTCCATTGCTACTGGAACAGCATCAATCCCTCTTCTGTACAACCAGCTGTGTAGTAAATCCAGTTCTGAACTCTAAGCAGGTATGTAATATCTCTACTGAGAGAGAAAAAGAGATTGTGATGCTTTGTATGTGGGTACTGGAAAGTGAGGAGAGGTTGATTGAGTGAGAGTTGCAGGTGAAAGGAGAAACAGAGAGAAAAAGAAATGAAGTAAGTAGGTGAGAAAAAGTAATGGTGGTATGAGTATTTGAATGTTTGGTATTTATTTAACATATCACATTTATCACAAAAAAAACCCATTCATCTTACAAAGCATTTAAAAATATATATCAAAATGACTAAAAATACAAAAAGAAGCCCGTGTAACCCCATCAAGCAGAGACTGAATCCTTGCTCCCTTATCTTGCTTTCAGATGATCAGCAGCACCTCTGTCTTGTCTGGATTAAATTTAGTTTGCTTTCATCCGATATATTACTGACATCAGACCCTCCTTTTGAGCCAAAACTGTTTTCTTGCAGTGTGATGGAGTGAGAATGTAGATGTGGGTGTCAACAGTGTATAGTTGGTATTGATCATCAAAATCTGGAAGCATCTTCCCCTGGTTCCATGTGTATGTTAAATTTCATGGGGGACAGAATGGAACAAGAGAACCTACAGGGTAATATGTAAGCTGTTGATCAGGATTCCTCAGCCAATGGGAATGGTGGCCAGGGATGAGGACATATAGATCACTATCAATTTCAGCACCTGGAGCAAATGCCTTTGTTGTAGTCTACACACATACACACACTCAAGCTCTGGTGTTTTTAGCAAACACCCGCTTTCTTGTTGATTTTAATCTTTTATTTGAATGTGTGAGCAATGTAGAATGCTCTGAAACTCATTCACATTGGCATTAAAGGATTGTTTGGCACAACAATCTGCTGTGAGGAAGGAAGCCTTGTATGCACTTGGCACACTGTGTTCTCATGCTTTGTATGCCTCACATGATGGCTACTAACAGCTCCTGAACAATTGTGAAACTCAGAGCCCGACTACACCATCAAATACCATGGATTTCCTCCGCTTATAAAACAGGTGAACTTGAAATAATTTTTTTCTGCCCACATGATGCAAAGGCTGAGTCAAATCCATCCAACCCTTTCAGCTTTTTTCTCTCCTGCCTGGGGTCTTCTACTTTTTTCTTGCTGGAAGAATTTGAAAAGTTGTTTTTTCTATGTAGATGGGGGGGTTGTCTGTAGAGGAGGAGGGGGAAGAGCGGAAGGAGAGGACAAAGAGAAGCATCAGCTGGGAGAAAAGAGAAGAAGCATGAGAGAGGGGGCAATTGAAAAGAGTGGGGAGTTGTGTGTGTGAGAGAGAGGGGGAAAGGGCACACACACACACAAGCAGTGCCAATACTAACCTCTCTCTGCAAAGCCTCTGCTCCCCTAAGCTGCCACTTCTTATTTAACAGCTTCTGGAATTCTCTCACCAGACAAGATAAGATATGATTGGGAGGAAGGAAAGCCTTCTTAAGGCTGTTCATTTGAACTTTGTCACCTACAGTCACTTCAAATGGAACTGCAAGTAGAAGGCTTTTATCCTCCTCTGCTTGTGTGGCCACTTATATCTCAGAGAACCAAGTGGCCCTGTGCAACTTCACAGCAAAAGAATGCTGTGTAATCACAGCCTCAGAGATTCGAAGGAATGCCCAGCATGTTCTTGTTCATCTGATGGGGGTTGGGAAGTTTGAGAAGTCATCTCATTCACAACATTTTGATAGCTAAATCCTCCAATATGAGAAGATTTTCTACTTTTAGAAGTCTGTGGCACAATGCAACACAGTCTGATTAGCCAACTGAATTTGTGCCTTTTCTCTTATAAGCCTACAGGCAGATGATGCTTCTAACTCTCAGGAACAAACTGTAGCTGGATTCCCAGACTTGGCTTTTGGATGGCCCAAAAATAAGCCTGATTTGAAGTTTGATGTCTCTTGGCTTGCATTCCTTATTTCCTCACTTTGAGACTGGAGCTTATCATGAGTTGTTTTTTCCCCTTCTTCTTACCATTTGTTTTGTTTTGTTTTCCCCCCTGCACGTTTGGTGTGCTTGTTAATGGTTTCTCAGACACATCAATGAGTAATGTCTAACACTTTGTATTCCACTCTTTTTCCTATAAGATTTTTGCCATAAAATCTGAGGGTAAACTTGAATGACAAATTTTCAAACTGTGAAAGAAAGAGTCATCGTTCAGCATATCTGAGTAGATGTAACCATGGAATTGAAAACATGACTGTCTAATGCACTAAAAGCAAATGACAGGAGATGATTGACTAGTAAAGTAAAATACAGATTTGCCATTGACTATATGTGCATGACTAGGTCGCTGTCATTATATGCAAGTGTGGTTTGGGTAATGGGTGACAGAGCTTTAAGAAACAGTTCATACTGAAGTGCCAGCTCTGAAATGTTTCTGCTTTGGTATTTCCATTACTTTGTAAAATGAGCTTCTTCTAAGTACTCTGCCACATGAGATTTGGGAGGATGGAATCCACAAAGGCATTTTATGTTAAGAATATGATGAATAATAATAAGGAATGACACATCTTTAACATACCTGAGAGCATGAGTATGTGGCCCTGTCAAGGAAGAGATTACTGTACAAGGAGTTAACTTGGCTTCAGTGGTCTCCTGGCCCCGGGACCTTTAATAAACTGTGCTCAGAATTGAAATACTTTACAACAGTGCATGTAAAAAGCAGTTTTACAAGTAAATCCTTAGGTTACATCCCCACATCTCATGTTGACATCATTGTGAGGTGTGAGATGACAATCATTTTTTGCATATCATGAATATGTTTGAATGTGTTTGATGTGAGATTTGAGGTAAGACTCATGGTCTCCTCTAGTATGTGAGGAGTTTTTGGACTTCATTATTGTTTAATGATTGGAAAAAGTTTTCATATTCATCTGCTATGAAATAAAAATATTGATTGACCCTATCATCCTACAGACTGTGGGTAGCAGTTCCAATGGCAGATGAACCAATACATCTGAAGCTCTGCTGGATTCATGATGGTAGGGTGGAAGTTTTCCCCATCTTCCTTCCTCTTCTTAGAGTTTTCATTGTTTTTTCTCCTACAGTCTTGCGGGTATGTTTAAAGACAAGGAATACTTGTAATCCATTCATGAAATATTCCTGATCTACCCTCATCTGCCTCTGTCAACACTGGAGCTCCTGCCTGGAAAAGGTAAGGGTGCAGATGTTTTTGCAAGGTCTGGAAGGCATGTTCTGAGGTTGAATCCTATCTTTCTTTGCCCAGAGAGAGAGAGAGAGAGAGAGAGAGAGAGATCGAGAGAGAGAGATCCAAAGAATCCCATCACCTGGGCCGTCTTTCTTAAATTCAATGTATTGCAGCCTAAGTCTATAAAGCTTTATTAGAGTACCCTTCATTATGTGCCTCTGAAAATGACTTTTGTAATTTGGGGCTGGAGGAATCCCATGAAAAGTAAGTCATGAGGTGGACAGGACTATCCCTTGAAGAGAAAACATCAGTAGCTACCCTGTGGACATGAAGAGGATGTCTTATGTGAACTCAGATGTTCTGTTTATATAGCTCTTATTTCCAAGTTTTGGAAATGAAAACTCTAAATGTGGTGTTTGGAATAGATTAATACTTTGCAAGAAGCCAGGTTTGTCACATATTTTCCTCAAAATCAAGTGACTTTATGCAGCTCACAATTTCTGTGGATCTGTGAGTAGGTTTGAAATACTTGAATGAAGGAGCTCTAATAAAATTAAAGTACTAATTTTTAATTCTGACTCCATTTTTCCTCAGTTCATTTCACAATATGTTTCTAATTATCTGTCAGCAGTTGCTGGCAGTTAATTAGAAAAATTGAATACAGAAAAATTGAATACAGAGATTGTTCAAAACATCTTCTATCTTAGTGTTTAATACAGACTCACTGACAATTGGAGGCTTAGATTAAAACTGATGTGCTAATGTCCAAGTAAGCTATTTTCTTGGAATGAATCTGGGATTTGGTTGGCCTACAGTTTTGCTTACTAAAGTAGTGTTTTTATATAGAATTCTGCATATACACTTCTCCCTTCAACAACATTGGGGTTAGAGGTGCTGGACCCTGTGTAGTTCAAAATCTATGTATAACTCTTATGCCCCACAACACATAAGTACAAAGCATAAACAGTTGATTCACACACCCACACACCCTCCCTGACCCACATCCTCCCAGCATGCCTCAGCACCCTCCCCAGATGCAATGTGGGAAAGGGGCTGGCTGGGCTGTTGCCATCGGACTGGGGCCCATTGCACTGCCAACAACAGGGCCCTAGGTAAGTCCAAGACCCACCTTTACTGAACATTGATTGATTGATTGATTGATTGATTGATTCATTCATTCATTGAAAAAGTGTATAACCAAAACTGCTGCTGAGATCCATGCAATTCAAGATAGAAGTGTCAAAGTTACTTTGTTGGACTACAGTTGTCAGAATGGCCTATTAGTGGTCACACTGGCTTTGGATTCTGAGTCTAACAAGTAACTTTCCAGACTTGGAGATTCTGATATGCTTTTGAGCTCACTTCCTTCACAAAATCTGTTTCCTTAATATTTGTTTCTCTTTGTTTTTTTGAAGCATAGTGCTGAGGCATCCTTTGGTAAGTGGCTTGCTGTTTTAGATGACTGAAGGAGGATTTTATACCACAGTATGACATTAGTCAGTTTACACTGTTAAAAGTTTACTTTTTTAAAATGAAGCCTATAAAAAGGAATGCAGCCTGGTCAAGTGTTGTATACAGATTTCATTTTCTTCTTCTTTTTTCAAGGCAAGAACTACTCTTGGATTTAATCAAGAAATAAGTGGTCTCTGTAAACCTAGCCCTGTTAAGTTTAATTACCAAAGTGTTTCTTCAACTGTAAAAAAAAAAAATGTACTATGGATGTTTGCTCTTCAGCTTGGTGTTAATGTGGTTTGGAATTTTAACTTCTCAAAGAAAAATTGTAAGGGGTAATAGGCAACATTATTCAAGTCACAGTATAAGGGAAAGTGACAGAAGCAGACTTCATAAAAATGCCAACAAATGCAAGTTGAGGGCATCTGCAATTTATTTGCTGAAGCTCTCAGCAATCATCCTGCTATCTTCTTTTCAATGCTGTTATCTTGAGCCTTAAATAAGTATCTGCCCATAACTATCAAGTAGGAGGCTAACCTCTCTGAGGCTGACAGAAAGCCTACACAATATGGCTGAATACAGTTTCTGACACAACTTTGGATTCTTTATTTTCCTGGCATTTCTGACGGTCCTGTGAGGTCAGGCCATCCTATCATTGCTTTTAGGGTAGCTTTCTAGAGTTCCATTGGCTATACTTTCATGGGGTATTATTTATTAGCTTCTACCTATGGTTAGAAGAAAGCCAGCCCCGATTAAGGTTAACTTATTTCAGTTTTGAGTTATTCCCCATGTTTTGATTCTCTGCATTTGTGAGGTCTCCTTCTTCTTCTTCTTCTTCTTCATCATCATCATCATCATTAAATATAGAGAGACCATTTTCAAAGTAAAAAATCAGAAAAAGCTTGTGCACCCGACCTCCCCCCCAATACAAATGTAGGAGTAGGCGATACCTTTATTGGACTGCTAGAAAAATCAATTACATAGCTAGCTTTCAATGATAATTCACCTTTATCAGGCTGTTCACCAAGATATTAGAGTCCCAAATTTTCATGCCATGGCTGTTGTTCATGCCAGGCACATTTTCTTAAGGTGAGTTGAACAGTATGCAAGCGGCTTGTGAGTGGTTGGAAATTCCTTCCCAAGCAATGGCCCAATAAAGGTATCACTTGTGAATTTGTCCCAGTGGGTGATGATACTGATGGAACATACAGAAGAGGACGCTTTATCCAGCCTCTCCAAGTATTAAACAAGGATGTTGAGAGAGTTCTACATTCCCTGGAGAAAAGATAGGCCTTCTTGTAGCCATTGATCTCACATCTGCTGTGAACAGTATGTGGATCAGGATTTTCCCAGAGGATCTGAAGGGGTGTGCAGAAGATAGTGTCTTTCCATTCCTGTTCTCTTAAATAAACTCTGCTTTGTGCATTTTGTGTGTATCATGCTTTTTTTTTGTTCCACATCTCCCCACTGCCAATGTAAGGCTCTGTAATTTGCTTTGCTAATAGCAGAGACTAGGAGTTTGGGAATACACAGGGGTACCATGAGGGGCTGTCAGGATGGGCGTGCATTGGGGGCTGCAGAATTATCTCAGTTCTGATTCCTAAAACACTCCTACTACATTCTGAGCTTTGAATTTTGAAAAGTATCAATATTTTGATTTTCAAGATTGGTTGGGAGAAAAACAGATTTCAACAAAGTTGCAAATCAGTTTGACAAAGTCAATAATCGTATATGAAATCTTTTATTAACAATGAAATGCATAATTGGGGACAATGAAAAGCCTTACACTGTGATAATATGTATTTATCTGTTTATTCATGCATTCATTTGCCAGTCTGCACTGAGCCATTTTAGATCTTTAATGGTTCCAGAAACAAATGGGCATCACATTTGGTGATGGAATGTTAGTTCAGTCAGGTTGATATAGTCAGGTTAACGAGAAAACTCACCCTTTAAAATAGGGATGGAAAAGGTATGCCTCCCCAGTTGAACTATGCCTCAATTACTCAATATAACCCAAAGCTTGTCTCTCCATGGTTTCATGCACAAAATTAGAGCAGGAGTGGATAACTGTGGCTGTACAGATGTTCTTAGACTGGAACTCTCATCAGTCCTAGCCACCTAGCTGAGCATGAGGGATGGAGGTGGCCCAGAAACATCTGGAGGGCTAACACATTCCCACTTCTGCTGCATCTGCTTCTTTTTTTAAAGGAAGAAAGAGGTAAGATTTGGGGACTGAGTCCTTGAGATACTTACCAAGGAGCTTTATATTTGGTAAACAAGACAAGACAAACAGAAAGTACTCTGGAATATTTTGCTACATTACTGTTTGCCAGTAATCCCTGGATTATGTTGCTAATTCCCTAAATTCAGTAATAAATGAACATCTGGTTTCCCTCAATAACATGTGCTCAAGTTTTTTACTTTGAGATATTTACACTGTGTGGAAGACCAAATTTGAGTTGTATCATCTTCCGTTCCCCCCACCAACAATGCTGGTTGATGACATTTCGGCACCAGGTCAAAACTTTCCTGTTCCAGAAGGTTTTTAATTGAAATAATATCAGCGGTGGGTCCTGATGGGAATTTTTACAGCACTGTATTTTTAATTGTATTTTAATTGTTTTATCTTTTTATCTTTTTACTGTATTTAAATTGTTGTAAGCTACCCAGAGACCTTTGGGTAGTGTGGGCGGCGTATAAGTTAAATAAATAAATAAATAAATGCTGATAACTTGTCTTTGCTTTTGGTTGTATACTCATCATACAGAATGTGCAAAAGCCAGGTTTAATTAGTTTCATCTGGAGTGCACTTCTATTTCATTCATACTGAAATAGAAAAAGATTAACCTATAGCAACATGATATAATTCATCATTAACGATGTGGTGAGCCCAAGAGAGCTTTCAACAGTGTCTGATATCATAGATTTTAGTGACCATGAAGAACCATTTTGTATGTAACTAATATTGATTATGCATTTTACTTAGAGGTCATTATTTAAAGGCTGGGCTCTCATTTCAGAAGTTCATCGTATCCTCAGCTAAAGGGGTTTTGCACATGTGTATTTAAGTTCCTGCCAACCTAGCAGTTCGAAAGCATGTAAAAATGTGAGTAGATAAATAGGTACCACCTCGGTGGGAAGGTAACGGCATTCCGTGTCTAGTCGCGCTGGCCACGTGACCACGGAAACTGTCTTCGGACAAACGCTGGCTCTATGGCTTGGAAATGGGGATGAGCACCTCGCCCTAGAGTCGGACACGACTGGACTAAATGTCAAGGGGAACCTTTACCTTTACCTTACCTTGCAACTTTGTGAACGTTTGGTGCTTGACACCACCCACAATGAGGTGCACACTGCTAACATTTGCTTTCTGTTCTGTAAAGATGTGTTTTGATAGAAAGAACGCCCGGTAGTTTATGCTTCAGTTTCTGATGCCCCCCCCCCTTATGGCCTTGTATTACTTAGTGGCTGCAGAGCCCAGGAACAACTTTACAAGCAGCTCTTTATAGTCTCCAAAGCAAGGGTGGGAAATGTGTAGAGTCCTGGGGTCTCATGTATCCCCCTAAGACTATTTCTGTGTCCTCCTTCCCTCCTCTGGCCCTCTTTCCTTTTGGTAAAAAAAGGGGGATTTCTGTTATTGGAAACCTTCAGGAGTGGCAATTCATTTTTTAAGGAGGACCCCTAGAGCACACAGAGCCCTCACAAATATCCCTTCTGCCCCTCAAAACTGGAAACTAATGCCTAGCCACTCCTACTTTCCTTTTTTGCATTTTTTTTAAAAATATATTTATTTATTTAGTGGAATTCTGATGGCCTCTGTGGCCCTCAGAGGGTCCAGAGGGTAGAACATTGACCTCCTAACTCACTGAAATTCCTCCCCCCCCCCCCAAGACACACACTTTAGAAGATGGTACACCTTTGCCTAAGATCCGGCGCTGTTGGGGAAAGAAGTGGAGTTAAAAAGCAACCTTATTCTTAATCAATCTTTTAAACAGCACACTTCATTTTTCATCAGGTTTGTAGCTGCCTGCTGATTGCTGACTTATTCTGAAGGACATGCTCCAACTGGAACAATACATCACGTTCTAGATAGAACTATGTGGGTTACTTCTGAACAGCAAGCAGTGGCAACACAAGATCAGAAACACATCGTTGCAGATGCCTGTCTTAAAAAAAATCTAATGGCTTTTTAAGTATGCATACTAAGCATTTTGCTAATCTATCTCATGCCGGATTGTAAACAGCATATGCTGTGTGCCTAACAGAATTTCTCCTGAGGAATGGTATCTGAAACAAGCTCTACGTAACCACTATATTCTCCAAGGATAAACTAAGTAGCAGAACATTTACTATTATTAAGCCAGTTAAGAATAACTATCAACTGCAAATATGCTTATTATCACTGCTATCATTGTTATTGGAAGGGGGAACTGTCAAAAGAGTACACAGGTTTTGCACTCCATAAATGTTTTCCTACACAAAAATCAGCCCTGTGCCTGTTGCTCAAAATGGTATGCTTGGAGAATAGGTGGGCAGAGGTACCAGCCCTGTCCCACAGCTTGAGAAACTAGCTTTTCTGGACCACAGCTCCCAGAATCCCTCAGCCAACATCGCTATCGGCAGGACAAAACTGGGTACTATAATATGGAAAGTTACTTTTGCAAGTTCTCTCTTTACCCCATCACTGTCTCACAAAATCTCCACTCTCCCGAACTGCTCTTTGTATTTGAATGGAAGCCTCTCTCCCCCCCCCCCCCCCCCAGGCATTCACAGAATCTTCCTTCATAGAGAAAATAGTAAACATGAAAGACGGTGCATAGGCAGAAGGTTAACATTTCAGGCCTTTAGGCCCTGGAGACTTTCTGGAATCTCCTAGCCTTAATTAAGTCGCCTAATGCTGCTATTTGCATTTCTGGACTCATGCAATTTAAAAAGGCAGTTTAGCAACAGTTGTAACATGTCCCTCAGAGACGACACTTTGGTTGCCTTTGCCAGTGCGGTCCTAAACACAACTCAGTGGGAGTAAGTCCTACTTGAGTCAGTGATATTTACTTGCACGTTGCACTTTTAATCACCATTGACTTTAGCTGCCTTGCAGATTTTGTTGTTCTCTCTAAAAAAAACTAGGATACGCATTCATAGTGACATGGCATTGGGAGAACCCTTGGCTAATTTACAATCTTAGCTAATTTACAGTCTCAGGACATACAGTTCCGTATGTGAGACTGCAGCTGTAAATCCAAGACACAGGAGTCATGTAGGCTGGAGGTCATGATGCATACTGTTTGTGAATGTCTTCAGAAGACGTCACAATCCTATTAATGAATTTAAGTGGGCTTTATTCGGATTACTGACAGAATGAGTGGCAGAGTTCCTCCTACAAGAGGAAAATATAGCTGGAAGACAGGAATTTTAGATAAACAATTAGATGGTTCAATCCCATGGAATTAAGCAGGAAAATGACAGTATAAATATGGCTGTCTCAACCATAGTGACTAATGTTCCAGTACTGAACTGAACTAGTCATCCTACACTCTCAACTTTCATAGGTCAGCAGCACTTCAAAACCAGCAATTATGTCCATGCCTGCTTCTCTGTATTTTCCCCCTCTTCTTGAAGCCTGATTTGACTCACAAATCCCACTTGTGTTCACAGAGCCTTTTCCTCCATAGTCTTATTAAGATATTTCTATCAGAGATAAGAAAACATTTGAAGGGTTTTTTTACTTGAGTTTTTTTTTTTACTGATACCCTTATTCCTGTCAGTCTTCACCAACCCCTTCCCCTTCTCTCCTTTTTTCTGCTCTGCCTGGTTATCTGTTTTCTGCCTCCTGTGGGTATGTTTACAATAGAACTTAACACCAACCATAGGCCGTAAATTACTGCATGTGAGATGTAACCACATACCCAAGACTCCAAGAGTCAATGAATGTTTGTAATATTTTACTTGTGAATTTGGTATTCCATCCTGCATTTCATTTTATTCCATATGTCCGAAGAAATGTACATGATCAGTGAAAGCTCACATTAAAATATAATAGTTAGTCTACCACATGTTTTTGTCTTTTTGTCGTCGTTGTTTGTTTTGATTCTGTATTTCTTTTTCTTTTGGATTTTGCCTGATATATTTGAAGAACAGACACTCTAGCCCCATCCCCTTCTGGCACTGCTCTGCTCATATGAAAGTGAAGGAGAGCATCCTCTAGGCATGGGGGCCTCTTTGCATAAGCCAGAACAACAATTTTCCAAAGAACTCCAACATTTCTATGTGGCTCTCCTCTTCACACTCCTTGCATGAGATAAATAAGGATGATGAAAGTGTGGCTAGGACATTTCTTTTCCTAAATAGGGTGTTTCTTTTTTCTCCCCCTTCTTCTTCTTCTTTTAAATATAGTTTCTCTGGTCTCCCTGCCAAGCTGGCATTAAGGTATTCCCCTCTTTTCCACAGACTTCTACGAAGCCTTCCCCCACCTTTGATTTCCCTAGACTTATCCTCAACATCAGCCACCTGGCTCAGGGGGAGAAGGGGCTTTATAAGCCAGAGCCTGTGCCAGGGCCCTGCTGGACCAACATTCCTGCCTTTGAGGGAGTCTCCATCATCTGCCGTCCCTCAGGCACTGAGTGAGAGACAGTGTGGTTGTGCTGCTGTGGGTTGCCAGCCTTCCTGGGGGAGTTTGGCTTGGACTCCCTCAGCCTTGCAGGACTGGGCCCTCGCTGCCTCTGGCTGCCCCATCCCCTCCTCAACATCAGCCACCTGGCTTGTGGGGGGGGGGAGAAGGGGCTTTAGAAGGGGTTTTTATTGTGATTATCTATTGCCATCAGGTTACGTACGTAGAGACCCACAGTGGATCTGAGGGAACAGGAAGGGGGAGGGCATTGGAGGGGGCAGCCATTGAGGTGGTGCTGGGTAGGGGAAGGAATGGCGGTGGGGGTAGAACATGCCCATGTAGGAGAAGAGAGGTTAGATATCTTACATCTATCCCCTCTTCTAGTCCTACCCCCAACCAGATGGTATCAGGTGACCATATCAGCAAACCCTCGAGCCACACGGTGCTGTTGATGAACGCCAGGTCAGTACAAAATAAGACTGCCTTCATCCATGATGTAATTCTGGATGAGGGTGCTGACCTGGTGTGCATTACTGAGACCTGGGTGGGAGAGGAGGGTGGTGTTCCCCTCTCCCAGCTGTGTCCACCTGGGTACTCTGTCCAGCACCAATGTTGCTCAGAGGGTCAGGGAGGGGGAGTTGCTATAGTCTATAGGAGTGCTATCTCCTTGACCAGGCTTCCTATCCCTTTGAGAGGAGGTCTTGAGGGCCCGTATTGTGTGTTGGGCTTGCGAGACAGATTAGGGATTCTGTTGGTGTACCGCCCACCCTGCTGCGTACCAACAGTCTCCCTGCCTGAGCTGACGGAGGTAGTCTCGGACCTGGTGTTGAGGACTCCCAGGCTGTTGGTGCTGGGGGACCTCAACATCCATGCCAAGGCTGCCTTGACTGGGGCGGCTCAGGACTTCATGGCCGCCATGACAACCATGGGGCTGTCTCAATGTGTCATCGGCCCGACACATGAGAAGGGCCATACCTTGGACCTGGTTTTCTCAACGGGACTGGAAGATGGTGGTTTGGATGTGGAGGGGCTGGTTGTGACCCCATTGTCATGGTCAGACAACTTCCTGGTCAAGTTAGCTTCTATTAGCTTCTTCTCCCCTCTGCAAGGGTGGGGGATCTATTAAGATGATCCGCCCTTGGAGACTAATGGATCTGTACGGTTTCCTGAACGCTCTGGGGGATTATCCGTCTGATATGGTTGGCGCTCCTGTCGAAGCTCAAGTCACCCTATGGAATAGGGAGATGACCCGGGGGGTTGACACGATTGCGCCTAAGCGCCCTCTCCCTGCACGCAGAGCCCAGACAGCTCCTTGGTATACTTCTGAACTGCAGGCGATGAAGCGAGAGGGGAGACGGCTGGAGCGCAGTTGGAGGAAATCCCGCTGGGAGTCCGATCGAACATGACTTAGAGCCCATTATCGGGCCTATTTCGTGGCAATACGCCTGGCGAAACGGCAATATTTCTCCAGCCGTATTGCTTCCTCAGAATGTCGTCTAGCAGAGCTGTTTCGGGTGGTCTGGGATCTTCTTCAACTGGGAAATCCGGTGGAGGTCCCGGACTGCTCATCAGCTTGCTGTGATGAGTTTGCCATTCATTTTGAGGGGAAAATCGCTCAGATGGGGTTACACTCCCCCTAAGGGACAGGGTCTGCAGCCTGGGGGTGCTCTTGGACCCCAGTCTAACTCTGGAAGCCCAGGTGGACTCGGTGACCAGGGGCGCCTTCCTTCAGCTGCGGAAATTATACCAGCTACGGCCCTACCTGGACGAGCAGAGTCTCATGACAGTTACACACGCACTGGTAACATCTCGTATAGATTACTGCAATGCGCTCTACGTGGGGCTGCTTTTGAAGATGGTCCGGCAACTGCAACTGGTCCAGAATCGAGCTGCACGGCTGGTGAGTGGTGGGGCCGCTAGGGGACACATCAAGCCAATTCTGTTTAAATTACATTGGCTACCAGTTGCTGCCTGGGCCCAATTCAAAGTGCTTGTTTTGACATATAAAGCCCTAAATGGCTTGGGCCCTGGATACCTGAAGGACTGCCTCCTTCCATATGAACCTACCCGACAGTTAAGATCTAGCCAGGGGGCCCTTTTGAAAGAGCCATCCCTCAAGGAGGTAAGAGGGATGGCTTGTAGACAAAGGGCCTTTTCGGCAGCTGCCCCCAGACTATGGAACGCCATCCCAATTGAGATTCGTCTGACGCCGACGCTGATGACATTTCGACGCCAGGTCAAAACCTTCCTGTTCCAGAAGGCTTTTAATTGAAATAATATCAACTGTGGGTCCTGATGGCAATTTTTAGAGTATATATTTTAATTGTTTTATCTTTTTTATTGTATTTTAATTGTTGTAAGCCGCCCAGAGACCTTTGGGTAGTGTGGGTGGCATATAAGTTAAATAAATAAATTAATTAATTAATGGTAGGCACATAGTATCCTCCCCTCATTAACATTTCATTGATTGGCTTTAGCATATTTTTCTCAATTCCTACTCAGCCAGGTCTCATGCATCATCTATTGACTATTGCTTGTTTGATTGGGAGGTGGGTGGAATTATGCACAGCTGGATAGATTTTAAACAAGATGTAGGTAGACTGTATTCTGACTGCATACTGGTTCTCTGTATTCATTTGTTTACATATCTTTAATTATTTGATTGCATGCCCCTTTTATAATCTCTTTCATGATTAAAATAATGTGGTTATTTTAATTATATAGTAGCTGTAGCCAACGTACAATTATTGTTGATGAGATAGTTCTATGTTAGCGTCACCACAGAACCTAATGGTGGAGATTACTCCCCCACCTTGGGACAGTATTTTTATTTAGAGCTATTATTTGCTGCTGGTGTGGTTCTGCCTCTAAACCCCATTTGAGCCTTTTACCCAAGTGGAGAATGCAGAGTTTCAATTATAATAGTGTATAGTGTGTTTTTCCAAACATTCTGCTCAGGTAGACTGTTTTTTTGGTGAAGTACAGCTGAACATGGAATGTGTTTTCCTGAGGGGAAATTTGGAGTATCACTCTGATTGCTCAAAGGTAGAGGCAGATTTCTGAGGAAGACTTTGTAGTATGTAACAAAAGCAAAAACAAAAGAGTTGTGACATCTTAAACAGTAACAGATTCATTTCTGTGCGAGCATTTGTGGATTACAATCCATATCCTCAGACATGAGAAAACATAAAAGACTACCTCAGTCATTAAGATGCCCTCTTTTCTCTCTTTTTGTTATGTATGCTGAAACAGTGTTGATCTGCTACTCTTTTGAAAACCTGTTGTTTGAAGAGAGAGGCTTAAATGGCAGCTATGTGTGTCAGTATGCTTTCCTTGAAGATCCAACTAGAGCTGTTTGAGAAGAGTTGATAAGTCTCAGGTGTTTTGTTGCTGTTGATTGTTTGCTTTATTTACATTATCAAAGCCTCTGTTTCATTTCAGCTTTCCCATACCATCAGTGATGCACTACATAGGGGGCAGAATGACTGTCAGAATTATGCTGTAGTGGTGGCTTGAAAATATCATCTTACCTTGAGGTATTCAGTAAAAGCTTTCTTTTTCCAATACTGATGTCTATGTCTTCCTGCCTTTTGAAAAACCGGGGAATTCCCAGAAGAGGAAAAACATTCAGTTAAAATGAAAGGTTATGGTTGAAGCTGTAAAATTAGAGAAATTCAAATTTTAATCTCACTTGTGCACTCAGAACATGGTCACCTTTATATACTTTCATTGTACCGTAATATCCACCCCAAGTAAACACTAAAGCCAAATCCCAAAAGTCACTCTATTTTCTTTTTTAGTACAGTTGTTGGTGGCACAGAAGTGCTGAAATGAAACAAATGCTTTGATAGTGTCCACATCTTAGTCTTTTCACCTCTGTAACTGTCCAGAGTTACATAATTTTTACTAGCCCAGTTGATCCATATTTGAGGAGAGGAAGTCTCATTAATGTCTTTAGCCTTTTTTCTCTCCCTTTGGGGAAACAGAGTGGAGCTTACTTTTTGTGTTTATTTGATGTAAATATTATATTACAAGAAGAGTTCAGCCACGTACCCATGTTTTGAGTGAGAAGGGGGTCTCGTCTGTGGTCTGAAATCCTTATTCAGGGCATAGCTTCAACTATAACCTTTTTTTAAAAAAGCTTTAAATGGAAGGCTTTTTTCCTCCTCTTTGGAGGAATTCATTTTAATTGAAGTCTCAGTCCTTCCAATTGGCAGTCATATGCTAGGTAAAGGTAAAGGTTCCCCTTGACAATTTTTGTCCAGTCGTGTTCGACTCTAGGGGGCGGTGCTCATCCCCGTTTCCAAGCCATAGAGCCAGCGTTTGTCCGAAGACAATCTTCCGAGGTCACATGGCCAGTGCGACTTAGACACGGAACGCTGTTACCTTCCCACCGAGGTGGTCCCTATTTATCTACTCACATTTGCATGCTTTCGAACCGCTAGGTTGGCGGGAGCTGGGACAAGCGACGGGCGCTCACTCCGTCGCGTGGATTCAATCTTACAGCTGAAGATCTACAGACCTTACAGCACAGAGGCTTCTGCGGTTTAACCCGCAGCACCACCACGTCCCACTATGCCATATGCTACTGCTTCCCTAATTACAATCCCATAGCCCAGGGTTGGGAAAGAAGAACCAACCTTGAGAAAGTTGTATGTCTGAATATAGAACTGCATGACAAGATCGTCATCATGTCTGTAACCATAGTAAAACTTTATATATGGATGTAACTAGAGATGGGCATGAAATGAACCAAGAAGCAAAAAATCCCATGAATCAGGCCACTTTGTGGTTCATTTCAGGGTGCTTTGGGGAAACGCACCTGCCCAGAATGAAACAGAACACCAAACTATTATTGGCATTGGTGACTTGTAGGTGGGCTATAACTTAGCCATCCCAAATCTAATCTTTGCCAAATGTGGTGGGGCTGTAGCCAAAGAGTCAGTCCAAGTTTGGTGAAGATTGGATTTGAGCATCTGAGTTATAGTCCCCAAAGCAGGTCCCCCAGGAAAGTGCTAAAGAGCACTTTCCTAAGGGGACTGCTTTGGGGGGCTATAACTCAGATGTCCCAAATCCACTCTTCATTAAACCTGGAGGGGGTGGGGAGAAGAGTCAGATGAAGACTCATCATGAATTGGGCAACTTTAACTTGCATGGGGGCCATCCTACCACTCTGAGAATTCCTGAATTGCACAAACCATGAAACAATTCATTTTGTCTGAAATTTCGTGAAAGTTTGTGGTTCATGGCTCATGGATAGCAATGAACCATGAACCATCATGAGCCACCATTTACCCTGTTCATGCCCATCTCTAGATATAACCAACCGAGCAGATTTAAATTAATAGAATTGCACATTTTTGCAGATGTTTTAAGGTGCACTTCAGAATGATATGGTAATAATTTTTGCATCTGTTATTTGTGATGTTTACATCTTGTCTTTCCTTTGGTGAGCTCAAAACAGCTTACAAGGCTCTTTTCTTCACCTGCTCTGCATAGCAAGCCCATAAGCTAGTTTAGGCTTAGAGTGTATGACTAGCCAAAGGTCGTTCACTGATTTTTATGGCTAAAAGGAGAATTGTAGCCAGGTCGTATTCTACCACTACACCACACTGGCTCTCTAAAACAAAGTATAAATATATAAAAGTGATATAAAAGGATTTTGTTCAGACGATCCCTTCTCCACATAAACATGTTGAAAGAATGTGTGAGGGAGCCATGCTGCCCTCACTATCTGTGCATGTGGCCACCATGTGAAAGGACATGACAAAATACCCACCATGCAATGCACCATATTATTTGCATGGGATAGTAGTGGAGGTATTGTATGATGATAAAGCTAGGCATACCAAAATAGCACAACCGTTTGTTAAATCATAATAACGTAAGATTAATGTAATGTAAGAATCTTTTTGTAAGAATAATGTAAGAATCTTTTTTTTCAGCCATATTGAAACACTTACACGTGAGATGTAAAACAATGAGAAGCTGATTGAAAAGTATGTTCAAAGCCAAAAAAACCCACAAAAGACACCATGTCAGTTTAGTTCAGAGGGAGAAATACTGACAGATGATGCCAAGAAAAAAGAACAACTGTTGTCATAGTTGCTCTCGCCTTTATAAAGAAGGTCTGTTGTAATGTTGCAGTCAGCAATATTGACAGAAAAAGAGGTGAAAAGACTAAAATGTACATTAAAGAGAACATGTCATAAATATTTGGGCAATCTGATTGGATTTTAAGCAAAGCTGATGACATCTGTTATGTCCTAGTGACCCAGGAGACTTAGAAATAAAAGCACGGCACTTAAGAAGTCAAACGATGGTAAAATGTGGTATCTCAGGTTACATGCTGGTGCACAACAAAAATATTCACTTGTTATCAGGCTTAAGGACCTATCCTATGGCGAGTCAAACCATGGTCTACCTAAGAGTGCATCTACACTACACACTGACAGGAGTCTGACAACACTCTAAGTATTATGACTCCACCTTGTGGAGTCCTAAGATTCTGTAGTTTGTTTGGTGAGGTATTTAAAACTCTCTATTCCAGTTCAGAGAAGTGTGGCAATGCTCTCAGGTGAAGTATGCCAGTTAAAGCTGTATGAAACTGCTGTGACTGTAAAAGACTGATGCATTCTGACACAGTAGTGACTAATTTAACTGGGAGCAACTCAGAGCTCAAGAAGATGACCCTTTTTGGACCATTGCTTCCAGAATTTTGATCCACCATCCCTAGTGGCTGGGGAGTTCAACTTGCTTGCCTAGAACTTTGCAACCTGCTTTTCTGGAAGTCTTTTATCTCAAGAAACCTGGGATTGAAGTAGTAATAACTGTAATCTGAAGCCTGTGCCCTGCAGTGTTTTTCCCACCTGGAGTGCTCTTTGTGACCAATGCAATGAAAAGCTTAAGAAAAATCAGCAAAGGATTCCTTGGTTCACTGTGTGATTTATATGTGAAATCTGATCAAGTATGAAAAAGTCAAGCGTAATAATAACTCATATGCTTCCTAAAATCGGGTGGGGATTTTCAGCCTATTCTCATTATTTTGTTCAAGCCATACTACACATACACTATGTTTCTAATGTAGCAGGTTATTCCCCTCTTTCTTTTTTAAAAAAACCCTGTTACATCCCCTCTCCATTTTAGGCAAGTTAATTTAATATATGGCTTCATTGTTATGTGATTAATTGGCTCTAATTGAGCCAATGTTGTGTTTCAGAAGTTGGAAACATTACATTTTTTAACTACAACTCCCAGCATGGCTGTTCTGGTTTGTAGGGCAACAGAAGAAAACTTTCTAAATTCTTCTCCTCTCTAACTGAGCTTAGTTTCCTGCTCACATGCTCCATACTCACATCCCCTTTGCTGAAAATTGTAATCTTCAAACGCTTCAGGAGATGACGAGATGATATGTAAGTCTGATTCTGTCATCAGCCTGGCTGTATTTTGGGAATTAAGTTTCCTATCCCAATGGTGGTGACTTTCAGACCTTTCAGACTTTCCGTCCCCATCATACTCTCCTCAAAGACATCCTGAGGTCCAAAAGGAGCCAAAGAACCTTGGGGCAGGGGGATAAGAAACTTTTAATTAGCAAAATACAGCTGTGGCTGTTGAGGTCATCGGTCTTGTACAGCAAAACTTTACATTACTGAATTTCAGTCTTTATCCACTTGACAAGTTGTTGTTATATGCCATCATGTCACTTATGACCCATAGTAACACTATGAATCTGTGACCTCCAAAGCATCCTATAATCAACAGCCCTGCTCAAATCCTGCAAATTCAAGACTGTGGCTTTCCTTATTGAATCCATCCAGTTCATATTTGGTGTTCCTCTTTTCCTGCCAACTTCAGTTTTTTCTACCATTATTTTCTTTTCTGGTGAGTCTTGTCTTCTCATGGTATGCCCACAGTATAACTCTGGTTTAGTCATTTTTAATTTTACTGAGAGTTCAGGTTTGATTTGATCCAGAGCCCACTTGACAAGTCAGGCATGATATGCACTATTTCTTTTTTAAATATAGTAATTTAAAACATCTGTTTTCATTTGAATGTGTTCTTTTTGAGTAGATGGTACTAAAGTCTGAGTGATGTTTTTACCTTATGTGCCAGTGGAAATAGAGCAAACAAACTGTATCCCTTGGTATTGCCATTTTCTTGGTATGCTACTGGATGAAGGATTTAAAAATAAAATAAAGTAAGAGATTCCAATAACAAATTATAACTCTCCATCCTGGTCCTTCCATTACATACATTTGTGTACAGAGAGCTTTCCAAGTTTGCATAAGAAATGGAAATTATGGGTTCTGCGAGCTTAGTTTCAAGTATGAGAGTGAGAGTTCCTGGAAAGGACCATTTCAGCTATTCAATAGGGCTGAGCTGCCTGAAATGTTATCTCTCAATCGGCCATCTTTTGCATAATTTTTAAGGGTCTATGAACTACGATTGAATTGCTCCCCACCATTTAATGACAGCTTAACTCTGTTCCCTTCAACTGATTCAAATTATTCTTTCCCTCACATGCCCCACACATAATGCTAGTGTATGATCAAGAAGCATTGCCTCCATTCTGATTGGACAACATGATGCCATCCACAGGCTCATGCCCAGGCAGGGGACATCCCTCTACTTGGTCAATGAGCTTCCCCTAATGCTACCACATAACAACCAGACTGATGATGTATCAAAACTAGAGATGGGCACAAACTGAACTATGAACCGAAAAAACCCACAAATCTAGCTGGTTTGTGGTTCGGTTCACACAAGCCATTTTGCCAAAATGAAACGAAGCAGAGGACTTCTTTCTGCTTGGCGCTTCATTTTGCGTCAGATGCTCTCTGCTCCCTTCAGCTGATAGGCATGTGCATGTGCAGAGACAGCAGGCCTGGCTATGAACTGGTTTGTTTTTCTGGGGCTTGGGGGTGGTTTGTGGGTAGCAACAAACCATGAGGGTAGCCATGAACCACAAACCACCTAAATTCATCGTTTTTCTGGTTTGTACCCATCTTTAGTCAAAAAAACTAACAGATAATAATCTTATAATACCATTGTGTTTTGAGGACTTTTAGGAAGCACAGGACTTACTTGCAAAGTTTAGGTCCAATTTATTGTAAGCTTGATGGCTTGGTCCTGGGCTCGAGATGCAATTCTATAGAGGCAGTAGGTGAAACCTAATGCAACTTGCAGAACTTTATTACGAAATATGTTTGCGAGTGTACATGCCATCCCTGATATCTTAGATTTTTTTGAAAACAGAAATACTAAAAATAGGCATGCACACACTCATACTTAGGCCAAACCCATTGAAATCAATATGATTGTAGACATTCATATCAAAGTGTCACTGATTTTAGTACAGTAGATATATTTTACAAACAAGTCTCAATTCAACTCAATGAGCTTTTAGTATTTCTTTTTTTAAAAAAAATCCAAGATATCGGGGTGACATATAGACTCACATACCTAATGTGGTGTAGTGGATCAAGTCATGGACTAGGACTCTGGAGACCAGGTTTGAATCCCAATTTGGCCATGGAAACTCACTAGGGGAGTGGAAATGGTAAAACTATTCCTTAAATATCTCACTTACCTTGAAAGCCCTACTAGGGTCAGTTCCAACTTGACAACAACAATGTAGACTCACAAACACATTCGTAATAGAATTCTGTAAATGCCACAGTGTTCTTCACACAGCAGCCTGGCAACCAACAGAACGGCTGCAGAAGCTTCCCAGCAGGGGGCCTGCCTGCTTTTTCTTTTTCAAAAAAAATATCACTGCTTCTCTTTCTGACACACTGTTTCCTAGAAAAAAGGTGGGGAACTTGACATAGCAAATCATATCATTCTCCACACCTGTAAGACTATAACATGGAAACTTCAGATGACTTCACAATGAATTCCAACAGTACACACAAGACAACTGAGGCAAGCAATGGAGAATCCATCCATTATCTCGTGTTTCTTAGGATAGACTAGGGATAGCTGTCACAATAAAAGTGCAGGATCCCATGGGTATGTAATTTTCAACTCAGGTTCTATATCAGCCAAAAACATTCAGGTTACAAAATACAGTTAATTAAGCAGTCTTTTTTTTTTCCATATTAGAAGCACAGCTGAATATTGTAGTCATTTTAATTTGTTTCACTTCCAGAGCTGGAAGGGGAGAAAACAATTATATACTGTGCAGCTATCCAATTGCTTGGCAATTATCTATGTTATTATCCCATTGGCTCATTCTGCATGCTAGTAATGGCCAGCAAAGCTGAGATATATTAGTAAGAGACAAGTTTTATTCAAATTGATTAGGCTCAACTTCACACAGAATTGTTGCATAATTTATACCACAACTTTATATGGTGTTTTTTTAAATAAATCACACAATTTTTAGTGATTTGTTCATAAGTCTAGACCAAATCTGACAAAAGGAGATTTCACTGAATCCCATCCATTTTTTCCAAACCATTTCTGATGCCACTAAATTGGTTGTTCTCTTATCCATTATGCTTATGCAGAAAGTGGGAAAAGGGCCAGATCAGTTTGACTCAGTGGCTGAAACCCAGCACTAAATTGCAACTAAAGTAGAACTCAATAGAACTTATGGAGGATCTCACTAACCAAATCCCCACAGATTCAATGGGCCTACTCTAGTTGTGCACTACCTACTGGATTTCAACCATTATGTTGTAGGTCCTACATGTATTATATAGAAGACGCTATGTGCATTTTATTCAAAGTATAGTATACCCTATATGCATGATTTTCTGAAAATCCTCTCCACTTTTTCTCTTTGCCTACTCATCAAGATGCTTCTCAGTAGCCTGATAAAGATATTTGAGGTTCCATCATTTTCACCATCTTATCATTGGGAACACTAGTGAAGGCAGAGGCCTGCAGATTTGGACACTAGCCAGAGAGAACAGGAGTGGCTGGCTGGGGCTTAATTTTGAGTAGACCTTTATAGCATCACACTGCCAAAGATCAGAAGATGGCTCTTTGTCTTCCTACATGCTTCATTTCTTGCATGAAGAAAGGCCGATCACTGTCGGTAGTCCCATCTAGAGTAAACCCATTGAATCCACAGGATTTTTATACATGTTGACTTATTAATCAGCAACTAATTCAATCGGTCTAGTCTATTTGGGATTTGCAATTGGATTCCAGCTGAAATATTCAAAGTAAGCAAACATATTGAGAGCTGCATGGCTTTGTAGCATTCAGTTTTTCCCCCACTTGCAGATTAGCATTATTTTTCCATTATTACTGTCTCTAATTTTTTGCCCAAAGATTGTTCTAACCCATCATTTCCTCAAATCTTAAAATGCAGATATGCATTCTCAAAGTGACATGTTTGGTGTGCAGTCTCAGCATAAGCAGCCTTCCCTGTCATAAATGTCATGGAAGATGGCAATGCTCAGCACCAATAACCATCATTAATGGATTAAGGTTTCTAAATGCCTATATACTAATTAGGAACCCTCTCACTCCCCCGCTGTTCTAATAATCCTAAATCACAGGTTCCATTTCTCTGTTCATGTTCTCAATATATTTCACAGAGCACCTCCCTAATATGTCACAGTATAAAACACCTGTTTAGGTGCCTGCTCTTCATTAGAACATTTTGGATATATTTATGCTTGTGACATTTACAATTCAAAGCAACGAATCTCCTGTGGGAATAATCCTCTTGGCAGGTTGAATCATAGGAGTGTATTAACAGTGCTCACAATAAACAGATAAACTGTAACCTGTGCATGTAAAACAGTGTTTTTTATGCTACAGCAAATGTAGCTGTGATATAAAAACCCATATCAGTCTCCTTGCTAAAAATGAAAGGATAGGTTTGAAAACTGATGTTTTATTTTATTTATGACAAAAGGACTTTGAAATCCATTGCAAATTAGTACATTGTTGAGAACCCTCAGCAAAATACTAGTGCCTGAGATAATACAACTGTCGGTCCACTGGTGTCAATGACTGCAGGACACAATTGTAAGGAGGACTATGCTTGGTACTTGATTTAAGATAGGGAAGTCATGTCTTAGTAAGAAACCAGTAGTCACATTTAAGAAAACAACAACAGTATTTTTAGAGTATCTTAAGGACTACCATACTGTACCTTAAGCCAGGGAAAGTGGAATTCTGGTTTGCCAAGATCAACATTGTTTATTTTTAATTATTAAATAGTTCTGAGAACTAGACTGAGTACCATAACTTGAACAGAGACTTGAACAGAGCTGAGGTTCTTTTGCACACTTTGCTGTGGAGCTATTTTGGAGTAATTCTGTACTTCCAATTGTTGAACAATTAGTGGTAGGTACATAAGAATAGCCCTGCTAGATCAGACCAAAGGCTTGTTTTGCATTCTGTTCTACACAAGGGCCAATCAGTTGAGCATGGGGAGCCTGTCAGAAAGGCATGAGTGTAACAACTCCCTCATTACTGAAATACATGCTGACTTACGTACGGATCCCACTTATATCATGGCTTTTTGTTAAATCGGGGACACAAGGCAGTTCACAAGAGTAAAGACAGGTATAGACAACAACACAAAGGTACTGTTAAACAAAACATTATGTAAAACAAAACATTATGTAACTGAAATGCACATAGTTAAAAAAACACAGTTCCTATCCAATTAGAAGATCTTTTGTCAGCTGCCAATCAATTGGCAATAGCCACTCTGAATAAAAAGAGAGGCTATTGCCTGCTGGTTGGATGATGGCACCAGCTTAGCTTTCCTTAGGAAGGAGCTCTGCAGCTTGGGAGCAATCAATGGAAAATCTTGTTTATATCCCCATCAAACGTTACCTGTGAAAATGTCAGAAGGGTCTCCCCAAAGATCTCTGAGTTCTGACAGGCTCATATTGGATATATGATCCTTCAGGCAACTTGGAGCCAAGCTGTATACATCTTTATTGGTCATCATTACCAACATATTGGATTGTGCTCAGAAGCTACAGTAATAAGAAAGCGCTGTCCTTTTTGTAGCCATCCCTCGTTAACAGTCTGGATGCAGGAGGTTGCACAATGAATCAGTCTGCAGTGTCGTATTCCCTACATCACCAGCACTCAAGGGCCACTTAGACTGGGTCTAACAAAACAAGGGCACTTGGTGCAGTCTGAAAGGAATTAGCAGACACCACCACAGCATGTCCTGATGCTTTTTTTTAAAAAAAAACTGTCAGTTGACTTAATGAGCCCTCTAAAACCACTGTCTTCTCTTGAATGTCATGAATAGTTATGAGCAACTATGTGTTGCGATGAAGATGCCCGAGTCTGCAGTCAGTGTCAGGCCTGTTGTTTCCGCCTCTGGCCCTTATGGCCCTTCTCTGCCTTTTCTGGATCCTGACTCTCAGCCTGACTTTTGTTAGAAGTGACTAGAACCAACTCAACTTTCACTTTGCGTGGTGTAGAGAAAAAAGGATCTTCCTCAGCTTTCCTTACCTGCTCTGACCTTTCCTGACCTTCCTTCAGCCTTAGATTGCTATTCTTAGGGTGGTTGTTGTCACTCCCTTCCCTTAGACACCTCTCTCTTGTCCCTCCAAGAAGCCTTTATTCTCTGGAGACAAAACCAGGAAGACTTGGCTCCTGGCATCTCTGAATTAGTTAGCTGGAAGTAAGGCTTCTATCACCTTCCATATTTCTTTAATGAACACAACCTTTCTTATTTTCTTAGGAAGAAGTGTGCATGTGTTTCCTTCATAAAGCAGGGAGTGTGCCCAAGTAATAATTCTGAATTTCACAGAGCTGAATCCACATGTTAATATTGATTCTGTACCACTGCATGCGTATTTTCCAACAAATTTGACCATGCTTTGTTCAATGATTTGCCTGTGGTAAAATGGGGCTTTTCTGCAGCTGTAACCCTAGAAGAGCCAGAATCTGACAGTGGGTGTTCTTACTGCCTGCTAGCTGTACTTAATCTGTGGAGCTCCTTTCCCTTATCTATTCAGATTACTCCTATTTTAAATATGTTAAATATTTTAAGTGGTTTTCAAGTGCCAGGGCAAATGCTTTTTAACTGGACCAGTGTAAAGTCACATTGCAGAAGAGTTTTGTGAAATTAAGGATATGTAGTGGTGTCCCCAGTCAGGGACGTGGTGGCACTGCGGGTTAAACCGCAGAAGCCTCTGTGCTGCAAGGTCAGAAGACCAGCAGTCGTAAGATCGAATCCACGCGACGGAGTGAGCTCCCGTCGCTTGTCCCAGCTCCTGCCAACCTAGCAGTTCGAAAGCATGTAAAAATGCGAGTAGATAAATAGGTACCACCACAGTGGGAAGGTAACGGCGTTCTGTGTCTAGTCGCACTGGCCACGTGACCACGGAAACTGTCTACGGACAAATGCTGGCTCTACGGCTTGGAGACAGGGATGAGCACTGTGCCCTAGAGTCGGACACAACTGGACTAAATGTCAAGGGGAACCTTTACTTTTACCTATCCCAGTGTAGTGTAGTGGACAGAGTGACAGACTAGGACTCTGGAGAACAGGGTTTGAATCCCTGCTCAGCCATGGAAACTTAGTGGGGGAGTACAACTGGTAAAACCACTCCCTGAATATCTCACTTAGCTTGAAAGCCCTATTAGGGTGGCTATATGTCAGTTCCCAAGGTTTATGACCAAGCATACCTGCCTATAGATATGTATAGACTTATATGCAAAGGTTTTCGTATTTTTACAGATCTTTATGTGTCTTGCTTAGCCTAAACAGGGGCTGGCTCTTTGTTTCACAATCATCTTTTATAGTTTCACTTCTGCTCCTATGTTCTTTGCTTGGCCTGGCCAGTAGTTGCCTAGGGAAAGCCTATGTTTACTGGGAAAGGCATTGGCCTATCACTGTTGTACTAACCAAAGGCTAATTAATTCTGGACACCTAGTCCTAGGAATTCAGGGTGTTCTCTATGTACTTGTCAGTTACATCTTTTGAAGACACAAAAGTTATCGTTTTGCCAATTAGGGAGGTGTCTCATTAAAAATATTTCAATTACACAAGTTACTCTTCAATCAGTTTGCCAGTTAAAAAGGAATGTGTTTTGATCCTAATAACAATGCAGGTGTATGTTGCCCCAAGGGTATAAAAGGACGCCCAGAGTCCTTTGTTCACTGAGCTTCACTGTAGGCTGTTCCAGAAGGTGTTGCACAGTCCACGGTCTACTTGGGCATAGGTACTTAGATCAAAAGGGTGAGCCAGCCACTGTATAGGAGGCTTTTGGTAGCTGAAAAGGCTTTGGAAGACTTCAGGTCATGTAGCTGCTTTGCTTGCTTCACTGTGTTAGAGTTAGGTGTTATGCTTAGAGCTACATTTTATGTCTATTTCACAATGGCTTTTCCTATTTCCTATTTTTCTATTTAAGTTCTGTAGGCTTTCTTTCTTTACTGGCCTGTCATTGCCTTGGATCCAAAAGAACCCTTACCAGTGGCAAGACTGTCAGATAATATGTAAGCAAGGATAGAGATGAGATTGGATGTTCAGAACTTTCATACTATGGTGTGAAAGAGGAAGAGGCCTTGCCCTCCATTTCTCTAATAGGTATGGTAGCCAAGAATCTTATTCTGCATGGATTTTGCTTGTCTTGAAGACCCATAATGAGCTTTCTGTCCACAGAGGGCGCGAAATTAAGGAAGGGGAAAAATTGTTGCTATAGTTCCCTGTGCAGTTGGATCAGATTTTTATTATTTCCCTTCTTTCTTCTCATATATGTATAGTTTTGAACTGTCCTTTTAGCACAATTTATTTCAAAACTGCCACGTCCTCTTGAACTCCCTGATTTCACTTATAACTTTTAAATGAAGGGAAAGAGAAAATGGCAAAATGAGCACAAGTATTTCTTGTACTCTTTTCAATGATGCTTAACTTAAGGAATTCAAATTTCTAAAAAGAGATTTTCTGTCAAGTTCAACCAAAATGCAGGTTAGCCTGAAGAGCTTCTTCAAGATCAAAATCTTCTTTTCTGGCAATTGTTTTGAAGGTTTTGGCAAAAGACCTAAGAAATAGATTGCTTGAGTGATTCCCAATTACCAGTATGCTGTGGTGCAGGAATCTTTGCTCTCAGCTTGAGGAACTTCATTTGCCTAGTGACATCTGAATATAGTTAAATATGATTTGCTGCAGGGCACTGTGGGATCAACCAATTAAGTATACGATCCCTTACTGCCTGGGCTCACATGAACAGGAAATAGAGGGGAGTGGGACCTGAAAAAGCAGCATAAATGCTCAGGCCACTGCTGAGCTAAAGCTTCAGAAGCGCAGCTCACCTTTGCCTCCCTCCCTGGATAACACGAGACCCTAGGTCTCATGAGAGCAGTTGGGCGATAGGGGGGAACATTAGGTTATTTAAGGGACATTCCCCCCTCTCTCCGCCCTCTTCCTTTTCTGGCATCAGTGAAGGATAGAGCTTTGCTGCTCGACGTTGTGCGAGCTGCGTCACTGTTTGGAGGCTGGCAAGGATCAATGCTACGGAGTTTGGGGGTTAGCATCGGCTCCCTCCCGTGGTCTGACTGTTTTATTTTGATTAATTGGGCTTATTTTAAATTAGTTGATTTATTGTGGGTTTAAGTTAATTTAATTCTAATATTATTTCTTACTTTGCCTTAGAATACTTGATTATTGTACTGCCTATAGTAGTGAAGGGGGAGTTGGTTGTGACTGTGTTGAGCCAGTCTGAACGTGGGGCAAATGGCAGCAGGCTATTCCAGAAGGGTCGGAGAAAGGAAGGCAGCCTTTGAGTTACAACCCAGCACCTTACCTTTGGCGAGGGCCAGGTAGGAAGAAGGTGATTGCAGAGTGCGTGGTACAGCCGCTTGGCTTTTCGGCCATTAAGGAGCTCCGATCTCCCCCCCTTCCTCCCTCCTCAGGAGAGTAGGCTCTAAGGCGTTGGGTGTGCTTTGCTTTAAAGCTTAATGGTCGGGTGAAGCGCATTGGCTTGTGTGGCACAAAAAATAAAAAAAAATAAAAACTTTTTAAATTAGCCTCATTGTTTCGTGTAGCCTATCCAAATTGGTTGGACATATTTAAAAATAAAACAAACTGATAATAATCAATATTATCAGTTAACTTATTGACTGATATTTTCAGGGTTCGTCTTATAAGTACTGTATGTGGTGATTCTAAATCACGGAGAGTGTCAGTATTGGTTTTGAGTTGTCAGGGCAATGGGATGTGCAACATTTTGAGTGGTGTGGTAACAACGGCTTCCAGAAAGGGTCCTATTGGCAGCAGCTGCATGACAAAATTGTGGCCTTAGAGGTGGAGGGAACGGCGCAAAAGCTTCCACAGAGCAGCAGTGCGCAGCTGCGCTGCTCTGCCAGGGAGGCCAAGCGTCATAAGAAGGCTAAACCTAAAGCTATGACAGAGAAGTTAATGTCTCATTTTGCTGTGCTTGAGGCGGATCAGCAGGTATCTGGGCCATCCAGGAGGGAATTGGATGCATCCGGGGTAACAACACAGCCTCAGAGCGAGGACAAAGAGAGAGAGTCGTGGACCCCAGAGGCAGTCGGACCATTGGCAGCGGCCAGGAGCCAGCAGGAGGCAACGACGAAGTGGCAGCTGGTTCCCAGAGGGGCAGGAAGGAACACAAGGTGTTGCCACCTATGACAGCAGAGCAACAAGCGAAGGAGGCATCCAGATGAGAAGCAGTAGGGCGGTAGTAACACCGCTGCAGCAGTGAGCTGAAGAAGTGAGATTGACCACGACCATGGCAACCATCGATGCAGAAGGGCTTGGCAGGCAGCAGGTGATGGATGAGGTTGGTGCAGACTGCAGGTACGGCGGGGAGATGCCAGGGTGACGACGCCTCTGTCAGGTAAGTCAACTACTGCACCAGACACTTCTCCACCGTCACCTGCTTGGCCTTGGCCAGGCAGTGGTCAATTTAATTCCCCAATTTACTCAACATAAAATAATCAGAATTAGGCCTCCAAATACTCCATTGGCCTAGTATGAATGTGCACTTTGGTGGCTGGACTACTCCAGACCTATTAGTTACATCTCCAGCCCCGATAAATACGACGGCGAGTGTAGGGGCTTGGCCATAACCATCGGTCTCGGACACGGGTTATAACACCTCACCATTGCAAGCCTTGCCATTTGGGATCCGCTATGCCCCTGGGTGATCACCTCACCCCAGCATCTAAAGAAAAGATTCAAAAGGCGAATAGGTAGATTTATTTGAATTGCTGAACAGAGATGAGGAAAAGAAGGATTTGGATGAGGAGGATGACAAGGACAAAGAGAAACGCAGGGGACAGAGATCAGGCAGGACATGGGCGAACCGGCTGTCCAGGTTCTCAATATACACCGGGGCTGTGGTAAATGCCCAGCCTTGATGGGTGCAATCCTTATTCCAATATTTAGACTTGGTCTATAAGGCATAAGTGGACTTCGCAGGACAGGCATGACTTGTGTATGATCGATCGTTCCACAGGAGGGGAGCGATTAACCCAAATTTACATTAGGATGAGCCCCTGCTGGGCCTCTGGCTGCAGTCTATGACCCCAGCCAGGCTCTATCTAAGTGACAGGACTGATAGTGGACACCTTACTAGAAAGACTGCCCTGAATCAGAATCCCTGAGTAGGAGCGGGGCAAGCTATTCACTGGAGGGTTTTTAGGAAAGGCTCTAGGATACCGGCATTTGGGGAGCGCAAGGCATGTTTTGCCCAAAACCTTAAATCTGTACGCGGTATGGAGGTTGCAGTCGAGAAAAGACGGCCAAAGTAGCACAGGAAGGAGAATGTTGGGACCATTTGCAACAGCTCCACTGGAGACCCGGTGGGTCTCACCATTGGAAGTGGTAACAAAGGAGGTACAAGTGATTTTAGATTGATACATCATCTGTCCTACCCCGAGGGGGAGTCGGTTAACGATGCTATCTCTGAGGAACATCCTGAGTGGAGACTTAGGTGTAGAGTGGGATGTAGCCGCGGCCCATTATTGGGCTGCTTATCCTTTATGGTGAAAGGAATGCGGGAAGGTGTAAAGTTATACTAGATACCTTTCGTTCAACGGCAGAAGAGTTAGGCGTACCTCTGGTTAAGGACAATCGGAGGCACCAACCACATCCCTGACACTCTTGGGCATGGAAGTGGACATGGTACAGCAAGCGTCTAGGCTGCCAGATGACATGTTGGCCAACCTTAAGGTCAGAGTAGCCTCGATGTTGCAATGGAGAAAAGTGTCCAACAGTCAACAAGTAAAAGCTGGCTTGAGGTCCGGGGGTGGTCAAATTGTGGCCGGACGGGTTCTCGCTGTCTTTAAGACCGCAACAACTTGGGGCCGGGGACTCGCCCATTGGTTGCTTAAGGGGTACTTTGAGACCTCTGCGATTTACCTGATTCCGCACTACGGCAGGCCCCCCTTTGCCAAAGGATGGCAACTTTGATTATGATTAATAAAGTGTGGCCTGTGTTTTAACCCATATTTATTGACTCACATCTTTATTCCGGGGTGGGGAGGGCAATGGCTACACAAATGTTCAACACTTGCGAATAGCTGCAGAAATGTTCTGCTAAGTACTATTTTATGTGTGTTCTGTTCTCCCTAAAAAAAGCCCTGCTTTTGAGCTGAAAATGAAACCAGGAGAACATTTAGTTTAGCACTATTTTTCAATGCAGAATTACATTCAAAATACCAGTGCAATGAGCTTGCTAAGGAGAATTCTAACAATACTAACATTGATGTTACAGAGGAGACACTTGGCTAAAACACAATCTAATTGCCAATTTCTTTAATGTGCATTCGTAATGAGTTTTATCAGAAGTCTGATTCACTTGAACATGCACAATTAGCTTTGACCAAGTCGAAGGCACCGCTCTTGCCACATTAGCTGTGGTTTCATTACCTTTTGAAAGGATGTTTTCCACGACATTGCTGTGCTGTGAAGGAACCCTCAGTGTCTTATTTGATACACGACACAATCTTGAAGGACCCCACCTTTCACATGGAGATGCTCATTATGCCAGGCATGTCTTTCTGTAAACTACCCTGTCTGGGAATATGATTGAAGTATGATACAAAAATTCAAGAAAGCAAGCAAGCAAGCAAACAAGCAAGCCTTACACAGGTAACATATAAAAAATGAGCAGTAATGTTGCCTCATAATTCCCTGGTTTAGAATATGCATACGACACATATTTTGAGTTGGAACTGGGGTGGATGTTTCAAACTGGGTTGTTATCTAATTGCCTCAGAGTTCTTTTCTGGCTTGGATTTTAAGGCAAAGGAAACCTAGAGTATTAGGGATGAGGTTGCTTCTTTGTTCTGCTTCTACATTCTAACCCAGATATAACTGTGGCTTGGCTGCGAGAGGAGGTATGTGGCAAGAAGATACTTTCACTTGTCTTTCTCCCTCTCTTCCTTCCCCTTTCCTACCCATTCACTTCCTTACTGACACGGCTGTAAGGGTGGTAGGAAGGAGGATGAAATAGGGGAAGAAAAGGGAGAGAGTGGTTTCTTTCACTTTTCTAGATTTTCCACCCTCTCCTTTCCCCATCTTTGGTTGCTTAGTGGAGCAAAGGGAGATGAAGGAGAGAAGGAAGGAGAAAATGAGGAGCAGGGGGTAATATATGTTGTGGATAATTGGTAACTCCTTTTGGTTAGCAGAGTGTCAGGTACAAAGAACAACTTCACAAAGTAAAAATAAGAGGTTAGCTCAGGTGTCAGAGCCATCCCCCTTCATAGTAACTAGCAGTTTATATGTTAAAAATCACTCTGGAAGCATTTTCAGTAGAAAAAGAAAAAATATTTTTATTTACAGTTGTGATCAGTAGTTACAAACAAAAGAATAAAAGGAAGGTTGTAGTCTCCACTAGAGATAGGATCTATCCTAGGGGAGATGAATACGAAGCTTGCCATCACAGGTGGCCAGTCCGACTGGACCCTTCCCCCGAAACATGTGGTGCAGCATGTGTGGCTACCATCCTTCATGCTGTGCCAATCATGGAAGTAGCCTGGTTGGGACTTCCCCGCCTCCCTGTGCTGCTGACCAATCAGCAACTGAGCGGGGATGCTTGTCATCCTGCCCCCTCACCAGATTGGTCAGCAGTGCAGGAAAGTGGTGAAGCCCCACTTGGGCTACTTCCATGATTGGCACAGCTTGAAGGACAATGGCCCCACACACCGCAAGCGGTAAGTGGATGCCCGGTTGGGGGGGGGGTAGGGTCTAATCAGACTGGCCACCTGTGGTAGCAAGCTACAAAACTCCCATATCTAGTCTCCACATGTGGGAGAAACTGCCTCCATGACTGCATGGCGAAAAGGGTCAGAGAAAGAGAGAGATAAACAAAGAAGCAGGACAAAGAGGAATGGGGGCTTGCCTCAAATTTCAGAAATGGGGGGGGGAAGACTGCTAATTGGTTAATGGCAAAAAGAGGCAGACACCATCACTTGTGAAAGCTCACTCCCACTAATAAACAGTGTTAATCACATGCAAGATCATTATTATCTCAAAAAGAGATGCTCTTTCCTCTCTTGGTTGTTACTGTTTCCTTCCCAGCCATAGCAGTCACCACAATCCAGCAGATGTAAGTGCCAGGTAAAGGGGCTTGGCAGCTTTGCAGGGAGATAGAGGTTTTTGGGGAATGGTTGGGTGGATTTTGGTCTATGGCTTTATGAAGAAATTTAGAACTTTCGTTCAATGGCCCAGACCTTGGCAATAAGGCAAGGAACCACTGTGCACCATTCCTTCAGAACCAACTGGTTGCCTCCCTCCATCAGAAAGTGGGGAAGCAGATGATCTGCATGCCAGCAAGCTGTCTGTCCCCTGCAGCTGGCTTGTACCATGGCATGATTAATTCTACTTTCTCCAGTTCATTTGCTTCATTTATTTTAGTGTGCACATACAGTTACTTCATTTTTGGCGTGTTACATAAACTTTGGCATAAACATTGGCAATTGGTATTACTGTTTGACAAACATGTAGGTCCACATTTAATTTTCTGGCTCCCCCCCCCCCCATGCAAAATTGTGTGTACCACCATTGTATTTTTATGAGTCTTCGAATGCTTTCACAAATATTCCCTTTACAATTCCTGCATCTGTAAAGTGAATGAAAAATTGATTTAGAGTGTAGATTGATTTCAAAATAATTATCTAAAACCAATAACACATTGGTCAGGTTTACACATATAACTGTAAGCTGGGTAAAAAATTTGCTGAATTCTGGATTCTGGTGTCAGAACCTCCTGTACATAAGATTGTTTATTATTTATTTACTTATCAATTACATTTGTAGACTTCAGTGACCTCAGGGGTCTGTGGCTACCCATGAAGTAAGTTAAGCTCAGTGAATGTGACTGGTGTCTGGTCACATTGTGAGTTTCATGGCTTAGAGTCAAGCGGGAATGAAGCTCAGCCTTTTCAAGTCCCATGTCCAACTGTTCTGACTACTACCTATTTTTTATTAGAAGACTGGGTGTCCATTATATTAAAAAGTGTTATTGTTCTCTATACTGAACATGGCATTAAAAAACCTAGTAAATCACCATTTAATTCTTCATATTTATTTTGGCTTATGGTTTGTTGTAAAGGAATAGAATTGTATAGGATGGTAACTAAACTTCCCCTAAACTAAACTTCTAAAATTGAGAATGGAAGAAGTTTACAGGCCATTTTAAGATCCCAGAACCACTGTGGTTTTCACAGCAACAGCTACCCAGATGTTCTAGTTTGACGGAGGCACTCAAAGCATTACAAGATTGTTATTTTAGAAATTGTCTCTTGGTTGTGCTAACACACAACATATATTTGTGAAGGAGAAGAGAAGGAAATAGGAAATTTGGTTCATCTCATGCCTCTGAGGAGAGAGAAAAAGAGACTTTTTTTTCTTAGCAGGTATAAATGTTCCTCTTGTTTTTATTTCCATTTATTCAATGGCTGGAATCTTATTGCATATCTGTGCTACTGTACCTCTACTGATGCACCTTTTGGTGGTGAATTGCCACAGTTTAAGAAGTCAGTGTGGCCATTTGTGATCACACGCTGAGTCACATGACTTTCATGTCATATGAAATGCCTCCACAGACTTCTTAATTTGTGGTAATTGACTACTGAAAACTGCTCTCACAGAGTTATGCTGTTGGTGTAGCCAACAGGATTCAGACTTTTGCCATGAAAAAGTAATGACAGAGGCCACAATGTGGAAAACATTTTGTATATATATTGTCCACACAGAAACTGGGCTCTCATTGGCAGAAAAGAAAGAGCAAATTTCTGAAGATCATAAATTCTTTTTAAAACTTCTCTGTTTCTTTTCCTGTACCTTCTGCTAGTGTTGATGATTACTGAACATGAAAAAAGGGACATGCTTAATTAACCAGTATAAATTAAGAGCTTAAGTATTTCTCTCAGTGTTTCATGTCACTTTTCCTTTATATATTTATGAGTTACATGTTTAGCTCCTGCCTTTTGTCTACCAACCTCAGGACTTCCTCTTCCTTACATTGACCTTACAACCATGTGAGGTAGGCCAGGCTGAGAAAGAAAGATTGTCCCAAGGTGTCTCCATGACTTGTGTGGTTGAGTGGAGGCTAGATGCAGGATTTCTCAAGTTCCAGCCTATTCGTCTGACCATGATATTGCATTGGCTTTCTCATTGCTCTGTATCCTAAGCCTTTGTTCAAAATAATACAGCCAGCCTCCATGCACAACAGTTAGTCTGGTTTTTGCAAAAAGCAGGGTGTTGTGCATGAAACTATTCTATAATAGTATATCATATATACTTTCCCAAGCTTCACCTTTTCTTTTTGTTTTGTGGTGGCGCTGCGGGTTAAACCGCAGAAGCCTCTGTGCTGCAAGGTCGGAAGACCAGCAGTCGTAAGATCGAATCCACACGATGGAGTGAGCTCCCGTCGCTTGTCCCAGCTCCTGCCAACCTAGCAGTTCGAAAGCATGCAAATGCAAGTAGATAAATAGGTACCACCTCGGTGGGAAGGTAACAGTGTTCCATGTCTAGTCACACTGGCCACGTGACCACGGAAACTGTCTTTGGACAAATACTGGCTCTACGGCTTGGAAACGGGGATGAGCACCACCCCCTAGGGTCGGACATGACTGGACTAAATGTCAAGGGGAACATTTACCTTTTTATGTTATCAACTAAAGGTATATCTCTTCCATCATTATCCTCTTCAGATTTTACAATTTGTGATATAGAACCTTGGAAGCTCTCAACACTTAAAATCTTCTGTTGCAAGAAGTAATGTGCAGGGGGGTTCTTTTTGAAATAATGATGGAAGTTCTTTCCCTTGTTGATAATGAGAAATGAAAATCTATTAACACTTATTATTTTCATGGTGCCAATTCATTACTTTTTGTGGATAATCAAATCAAAATCCATCATATAAATTGATTACTCCTTTTCATCTGGCAATGATCCATTTTTCTTTCTAATTACTGTCTTAATTCTCTCCAAGCTGTGCACTAAACTATTCTTTTTTTTTAAAAACTGCTGACAAGGAGTACAAGAATGAAAAGCGTTTCAAGTGAGAGGATTTCAGTGGAATGGGAACTAGCTCAATCAAAACAAGCATACTTACTATGTTTGACTCAGTAAGCAATAATCTATAATCATTGTTGGACCAAATGAGTGAAAAATATATTCAAATCTTGTGACAAAAAAAAAGTTAGTCTGAAATACTTCAGTTGTTCATAAGCTAGTTGGACTTAATGGACAACCTGCAAGTTCAGAGCTGAAATGTTTTTTTACAACATAGAAAAAGATAGACTGTATTTCTACCCATATTGCTAAACATGGTAGAGTCCACTTTTTATTTAAGAAGAGAGAGAAAGAGCAAGAAACACACAGAGAGAGAAAGTAGGGTGTCTTCATATAGGTCTGGATACTTCTGCTGAAAATCCTGGAGAGCTGCTGCCATTGAGTGTAAACATAATTAGAAAAACCAAGAGTTTGATTAGGTATAAAATATATTCTTGTATTCCTTAAAGCAAAGGACCTAAATCCATTTGCTCATCTCAGCTAGACTAGATCCACTGAAACAATTGCTGAATCTTAAATCAGCTACTGGGGAACAGCAAAGGACAAGTATGAATAGTTCTGTCGCTAATAACACAGCTAGATTAGAACAGAAAGGATTTCTAGTGGCTGGCATGCCCAGAAGTGAAAGGAAAGTCCGATGCTGCAGCACAACATGTACAATTGGAACATGGAACACAAGAAGCATGAATCAAGGTAAACTGGGAACTGTAAAGCAAGAAACAGAATGTACAAACTTTACAGGGCTTAGTATCAGTGAACTAAAGTGGACTGTTATGGGACATTTTCAGTCAGATAAATATTAAGTGTTCTACTCTGGAAATGACAAACTCAAAAAGAAATGGAGTGGTGCTAATACTAAGGCAAGATATAGCACAGGAAGTTAGAAGCTATAAATCTCTCTGCCAAAATGAGACCAGGAACAGATTGTGGTACTGATTATGAACTGTTAATATCCAACTTTAATATCCCTCAGTCCCATTGCCAGCACAAGCACAGCTGATGGGGACACAGGAGAGGGTCTTCTCTGTGGTAGCTCCCAGGCTATGGAACGCTCTCCCTCAGGAGATCAGGATGGCCCCTTCCCTTTTATCATTTCGAAAAAAGCTAAAGACCCAACTCTTCAGGCAGGCTTTTAACAATTATAATTGGATCCCTGAACCCCATTTTAGCAGATAATTTTAATCTTTTTTATGTTTTCATGTTCTAATCTTTTAATTGTAGTTTAAACCATATATTTAATTTATCTTTTAATATTTAACTTATTTTGTTTTTAAATTGTGTGAATTTTAATGTTGTGAGTCGCTTTGGGTCCCTTGTTGGGAGAAATGCGGCATATAAATAACAACAACAACAACAACAACAACAACAACAACAACAACAACAACTTTAGAGTAAAGCTGAAAAAGAACACTAATAGAATCATAGTACCAAAATATAACTTTAAAACATTCCTAATGAATTTAAAGTCCACATAAAAACAGATTTGCATTACTAAACTCAAATGATCATGAAACAGAAGAAATGTGGAGTGAAACCAGAGTTGAGCATTAGGACTTAGGGAAGAAAGCAAAAATACAATTCCTGTATTTTTATACAAGAGAAAAACTCAGATGGATGAGAGAAGAAAGAATTAGAATTGTCAAGGACAGGTAAGAAGCAAATGTAAAAGTGACAGAAATAGGGTCAGAACCCTGAATGTAGCTTTTTAGTAACTATCATGTAGAAACAAAAAACTATTACAAGTGTAAAGAAATAGAGGAGAACAACAAAAGGGGAAATATCTCTTATTGCAAATATTCACTGGCTACTGGAACACATGAAGAATTTCAGAAATTCACTCTATGCTATATAGACAATAGCAAAGCCTTTGACTATGTGGTTCATGAGAAACTATGGGTTGTTCTGAAAGAAATGGGTGAGCCTCAGCACTTGATTGTCCTAATGCATAACCTGTATTGTGGACAAGAAGCTTTTGTTAGGACAGAATATGGAGAAACAGCATGGTTTCCTATAGGCAAAGGTATCAGACAAGAGTGCATTTTATCCCCTTATCTGCTCAATCTGTATGCAGAACATATCATATGGAATGACAGACTAGATTCAGATGAAGGAGGAGTGAAAACTGGTGGAAGAAACATTAATAATCTAAGATGTGCAGATGACACTATCTTACTGGCAGAAAGCAGCAATTACAGTGGTGCCTCGACTTACGAACGTCCCGACTTATGACCATTTCGAGTTACGACCAGCTCCGGCCACAAAATTTTGCTTCTACTTGTGACCGGAGCTTCGACTTACAACCAGAAAAAGGCAAGGAAAAAAGGCGGAGAATTCAAATTTGCTAACCGTTGGTAGGCGAAGAGGCTGCTTCTTTGTAGCTCTTTTGCCCCAGCGGTTAGAGTGAGTGCGGTCGGAGGAGGCTTCGGACTGCCTGGTAAGGTAAGGTGCTGCTTTCTGCTTTTTAAAAACTGTTCTGGGTGGGTTTTGCAGCGTGGTTTTGGGCTGGGGGGGTTATGTTTCTGTGCTGTGATGGGTCTTGGGGGGGTTGCTTGCTTTTTGGAGTTTTTCCCCCCATTTCCGATGGGTCTTGGGGGGTTTGCTTGCTTTTTGGAGTTTTTCCCCCCCATTTCCGATGGGTCTTGGGGGGGTTGCTTGCTTTTTTGGTTCCCCCCCATTTCTGATGGGTCTTGGGGGGTTTGCTTGCTTTTTGGAGTTCCCCCCCATTTCCGATGGGTCTTGGGGGGTTTGCTTTTTGGTGGTTTTTCCCCCATTTCCGATGGGTCTTGCACGCTTGGCTTGCTTTCTGCTTTGCTTTTTCTGCATTTCCGATGGGTCTTGAATGCATGATTGCTTTTCTCCCCCCCCCCTTCGGCTGGAACGGATTAATCGCATTTCTGATCAGTCTTGCAGTGTTGTTTTGTTTTGGTGATTTTTTTCTTTGTCCGGAACGGATTAATTGCATTTCAATGCATTCCTATGGGAAATGGTGCTTTGACTTATGACCATTTCGAGTTACGACCATCTTCCGGAACGGATTAAGTTCGTAAGTCGAGGCACCACTGTACTTGGAACAACTTTTAGTGAAAGTGAAAGAAGACAGTTCCAAAGCAGGGCTGCAGGTGAACAGTAAGAAGACAAAAATAATGACTACAGAAAAACTACACAACTTTAATGTTGACAATGCATAAATTGAAATTGTTTAAGATTTTGTATATCTTGGTTCAATCATCAATCCAAATGGAGATTGCAGCCAAAAAATCAGGAGACTGAGGAGCTGACTACAGTGGCTATTTCACCCACTATTTAGAGCAGGGAAGGAACAGGCTGGTGTGCTCTTACATATGGCAATCAGGTGATGTCTTTGCTAGAGTGCATCAGTCCAGCCCCAGAGCATTCCTAGCCACGATTTTCTGATGCCTGTCAAAGAGCTTCTACTCTTCTGATGCAGGTAGGATCACTCTAGTTTGGATTCATTCCAGCATGTGTGATTGTTGGAATCAATCCAAAGCAATCATTCCTCTTTCAATTTGTCAGTTTCAATTTGCCAATTGGATTGCTATGCAAGCCACTTTTATTGTCAAATTAATCACTTCCCCTACTCAGCAGGGGGCAGGGGAAGTGAAAAAAATTTTTTTGACTGTATTGTATGTAGACTATTGCTGATGCATTATATAAGTTATAAAAAAATAAAAATAATATTTTGTTTGCCTCACCTTAAAGGGCTGGTTGAGAAACTGCCCAAAGTAAAATCCATGGCAGTGGCTTCAGCTGCAAACAGTTCTTGACCAGCTCTTATTTGTTTTTTCTGTTGCTACACAAAGTGTTTTGGGGTGACTTGGTCTTGAATGGGCAATGAAAACCCATTTGCTTTACAAAAGCCTAAGGGTGTGACTACACAAGGGAAATGCAAATTTGCTCACATTCAGTTACTGCGAAGTTGTGCCAAGGAGTATAAAGTAAGTGATTACCGCATCTACTACAGTCTTTTCCCCCCCTTTACTTTCCCTGCCCCTCCATTTAGAAACAGAGGAAGTGTTCAGATATCCTGAAGTGGCTTACTTATTAAGCCACTTCACAATATTGGAAATTCAAACCAGAAGGAGTCTTGACAGCCAGAAGGCTCACTTTTAGTCCATTCTCAGCAATCGCACAAACTGGAAACAGATCAAACTAGAGCAATCCTACTGACAATTAAAAAGTAGAGGCCCCTAATGGGCTTAGAAGGGTGCAGATAGGAACGTTCACGAGATGATTTGGTTCACTCCAGCAGTTACATCATGTGATCTCCGGAAAAAGGAGTGAACCAACCTGTCCCCACATCAGACCAAACAGCAGGCTAAATGCTGTCTGATTGCACCCTAAAATGATATTGTTGCCAGGAAATTCCACTCCTAGCCTCCAATAAACTACTGTGAAGACTGTAGCTAAGCTCAGAGAGACCAGGAAAGTCAGAGGCAGGCTGGCAAATAGGGTCATCATCTGTGCTAATCAGAACATCTTTGTGCTTTGACCCTGCAAGCCTGATCATACACCATACATTCCTTGAATGACAAAGGAATGAAAATTCCCTTCTAATATAAGGAATATCATTTCCTGCAAGTTCACCAACAAGAAAGGTGGCACATTCGTTAACAGAGTGGCCAACTTTTGCAATTGAAGGTTTGGTCAGTTCATGGATCAGTTCAAGCTTCGTGGATCTCTAATTGGTAGTGAATACCTGGTTAAAGTTTGCAGGGGAAGAATCTGAACTGACTGATTAAAATAACAAAAACGTTAATAGTTAATCTATTCTTTCCTGTGACATAGTTTTATTAATCCATTTAATCAGATCCAATAATTAGCTGTTGCTGAAGGGCTGAACATTTCATCTGAGAGCTATAGGAGGCCAGAAGGTAGGATTTTAAAACCTATCAGTGATACGATTCTTCAGTCTTCTCTGTGAGAGATTCATTAATTTTCTCCCTTGGAAAAGCATCCAGGAAGGTGAATGAGCCAGCCTTCCTTTTGTGAGCTGAAAAATTAGCTAGAAGGAAATATATTAATTAGAGTATCGGTGTGGTTTTTTAAAAGTCTTCTCTGAAGTTAGTGAAATCAGATCATTGAATGTACATTTATCTTTACTAGGCCTGTAGAGGCCGAAAGCTAGCGTTTGTGATTTTTTTAGTGGTCTAAAAGGGGCATCACTGACCCTTTCCTTTGGATTGTGTGCACACGACTATTTCTCCTTTTGTTCATCTTTAATAGTTTACTGGCCTGAAAAAGACTGTGGCATGGATAACAGGAGCCTGTGCTCTGAAGGAGGAGACAAAATAACATTCCTGCAGGTGGTAGTGGAGCAAGGAGATAGGAATACAGTCAGAATAGGGAAGGTCCAGCTAAAGGAAACTCCAAAACCCTAACTGCTTGATATCTGAGGTACAGCCCACATGCATTCAGAAGTGTGTTAGCCCCGACCTCCAGTCATTATTCCTTTCCACATGTGAACACAATAATCTTTAGAGGTGGAGGCTGCTCTAATTGGGTAACCTCTCTGTGTAATCTCTTATGTAGTAGGCATCCTTCAGTCTCAAGAGACTATGGTAACAAGCTCTGAATAGAGGTCTTGGAACAGCGTCTAGTGTGGCTGAGAAGGCCAATTCGAGAGTGACAATCCCTTCCACGCTGAAGACAAATACAATCTGTCCCCTGTCCAGCTCCCTGATTTTGCTGGTTTCGGGACTGCCTCTTTGCCTCGGCCTGCTGAACAAGGGTCTCTTCAAATTGGGAGAGGCCATGCTGCACCGCCTGCCTCCAGGCTGAATGCTCAGATGTCAAGGTTCCCCATCTGTTGAGGTCCATTCCTAAGGCCTTCAGATCCCGCTTGCAGATCTCCTTGTATCACAGCTGTGATCTCCCTCTGGGGCGCTTTCCCTGCACTAATTCTCCATACAGGAGATCTTTTGGAATCCGACCGTCACTCATTCTCACGACATGCCCAAGCCAACGTAGACATTGCTTTTTCAGTAATGTATACAAGCTATAAATCTCTTATGCAATGAGATATACTATCTCTTATACAATGAATGAATAGGACTTAGAATTCCTCCATGAAGATATATACGGCATAGGCATTTACATAAGGGCATTAAAAATCAGAGAACATGTTCACACATTGTCAATTTAACAGCCAGATTTGTAGGGGTAAGTACTGGAAAATCAACTAAGAGACTGACTACATAGGCATTTAGTGCACTGTTTGGTCTGCTACCGGGATGGGCTGGTTCACTCCGAAAGATGGTGATCAGATTATGTCTTTGATGGAGCGAGCCAGCCCCTTCCAGAGCAGTTCTCCCTGCACCTTTTTGGCTTCTACTCAGGGACTTCTACTTTTTTTTGGTAAGACCATTCTGTTTTGGGCCATTTCCAACACATATGATCATTGGAAAGGAACCCAAGTGAGCCTTTCTCTTTTAATTTGCCAATATTACGAAGAGAGACATTTCACAATATTGGCAAATTAAACACTTCCTTGGCTCTATGGAGGGGCTCAGGAAATGAAAAACATTTTTTTTAAAAAAAGATGTGTATTAGAGCAGTGAATATGTGCTGTAACACTTTAAAACGAGTGTTAGGTATGTGTATTAGGTAGGTATTTGTACAGTGCCTCTAAGGAAAGTTGAAGGCAGCAAAAAAAGACGAAGACCATCTGTGAAATGAATTGACTCAGTAAAGAAAGCTGTGCCTCAGTTTTCAAAAGCTCAGAAGGGCTGTTAATGATAGGGCATTTGAGATGTCACTCATTCATACCTAGAGTTGCTGTAAGTCAGAGGTGACCTGATGGGACCTAACAATAACAAATATGTCACATGTTTCAGAGGCCTATACTATATTTGCTTTCCAAACCAATGAGTGCCCCCAGCAGCCACAGTAGTCTGTGGCAGTTGTTTTGTAAGCATCACACCCTAAACATTCATCAGTGTAGCATGTCCCTAGATTAAGGAGTTAACCATCTCCCGTGCTGTTTTAGGAATATTGGGAGTTATAATCCAAAAGCAAGTTTTTTTCTGCTTAAATCTTGCCCTCACTTGGAGGCTGTACTATAGATGTGATGCGATTGTTCTTGGGTTTGGGGGAGATATGTCTTCAGTTTAGGAAAGGAGATTTTTTTAAAAAAACAAACAAACACAACCTTTGCCACTCTTTTAGTCATTTAGAGATTGATGAACAATGCTTGGTCAGTGGTTCTGTGTGAGCTGTAAGGTGATCTCATAGGAAGAGCTGTTTGTGTGTGTGTGCTGAAGTTGATGGGAAGGGGGGGGGAATAAAGTTTGCTGCAGTTTGAAATCTGCAACATCCAAATTGCATGTTGCATCATCTGTTACCCACAAGTAGCAGCATTGTGGAGTACAGTATATTGGCTAACATGTAATTGCAGTGATATGAAAAGGAAGAAAGCTCCTGATTAATATGTGCACAATTGTTTGTTTAATTCCAGGATGAATCCTGGCCAAATTATACAGATGAAAGGGAATGACTTCCTTCCAGCACTGATCAAATGGCACGGAAGACAGAAGGACTCAAATTATCAGTACTGATTTACTATAAGTGAAATTGAAATGTCACTTCAATTTGAAAGGAATATACAGGCTTTAAAAGCAACTGGAACCCTGTAATCTGTACTTCAAATGATAGAATATTCAAAGTAAATTTCTCCAGATCTTTACCACAAATTGCAGCCAAAGAGTCACAGAAACTCTTTAAAGAAACTACTCAGAGTTTGTGTTTGCTGAACATGCATTTAAAGGAAAGTACTGGTTTTGCCCTCATTACAATTTCCACGCTGTGCTCTCTCGATATGCTGACTTTAATATTTGACAAGTGATGGTTTTGTTTTGGGGGTTAAGAGAGAGCTCAGCAGTGACTTCAGTTCCCTTACACAGCTCATACTGTGCTAGTGAGGAGGGAAGCAGCAGCCTGTCTCTTTGGAGAGGAATACACAGAAAGTTGCCCAATGAAAATCGTAGATCATACGTAAAATTAACTACAGAGCACCTCAAGGCACTTCTTCTTCCATCTCATGGTGCTCCCTTTCTTTAGGATCACTTTGTGTTTTTTCCCCTAGAGTGTCTGTTAAGAAGTTCAGTAAATGTGTTGTTGTTACTTATTTGTTTGTAGGATTGAGATGTTTCTCCTCAAAGCTGCATTTCTTTCGTGACGGTATCGTGCTTCTCAGATGTTCAAATTGCAATATATTGTGTTACTAGGAAACTGAGATTTCCTTGAAAGATGAGATGATGTTAAATACCTAGCTCTGAGCACGGTTACATTCAGGGGAAAAATATTTTTGATTCAGGTTTAGCATGTTTTAAATTGATTTTTTAAAAAGGTGACTATGCACATGGAAACACAGATTGTTTTGACAGGGAATTATGTTATTTTGATTGGAAGCAAGTAAAATACTCTTCCACCAGAGGACCATTTATTTTAAACTCAGAAATCAAATCAATTTATTTTGAATCATTTCGGCATGTGTGAATGCCTATGTCAGTGTAAATTGTGTCTGTGGGGTTTGCCACTCAGTGGTGTGCCTTCTGTGCTTCCTCTCCTTCTACACTCCTTGTGTGTGTGTGTATGTCTGCCTGCCTGTCTGTCTCCTTCCTTTTCAAGCCTTGGAGTGCCCATCTAGGCAAAATGTCTGGTCAGTTTCACACACAAACACCCACTGCATGTCTCCCTCCTTCACAAGTCCACTGCTTGCTGGCACCTTCACCTTTTTGCTTTGAGCAACAGTGAACAAGCAGGTGAGAAGTGGGCTCCAGCTTCACCTGCAGCAGAGAGCATAACAATGGGCAAGCAAGCACACCAGACAGGTGAACAGCAGGCAAGCAGAAGGCCTGCCAAACAGCTGACAAGCATACCCTACAAACTGAGGAGTGCTTCTGCCCAGCAGCTGAGGATGCGCTGACAAGACAGCCAGCTGCAGTGACCTGGTTCCCACTGAAGGGATGGGCAGTTGGTGCTGGTGCCAAGAGCAAGCAGGGCAAAGCTGTTTTATTTTATTTTTTCTGTCTGTCATTCACTTCTGGCACTGCCCCACATTGAAATAAATATATATATATATTAAAATAACACCACAGCAGCAGTGGTGAGTGGCAGTAAGAGACAGCCATGTGAGGGCAGGCTGGCCGGTGCAGGACAAAGCCTCAAATGCAACAATTCTAAAAGCCCTTGACCAATATACAACACAGTTTAAAAATGGATTGCAAGTTTTCCAAATAGGACACAAACACTGTCCCAAAAAGAATGTGACTACCATGTGACTTTAAACGAAATTCAGATCCCCCAATCCCTCCCTTGATTTATTCCAATTGTGTAACCATGCCCTTAGTTTGACTTCCAGTAGCATTTGTTCTCTCATACCTGCTATAATATTATAAGTTGAGAGTGGACATGCAGCCCTATGCCAAATTTTAAAAACCCTCTGCAAGTCATCAGTTCAGATATTTGGCAGGGGTGATTTCTCCATCCTGCAAAAGAACATTGGAAGAGGAAAGAAGGGAGGGCTGTCAAGAAGAGAGACAGAAGGGGAAAAAAACGTGGCAGGGAGAGGGGGAGCAGTAGCAGAAAGAGAGAGGGATAGAGAGAGGAGATAGAGTATGGGATGCCTCCCACAGTTCCCTTTAATCCTCCCTCCCTCTGTTTTTCATTCTGTTTGCTTTTTTAAAATAATTTTTAATTTTTTTTCTTAAACTACAACATAAACATAAAATACAGAAACCAAAATACAAATCGACTGTGTTCCCCACCACCATAGTCAGGACCTCTTGCAGTAATCCTCTTCTTCTTCTATCTTTATTTTTCTTCTTCCTTTATTGTCCTCTTCTCCAGACCTGCATTGATTCTTGATTTGGAGCTTTCCCTTTTCCTCTTGTTAGCGCATATTCAAGAAATCTGCCCCATATATCATAGAAATTATTCTTTTTCATCTCTCCTTTCTTAACCTTTAAGTTACAAGTTAACTTATCATTTATACTATAAGTGGTTCTTAACCTTTTTGAAAGAAACGCCCCCTTGAGCCATTGAGGAAGTTATCATCGCCCCCCTCCCCGCGGCGGTGGCACGCTGCTGCAGCGGGAAGGGGGGTGATGATAACTTCCTCAATGGCGGCGCCGGCACGGTAGTGCCGGCGCCACCACATCTGTTGCCAGCACCAGCTGCTCTGGATCTGGCGGTGCGGGGAGGGGGGTGATGATAACTTCCTCAATGGCGGCGGCGGCGGTGCGGCGGCTCCATTGCCCCCCATCGCCCCCTTCTGTTCCTTCGCCCCCGCGTCGCCCCTTTTCGTTCCATCGCCCCCCTGAAAAGCAAAATCGCCCCCTAGGGGGCGATATCGCCCAGGTTAAGAACCACTGAATTTTATAGCAATGTTCCATATTTCATTGTACCATTCTTCCATTCGAAATTCAGACTTTGATTTCCAATTCCTAGCTATTATTAATCTGGCTGCCATTAATAAATTGGTAATCAATTCTCTAGTCATCTTATCATATTCCACATTCTCAAATATTGATAACAGAGCTATCTCAGGATTAAATTCTATATCTTTTTCACATATGTCATTTAGTTCTTTAAAGATTAGTTTCCAAAATCTTTGTACTTTTTCGCATTCCCACCACATATGTATGTACCAATTTCCTTCTCACATTTCCAACAGACATTCAGATAACTAGCGTTAATTTTATTCAATTTTGTCAGTGTCAAATACCATCTTAAACTCAATTTGAATTTTTTTTCTCTTATTCTCACTGACATAAATCGTAAAACCCTCATTTTCCACATCTTCCTCCATTCTTCATCATTTATTCTTTTTCCTAAATCTTGTTCCCACACTAACTTCAATCCTTCTTTCTCAATCTCTTCTTCTTCTAGATCTAGCAGGAATCTATAAATTTTACTCACTGCACCCTTTACTGAATCGGTCATCTGAATATCTTCATATCATAATAGAAATTGTTCATACTTTGTATATTCTCTACCTTTATTATACTTCTTTACCCATTCATTAGTCCATCTTTCTCATTGCATATAATTCAACCATGATATATTCTTATTTTGAAGGATTTGTTTCATTTTACCTTTCGATCTCATTTTATACAACCGGTCTTTTAATCTAATCACTTTTTTTCTTTAAATAATTCTGCATAAACTTTCATATTGGCAGGAAAATTCTCTATTTCAGTCACTAATCCTAATGGAGAGTTAAACGGACATAAATTCTTTCTATACTTGTACCAGACGTTTAACATAGTCTTTAAAAACAGGTTATTAATTTCACTTATTTTATGTTTTTTAATTATACCAAATAGATGTTTTTCAATATCCACCTGTAATTCTGATGATTCCATTTTCCACCAAATTAACCTTTCTGGGTTATATATAATTTCCCCAATGAATCTCAACTGATTAGCCAAATAATAATTTTTTATATTTGGTATGCCTATACCTCCTTTTTTTGTTGTTTTATACCAATACTTTTTATTTATTCTGGCTCTCTTCCCTTCATTACAGTATTTATTAATCATTCCTTGCCAAAATTTAAAATCATCTTCTGTTAACTGTACTGGTAACATTCTAAATAAAAAAATAATTTTTGGTAGAATCTTCATTTTTATCAGTGTGATCCTTCCAAACCAAGAAAGTTTTAAGTTAGTATATTCCTGTAGTTTCTTTTTAATATCTCCTTTTAATTTATTATAATTATGTTCCTTTATTTTTTTGAGTATCTTTTACTAAATCTGTACCTAAATATTTAACCGATTTACATATCTCAAAATCATATTTATCAACAAACTTTTCTTGTTCTAGTTTATTATGATTAAACAACATTATTTCAGATTTTTTGCCAATTTGCACGTAATCCAGTTATTTTTCCAAATTTTTCTAAATGAATTTTAATTCTATCTATACTTTCTAATGGGTTTTTCACTGTCAATAGGGAATCATCAGGAAATAAATTAATCTTTATTTTATTATTTTCACCCATACCTTCAATTAAATCGTCATTCCTTATTGCATTTGCTAACATTTCAATAATCAAACAAAACAGAACTGGAGAAAGAGGGCAACCTTGTCTGGTGCCTCAGCCTAGAGCTATCTGCTCTGTCATCCCATCATTAACTATTACTGCAGAAGTGTTCTCCAAATATAATTGGTCTATTACCCCCCTAAATTTCTTTCCAAAACCCCAACCCTTTAAAAGGATCTTTAATGTTGGCCATTCTACACAATCGAATGCCTTAAAAATATCTAATGATAAAATACCTGCCTTTGATTTATCTTTTTCTATATTATATATAATATTTAAAACCCTCCTAGTTAAATTTTCCATTTGTCTTCCCTTTAAAAACCCATTTTGATCCTCTTTAACATATTTTGTAATAAACTTATTCATTCTATTTGCTAAGACTGCAGTAAATATCTTTGCATCTTGATTTAATAATGAAATAGGTCTATACAAACTTGGGTCTGTCAAATCTTTATTGGGTTTTGGAATAAGAGTTGTTAATGAATATTTCCAAGAATCTGGTATTTTTTTCTCCTTCCAATATTCCATTATAAAGTATTTTTAACTTGGGGATCAGTATTGATTTAAAAGCTTAATAATATTCTGATCCCATTCCATCAAAGCCTGGAGTTTTACCATTTTTTATTTTGTTAATAACCTCTGTAATCTCTTCATCCTTTATCTCTTTTTCTAATTCTCTTTTGTCATTCTCTAATAGTTTACTCTTTACATTTTCTTTTATATAATTTTCTATATCTTCTTTCGATGTACTATTACCTTTATATAAAATTTGGTAAAATTTTTGTAATATCATTAATTTTTCCTTCATTAGGCTACAATTCTTTCCTGTTTCATTCTGTTTGCTGTTGGCATTTGGCTGCTGACAGATTACTCAAAAGAAGATAGAGTGGTGGAGGCAGTTAAAATGTTCTCTGCTGATCATAGGTGAACTTCCTGTCTCCATTGTGGCTATTCATTATTATCAGGATATTGTATTGGAGAGATTAGAATAGCTTTGTTTTAATTTCTAAATCAAGCAATGAACCAACCAGCCAGTTGATCCAACCACAGGTTTTCCATCTTTCCTTCATGCTGGGATTCTAGGAGTTGTATTTATTTATTTATGCAAACAGGAATTAAAACAAAATGCATACACTATTAGAAATCTATTAAGCATGGCAATTTAAAATTTAAAACAATTTAAAAACATTAAAAAGCCAATTTAAAAGGATATAAAAACATCAACTGTAAGGCTCTTAACACTGTTAAAATTTGGTGTTAAAGGAGAGAAGGAGCAAGCCTGGGCTCATGGGGAAGAGCATACTGTAACTTTGGGACCAGCCACCTAGAAGGCCCTTTCTCAGCTCCTGTCAAACATACTTGTAAAAGTGGTGAAACTGAGAGGAGGGCCCAGCAGAAAATCTTAATATCCAAGAAGGATTATATAAGGAGCTATGTAGCTTTCAAAGAAGTAGTTGTGTTAGGCTGTACAAGCATATCAGAGAGAGCGAGAGCGAGAGCGAGAGCGAGAGAGAGAGAGAGAGAGAGAGAGAGAGAGAGAGAGAGAGATTTTGTGATATCTTAAAGACTGTTACATGTTAGCTCTTGTGGATCAAGTCTACTTCCTCAGTGTGAAGAAGAAGTCTTTAAGTTTTTAAAGGGCGGCAATCTCTCTCTCTCTCTCTCTCTTTCAGTTTTGTCTGATATGGGGAGATATAGTCCATCATATAGTTTAGATGCAACCATAGAGAGCTTTATAAGTGATAAAGAACATTTTGAATTGGATTCAGAAACAAACCTGCAGCCCTTGAAGCTACTATAACAATGGAGTTACACAGTGTGCTCATTTAATCAGTACAACAGTCTGCTTAAAGCATTTTATACCAGCTGAAGTTTCCAAACAGTCTTCAAAGGCAGTCCCATATAGAGTGTGTTGCAATAATCCAAGTCGTAAGTAATGGTAAGTAATTACGGCATGTGTCACTGTAGCCAAATTAGACATCTCAAGGAGTGAGTGCAGCTGGCCCACAGCTGACACCTGGGCAAGGATGAGTCCACGAATACTCCCAAATGGCAAACATGCATCATCAGGAGGAGATTAACCCCATTAAGCACAGGTTGAATGCTTATTCTCTGTTCTACCTTTTGATTGACAAAAGAGCACCTCTGTCTTTTCTTAGGTTTCAATCTGTGTGCCCTCATTCAATCCATTTCTGATGCCAGACACAGCTTTAGAAAAGGAATGGCTTCCTTGGAATTAGATAGAAAAGAGAGATAGAGTTGGTTGGCACCTAACTCCAAGACACCAAACAGCCCTTCTCAATAGCTTCATGTAAATATTAAACAACATGGGGGATGGGGCAAAACAGAATCCTTTGGCATAAGTTAAGGACCAAGGCATCAAACAGGTACCGCTCAACACCACCTTCTGAGTTCTCTCCTTCAGGAAGAACTGGAGCCACTGTAAAACATTGCCTTCAAGTCCTAACCCAGAGAGACTGCCCAGAAGAATATAATGGTTGATAATACTGAAAGTCACCAAGAGGTACAGCAGAGCCACAGCAACACACTCCACCTGTCTATGTTCAGGTGTTGGTTATTCACCAAGGCAACCAAAGCCATCTGTGTCCCAAAGCCAGACCTGAAATGAGTTTGAAATGGCTCCAGATAAGCCATTTCATCCAGGAACTCTTGTAGTCCAAGAAGTAGCTTTTCCAAACTCTGTCTTATTCCTCAAACTATTTTCCTTGCACAACATGATCTGCTGCAGTTTCTGCTACAGTAGTATTGTCTTTTGGTAAGCTTTTATTGTCATTGCTTCTTAGATGCCAAGGATGCAAACACGAGCCATTAATGGTGCTGCCTATTTATTCTTTAAGTTATTCATAGCTTGGGCTTTCTCAGCTGTGTCCGAGCTTTTCCACCACAAAGGTGTGATCACGTTGCATTTAACAGCAAAGGAAATATATTTTTTATATTGGATCCTCTTCAGTGAAGGTGTGCATTCAGTATTTGCCAATGTGGTTTTTTTTTTTTCAGTCTTAGTGCATCTTAACTTCTGTCATGATTGTTGGAATTCCTGATCATTTCCATATTTCTTTCATAGCAAGAAGCCCATGAAATCTTTTTTTAAAACAAAAGCTTCATTATGTCCCACTCTCAAGCCACCTTCTGCTTTTTAAAATATGTAGTTTAATGAGATAGCATGAAAGATTAATTTCTTTCTTCTTCTTCTCTTAAATGTTAATGAGCAGGGAGAGGAAGATGAAGGTTCCTCATTTTGAGTTTTCACAGACTCAGAGGTTGACTACATGGGTGTTTAGCCCTCTGTTTGGTTCACTGCAGGAATGGGCTGGTTCACTCTTAAAGATGGCATTCAGATGACATCTTTGCTGGAGTGAACCAGTCTGCCTCCGGAGCAATCCTGTATGTACCATTCTGAGCCCATTAGGAGATTCCACAGTAGGACCACATATCCACTGGGGATTTGTTCTGAAAACCAAGGATACCCTGGAAGACAGAAACAACATTCAAAATGATCTTGATAGGCTGGAGTACTGGGCTGAAAACAACAGAATGAAATTCAAGAGGAATAAGTGCAAAGTACTGCACCTCGGAAAAAGAAACCAAATGCACAGTTAAAATATGGGGGATACCTGGCTCAGCAATATGACAAGGATCTTGGAATTGCCGTAGATCACAAGCTGATTATGAGCCAACAGTGTGATGTGGCTATTTTAAGCTGCATTAACAGAAGTATAGTTTCCAAATCCCACGAGGTACTAGTTCCCCTCTATTCAGCACTGGTTAGCCTCACCTTGAGTATTGTGTCCAATTCTGGACACCACACTTCAAGAAGGATGCTGACAAACTGGAACACGTTCAGAGGAGGGCAACAAGGATGATCAGGGGGCTGGGAACCAATCTCTATGACAAAAGACTGAAAGAATCGGGAATGTTTAGCCTTGAGAAAAGAAGACAGAGGGGTGATATGATAACACTTTTCAAAGGCTGTCATACAGAGGAGGGGCAGGATCTGTTCTTTATCATCCCAGAGTGCAGGACACATAACAATGGGCTCGAGTTACAGGAAACCAGATTTTGGTTGAATATCAGGAAAGACTTCCTAATTGTTAGAGCAGTACAACAGTGGAACTAACCTCAAGATGTTGTGAGTGCTTCAACACTGGAGGCATTCGAGAGAAACGTAGACAACCACCTGGCTGATATCCTTTGATTTGCATTCCTGCATTGAGCAGATATCCTTTATTTGTATTCCTGCATCGAGCATAGGCCCCTTCCAACTTCACTATTCTATGATTCTATGATAATATACCTATATAGCAGGGTAAAAGGGAAAAAAATACAATTTTTTTCATATGCATTACCAGAACTGGCCACTAGACGGCACCAGAGACCATGCTATGTATTCTTCACTAACAAGTATTCATAGCATGGTCGCTCTCTCTCTCTAGTGGCTGGTTGTGATAATACATGTGAAAATAGCTTTTTTGGATTTTTTTTCTTTTAATATTTTCTTATAATATTTAATATTTTAATATTTTCAGATATGTTTCAGGTAAGTGAAACCACGGATACTGATTCAATGGATATGGGGGGTCATATTTTACTTTTCTGGTGCAATCACTCTGGTTTGCATCAGTTCCAGCATGTGTCGTTTGAATTTGCCAATATTATGAAATACCTTAATAGGTGAGCCATTCCATTATATTGGCAAATTATTCACTTTCTCGGCTCCTCAGCAGAAGAACAGGGAAGTGATTTTTTTTTAAAGACTGTGTAATAGACCATCACTGATGAGCTGCATCAGTTATAAAAACAACTAAATATTTTCTTTGCCTTGTCTTAAACGAAGGTCGAGAAACTGCTCACAGTTGAATCCACAGAAGTGGCTTCATCTGCAGGCAGTTTCTTGACTGGCCTTTTAAGAAAAGGCAAAGATGGGCTGCAGGAGCAATTTCTGTGTGAATGGGAGAGCTTGATTAAATTGCTCTAATCAAGCCTGACCATTCCAAAGTGCACCACACTGGTTTGCTTCCTGCTGCTAATGTAGCCGCACCCTCAATTTGGTTGCAGGATGTGATGGTTGTTTTAGTTTTTTCTGATAGGATCTGAAATTCCTGGGGAATACTGAAAGTGCAGCTAGCAGCACTCCATGTTATTAATTAAATGGAGAACTCCTAGAATGTTTCATATGAAAAGAACTAAATGAGATCAATTTTAAAAACAATTATCACTTCTTCTGTGAGAGACATAAGAGCTTTCTAAAAGCCTTAGAAACCCAAAATCTGTCAATATCCCTCTTGTTTCAACTAGTATACAAGACCCAGATGACATATTAAATGATGCCTTGCCAGAATTGTTTTGCTATAAAATGAGGTAATCCTGAACCATTGTTTAGTACTAAAAGAATAACTGTAGGGCTGGAACGACATGTTTGTGATAATCTGGAGAAAGTGTGGGTTAACTAAAAACATGGAGTTACGGACTAGGTGAGCTTTGGGGTGTTTTTATTTTCCCCATTCATTCGGCATTGGGAAGTTTTTTAATTTGGCCGTACCTTGTTGTGTGGACAAAAGGGTAGTTTAAGTACAGTTAATGGAAATAAATCAGATATAACCTATATATAGCTGACATGTTTCCAGTAGCATCAGTTAGAATTAATAGTTTAGGGTTCAGATATAACCCTAAACTGTAGTCAATCTAAGGGTCAAACAAGGGGTGCTCTCCCACCTAGTGTAAGACATCTGTTTTTCATAGCATGTGATATGTGTTTAGTGTGCTTGGTCGTTGGATGGTAAATTTGTAATAAATATTTCAGGGTTGATAGCCGAGGCAGGTACTGCTGAGGAAAGCTTTCCCTTTTACATTTGCTTTGACTCTAACTAGGAAAAAGAAAATTCCTGTTCCTCTTTGTGGCCACATCAGAGGAAGAGAGGGGAGGGGAGAAAAGCCTGTCATTTGCTTTTCTTTGTAATTCCAAACTGTGGCTTAGTGCTATGTACAAACAGGGTCATCATCTTTATGGTTGCTACATTCTCACCTACACTCTCACATCCCACTAAAGTAACTACAAACCCCACTATCATTTTAATGGATTTTCTAGATTTTGCTGGATATGTAGATAGATTTTGATGGTCCCTGCCCAAATCTTTATGAACAAGAAAGCCCTGGGGTGGTTTTCTTATTATTATTATTTTAAAGAGAAGTTACCCCAGGGCTCCTCCCCTCACTTTAATAAATACTGACAATGGAGCTGATGTGATAGGGACGTGTTCTCCTGCCATTTTGTCATTTACCATCCACCTGTGATGACAGTTCCTCAGATGATATGTTTACCGACAACCTAAACAATTGTAGAAGTGCTTCTCCTCCTCGTTCTACTTAAGTATAAATATATGCAAGTAGTTTGTACAACGAATTTCAGTATTGTAGAATACACAATACATGATCATAACAGGACATTTACAAGTGGGACTGCCACAAAATGTTGCAGTGTTTATGTATTACTGATTTATTTAAAATATTTTTACCCTGCCTTTCTCCTAAAAAAAGGACTCAAGGTTGTTTACATCATTAAAAACACAATATTAAAAGTTAAAATCAGCAAATCATTCAAATATTAATGAATTAATAGCATTATATTATATTAGGTAAAAGCATTGTGAAAAATAGATTTAAAAGCAGCAAAATATAAACCATTTAAAAGCAGCAACCATATAAACCAAAAGCAGCAAAATATAAACCAAAATATAAACCACTCTATCTTCTTTTGAGACAAAAGTAGAGCTTTTTGGTCAAGGGCATCATGGCACTGTTTACAGAAAAAGAAATGAGGCATTCCAAGAAAAGAACACAGTCCCTACAGTCAAACATGGTGGAGGTTCAAAGATGTTTTGGGGTTGCTTTGCTGCTTCTGGCACTGGATGCCTTGACTGTGTGAATGGTATCATGAAATCTGATGATTACCAAAGATTTTTGGGGCGCAATGTAGTGGCCAGTGTCAGAAAGCTGCGTCCATCAGAGGTCATGGGTCTTCCAGCAGGACAATGACCCGAAACACACTTCAAAAAGCACTCAGAAATGGTTACAAACAAAGCGCTGGAGAGTTCTGAAATGGCCAGCAATGAGTCCAGATCTGAATCCCATAGAACACCTGTGGAGAGATCTCAAAACAACAGTTGGGAGAAGGCATCCTTTAAATCTGAAGGCCCTGGAGCAGTTTGCAAAAGAAGAGTGGTCCAAAATTCCAGTAGAGAGGTGTAAGAAACTCATTCACGGTTACAGGAAGTGGTCGATTTCAGTTATTTTATCCAAAGGGGGTGCTACCAAATATTAAGTTAAGGGTGCCAATAATTTTGGCCAGTGCATTTTTGGGTTTCTGTGTGGGGTTGTATCAGATTTGACTTTTCTTCTCTGTTTTTTTGTGTTGTTCCAACGCAAACCAAAGAAATGAACATGTGAGTACCAAAACATTTGCAACTGCAACAATTTTCTGAGAGAAGGGTTGCATTTTCTGACAGAATTGCAAGGGTGCCAATATTTTTTGGCCATGACTGTAGCTTGAACCCAAACTGTTTAGGGCTTTATAGGTTAAAACCAGCACTTTGAATTGTGCCCATACACAGATCAGCAGAAGGTGGAGCTGCTATAACAGGGAAGTTATGTGATCCCCATAACCAGCCCCAGTTAGCAATCTGACTGCAGCTGAAGTTTCTGAGCACTCTCCAAAGACAGGCCCACGTAGAATATGCTAAAGTAATCCAGCCAGGATGTAACTAAGGCACGTAGCACTGTGGTCTGGTGAGACCTCTCCAGGAGTGTGAGCAGCTGGTGCACTAGTTTTAACTGTGCCAAGGCACTCCTGCCCACTATCAAAACCTGGGCATCCAGGTTGAGATGAATCCAGTAACACACTCCAGTTGTGCACCTGTGTATGGCAGGATCCTGTTCATTGCTGAAGTCTGTTGGCAAGATCATCCTCCACAATGCTCCCTTTCCATCCCCTGGACACTTCCTTTTCCACCATAGCTTCACAAAATCCACTTAACAGTCCATGATGCACTCAGTCCTTATTGGGTCCTTCTGGAGTTGTAGGCTTGTAGGTTCCCTTATTTTATTTATGGTATTTCTGCAAACTTGGGGCTCTTTCGAGTCCATTGTTAAACGTGAATGCATGGTGCCAATTGGGCTACATAGGAAATGGCTGGTCAGAGGTGGATGGGATGATGCTGAAAGATATAGAGCAATGTTTTTGAATGAGTTTTTCTGAGGGAATTTTTTTTTTTGAATGAGTCCCCCTGAAGACTGCTATCTACAACTCTTGTTATCTGTCACATTATGCAAGTGAAATGTGATCGGCTACTTTAAAAAGCTACTTTGCTTGATGGGAGAATATCTGTAGCTAACAAATCAGCACATTCTATTTGCCTAAGAAGAGCACAATGATAATATTGTGAACAGAGCAAGAGGGTGTCTTGAAGAAAACGAAAGAAAATTAATACACAGAGCTACCAATAAATACATTAACTGTCGCAGTGCATTTAATCTTGAGATGCAGTATATGTCACCACCACGGATCTTTGCATATTTCTTTAGCAAGAATGCATAAATAACAAAGATACTTCAAGGAACATATTTGCTTTCCTAATGATTTTGGAGCTATAGAGACATAATTGCTCCTCTATATACAAGGCAGTGCAATTTGATAATCTAGTAGGAAGTATTTCTGTTTGAAGCTCTTGTGCTACAACTTTGTTTTACCACATAATGAAAACATTAAATCCTAAGCCACTCAGCAGCAGTTATATACATAAATAGCTATCTCCCCCATCCTATCTTTTCAGAAAAATCTAGTTTTCATTTAAAACAAGCAAATCACAACTTCCTTCATCTCTATGACTGTGGCAAGAGACATTTTGATGTGTTGGGTATGATGGTCTCCATATGGATTGTCTGATTTCATTCAGAAACAGATATGTCCAGAGGCACTCCAGTTCCACACACATAAACTATCCAGAATGATAGAATTAGCAATGGAATTGGGGTTTTTATTTCAGTGGATGGTGAGCTGGTTCAGTGGGACAGGACATCACCAATGTGGCTCAAATTTCTTTGCCCCTTGATAGAGCAGAAAGCCCAGAGGGATCATTTGGAGGGCTGCCATTGCTGAATATCCGCTGTCTGGAGCTGTTGCCTCCCTCCACCTAATGGTAGAGCCGGTCCTGGCACTGGCATGCCTGGGTAGGTGATACTTGTGATTCACAGCTCCATTAAGCTTCTGAGACTATGCATGTGGTTCCTGCTCCCACACTAGGCACATGAAATGCATCCCAAACCCGTTTCATCAAAATGCACAAAAAAGATCTGTGCTGGATAAGTGGGCTGATTCTAGTTCTCCTTCGTAAACAGCTTTTGCAGTCAAAGTCTAACAATGTCCTTCTTTTTGATGGGCATAAAATGTTTATTAGCTCAGCCTCTGTCTTCAACTAAACCGGCATTCTCTCACTTGCAGCAACTCACCAGGGAACTCAGGCTAAGGTGTTTCACATTACTTGTTGAACAGTTTTTAAATTGGCATGAGTCATTTCACAGGAAGATTTCTCCAGTCATACAGTAAGCATCCGATGCTTCCCAAATCAAGCTAGAATCAAGAGAAGGAGGGCATCTTTGGTAGTCCCAGGCATTCCAGCCTCCAATCTGAATGCTCAAGACAAAACATGTTGCCTGAATGATAAATTGTAAGCAGTCGCAATTTGAGAGATGTATGTATTTTTTTATTTTTATGCTACTTTTATTCTCATAGGAGACCCAAAGTGGCTCACAATAATTAAACCTGTACAACAATCACAAACTTGAAAATGTTGTAAAAACTATATTAAAAACAATTAAATATTTATCAATATTAAAACCACAAATTAAAAACAAATTTAAAAACATTTGAAAAATATTTAAAAATTTGTACGTTCATTAACTATGGCATTCCTGAGACACCCCCCCCCCCCCCCACGAACACCTATTACTTAAAAGCCTGCCTGCACAATGCAATTCCTGATCATATGGCACTTCTGGGGAGGCATTAGTCTTAAGTGCAGTCTTCCTGACTTTTTGGAACTTCAGGAATCAGTGGTTTTGATAATTGAATATATTGATAAATAATACAGTACACTGATGTACGCCGCCCAGAGTAGTCAGAGTGACTAGATGGGCGGGATAAAAATGTAAGAAATAAATAAATAAAAATAAATAAATAAATAAATTACAGGCATAGATAATGGAAGTATTTGCAGAGTTTCTTCATCCACTAGGGCTTTTTTTTCCAAGAGAAATGTCTGCTCTGTCCCCTGATGTGAATCGGTAAATCTACTCACAAGCAAGCATCTGAATACAAACATAGATCTAGAACAAAATAAAGGGATCCATGCTATTTCTGTAGTGAATATGTTATTTCTAGAGGTGTGCTCATTTGTGATTCAACTCCTAGAATCACCCAGACAACCTAGGGAGTTATAGGAGGTGTAATCCAAAAACAGATCTGCACACTTCTAGTTAGCTACATGGGAATAACAGTAGAACCACCCTAAAACCATAAATCCCTGAAGGCCCTGGAGAGCTGGAACTTATTTAGGCTGGGTTACATCCTTAATTGTCTTATGTCATGAAATCAAGAATGGGGTCAACACACATTTTGGGAGGACAATAAAAACTGTATTCCTTCTCCTGAAATTGCACCATTCTCAGTCTCCTTTGCTCTCTAATAGTGAAAGAAGATTATTGAAGTTGAAGTCTTCACTGCCTATCAATGACAATAAAAAGAACATTTCATCTTGAACCAGGGCATCAATTTCCGGAGAGGAATGACAACAAAAGTACTGAGGCTCATCAGCTTGGAAAAGTTATTCTCTGCACAGCATCCTCCCTATCCCCACACCAGCCAACACCCCTTGCAAGGCTTTCAAACAGAATTCAAAAAGATCAGAAGCTAGACGTGTGTTCCAGCAATTCCCCAAATAAGGAAGAATGTAGTTTAGCATCTAAAGAGCTGAAAACATTGGACATTTTTTCTTAGCTTTACATTAAAAATGAGGGAAAAATTAAACTTTTTCTCTAGATCAGAGGTATGATTCCCACATTGCTGGAGAAGAAACTACAGAAACATCAGGCTTTCAGGCTGCTATCGAATATGTGTCTGTTAGCAGAACTGTAATGGGGATGATGGCGGAAATGCTACTGCTTAGCATAGTAGGTTATAGAATAGGCCCATTTGAAACAATGGAAATTATGGAGGAGTTGAGTCATCAAATTGCCACTGATTCAATAGGCTTACTCTAATGCAACTTACTACACTAAACAATAGCATTCCAGCCAATATTAATCAAACCATAAATAACTGAAGGCTTCTTCAGCCATTACTTACATAGAACTCTCTGACACTTTTCAAGGAGAGCACCTCATCCCTGCCCTCTCTGTTGTTACTTCATTCATGTGGAGGACAACATTCTTCTGATGAGAAGAGGTTCCTGTTGTGTGTAGGCTTTGCATACAAGCAAGAACTCCATTTTTCTTCCATGGGAAGAAAGCAACAACGGTCAGGGGAAAAGCTAGGTGCTTCCCTCTCTAAGCATGTTGGAGAGAAGTGGCAAGTAGCAACTGAACAGGGATAAATGTTAAATAATATCTTCCCCGCAACCAGTCTGAAAAGCTAAAATATCAGTCTTCTCTTGCAACATGCAATAGCAGCAGAATATTGAGATACACTCTCAGTTCAGACAGAGCTGGAAATATGAAAATCTCTCTCTCATTCTTCCACAGATTTTTATTTCCCTTTCATCTGAGTTAATTAGCCAAATAGTTTCAGCTAAGTGAAGGGGAGGAGGGAACTAGTTACTCTTTTTGTTCTGAAAGGTTCAAGGCAATTTGATTCCTGATTGGCAGATCTCCTGAAAGGAGCTAGAATGTGGGATATAAAAATGGAGAGAGAAGCTACTTAGTTTAGCCTAGTTATCTCTTAGGAGAACGCTATGCTCATCTGCAGCCCTGCTGTATGACTTCCATTCTGCATATGCTCTGGATATGCTGAAATTCTGCCAGAATGTGAGTGAGCTTAGGTTAGCTAGCTTTCTTATTTTCTTGAGTGATTATTTTGGAATTGTTCTTGCCTCATCTTTTTAGCTGCTTATTTGGTCCCCAATATTTTGACTTTTTCACCATCTTAAACAAAACATAAAATTTTACAACTGTCTGACCATTTTGAAGAAAAAGGGTTATTGGTATTCAAAACAGGGCCTTGCCTTGATTATTTACTGGGAGTCTGTGAAGTTTGTGGGTGATTTTAGCATTCCTACCTTGCAGAGTTATGGTAAGAGTTAAAGTGCTTAACCTTCCTACATGGAACATTTAGAAAAACCGGCCCTGGCTTTGGCACCCTTCGCACCCTCATAGCTGTAAACCAATTAACTTCAAAGAGGCGTAACACGACTCTCCACCCCGAATTCTCATGAGATGCAGGTGTTGCTATCGTCTCCCAATTAGGATGGTATGCATGTTTGGTCTTCTCGGGCCTCCTTGTCCTTGCATGCATATCTGAGTCCTCTCTGTACCAGGCAAATAGTGAACTGGAAAAACAGTTTCACGGCCTATCACATTCCAATGCCTTTCAAATCATGTTACACCGAACCAGACCAACTCCATTTCTTCTGACTACAAATCCCACTTTCCTTCAGATCATCACATATATTTGTTAAGCTTCTTCTTCATTACTTTGGTAGTACTACTCAATGTCAGATATTTTGCTTGATAGTGACTGAAACTTTTTAAAAAAATGCTAAGTCTGCATTGCTATACCAGTTCTCCAATTGGTGAAAGTGTGATGTCAGCCCTAGTATAAAACCCATTTATTGGGAAAAGATTCTCAGGATCTGAGCTGAGTCACATATCAGTTGCCAGTTCATTAAATTGACAAGGAGGTGTAGTGACTCTTTCTTGCTAAAGCTCTGCTTTCCCACTCCATATTGTAGTAAGACGGATCACCTCTTTTTAAAATCCTTGATAATAGTTACCAAGCATTTCATCTTGTCAGCCCATTGCTTGAACATTTTTGAGGCAGTGGAAAGACTCTGCTTATCCCTCCCCCCCCTTTTTTTTTTTTTTTTTTTGCCGTTGTGAAGCTGGATTAATAATATTGTGAACTTTGCTTTGGTATGAATTAAGTGAGAAAGTGCTGGACTTCTGGGGAAAACACTTTAGTCTGTGAGCTTTGACTGGTCTTCTTTACCATTTGGTATCAATAATAGGTTAGGCAATACAATTAATATAAGTATAGGAAAATCAGAAAATTGTAAGGCACCTTTTAATGAACAATGTTGTTAAAATGTTGTTTAATGTTATTAAAAAAGTGAAATGTAGATTTTGCTTGTTGTCTGCAGCATAGGTTGCTGTCTGCAAATCTTAAAAGAAAATATATAACTTTTCTATCATGTCATAAATGTTTTCCCTTCTATTACATTATCACATGAATGATTCAGAGCTGAGTTTAAGATGTGTGGCATTTTATTTTATTGATTTTTTTTATTTCTACATAACTTTTCTCCCTGTAGAGGAAACCGAGGATATCATACAAATGATTTATTATATTTTACAAATGTAATAAATTACACTATTAAAAACAATCAAATGTATTCCAAATCACTAAATAAAATTCTTTTAAAACTATTAAAACACATTATTTTTTTTTAAAAAAAGACAACTCCTCCTTAAAGCACCTTTGTAACCAGCAGTTTACATTTTAAAAATCTGCATTATTGAGGGGGCAAGAGCTCTTTGCCCACTTGCCTGGGTGAGGCATGCACTGGAGGAGTGTGTAAGGTGGCCTGATGGAGTGGGGGCTCAAGCTAACCTTTCAAAGGCAGCTTACCTCCATCATTCAGCCTCTTCTGCTTCTGATTGTAGGCTGGAGACTTCGTTGGAAGAGCGAGGCACTTTTGTTTTCACCTCAGGAGGGTAAGGTGGAGTAGAGGACTCCACCTTACCCTCCTGAGGGAGTTGCGCAATAGCACACCCCAGTGGTTTGGAGTTTGGGGATGGGAGAGGCTGAGCACGGATGCTCCCCCATAATAAAAGGAGAAGAGGAGGAAAGAAACTGGATGGCATGTGATTCTGTGAGGCTTCTGCAAGCCCAGGAGGATTTTTTTTAAAAAAAGAACACCAGCAAGCAAGGGGTCTGGAACTTGGGAATCAGGGCAGAAGAGAGGGATAAGCCACGGGGTTCGGTGTGGGGACGGCCCAAGCCGAAGGCCGGAGGGGGGGGGAACACATTGACCTGTTTCATCTCTCCAATTTAAATAAATAAATGAATGAATGAATGAATGAATAAATATTTTTTAAAATTAAAAAATAAATAAATAATACTAATCAGGAAGGTAGGTCGGGATAAACAAAAAAAATACAACACCCGACTGGTGAGAAGGCTTGGGCAGGGAAATTAGCTCAATCTGCTAGGTTGGGAGTCATGGGTCCTAAGAAGGGACAAGGAAGACAGAAGGGTAAGCAGCCAGTGAAATGTAAAGGGTTTGCTCAGCTGTCTGCAGTGCCATCTTCGGATGATGAGGAATGGCCAGACTTAGGGACCATGATGGAGAAACTTAGTATGCTTGAACAGGAGAGAGCTCTAGCTAGACAGGCTGGGAATCCTACTGGGGTCCATAGGTCTAGTAGGGAATCCAAGGCATGGGTATAGTGGAGGCAGGTAGCTGACATCATGCTGTCTCAGATTGCGGTTTTGGAAAGCGAGGGAGCTGAACAGTTAGAGCCAACAATTGCAGGAGGTTCCGGAGTCCAAGGAGGATAAGAGAGGCAGCATGAGGAGGTGGAAGTTGAGCATGTCCAGAGGGCAGAGTCCAAGTGATGTTAATTGAGTCTGGGTCCCAGATGGATGATGGTGCTGTGGCAGAGGCGACTACGGGGAGTGGTGGCTCTGTCTAGGTGGTGGGAGTTGGTGCCCTGAGCAAGGTAAGGGCAAGTGGATGTACGGTAGTGGTACAGGGAAGAACAGTGCCAGATGAGTCTGCCTCTATACCAGACATCTCATTTAGGTCAGGCATTTGGCCCTGGGGACCGGCTAGCCTGCTGGTACAACACCCCACTCCCCCATGGCAGGTCTTGAGCAATCAGCTCCCTCAGGGAGCAGTACAACCAACACAATGGGCTCAGAGACACCCTCATGGCACTGGACTGCCCCGTACCCACAGTGGTCATCACCAAGTCAGGCTCCAGAGTTGGAAGTTAAAGAGTCAGAGACGTTTTTCCCGGCCATCCCAGACACAGGGTATGACAGAATGCAAGCCTGAATGGTGTTGGGCCAATTGGCTTCCCACATTTATTATCTACGCAGGGACGATAGTGCAAGTGCTGCTGAGAAGTGCCTTTTCTCTTTTTCCATATCTGGATTTAACATACTGGGCTTACACAGACTTTCCAGGTCATGTGTGGTTACTATATGATGAAGGGTTGTGTATGTGAGAAGCAATTCATATGGCTTGGGATATCCAGCATAATACCCTCTGGCTGTGCATCATAACTCCAGCTAGTCCAGTGTTGGGAGACTGCTTCAATAGTGGCCACGTTATTCAGAGGGCTTCACAAGGCACAGTGCTCTGCACACTTGTGGGTCAGGTGATTCAACCCCACCTCATCTGTTGGGAGTTCAATGCGTGCAGGTCTTGCAATAGGAGGCAGTGTAAGTTCTGGCACCAATGTGCTGCATGTGGCAGGCCACATGCATCAGTGGCGTGTTTGCAGGGGAAGGCAAATGCAGGAGGAGGAAAGGAGTCCAGATGTGGAAAGAAGCCACCCCCTGGGCCTGCAAATTTAGCAAAAGGGCCCCAGCCCAATTAAAGTTGCAGTGTTAGAGGAGTGGTTGAGGGTCTATCCTGACAAGGAGACAGCTGGTTAACTGTTAGAGGGGTTTAAGTTTGGTTTTCATATTCCAGTTACATGGTGATGCTGTCCAAGAATTTGAAATCAGTTCAAGGACTAGAAGTGGTTGTGTGGGCAAAGATCCAAAAGGAAGTTAAGGAAGGTCAGGTATTGGGTCCATTCACAGCACCACCGGTTCCTAATTTCAGGGTGTTCCTGCTGGGAGTGGTACTGAAGAAGGCAGCTGCTGAATTTTGGTTGATTCATCATTTGTCTTACCTGGAGGGAATTTCAGTGAATGGTCAGATCCCCCAGGAGCTGTGCAGCATCTGATATATGTCCTTTGATGTGGCAGTATACATGGTGTGCATGTGTGGTAAAATGCAACATTGAGTCAGTATTCTGTCTCCTCCCAGTGCATCCAGAGGACTTTGAGTTGCTACGCCCCTAATTTGAAGATTATTTTTATATGGATAGGGCATTGCCCATGGGTTGTTTTATATCCTGTGCTGCCTTTGATTATTTCAATTCATTTTTGGAATGGATGCTTAAGCACACGACAGGATTTTCACAGACAGTGCATTATTTAGATGAGCTTTTATTTTGCGGGTTGAGGGGCACCACTCAATGCTGAAGGCTTATGGCAGCCTTTCAGCATATGACCAGGGAGTTAGGTGTGCCATTAGCTGAGGAAAAGACTGAAGGACCAGTGGTGGGTATTGAGCTCAATGCCATCCAGCAATCAGCAATCAGGCTTCCCAAAGAAAAGCTGGTGGAGCTCAAGTGTAAGTTGAGGAAGGTGTTGTCCAGGTTGAAGGTTATGCTAAAGGAGTTACAAGAGGTAGTAGGCCACCTTAATTTCACCAAGGTCATTGTGCCCGGGAAGGCTTTTTTCCAGAGGCTGTGTGAGGTGATGAAGGGCTTATTTAAACTGCACCACCGTAGGTGGCTGTCAGCAGGGACGAAGGAGGACCTGAGCATCTGGTTGCAATTCCTCCAGGGTTTTAATGGCATTTCTTTCTGGAGGGCTGAGTTGCTTTTAGAAGCTGGGTTCCAGGTCCGGACAGACACTGCTGGCTTGCTAGTGTATGATATTTTTTTTGTGAGAAGTGGTGTGTCAGGGTTTGGTCCAATGAATGGTGGGAGCAAGGAATCATCCATGACTTGGAATTCTTCCCAGTAGTGGGGGCCCAGTGGTTGTGAGGTGGGGAGAGGGCTAATTCTGTGGTCACGTTTTGGTGTGGTCCACATGGTCAATTCCCTCACCTCAAGATCTCAAAGAGTTAGGAGACTGGTACGGGCCTTCACACTGCGCTGCTTGCACTATAACATCATTTTTCAAGCTTGCCACTTGCCAGACATAGACAATGTCCTGGCTGATGCCCTGTCCAATCAACAGATCAGGCAGTTCAGCCCAGAGCATCATTCTGCCCTATATTAGCCCCCCTTGAGAAAGGGGATGTTGTGTTTAATGTTGTGCTTAATATTTAATAAAGTGTGGCCTATATTTCCAATCCACCTCCTGTGTCTCACCTTGTTACTCTGGGCTGGTTAGGCAATGGTAGCCAGGAAAAGTGCAGTACCAAGGAATTTCTGTTCTGTCTGTAACCAGCTCTGGTCAGAAGTCTAGCTGCAGCATCCTGGCCTTGTGGATGGGATGTAACTAAGACATTTGTCAATACAGCCAGATCAGATTTCTCAAACAACAGGTATAGCTGCTGCAGTAGCTTTAACTGTGCAAATGCACCCCTGGCCATTGCTGAGACCTGGACATCAAGGCTCAGGGATGAATCCAGAAACATGTCCAAGCTGTGAACCTGAGTTTTTAAGGGGTAGTGTAATACTTACCAATACAGGTTGAATCCCTATTCCTGATCTTCCTTTTGACTGACCAGAGAACCTTTTGTACATACAGTCAACAGCTTCTTGTGGTTGTTGAACTTCATCACTGAAATGATTTTAAAAATTCTGGAAGGAGATTATTACCAGATCCTATAAAAAATTATACACCTTCCTGTCCAAGTAGGGATCATCATCAGAATGCCCTCAAACACAGTGGGAGAGGAGTTTCTTCCTCTCAGAAGCTGAGTGAGGCACTGGATTGGAGGCTAAAATGAGGTCCCCTTTTGCCTACAAGAAGTTTGGTAAAGACTCAGCTCCACTTATCCTGAGCCTCCTGCACATCTCTCCTCCTTTCTTTCCCCCCACCTCATGGAAGGGGTTTGGTAGTTCATCTCTACTTGAACCTACACTGATTTCATACATCCAGTGTCAAAAGAATATTGCACATCAAATGCTGAAGGCACTTCTACACCAATGACTGGTGAGATGAAAATCTCGATTTTATAATAATAATGATATGCCATCAAGTTGATTCTAAATTATGGTGACTCTTTCCAGGATTTTCTAGTTACTCAATACAACAGAAGTTTTTTTTACCATTCCCCATTTTATAGGCAATAAAATTTTTTCACATATCCAGTAATCTTCCCATTGTTATCAATGGAAGAGCCAGCATCATTTCATCTGATTTTAATGTCTGTGTTTTACATTCTGTTGATGTGAAATGTCCAAACATTCAGCCACTTTTCCAAAAAATCAGCCCTGCCAAATCTGCAATTAGCAGGATGGACAGTTTCCATTTTCTACACCCCATTTTATATCTGTGAGTTCTTCTTCCTTCTCTCTCTTTTCTACTTCTCTGTGACCTAAAAATGAATAAAATGAATGCAGCTAATTCGTTTCTGGTTTTCATATGTTTGTTTTTATAAGTGAATGTACACCCCTGCTTCTGAAGCTCCAGGACTGCCCAGAAGCTGATGCCTGGTAGAGTATTATTTGGGAGTAATGAAAATGATAAACTCTTACATAGATCCGATTAAAACATGTTCCTCATGCATTTCAAGGCTTTATTGTTCCTGTAACAAAGGCATGCTTCATTAACATGCTCCATATGTTCTTATTTTTAGAAAATCATATGGTGTTAAAAATTCCATCTGTATTACTAATAAGATAGCTTTGCTTAACTAAATGATCTTTGTTTAATCAAATTATTCGTATGTCACAGTACTGTTTTTCTGGCATGCTTCTAATAATAAAATTACATGGACTGATTTCTCTTTTCCTATAGGATTAAGACTGAAAAACAAACTAGCCATTTCACATTATGCTGGGCTGAGATGATACAAATTTTGAAACCATCACTGAAAGTTAATTTAAAGCACATTTTGTCACTGTGAAGAATGTTAGCAGGTGCCCTACATACCTGCTCAGTCTGTTGTCCAAGGACGGGTTGCTGATGGTTGAGTTCAAGGCTCCCGGACTCCCTTCTGACAATTCTTTACTTTTAATCTGGACTGGAATTAGATATCCCTTCTCGTGTAGGCATCCTTCAGTCTCAAGGGACTATGGTAATGTGCTCTGAATAGAGGTCTTGGAACAGCATCTAGTGTGGCTGAGAAGGCCAATTCGAGAGTGACAATCCCTTCCACACTGAAGACAAATACAATCTGTCCCCTGTCCAGCTCCCTGATTTGGCTGGTTTCGGGACTGCTTCTTTGCCTCGGCCTGCTGAACAAGTGTCTCTTCAAATTGGGAGAGGCCATGCAGTACCGCCTGCCTCCAGGCTGAGATGTCAGCTCAGATGTCAATGTTTCCCATCTGTTGAGGTCCATTCCTAAGGCCTTCAGATCCCACTTGCAGATATCCTTGTATCGCAGCTGTGGTCTCCCTCTGGGAGGGAGACCACAGTTTCCCTGCACTAATTCTCCATACAGGAGATCTTTTGGAATCTGACCATCAACCATTCTCACGACATGCCCAAGCCAATGTAGACATTGCTGTTTCAGTAATGTATACATGCTAAAAATTCCAGCTCGTTCTAGGACTACTCTATTTGGAACTTTGTCCTGCCAGGTGATACCAAAAATGTGTCGGAGACAATGCGTATGGAACGTGTTCAACTTCCTCTCCTGCCATGCACAAAGGGTCCAGGACTCACTGCAGTACAGGAGTGTACTCAGAACACAGGCTCTATAGACCTGGATCTTGGTATATGCCGTCAGCTTCTTATTAAGCCATACTCTCTTTGTGAGTCTAGAGAACATGGTAGCTGCTTTGCCAAAGCGTTTATCCAGCTCGACATCTAGAGAGAGTGTGTCAGAGATCATTGAGCCAAGGTACACAAAATCATGAACAACCTCCAGTTCTTGTGTAGAGATGGTAATAGAGGGAGGTGAGTCCACACCCTGGCCCGTGACTTGTGTTTTCTTCAGGCTGATTGTTAATCCAAAGTCTTGGCAGGCCTTACTAAAACTAAAAGTTCATAAGTTGTTGGAGGTCTTCAGCAGAATGGTCAACAACAGTTGCATCATCTGCAAAGAGGAAGTCCCACATGCATTTCAGCTGGACTTTGGTCTTCGCTCTCAATCTAGAGAGATTAAAGAGCTTTCCATCTGATCTAGTCTGGAGATAGACACCTTCTGTTGCAGTTCCAAAAGCGTGCTTCAGCATGACAGCAAAAAAGATCCCAAACAGGGTCGGTGCAAGGACACAGCCCTGTTTTACTCCGCTTCAGATGTCAAAGGGATCTGATGTTGAGCCATCAAAAACTACAGTGCCCTTCATTTCCTCATGAAAGGACCTGATGATGTTAAGGAGTTGAGGTGGACATCCAATCTTGGGAAGTATTTTAAAAAGGCCATCCCTGCTAACCAAATCAAAGGCCTTTGTAAGATCTATGAAGGCCACAAAGAGTGGCTGTCGTTGTTCCCTACATTTCTCCTGCAACTGCCTGAGGGAAAATACCATGTCAGTGGTGGATCTATTAGTTCGAAATCCACACTATGATTCTGGATAGACTCTGTCTGCAAGCACCTGGAGCCTCTTCAGCACAACATGGGCAAGCAGCTTCCCTACAACACTGAGAAGAGAGATGCCATGGTAGTTATTGCAGTCGCTCCTGTCACCTTTGTTCTTGTACAATGTGATGATGTTTGCATCCTTCATGTCCTGTGGTACTCCACCTTCTCTCCTGCAAAGACAAAAGATTTCACACAGCTCAGTGGTGATGATCTCTTTACAGCACTTCAGCACTTCAACAGGAATGTTATCCTTCCCAGGTGCCTTGCCGGAAGTGAGGGAATCCAAGGCCGCTTTTATTTCTGCTAAAGTTGGTTCGCTGTCCAACTCTTCCAGGCCCAGCTGTTGCAAATGCACCTGAACGATGGGAACATTTCAAGAATGCTGTTTATAACACCGCTTTGTCCACATTTGGCAAGAAGACCAAAAAGACGGCAGACTGGTTTGAAGCCCATTCGGAGGAGTTGATGCCAGCCATTGAGGAAAAGAGGAGATCTCTAGCAGCATACAAAGCCTGTCCTAGTGAGCACAACTTGCAGGTTCTTCGAGTTCCTCGTAGCAAAGTCCAACAGGCTACCAGGAGATGTTCTAATGATTATTGGCTTCAGCTCTGCTCTCAGATACAGTCAGCAGTGGATACAGGTAACATCAAGGGAATGTATGACGGTATCAAGCAGGCTTTAGGTCCAGTACAGAAGAAATCTGCTCCTTTGAAGTCTGCTACAGGTGTGATCATCCAGGACTGTTCCAGCAGATGGAATGCTGGGTGCAGCACTACTCTGAGCTATATTCTATAGAGAATGTAGTAACCGAAGAGGCATTAAATAACACTGAGTGCCTGCCTGTCTATCCCTTCTAGCAGAATATAATAATAAATAATCATGTGCTGTCAAGTCAACTCTGACTTACGGCGACCCATTTCAGGGTTTTCCAGGTAGAGAATACTCAGAAGTGGTTTACCATTCCCTTTTTCTGGGGCACCCTGGGACTGTGTAGCTTGCCCAAGGCTGCACAGGCTGGGTCTACTCAAAGGAGGCACAGTGAGGAATTGAACTACCAACCTCTAAACCACTGAGCTATCCAGTCAGCTCCCAAATACAATATATATTCAAAATTGTGGAGTATTCTATGATAGCCCTTCAGATAAAGGACAGTCCTCTATAAAGTAAGACACATGACCACTCTAAGATGAACATTTCAACTGAGTGCCATCAGCTGTTAGACACAATTAATTGTCTGCCTCTATCCATATTAGTAAATTAATTAATCATCTCCAAGACCCCCTCCCACCACCATAAATAGTACTTCAATCAGGGAGTTGTCTGCAGGTATATTGTGTAGGAACCTTTTTAGCAGAAAGGCAGAAGAGAAATAAAGTTAATAAATAAAGTGCATAAAAGTTAAGCAGGTCCACATCTGATTAGTGTTTGTATGGGGAACATTGTGTACAACATCTTGAGGCCCATGGCAAAAAAGTGGGAAATGAATATTACATCTAAAGACTGATAGGTAATCATTGCTTGCAAGTATGTTTACAAAGTGCAGGAAGTGAGACTTGCTTTAGTTCAGAATGTATTATCTTAATGCCTTAGCAAAGCTGTCCCAAATTCAACCACAATATAATTTATGTTACTCAGTTTTGTAAATCACAAATAATCCTGCTTGCTACCACCCCCATAGTTTATCTAAACCTTTGCTCTATTTTCTACACACCACATTGTCAAAATGAAGCAAAAAAAAAAAAAAAAAAAACTTGCCTGCGGTTGTCATCTCGCATCCAAATTCCTACAGCGTTTTCTTTCTTGACAAATCCTTTTCAAAATGCAGCTGCTAAAGCAGCTTTCTTAGCTTTACTCCATTTACCCCGCACCCGTTCTCTCTATCTCCACTCATTTTCATCCTTCATTTCTCTATTACATTTCATAGAAATTCTTGGAGAAAAAAAGAAGGGGGACCCACCCCACAACTAAGAGACTTAGCAATATTAGTTTAATTAAAATAGGCAAGATTTGTATTTCCAGTTATTTTAAGTCCTGTGGAAACTGTTAGCTTTGAAGTTAATTACAGATTGTCTTGCTGGTGGGAGGGGGGCTAAGGCCATCACTTTTGATTTGGTCCTATCGATGTACTTCTAAAGGCCTGCTTGAGGCATTGAAAAAGCATTGTTGTTTTCACTCAGACAAATGACAGACTCATTTTACATTCTCTGTTAGAAATGGTGATGGATGATGCTTAAATTTCGCTAAATTTATTAATCCTCTGAAAAGTACCATGTTTTCCCGAAAATAAGACAGGGTCTTATATTAATTTTTGCTCCAAAAAACGCATTAGGGCTTATTTTCAGGGGATGTTTTATTTTATAGTCATGTCATCTTCTGGTTGCTGCACAATGCTGCACAACGGTGGAGGGTGTGGTTTCCCTTAACTAGGGCTTATTTTTGGGGTAGGGCTTATATTACGAGCATCCTGAAAAATCATACTAGGGCTTATTTTCAGGTTAGGTCTTATTTTCGGGGAAACAGGGTATTCTAAAGTCTTTCCTCTACTACTGGCACTGATTTTAACATTTTTCACTTCACTTATTGTGTCCGTTTACTCTGCTTGGGACATACCCTGTTTCCGCAAAAATAAGACCTAACCTGAAAATAAGCCCTAGTATGATTTTTCAGGATGCTCGTAATATAAACCCTACCCCAAAAATAAGCCCCAGTTAAGTGAAACCCCGCCTTCCACCATTGTGCAGCATTGTGCAGCAACCAGAAGAAGATGACAGGACTGTATTTGAATAAATGTAGATTGTTGTACATGAAAAAAATAAAACATCCCCTGAAAATAAGCCCTAATGTGTTTTTTGGAGCAAAAATTAATATAAGACCCTGTCTTATTTGGGGGAAAACATGGTAGAAGAGGCAGGGTAATTGAGCAATAAAAGTGTCAGTCTGGGACTCAGGAACTCCAGGCTTTAATCCTGACTGAGTCACAAAACTCAGAGGATGACATTGAGTTAAGACATTGTCACATGATCTAACTCATAAGATTGTTGTGAGGGTCAAATTTATAGGGTTTTGGAAGGAGAGCCACATGCACCATGTTGAAATGTGGGATAGAAATGTAACACGAATATAAATATAATGCTCTATTTTCCCAATCAAAACCTGAAAGAGGATAGAACCTCCAGGGCATCAGACCCAGAGAATGGCAGGCATTACAAATCATTCTGGATAGAACAGTCTCGTGGAGGTGCTGGCTTTTAATTTCATCTTTGTTTTAAAAGTTAAGTTACGGAAATGTGCCACTTACCCCACTGATGTCATGGAGAGATGTTCTCACCACCAAATGCTCCTTGCAAAACAGGGGGCAAATAAAAAGAACTTTTACTCTATGGGCAGGTGTTACTGTATTTTAATAAAGGTAAGAAGCTTCTAATACTGTTCATAACATTGTGTCCCCTACTGCACCCACCAAAAGGCCTATCCTAGGATTTTTCTCTGCCCCATCCCCCATTTGATAGAATAAACCAGAGCGGTTGTAATGCCACCTTATACTGCCACAAAGGTGAAGTTTGTTTGTTTTTCTTTCATTTCTCCAATCAGGCAACTTTTCTTCTCACACACCTGATTATTTACCATAATAGCAACACACCAGTCTGCCGATATCTTCTATACTTCTGTTAAGTATCAGTGTTCTGAATATACTCAGCCTCTCTTTAATTATCCACCCACTATAAAAAGCTCTTGACATAACATTTACTCAGAGTTTTCACCAGCAATACTTAAAAGATTTACAGTCTATGTTTTAATGATTCAGCTTGAATTACAACCTTCTTAGGCCAGAGTTTGGCTTTATCTCCTTTTTTTATAGACACCAAACCCCATATCCAATAAAAGTGCATTAATGTTTACAATATTTAGAAATGAATTTAGAGATCCTCAAACCTTTCCATCATGGCTGTTAATGAGACAAATGGTTTATAGGCTCTTTGGTTCATGGAGAGATAATCTAATGATAACTGCATTTTTAGTAAATTGCCTTCATAGTTAATACTCTTGCTGTTTATGCCTGTCCTACAATTCACTGCTAAGAAAAATTCAAAATAGGAGGATGTAAAGAACGAATCTGTTTAATTTTAAAATGGGGAAACAAATATTATCAACCACCTAGTGAAGAGAGATTGTTAATTGTTATTTACTAATATGCATGGGAGAGGAGTATAATTGTATAACTGCACAATGAAAAGCTTCGGTGAGTACAAGTGCATAATATTAGTAAGAAATGAAAAGTAATTATGTGCCTTCAAGTCAATTATGATGACCCTTTCCAGGGTTTTTTTTTAATATATAGAGTAGTCAAACATGATTCATTAGTCCCTCCTTTTGGGGCACCCTGGGTTTGTGCAGGTTACCCAAGGTTATACAGGCTGGCTCTTCTCCCAAAAGGCACAGTGGGGAATTGGACTCCCAGCCTCTAACTCACTGAGCTATCTAAAGCTCAACTTAGTCTGAGGTTTAATCAAAATATTCACCAAGAATCTGCAAGGTGTATAGGAGAGAGTGTAGGATTGGACTAAGGAGACCTGGATTCAAGTCCCTGCTCAGCATGGAAACTCCCATAGGAGTCTCACATACTTTGAAAACTCTACTAGGACTGGCATTAGTTAGAAGCAACTTAGCAGCACATAATAACCAAATTCATATTTTATTTTTAAGATAGGACGGTATGCATTTGACAAGTTGTTCTCCTTTCATGTCCTCCTTATTAGAGATGGGGACAACTCACCATTTTTGCAAGTCGTCCTGCTTCGTGAGTTGACAACTCAAGAAGCACGAAGTTGCCCCCATGAAGTGACAAATAACGAAGTTATTCGTTGATTCATGGGGGGTTATTAACAAAAACAACCCCGCCCCCAGCTGCCACCCCCGCTGCCATAGCCACCCCCCCGCTGCCACCCCCCCACCGCCGCGCGGTGCTAAGCAAATCTAGGCTGCCCTTTGCAAAGATGGCAGCTGCCACTTCCCTACCCTAAATGAAGCCACAGCTGCCATCTTTGCAAAGGGCAGCCAGTTTCCCTTTTTACATGCCGTGGCTGTGGAGGCCTGATGGAGACCTTGGCAGTGGTGGTGACGATTACGGTAAGGGGGTGTCGGTGGGGGTGGGGAGGCTAAGGTAAGGAGAGGAAGGGGGTGGGGGTTAGGCTGTGGGGGTGGGTGTCTGCCTATCGGCCTGCCAATCAGCTGATCGGTGGCCGATAGGCAGAATGGGTTTTTTTAATTTTTTTTTACGAAGGACGAATAAAATGGGGAAATATTTGTCAAGCCGTATTCATCGGGACTTAAAATTTGAGAAATATGGATCGACAAATATTTAACGAATCGGCTATATTCGTCGAAAAAACCAATCTGTTTTTATATTCGTCCCCATCTCTACTCCTTATCCATGTTCAGTCTCTGCCCCATACCTGATTGGGGGACAGTTTTTTGGTGGTGATAATCACTTTTTTATATATTTTAAAAAATGTATTTATTTTTCTGTTCATTTCCACATTGTACACACTATTTGCAGAATCTGCCCATTGGCTAAAATGTTTTTATGTGTCTTTGAAAAATACAGAAACCCCTCTTCCTGCTTCTAGGAGAGAGGAGTACTTAAAAATACTGAATCCAGAAACTTTCTGCAGTACTTCACTATCCCTGTCCTAAAACTCTGTGATTGGACAGGTCAAGGAAAAACATTCATTAGCGAATGAAACTGTTAGTCACAAAATGGTTCTCCTCACCCTGATGTTCTTGCTATATGGAAAGATTGAGGAGAAATGTGACAGTGTGTGGATGTACATCTGTGTTTTGTTATCTCTATACACTCCAACTTCATATTGTGATTCAGTTTGAGGGAATGTAAATACCTGAATCTGGTTTGCTTCAGGTCAATTATATTTCATTCTGGACATCTGAAGTATATGTTCAAATTAGCCCAATTTGGCTCTCAGTTCAGGACTTGCAGAGCTAAACATGCCCCCTTGAACTCATTAAACCTAAGTGATGTTCAAAGTGAAGTTATTTCCATCCATCTTAAGTGACCATTTTCAACTCATAATATGTGTATGCATAAGACCAGAAGCTTTGTGCACCTCATTTGAAGCTCTGCATCTTCACATCTTATCTACTAATGTTGCTGATTAAAAAGTGTAATGTATTCATAAGGAGAACATCAAGAGAATCCTTTAAACAAAATGTTACTGCAAGTACTGAGTAATAAAGTAAAATTGATGGATGAAGGATCAATTGCCTGCTTTTCAAATGTATGAAAAAGATTTATTTATTGACAGTAATAATTACTCTTAAGTTGGGTTTTGAAGAAATATGGTGGCATCTCATTTCTGACAAGAATGAACATTTGGAAAGCACTAACAAAGTGCATAAACTTGTGTAAATATGTGAAGAAGATTTCAACATTAACACTATGTTCTCACGCTAACAAGGCTTCAGATCTGTAGATGTGTTGATTGGTTCTTTTGCTGAAGGATTTGTTTTGGGATATTTGCATTAAAATATCACTGGTAAGCCTGTAATAGAAATGACATTTTGCTCATGAGCTGCATCCAAAACCGTTCTGCAAATCCTGAAGTAAAATGACAGACTATAGTATACACAAGGTTTTCCTTTGGGGATACAGTTTCATTTCCATTTTTCTGCTCAGCTTCGTTTCAGAATTCTTCAGATAATATCCACAACTGAAGATGAGATTTCAGAGAATAGATCTATGAAGCGCTAATAAATAATAAATAATAGCTGATCAGACAGATGGATATATCCCAGTGCAAGTTTAAGGGTGCTTTCACATCGGCTCTTTGTGAGTCAGGTACAGTTGCCTCACATCTTTCACTGTTAAGTGCCATGTACAAGGTGTTGCATCAGCTCAGGGCTTGATAATTCAGCTGCTTGTCGTTCAAGAGACACCAGCCTATTTCTGGGCCAGCTGGAAGCAATGCTCATCATGTTGCACCTGCTGCCAAGAAATCAAATAGCATTGGTGAATTGGAGCCCTTTTGCTTGAATTGAGTCCATGGTCATTACACCCTCTAATGGCCCGTGATATGCAGTGAGCTGGCTGGCTGATTCTGGATCACAAACAGGGATTCTAAAAAGGATGCTAGCATTTTGCCATATTTGAGGCAGGAAAGGAAAGTTGCCTCTGGTCATCCTGTCCATTAACCTTAGCAATTTGTTTACCTTCCAGTCCTGTATAATGAACACCATGGTTCAGTCTCAATGTGAAATCAAGAGTTAGCTAAATATATTCTTTTTGATACAGAAATCTTTTCCACAGTGGATTCAGTGAAAGCTTTCTCGTCATTTATTGGAGGTGCATAATATTCTGGATGAAAGTATGTTTAAAAAAAAAATCCAAGTCTTGATTTTTCATTGTGTTTCTGATAATCCCACTTGCATTCCTGTCTTCTCTTCCACTTGTGTTAGGTCACAAGATCTTATTTTATTTCCCCCTTGCATGGAAATTGCAATGCATTTCCCTCATCTATGCATTAATTTAATCATTTTCCCTAATGTGAAAACAGTGCGTGTGCTGCTTTATTGAGAAACTTGCTCATTTCTGAGGGAAGGCACCCTGTCTTTTGCACTTCTTGAGACCTGTTGCAAGACAGGGTCCCTTCCCTCAGAAATGTGCAAATGGAGAAGCATGTGCACTGCTTTCACATTAGGGAAAATGATTAAATTAATACATAGATTGAGGGAAACACATTTTAATTTCCATGTAGGGGAAAATAAAATTAATACATAGGTAAATAATTTGTGTGAGAATCTGGAAACCACTGAAGAAAATTTTCCATCCCTATCAAGATGGAGCTAGTTACATGTTTCAGAGATTTCAGGGTCAGCCAGTGCAAAGATTTACCGTATTTTTCTGTGTATAAAACAACAGTGTATAATTGCACTTAATAATGAGCTTAAAGACCACCAGTAGTGAATAGTTGGACAGTGTTACTTAGCCTGCGGTGTAGATGTTTGTATTCTTAGTGGGGGATTTTTAGTGGGGGGGGGGAGTGTTTGGGGATTTTTTATGTGTGTGCATGTGGGTCTGGTCTCTGGGTGTCTGTGTGAATTTCGTTGTATGGGTATACTATGTATATACTTACAATGACAATAAATTTATTTGATTTGATGAACACTTTTTCCTAAAATAATTAGAGAAAAAATTGAGGGTCCTTTTATACATGGAAGGCAGCAGCAGAAGACGGAGGTGGAGGAGCAGCCGTGCTCAGCCACCTCTCGCGGCTGCCCATTGACTGCTGCCTCCTCCTCCTGCAAGGGTAAAAATTAGGGGCTCGTCTTATATATTGGGGGTCATATACACAGAAAAATACAGTCAACTAGATGTGAAGACTAGTCAGTGGAAGGACTTGGACAAAATCTGGGTTTGCAAAATGGTTGGACATCCAAGGGAATATAAATCCCGGGAGGGTGTGACTTGCAAATAGCCAGGAATGTGCATCAGTGGTTCCCAACCTTAGTAACCCAGGCATTCTTGGACTGTAACTCCCAGAAACACTGGGCAGCACAGCTGAAGGTGAAGGCTTCTGGGAATTGCAGTACAGGAACACCTGGCTTACCCAAAGCTGGAAACCACCAATGTACATGACTATAAAAGCTGATGGATTACATTTAGCCCAATGTCTTGTTTTCATTAGTGATCAACTCCTTGCTTCTGGGAAATCCACAGATTGAGCAAGAATGCAGTCATGTCATCTTCCTGCTTGAACCCCAGAAAATGATATTCAGATATTCATTCCAAATGTGACAATTTGGTTTGGTTAAATACGAGATACTGGTGGGGTGGTGGAGGAGAGGCAGTGGTTCAGGGATACTGTTGGCCAAGGAAACATGATACTGGATTAGGTGGACTGAATTAGCAGGAGTTTTCTCTTGTATGTTCCTGTATTAAGCCCAGATGAAGAATTCTAGGATGTTTGTGCCTGCATCGACTACCATATGTGGGATTTATTCCAAACCTCTGAAATGTTATTTTTTCGGAGGCCTGATGGCTAGCAATCTGGGGATTCTGAACAAATGTAATTTTTCCAATAATTGGCGTTCCCTAATGATAATCAGTTGTCATTTTTATATGGTGTGTGTGGGGATCGCCCTTGTGGCTGTGTTTGTTGTGGCCCTCACAAAGGTTCTCTCCCTCTTACATTTGTCTCGCTGTCACCCGGTATTATTTCCTTAATACCACCTCTGGGTGTTAGACACATGTGCTGCCAAATGCAAGGCTTATTGAACTGCAGAATCAGTTGGTTGGAATAACAGATAATCTTTTATTATTAATCATATCACAAAGTAAACCACGTAGTCACTGTAACAGGGGTTTGATTAGGTTTGGATAGGACGGGACATATATTCAGGCTTTTATTATATACTTTCAATCACTTAATATCTATCTTATTCTAGGTGTTCTCATTCCTGCTTGTTCAATCTCATAACCTTGTTCTTAATTCACTTTCTTAACTCTCTATCCAGATCACTCTAATTCTTCTCCTCTCTAAGCTCCAACTTCCCAACTGTCTAACTGTCTAACTGTCTCCTTGGTTCCGCCCCTCCTGCTCTATCCTTCGCTCCTCCCTCTAGAGCTCCTGTGACTGACAGGCAGGAATGACGTCACCTTTAGGCATTTCGTCACAGTGTGTTTTGCAGATCTGTTGTGGCCAGACAGCGAAGACAACAGAGCTCTCATGCTTAACACTTACATGGAAGGGGAAATTTAGCATGTGTCACTGGCAAATCAGGCAGAAATGCAGCATCTGATTTTTTTTTAAAAAAAATCCCCCCAGCAAGGAAATCTACACTGTGATTTAGAAAGTTTTACATCTCTAAATTCACTTGTCATGGTAAAAGGCACAAAACAAACGCATAACAAGGATGGTAAGTAAATAATATAATTCTCATTATTATACACACAGGTGAGAGACAGTTATTCCAAAGCAACAGAAGGTTATGCTCTAGGTAAGCAATCACTCTTATTTTTCAGTATACTCAAGTTATTTTATCACAATATTTATGTGGCACAGGGTTGTTGTTGTTGGTTTTTTTGGATTGAATGTAAGCTTCTTGGTTGCAAATTGTATAATTTTAAGGAAGGAAATGAAAAAGGCATATCTCTTGTGCTTTTTATGATTTTGCTCCTTATTTCCATAAATCTTAAAAGGCGAGCATAGTTCTCTTGTAATCTGTGTAATATCTGCCTTATACCAAATACAGCATCCTCCAGCCACAGTATGATCAATTGCCTGCAGTATTCCACAAGCATTTTTATTGCCACTCTTAGGAGCTCTTCTCTCTCGCAAAATAGCAGGTGAAAGCTTGTATAATATTGTGAGCAGCTATAATTGACCATTTGTTGCCTAAATGTGAATATTGTTCAGGTTTTTTCTCTTAGAATCAGAAATTGCTAGTTTTTTTCTTAAAATATATACCATACACACTTTCTGGGTACTGTACTGATTTTCTTAGAGGTTTTTGACCCAAACCAAAGAATAGAAATGTGTGCCCTGTGATGTAGTAACTTTCCTATTCATAGGGAAGGAAGGAACATGAATGTTCCCTCAGATCCAGATGTTCTGACTTCAAAATGTCATTTGTACACTACCCCCAAGTACAGAATCACCAGCACAGTACATAATCTCCTTCATCAGATTTGTTGGATCTTCATTTACTCTGTACTTCAAGGTTCTTTGACTTGTAAATACCAGGTTTCATTTCTGCTCATCTAAGTTTGCCACAATGATATCCTGGACAATTCAGATGCCTTTTTGCAGGGTTCCAAAGTATACCTGCCTGGAATCTAAATAGTGTGCATGTTTTGAAAACTGCAGAAGGGATGTGGCCAAGATGATCTCCATTGGGGCAACCTTTCAATCAGAAGTAGGCAAAACACTGCTTCTGTAGCAAAGACCTCTTATATATCTGGAATATCATGCATCCTAGGGCATGATAAAATCCAGCAAAACCTCTTGTGGAACCTTAAAGACTAGCAAATTTTTCCAGGAGTGGTTTTAAAGGTGTTTTTCCCTTGTTTGATCTGTGTGCTTGTTCTAGTAATGCAAAGTTGAGATTCAGTGTGTTAGTTAGTTGCAAAGCCATTAGTTCAGAAATAGACAACATCAAATGTGGCTTAGTCTAATTGCATTTCTATCTAAATTGCAGTAACACCACAGTAAATTGAACTGTGTGGCTAAACAGCAGCACCAAGTTGGTAAATTTCCCCTACTAGTGAAATATTGTCTTGTTCCAGCCATGGGCAGAGCGGTAATGTTAGTTGTGCTACCTGGCCCTATAAAAACATCATGCTGTGCTTCCATTTTGTTAGCCCTGCAGGCTCATACATAATTACAGCCTTAATGGGCAGAGCTAGTGGTAAGTGAGGAGTTCTAACATTTCTGTAGAGGGAGATAGTTAAAAGAAATAGCCTATTTAGAAAGTGTCAGCAAGATGGGCCCACTGGCCTTTACATGTTCCAAGAATATCATATTACACCTTCTGCAAGGTTCCTGGTTCACTGGAGGATGACTCCCTGGGTCTGGTGGCTGCATCATTTTCTCTGTAATAGATTTTCCTTTTTCCAATCTGTTGCGTTCTCTGACAGCTGCTCACCAGGGTGACACAATTTGTGTGTTTCTGTCCATTTGAAGGGCTGGACATCTGCAGAAATGTTATGTGACAGTCTCGTTCAGCATGCATAGCAACATCTTATCTATAATTGCCAATGCAATCATTGATTGAAATATTTACTTGGGAAGTAATTTTCTCAATGTTTTGGGATTAAAACAAAACAAAACAGACTGACATTGTTGTTTCCAGTTTTCTCTCTTGATGAGATAAACAGCACCACTAGAGCTACTGAGAAATGGCTAATGATACAATTCATTCATGGTCTCTTGCAAGTCAAGAGCAAGATCAGGCTTCACAAACATGTCGGAATTATGGCTTGTAAACCCCTATAAAGCTAATAAAACATGATTAGATGGATCTTAGGTTTTCAGTCATTATTGTTTATTGCTGCTTTAATTATGTTCTCACTCTAGCTTGAATGATCCTGAATTTACTGTGTGTTTTAAATAATGAAAGGAACAAATGCATAGAAATGCTATCCTGAAGGTGTTGTGCAATTAGTTAAGTCAATTTATGTGGCTAATTATTTACACATATTTACATATGAAAAAATTGAGATGCAAGAAGCTTTCTTTTCTCTCCTTTTTTTAATGATGATGTATGCAGTGTTCTTTGTTCAATGACCAAAGCAAAGCAAACAAACCAAAACCAGTCCTCTGCTGGTTGTATACTAGAGTTAAGGCTATCTCACCAGAAAATTGAAAGCTAAGACAGGGTGTGTGGGTTATGGATTTCGCTCAAGCTCTCATACATTTGAAGTGTGTTAAACACATTCTATTTACTTCCCTGTCACTGGGCACTTCATCTACATCAATGAATTTCAGACTGTCAGAAAACCCCGGGCTAGGACAAAGATTCAAACGTGTGGCAGAAATAGTTTTCACAAGAACACAAGCACACCATTCTGAGGCACTTGTTTTCAGGACCAAAACTGTGTGTTGAAATCACTACCACCACACTTAAAAGTAGAATGCCTTATCTGTCTTCATCCACAGAGGCATTGATCCAGTAGATCTTATGAAGAAAAGCTGACGCTACAGACGCAGCATTTTTTTTAAAAAAGAAAAATCTCCAGGGCAGCTGTTTGGAGGCAGAAGAAAGAATAAGAACTGGATGGAGTTTTGGCTGTTCAAAAGGATGATGTACTTGCATTTTTATATAATTGACTGGGCTGGAAACCTATGCGTGCATCACCTTCCTCATCCAGTTAGGACAGAAGTGTCTACACTTGGGTCCATAGCTTTGTACCTCCAGTGGGCTTTGTACGTCTATGGGTGGAAGTTCTGCTCTCAACATAGAATGCGTCTGCTCATTCTTCTCCTATGCTATGACATTTAATTTGTTCTTGTGTGTGTAAAGATCTTACATTTGGGTCAAATCCACCACAAGTTGCTCTTTGTTGAAGGGGGGAACAAGTCTACAACAGCATCTAGTTTGGGGCAGAAACAGATGCGATGCCAGCTTCACAGCTAGACATTTAAAAAACAGCTTCTCTCCAAATATACGTTGCTTCAGAGCTTTCTCCTCTGTGAAATTGGCTTGCAAATGAATGCCATGCTTATTTTTCAATGACAAATCACCAAACAAAAGTGAATTTGCTGTTTCTGGAGCTGTTGAAAACTCTTCTTAGGAAAAACAGAAGTTGAAGAAACTCTGTTTCTAATTGTGAAGCTGCTGTGTTGTCTGTTTTTGACCTTTTTAAAAGATCTTACACTGGGGTGAAATACACCACATCTGCTTCATGATAAAGTATGTATTCCACTCTTGTTGTTTTATAAAGCAGACAGGGCAGGTAGGTGAGGAAGGGAGCAACGATTCTTGTGGATTTCCTAGTTATTTTTCCATTGTCCCCAGAGTTGACACACAGTTTGACAAATTTGTCTTGTTCTTCAATTTCCAGAGGCAGAACAAGGGAACATATAGAGACAACAGCCTCTGAAAGAATAAATGAGACTCTTTTCTAGCTCAAGGTCATGGATCAAATTGTTCATCTTTCTCTTATTCTTCATACACCAAGAAATCAAAGCTGATTTTCCTTTTCTACTGTAGATAAAGGATTTTTTTCCTAGGGGATACACTGCTTGTACCCACAAAATATTTTGCTTCTTTCATGGTCCCCATCCCTTCTTTTTTGCTCTGTATTTCTTCTACTCCTAGTGAAGATATTCCATCCACTTTTTATTTTTACTGTTTTTTTATAATGTATAAAACAATCAGAAAAGCAAATGAGATGTTTTCCTGCTTTCTGTTTTTTTGTTCTGTGTCTTCAAATGTTGATATGTTGAGCAACAAATGTCTAACAAAATAGAAGTTAGAGACAGTTCAAATAATATTTCCAGTTCTCCATGAGTAATCCTATATGCAACAAGAGAGAAAATGGAGAAATACAGGATTGAGTATTTAACATCCTATATGTAGCCAAATTGTTTCTTGACACACCTGGAGCACCAAGGTCAAAGATCTCCAAGATATATTGCTCCACAAGGCAAAACAACAACAACAACAACTTGGTGCCTCCCTGTCCCTCTCCTTCCATGGTCATTAACTGGAATGGATTGGACTGGACTAACATATGTATCTTCATTATTCACAATGGGACAGCATTCTCCACTGCATTAAGAAGACAGGAATGCAGAATTGTAGACCAGCTTAGAGCAGGAATGCAGATTCTTTCATCCTCTAGATCAGTGATTCTCAACCTTGGATTCCCAGATGTTCTTGGACTACAACTCCCAGAAATCCTGGCCAGCAGATTGATCTAGAGCAGTGGTCCCCAACCTTGGGCCTCCAGATGTTCTTGGACTTCAACTCCCAGAAATCCTGGCCAGCAGATTGATCTAGAGCAGTGGTCCCCAACCTTGGGCCTCCAGATGTTCTTGGACTTCAACTCCCAGAAATCCTGGCCAGCAGAGGTGGTGGTGAAGGCTTCTGGGAGTTGTAGTCCAAGAACATCTGAGGCCCAAGGTTGGGGACCACTGATCTAGAGGATGAAAGTGGTGAAGGGTTCTCGGAGTTTTAGTCCAAGAACATCTGGGGACCCAAGGTTGGGAACCATTGCTCTAGATGTTTTGGACTACAACTGTAGAATCCCCTACCACTAACTACAAAAGACAGGCTTCTTGGAGTTGAAATTTAAAACATCTGGAGAACCAAAAGTTCCCCACCTCTGGCTTAAGGGATGTGGTACACTTGCAGCTCTATCTTCCAAAACATCCTGGCATTCCTAGCTGCTTAGCATCTGCTGTCCTAGATACTTGCCTCCTTTTGCCTATTGGCAAGACTGGCCCTCTTGAAATGCTTCTAGTATTTCCTTAGTTAGCATGTCAACAATAAAGTTATAGTTTTTTTGGTGGGATCTGTGCCTCAGAAGAAATAGGCAGAGGTGACATGTATAGTAGCAACCACCCTGCTCAGGCATTTCTCCTCATGCATCATGAGACAGGGGAGACAAGGGTTGTGGCTTGCCAACTCAATTGCCTTCATCATATTTCAGTGACTTGGCTTTACCAGCTTCATTGCACTGGGGCAGCAGGTCTTCAGATGAAAGCCTGCCTTGTGCCTGCAACTGAGAATTCTGTGAGGGGAGATTTCTCAGCCATACAGGAAGCTTCCATGTGTGCAACAGTTCTTATGGCAGGGATTCAGTCCCAGTGCATAACAGGCAATGGTGCCACAGCTCCAGGAAAGCAACAGTGGGTGGCGCTGGTGACTGTGTCCCAGATCCTCTCCGCAGTATAGTGGGATATGTAAGTGGGAGTGTGTGAACAGAGCTACTGTTGTTATGTAGGTGCCAGTTTTCTGCCTCTAGGTTCCTCTAGGATTACATGGACTGATAAAATTGTGTGAAGAATTTTTTTAAAAAAGAAGAAGAAAAGAAGTGGAGAGTGGCTGGAGATCCACTGCTGGTTATGCAAATTGCGGGTTTCCCAGTTTACAACAACACTGCAGGGAATCTCACTGATCCATTTAAGCTTCTGGGAACAGCACTTAACGCTCTCCTCCCCTGGGAAATTTTTGGAGTGTGGAGGGAGACTTTGTTTGGGGTTTGCCTGCACCCTCAAGATTGCACTTTGCCTACAGCTGCCTATTTTACACCTTCTGTTTGTGACTGCTTGCATTAAAGCAGGGTGTGAGCAGTCACAAAGCTTGCCAGTTGGCCAATGCTGGGAGGCATCCCATCACTACAGACAGTGCCAGGGTCAAGGCAACAGCTCATCTACTTGACATGCAGTAAACAAAGCCACTGGAATTGCACCCCTCCATAATAAGAACAACATTGCCAAATGGCCAGTGCTGAGGTAGTTGTTCTTCTGTGGTGGGAAGGCAGGCTCCATTTTGCTGCATGTCCAACGGGCAAGGACTTTGCTGCCCCAACCCAGCACTGTCAGTAGCTGGAAAGCCTCCAAGCACTGGCAGACTGGGGACAGAAGCCCTGGTGCAATTTTTAAAGTGTGCGTTGGTGCCATTTTTGAACTGCACCAGGGCTTGTGTCATGAGCAGTGACCAAAGTCACTATGAATTCCCTTCAGGTTTTCCTGAATGTGTAGTTATAAACTGCGTGAGAAAAACAGGGAAGTGCTCAAGGTTTAAGGGGGTTTGCAGGCTCTCTCCTCTCAATTTATACCTCACAAAGTGACTTTGCCACCAGAAACAGAAAAAAATAAAATAAAAGAAGAAGGGACATTGAGCTATACAGGCAGCTCATTCTGGAGCACCAGCCTTTAAAAAAATTCATGAAACAAAATCTAGAAAATGTCAGAGAATTTAGAAGATAAAATAAGTTTCTTATTTGACAGCATTAAAAGCGACTTGCTCCATATAGTCATTATGCACTGACTTTTTTTGTGCTTGTGCTGTGTCTGTGTTAGCTCATGTGACATTACACTGCTTCCTGACTTCCAAAAATTAATATGGTATTTACTTTGGTGCATATCTGAATGTGCTAATAACATTGTTGCTGAAAGGCATGCAGAATGCTAACTAAGAGAAATATAGATATTGCTAAAACTAATTGGTTTTACATTTTGTACAAGTGTGCCTGGAAATTTTTCACAACAGCTACTACCCATTTTTATATTTTATTATAACCTTCAAGAAGGCAGTAAGAGTTGACCTACTTTTTCTCCTTCATTCCAGGAATCTTTTAAGAGTTGGATTCTAGGTCCAATCTTTGAATCATTCAGTAGCTGGGATGATAGTTGTGAACACTTTTTAAAATTAGAAATAGGAATGAGCAAAGATTTATTTATTTATTTATCTATACTCCCCACTTTCTCCTCAAGAAGACCCAAGATTGCGCCTTTATGTTTTAGTAATGATAGGACCTGGTGCTATGTAATGGATAAAGTGAGAGACTAGAACTCAGGAGACCTAGGTTCAAATCTTTGCTCAGCCATGGAAACCCAGTGGGGAAATGGTACTGGGAAAACCACTCCTTAAATATCTCACTTACCTTGAAAGCCCTATTAGGGTTGCTGTAATTCGGTTCCCACTTGATAGCACATAACAACAACAACAATGGAAGGGGTGTCTTAAGCGTTCATTTCCTCTTCTTGCAGACATTGTGACACTTTGTTGTGAGTATTCAAAAAGAGTGAACTCATGTTAAAAGGCCAAAAGGACCCACCCACCTCCTCAGCTGACCATGACTTCTGGACTTTCGTCTGCCGGCAGCATTCTTTCAAAGAAACCTTGTTCAGTTTGTACCAATTCATGGTAGAATGGAAATTTTTCCATGCCTTCCAGGTTAGGAAAGAATCCTTCCTGAAAACCAGGAGAGTGGCTACCAGTCAGAGCCAATAATATTGGACAAGATGGTATAACTCACTATAAGGTAGCTTCCTATGTCACTTAAAAAAAACTGGCATAGAGGCAATCTTGATATCTTGCTCCAATACTAGGAGGAAGCTTCAATGCTAGGGGTCTAAAGCATCATTAACCTATTTCAATTTTGCTAATGTCAGTCCAAGCACACTGCCATGTTGGATCTTTACCCCAAGCTATATGAGAAGTGCCAATGCATCTCAGTTTTCAAGTAATACATTCTTAACATGTCCCCTAAAATAATTTTGGTGCACTGTCAATGGATGTCCATAGGGACTTGATTTGCCACTTCTTGATAAACTATCTCTTGATTTCCAGAGGTTGGGGCACACAGTTTTCTGAGACAGAAATGAAGACTAAAATTAGTCTAGTGGAGGAGCATGGGACACAATCTAGCTTTTAAGGACATATCTAGCAGTTGATCTGGCCATATTTATTGCCTCAGTGTGTAGAGTCTAATGGTTAGTAGTGATTCCATGTTTGGATCCTTTCTAAAAATTCGACTGCTTATTAGTGATAAAGTTCATTGAATTTAGAACATAGGAAGGTGCCTTTAGCTGAGTCAGAGCATTGTTCTAGCCCAGAGTGGTTGATTAGGATTAATCTTGTATGATTCCAGATAGTTCTTCCAGTCCTACCTGGAGATGATGATGATTCAACTTGTGACTGTCTGTATTCAAAACATATGCTCCACCACTGAGCCAAATGGAATTTGTTTGGATTGGTTTTAGTGCTCCTTACAATGATGCAGACTTCTCCAACGTGAGAAGTTTTATTCCAAAACTGGACCTCTCAGGAACCCTCATTATAATTTGGTTTCCAGAAGGACAGGCACTCTTACTTGCAAAAATATAATTTTTCTGTGTTATTCTTGTAAAAATACCGGGGAATAAGGAAGTAGAGTTGAGTGATTCTCAGATCCACCTATATAATGATGTGCTATATTTTACTTGTACTTTGAGGAAGGATCTGTGAGAGAAAACTGTTGTTGAGTCCAGTTTCATTTGCTCAGTCTTTCAGTTGTTATGTAGCAAACAAGAATAACAAGCCTGAAGCTGTATTCGTGTTAGGTGGCAGCATGCGGTGCCTTCAAGTTCTGTTTCCTTATCATTTCAAAATCTTTTCCCACTCTTCATTGCAAATACATAAATCAATTATTTCCTCAGACTCTTTCCCCAAGCAAAAAAACAAAACCAAAAACCCTTCCTCCCACCCTGCAACATCTTTGCTGCTGCTTACGTTTTGTAGGACTAAAGGCATTTCTTAATCTCCACTAGACTAGACGTTGGTAACTTAATTTTTGCAGAAGTCACATTGATTCAGCTGGTCTGCTCTACTTGGGTCTGATAACTGGATTCAGCCCTTAGGCTGTGATGTTGTGGGGTCTTCAGTTGCGTACAATTTAGGCACTGAATCCATCATCCGTTCCATTAATTAGGAAGATTTTTTAAAAAAATTAGAATTCAGTTCCTCTTGTCCTTCAGTTCTTCATGTACCAAGTGTGTTTCATTAATCATACTATACTACTTATATCCCCCTGCTTGTCAGCCTGTGTCTTTCTTTTCTTTCTCTTGTACAGAACTTAATGTGAGGCAGGCAGTTTAATCCAGCATGCTTTCTTTCACTTTATGAATTAGAGAAAGGGTTTTAAAAGAATACACAGTTCGTTTGGTTCTATTCTCTTTCTACATCCTTATGTCTCAATCTGTGCTCTGTTCTATGTATTTTACTACTTTGACTGCTGAAAAAAAACACAACTTAATCTGAGGCAGAAAATTTTAGCCAATCTGGAACTTCTCTTATGAATTGTGGGGTGTGTGGAACAACCTTATTAAAAAAAAAAAAATCCCAGTGCATTTTGGTTCTGTTCTCTTGTTCTTCATTACAGTGGTATTTTCTATTTCTATTTCTTTGGTAAATTATTGATATTTCCAACTGTTTCTTCTGAAATTTGTTTCCTTATCATTCCATGTTAATGGATATCAGGTTATTTTTCTCAAAATAGCAATCTCAGTTTAATTTTACACCTATCTCTCAAAAGCAAAAGTACAGTAAAAACACTCTAATACAATCTAAAAACAAGGGTGGGTGAAACCTTTATTAGACCACTGAAATCTCAGAAACTGAGGCTAGCTTTTGAGACCTGCAGGAATCTGTATCAGGCCGGGCATTATAGAATTGGGGAAGCCACAGAAGGAGCATAAAATTTCCAAAATTCATTGCCGGAAGTGCGAGCCAGGTTCTTTTCGTTTAAAGCAGATTCCAAAACAAGGGCTGTCAACTTAGCTGAGAAGTAGCAGGTTTTTCTCCTCAGTCAATGTAGATTAGAACATTCCTCCCCATCTTGTTAGACAATGAACTGCTAACCATTCTGCACCTCACTGCCTTATATTGAAAATCATGGTTACTTTTTGGCAGGGAATAGAGACATTGATGTAGAGACAAACCCTACATCAGAGACATTGGGATAGAATTTAGTCTACACACTAAGCAAGCCAGTTGCAGCCAAATTAAAAGTATTACCTAGTGGTTGGATGAAGATATCCTCAGTTTGAAGTCCTGCTTGAGTGGTGTTAAATGTCCTTGCTTTATTGTCAATATTGCCCCAATAAGTATACAGGGTGTCTTCCATACTCCAAGAAAAAAGAATTGTAGTCCTTGTATGCAATCCAAACACAAGGGTGGCTGATACTTCTATTATATCAGGAGTCTCCAAACTTTTCAGTGTGAGGGCCACATCATATATTTTTACACATTTTTGAGGGCCAAAGGAGGGAAGGGGGACCCAAGCGATCCTCCACCCCACTGTCTTTGCAAAGACAACGGAGGTGGGGGATCGCTTCTGTCAGGCTTTGCTCCTCTGCCCGGGTGGAGATAGGAAGAGGAGCAAAGCCTGACAGAAGCAATCCCTCACCCCCATTGTCTTTACAAAGACAGCAGGGGTGGGGGATTGCTTGGGTCCCCTTTTCCTCCTCTTCCCATCCCTGCTCAGACATTGGAAGAGGAGGGAAGTCTTTTGTAGTCCTCTTGCTATACCCGGGTGGAGATAGGAACAGGAGTGAAGCCTGATAGAAGTGTTCCCCCACCCCCACTGTCTTTGCAAAGACAGGTGGGGGTAGGGGATCGCTTGGGTCCCCCTTCCCTCTTCTTCCTATGCCCGGGTGGAGATAAAAAGGCAAGGTGGCCTGGATGTGGCCCACAGGCCATAGTTTGGAGACCCGTGTATTATACCATTAAAATCCCACAAACAGAGGCTGGTCCAGCCTGATGAAGACTTGTAAGATTCAGAAGCTAGCTTCTGTTAATGAGATTTTGCTGCTCTAATAACAACCACCTTTGCCTTTGCATTGTGTACAAGGACTATATAGCTTTTGGTAATATTCTAATATGTCTTTCTTTTTTTCTTTTTAAATAATAAATGTACATTAAAAACACCTAATTTATCTAAAAATTCCTTTGTAAGATACCAAAAGGTTTGTGCAGCTGCTCTGTTAGTTGTTGGCTTGCAGAACATATGAAAAATATTGCGAAAGTATACAACTTACATGGAGGTAGGGCTTCTAAGTTTATTGCCTTTCTTTGCTGGATCTCTAAGAAAGTCAACCTACAAGATGTCATTCTTTCCTGTTCCTGCTTTGCAAGTCTAGGCAGAACATGGCATTTGCTACCTGGACAAAGATGGTGTGACAAAGTGGTGACAAAGATGAGATTGTGGGATAGTTCACTATTTTAGAAGTCTTAAGCTGGTTTTCAAATGTCATAACTCTCTAGTGCTGTATATACACATCTTTCTTAAACCCTGGTTTTCTGGCCTCAGGACATCTGTGTGATAGATGCTGTTTTCTTACAAATTGAAGAAAAAGGGGATGAGAAGACAGAAGCAATTCCTCTGCTTCCTCAGCTGAGAACCCTCTTTTGCTTAAACAACACCAAATTTTTGAAAGTTTGCAAACTTCTTACTCAGAACCTGCTCTATGTTGTCTCTTACAAGGAACCTAGAGTGATAATCATATCCTTTTTTGGATGCTCTCCAGATAAAAAGGCTGCTCTTGCACAAAAAAAAATGCTGCACTTATTAATATGAAAGTTGGTAACCTTGATTTCCTCAAAAAAGGAAACTCTAGTAGTATTGACTTACACACTTAATACAACAGACACACAAGAAGAACTTTAAAGATTACATAAGATATTTACTATTTTTCCCGCAGCTGCATTATGTTATTGTTTGAAAGAGCAGCATGTAACTGCATTTTACTTAGGTCTTCTATGAGTTGAAAAGAAAAAGTGTAGAGTAAACCTGTGTTACCCTAAGTCTCTCTTTATATGATGAATTATGTGTAGAGATGGGGACGACTCACCATTTTGGCAAGTTGTCCTGCTTCGTAGTCGTCAAAACAAAGCACGAAGCTGCCCCCATGAACCGACAAAGCACAATTTGTTTCTTGATTCATGGGGGGTTACTAAAAAAAACCCTGACCTCCCACCATGCCGCCACCCCCCGTGACCCCCCTGCCCCCTGCCCCCCGCAGGCCTCTTACAGGCCTCCGCAGCCATGGCCTGTAGAAAGGGACACTGGCTGCCCTTTGCAAAGATGGTGGCTGCGGCTTTGTTTAGGGTAGGGAAGCTGCAGCTACCATCTTTGCAAAAGGCAGCCTGGACTCCCTTAAGGCAGGCTAAGGGAATCTAGGCTGCTAAGGTAGGGAGAGGAAAGGGGCGGGGGATAGGCTGTGGGGGTGGGTGGCTGCCTATCAGCCCGCTGATCAGCTGATCAGCGGGCCGGTAGGCATAATGGGAAAGCCATAGGAAGAGAGGGAAGGCTAGCCTTCCCTCTCTTCGTATGGGGGACGAATAAAAATGGGGCAATATTCATCCCTTCATATTCGTCGGGGTATCTGGAACCCACTAATATGAAAGGATGAATATTTAACGAATCAGCGATTTCTGACGAATATAGCGATCCGTTTTTTTTATTCGTCCCCATGTCTAATTATGTGTATAGAGAACAACTGGACAAACATGGAAGAAAAGACAATGTGGAAGAAAAGACAATTGTAATCAGTTTTTGAGGGTGTCTCTGTTGCTCCGCTCCTCCCATGATTAACAGAGATGGAAATACTTCCCAGGGAAACAGGTGTAACTAAACAGAAACTAGTCTTAAATATATGCTATATATTTAATACCCAAATAAGGTGAATATAGTTAGTTTCGAACTAACAATTAGGTAAGAAGGGTACACATGGTAAAAAATAGCTCAGACTGGTGTAATGGAAATACTGCTGACTGTTACCTTACTGGTTGTCATGATTACAGTTATGATTACCCTTAACAGTAGTAGCAGCAGCAGCAGTGGCAGATAGATCTTTCAGACAATATTCCCCCCGTTTCCAGACTCACTAAATTCTGAGTCTTTTCTGAATATATTTCATGATCTTGTGGCCAAAATCCTGCTATGCAGCTCAGCCTGCACAGTAGGAATGATGTCATCATCTGAGGGAGATTGCTGCTGTTTCAAACATCGTTGTCATCATCATCATCATCATCATCATCATCATTTCAGCTTTGCACATGGCTTACACACAGAGATGAAATTGCATGTACCTCAAAACTGTAAAAGGAAGTTCTTAATCAGCGCCCATCTGCTCCTGAGGATGATAACATTTCTATTGTTAAGGTGGAACCGACTCAACAAATATTTGGCAAATATTTCTTACCAAATTTGTACAGTTGCCTTTTTAAATCTCTCTCTCTCTTTCTCACTTATTCCTTTCCTCCACCTACCCACCTCCCTATCTATCTGGGATGTGGACTACCTCCCTGATCCAGTCCATGGCTGAATAAGGGCACACAGGTTCTTGTGGCGACATTACGACTTGATTCTTGTCCATGTCCTGGATTTCTGGATCTGTGAAAAATCCTGTCCCTTTGAATGGGAAAATGTAAATAGCAAGGTCAGGGCATATACTGAATAAGATGGTCTCTTAGCTTCTTTCTCCCTTTTCTTGCTTGTATTCCCATCACACCTTCTTTATTTTAACACTTTTAACCCTATAATCATCCAATATAACCATGGTGTACACCAGTGGTCCCCAACCCTGGGCCTCCAGATGTTCTTGGACTACAACTCCCAGAAGCCTTCACCACCACCTCTTCTGGCCAGGATTTCTGGGAGTTGAAGTCCAATAACATCTGGAGGCCCAATGTTGGGGACAACTGGCGTAGATGATCTTCACCCTGGTCTCCAGTAACATCTCCTTGATTGTGAGGATCTTTTCTGATTCTTTCACAGCTGCTTTTCCAAGCTGCCTTCAACATCCCTATTGTTGGTTTAAATTTCCCTTTGAGTTCTTGGATTTTATGGAAGAGATCTCTTGTTTTGCCTCCTTTATTGCTCTCTTCTATTTCGTTGCACTGATTATTGTAATAGTTCTCTTGTCTCTATGTGACAGTAACTGAAAGGTTGCATTTAGGGTTCTGACCCAAATTCTGACCCTATTAAAATGAGTGCATGCTTTTTAAATGAGGTATAGGTATGAATTAACCCAAGGTTTCCCCCTTATGCATCAATAATTTTCATCAGAAATGTAACAGCAAGTCAGAATCATGTATTTTTCTATTTATAGAAAATCTAGGACAATCTAGGTTTTGTGCCAGAGTTATAGGAAGCTTTGAGATGATTTGCAAATCACCACACAATAAAAATAGTAATTCTGATTGCTGTATAATCTGAACAGAAATCTCTGCAAGATTTTTTGCCTTAGGCAAGAATTCTGATTATACTCTGTTAGGATCATACAAGACTCCTTTCAAGCTTTTAAACATCTCTCATTGTTCCTTTCTATCTGTGAGTCTTCTAGTTTTTCTAAAGGTTTATTGAATTAGGTTAAACTCACAAGATAAACTAGCACAACAAGAAGACCAATATTGAGTAAAGGCAAATGTATGCAAGCAGAATGATTAGTAAATCATTACAGTCTAGTTAGGATTATTTCTATTAGCATAAATGCAACTGATCACAAAGATGTTTATTTTGAAACAAGTTGCATTGAGTTCAGTAGCACTTTCCTTAAGTAAGTGTGCATATGAGAAGTTTGCATATTCACCAACATGCTCCAGGCATGCTTTATGTGTAAATAAATGGCATTCAGATCAAAGCTCATCTGCCCTATATCCTTCAGGAAGCATTCCAACCATCTCAGTCCCCAGATCCATTATCTGTGTGATTCCGGGTTTCCATTAAAAATCCCCAATCCATTCCACAAATGGATTGGAAATGCAAATGTTTCTGACCCAGGGTGGGGTGGGGTGGGGATACAAGTACAGATATAGATATTGTATATATTATATATGAATATGAAGCCCCCTGCAGAGGTGGCCGGCCTGATTACCTCCCACCCCCAGACCCTGCGGACCACTTACCTCATGGTGTGTGTGGCCAATGTCATCTCCTTTGCCCCAATCATGTCAGTAGCTCTGCTGCCACAGCCTCTCCTCCCTGCTTGCCCAGCCTGGCTGAGCAGGGAGACTCATCCTCCCACCACCTTGCCTGAGTGGCTGGGCGAGCAGGGAGACGGGTCTGTGACAGCCAAGCTACTGCCGTGATTGGGGCAAAGGAGATGACATTGGCCACACACGCCATGCGGTAACTGGTCCGGCAGGGTCTGGGGGTGGGAGGTAATCAGGCCACCTGTGCCAGGGGGGCTTTGTATTTGTATACCAATACGAAGCCCCCATCTCTAGTCAAGACCCAACACATTATTAAGGTTGTTGCAGTCACTGGCATGGATGATCTAGCAATATTTATGCATAAGTATGTTTCCAATGGTAGCTTTTCATTATCAGAAAACTCTTTATATTTAACTCTTATATATTATATCTTATAAAATGGACACACCATTTTTGCAGTTTTCACCTATTTTCCCTTAAAAGCAAAGGGAAATTGCTTTTTAAAGACTTCATATAATATCCAGATGAAGAAATCAAATGGATCAATACCATCTTAATTTCTTATGGAGGGCATCCCATAGTTCTTTAAATGGTTGAAGAAATGTTAGCATAGGTTTCACAGAGCCTGTTTGCAGCTGATGGTCTTTCTTCTGTTGTTTTCCGTCTTAAAAAGGGCATTCTCTTTTTATTCATCCTGACTGTAGAGACATAACTGGAATATGGCATAGAACACACTAAAATGATTGTAGTGATGATTACAAACAACAAAAAATGCAGCAAATGTGATATGTATCAGGTGCCATATGACTTAGTAAAACACTGTGCTAATGTAGAGAATAGATTAATTTGAAGAAAATGTTAGGTGATAAACATAATTAAGGGTATTAATTTGTGCTAACCGTATGTATGTGTGTGAACAAAAGCCTCTAAATGCAAATATCTATTTATAACTGCTGTTTGGACTGCTCAGGTAGGAAGTCATGACAAAAAGAAATCTCTATAGATAGATTACTGAGGGGGCAGATATAATCACAAAGCAAAGCATGAAAACAATTTAATTTAATTTCTAGTTCAATGGTGTACCAAGTAGTAAGAGGAGCTGTGAGATCTATAACATTTTCGAACAATGCTCCAGTTGACTAGGAGTTCAGTGGTGTTGTTATGTCTCATCTTCTTTTTCTTGCTTTTTCTTGACACTACCATCTCGTCCAAAGTTAAATCACTTGACCTCTACTCTGTCTAGTCCGTCACCTATATTGTCTCCTCCTCAGTGTTCTGAATCTCTCACTGCTCCCAGGACCTTGATCTTCTTTCCAAAATATGTGTGTGGCCTTATTCTTTATGTTCTCTCTGGGTTGAGCTACCAAATTTTATGTGTCTGTTAAATCCATGCTGGAACTTACCCAGAATAAAATCTGTTTCAGTTTATGATCCTTGGATTGCATCCTGGACAGTCCCTGAAGTAAGCCCTGTTGTTATCATTCTGCTGCACCTTTTGGTCCTGATCAAAGCAAGACTGAAGATGAAAAAATCCGTAGATAAATGCCCTGCTAATGAAAATCCAAACACATCAAAAAGACTGTGGCAAGGTCTGCTGGGCTTTTTAAGAACTTCAAGGGAAGCCTTATTATCAGTATTGCTACCATCACATGTACAGTTGGTAAGCACATGACAGGAGGTCCCTTTGGGATCTCTACTCCCAGGCTGTGGAATTCCCTTTCATGGGAGACCAGGCTGGAGCCCTCTCTGCTGTCAGTAGCAAAGGCTTTTTAGGGAAGCCTTTAGTAAATAAGTGGAAAAGGATTTTCCAGTTATTTACTAAAGAAAGGGATTTTAATGGAGGAGTCACATTCTTAAATATTTCAAAATACTCGTAGGCTTTTAAAAGGTTTTGAAACAACTTTATTCTGTAGCTTTAATTTTTAACATATATGTTTGCATTTTAATATTCTATTTTTTTGGCATTTTAGTTGTTTTAATTAGGGAGGTGCATTTGGATTTAGAAATATTCAGAATACATTGAATAATGCTGTATCTGGTTAGTTCAAAATATATCCAAATCCAAGTTTGATAGTTCCAAATAACTGTAATAATAATTCCTAATATTCAGAGTCTTATTTGTTGCGATAGATCAGAAAGCAGAAGACTAGGTTTTTGCTTGCTAGAGGAAAAAGTGAAAGTGAATCCTACTCTGGCACCAAAGGTAATGGGGGCAGAGAACTTTGTCACCTGATTTAGGTTGCCTTGGGTATCCCAAGGGAGGGGTGAGAGAAAACCTGTAAACGATGTCTGTCTGCACATTTCCCACTCACCACAGGCTATTTGCTGCTCCAATCTGCCTGCCAGGGCTGCCCACGGAATTGGCCCAGTGTGACCGGTCCTCGGCTTCCCCAATGCTGCTGGCATTTCCTGCTGGCATTCCCATTGGTAAGGGTTCAATCAGGATGCCCATTACAGTCATTTCCTAACACCTAGGCACTGCTGGCTGTTGGTGGGCACTCCTTTTGTTTGGCACAATCACAGGGAAGGAGTCAGAGAACTCAGGGAGATCCTTGAAAAACGTTTCGCCTGTTTTTTTTTTAAGGGGATAATAACGACTACATAGTATTTCTATTGAGTGTAATGGAGTTCCAAAAATTCCAAATTTTTAAAATTTCAAATTCCAAATCCAAATTCCAGTTTCAAATATTGGTACTGGTGCATATCCCCAGTTTTAATCTTTCTTTTTAAAATGTTTCATAAAATGTATATCATTCTTCTGTTCAAAGAAAGGTTGGAGATAGATAGATAGATAGATAGATAGACAGACAGACAGACAGACAGATAGATAGATAGATAGATAGATAGATAGATAGATAGATAGATAGATAGATAGATAGATAGATAGATAGATAGATAGATAGATAGAGTGGTGCCTCGACTTACGGACGTCCCTAGTTACGAAAATTTCGACTTACGAAAAGCTCCGGCCGCAAGTCGAAGCAAAATTTTTACTTTTACTTACGAAAAGAAACAGGCAGGGGAAAAAGGCAGGAAATTCAAACCGTTGGTGGCGAAGAGGCTGCTGCTTTGTAGCTATTTTGCCCCAATGGTTAGGAAAAGGGAGGCTCAGCCTCCTGGGCTTCCACCGCTGCTGCCACCGCCCCCGGGAGGTGAGCCGCCAGACCATCCCGGCTCGGCTCAGCCTCCCGGGCTTCCAGCGCTGCCGCGATCGCCGCCACCGAAGGCCTCCTGGGGTTCTCTGCTGCTGCGACCGCTGCCGCCAGAGGCTTCCCGGGCTTCCCTGCCACTGTGACTGCCACCGCCAGAGGCCTCCCGACCTTCCCCACCACCGCCGCAGGCTTCCCGGGCTTCCCCGCTGCCGTGACCGCCGCCGCCAGAGGCTTCCCGGGCTTCCCCGCCACAGTGACCGCCGCCGCCAGGGGCTTCCCGGACTTCCCCGCCGCCATGACCGCCACCGCCAGAGGCTTCCCGGGCTTCCCCGCCACCATGACCACCGCCGCCAGAGGCCTCCCGACGTTCCCCACCACCACCGCAGGCTTCCTGGGCTTACGTCGGGCTTACCGATGGCGGTTTCGGCGGTGGAGAAGCCGCGCGGTGCCGGAGAAAGGCTGGGTGGGCTCCCGGAGTGCTGCCGCCGATGGCGGTTTCGGCGGCAGAGAAGCCGCGCGGCGGTGGAGAAAGGCCGGGTGAGCTCCTGGAGGGCTCCCGCCGCCCGCAGTTTTGGTGGCGGAGAAGCCGCGCGGCGGCAGAGAAAGGCCGGGTGGGCTCCCGGAGGGATCCCGCCGACCGCGGTTTCGGCGGCGGTGGAGCCTGCGTGGCTGAGCATGGCTGGGAGGCTTCAGAGGAGGCTTCGTGGTGAGGTAAGGTGCTGCTTTTTGCATTTTAAAAACTGTTTTGGGTGGCTTTTGCAGGGTGGGATTGGGCTGGTGGGGTTATGCTTATGTTTATTTGTTTTGTTTTTTGCAGCCCCAGGGGCTTGCAGTGTTTTATTTTTTATTTTTTGGTATTTTTTTGAAATGCTGGAACGGATTAATCCCGTTCCCATGCATTTCAATGGGAAATGGTGCTTTGACTTACGAAAATTTCGAGTTACGGCCACCATTCCAATACGGATTAATTTCGTAAGTCGAGGCACCACTGTAGATAGATAGACAGATGGATAGACAGATAGATAGATAGATAGATAGATAGATAGATAGATAGATAGATAGATAGATAGATAGATAGATAGATAGATAGATAGATAGATAGATAGATAGTGTGCCACCACACATCCTTAGTGAGGCTCTATTAATTTGAGTAACCAAAATCCTGTTGTATAGCATAAACCAGATTATAACTTGTGGTTTGTTCCTTCCTGGTTTTAAAAAAAAATCCCTGCCATGATTCAGGGTGTGTGCATGCATACACCGAGCCGGCATGTGTGCCCTCCCCACCTTGAGAATGATGGCAGGGATGGTTTCTTTACCAAGGAGGAATGGGCTGAAAGGTTTGGCTTATGCTAAGCAAGAGGATTTGGGCCAGTGTATCATCTATTTTTTTCCTGATAATACTGATGGATGCCTTGAGAAGCTTGATGCTCATCGGATACAAGGGCAGCAAGGAGAAAAGAAAGGGCAATGACATACATGAGCAAGTGTTTCAAAGCCATTTAATGAGACACTCTGCATAAGAATGAGCTTCTTTGAAACAGGCACCATCTAAACTTTAGTGGCTACATGCAGAATTGATTCTCATTAAGTTTTTAAGATTAATGATAAAATCAGTAAGCTGAATGTCATATGTATGACAGGGATGTTGCAGTCGAGAGGATAAGCATCTCAATTGGGCAGAATGAAAGATCAGGAAATTAGCCATCCGATGCAATGAAAATTCTCTTATGTGCATTGTGATGTCTCCATATTCATTTGTTAGAATAAAGGAAAAATAAAGAAAACAGAAAGCTTGACCTTTTTAGTATTCTGTATTTTGACTATAACTATCTATCCAATTCACTTTTAAAAATGTTGAAATGGTAAGATAGGAATCAAAAATGACCAGTGGAGAAAACTATGTCACTATGAAAGAGCCTTCTAGATTGTGGCTTAAAAGGAATCTATCAAAGATGCCATGGATTATGTCTGAATCATTTTACAAAGATAAATACAGTGCTGCTGTCGAGATGGACATTATTTCCCATATATCTGAACCAGATGGTATACAATGTTTTAATTCATCAGTTCTCTTTATTTAAGCCTTAAATGCCACTAGAATCTATAGGAACTTTTTGTTTGATTTGTACAGTTGAATGCTGTAGTAAAAAGATGGGCCACAGCAATTCTCAGGAGGTGGAAGATGTAGCAAATATAATGACCAGTATCCCATTGCCTAAATACAAACCTGAAGAGCAATTGTATAAGCATCCTGACTGCTCTGACTGACCCTCTGCCCATCCTTGTATCAGTTGCAAAACTGGTTGTGCAACCAATTGAACAACTGGAAACCTACCCAAATGAGGGCATGCTTATGTGATTGCTCTTCCACTCCACATTTAGGCACTGGGATATTGGCCAAAACCTGTTCAAGTCACAGATACTCTAATGTGCTCTATTTGCCTTAATACTAGCCACTAAATATATTCTGTGCTTTTTATATTGCCAGTTGATGTACCTTGTAATTCCAGGGGTTCAGTTTTGTGTTCTTGGGCAAGCAGGAAAAAATTGAGGAGTGGCTCCTGGAATCCACCCAGACCATCCATCAAATTCTGGTAGTGGCAGTTTCTGCCAGTGGGAACCTCTTCCTCAACCAATCAGGTCCCAGTTTCCAGGTGAGAGGTAGAACATCAGTCAAATGAATAAACAAACTATCAAACAGATTGGCTGGCTTGGCCAATCCAGACCAATAAGAAGTTCTCTCTCTTGTGCTCTCAGAAACATCATAAATGTCCTGTCAGTTGCTAGTGCTCAGTGCAACTTGTGAAGGAGAGACACTTCTGGTTGGAACTCAGTGAAAAATCACAGTCCAGAGCCATTCTTGGGGAAGTTATGGGTTCTTGGAAAGATTTTTATATATTTTTTTTTCCTTATTCAAACTGTATTTCAGATTTCTGTATTTAAAGAACGTGGTCAACATTTTATACAGTAAATTCTATTTGTCCATTATCATTAAACAGCTCTAAGACATCAAGCATCAGAAATATCAGTAGTGGGCACTGCCATGTATTAAAATGGACCCATGCTCTTTTTTGCAAGCTAAGGAAATTGTGGCTGTTGTCTAGGTTTTCTGTTTCTGTACCATGTTTACACCACATTTTAACTTGGTTTCCCTAATTTTGTTCTGGATGTTGTTGTGTAATTCTCTCTATTTAATGTTGTCTTTATTTTTTCTCCATTTTTCTACCTAGCACAAGGCCACAATTAGAATGGCTTTCTCTAGTGGTGGCATGCAGAAATCCCAACAGGCTGAATTCAGCTTAATGGTATACACAAATAACTCTGTCAACACCAAGGGTAAACCAAAATATTTTTCTACATGAAAGAGCAATTGTCGTCTTCTACACACATACCTCAAGTCAAAGTACTTAGTGGTGCCCCTCACTCACAAAAGTCCATGTGCATAGTCAGGGAAGCTATTTTGGCCGATGTGGTAGAAAATCCCCTCTCCATTCTGTGCAGTAGAAATACAATAACACATACTACTATTGGCTTTTTCATAGCACTCTAAATCTGCTGCCAAAATCAGCTTCTTTTCTATGCCTAATAGCTGAGCCAGGCCCAGTCAGCACAGGTAAAAGAAACTGAAAATCAGGCCAGATGATGATTATTATTTTTTTCTTGGATCTATCATGTGGTGCAATAATTGTGCTTTTGGCCTGAGGAGCCTGCCTAAGCCACAAAAGCGTACATGGGTTAGTTAAATTATCATATCTACAAAGACATCTGGGTATCATTACTCTTTGAAGGAATGGAGAGGTCTCTGACCTAATATGCCCAGCACTTTCACAAATGTGCAGTTTTCAGATTTCCTTTGAGGCAGTATGATGGTTAGACCAGCATAAAACAGTTTTTATGTTCCTAGTTTATGCATGTTCTGTAAAACAAATCACCACCAATCCATTCTTAATACTTTAAAAGGTGAAAAATATGTTTAGTATTTTATCACCAACATCTTAGAACTGCAGAGCTGTAAGGGACCCTATGGATCATCAAATCCAGACCCTGTCAGTGGGCATCAAACTTTTCTTAGAAATGTCTGCTTCTCATTCTAACATCAAGCATATCTCCCACATTTCTTTAGCATTTATACTTGTTGCCCTTTTAAAAATTAATACAGTAACTGCAAAATTATAGAACCAACAGATAAAATTAGTTGAATGTCTTTTCCTGTGTTTTCAAAATCTTGCAGCTTAAATATAGATATAGTCTTACACCTGGGCAGTTTGTATCATACAATTTGACTGCGGATTGGTTGTGTAATTCACAGCATGACTATTGTGCAGAGTGCTGCAGAGGTCCTTAGTGAATATCACTTCCACTTTGATGCAATTTTCCCTACTGCTTGCTTGACTTTGAGTTACACACAGAGAACTGTGCAATTGGAGTTGAGCCGCTGCATAAAAGCTACCAAGGGAATGACTCAGAAACAGCTGGAGAAGGTAATTCTTTATTTGTACATATGTATAACGATGCATTTTCCTCCAGACATTCGACTTGGCGTGCATAACCCTCCTTCTCACCACTTTATCATCTCAACGAGTCTCTGCGGTAGGTCAAGCTGAGTTTCATGGGGAGTTTCATAGGGAGTGCAGATATGAACCCAGATCTCCTCAACCTCTAAACCAGCGTTCTAACTATTATGGTTCATTTGGCCTTGGTCTCAGCTATAAATATAACCAAACTGCAAATATATGTACTAGTTAGGGAAAAAAATGACACTTCATTTCCAGTTAGTATAAAAGGAGGAAAAACAGAAATCTTTTCAAAACATTAGAAAACTATCATGTTGCTTAAGGTCATGAGCTGCCCTTGTACAGATGCCTAGGATAAGAGTTAAGCTACAGTAAATTGAACTTCTACAAAGGTTGCATTACATTCCTTGAATCAGCTTTCCAAGTCTTATTGCAATCCAATTGATTTCATGGGAATTGTGCTTGAGTTAGCAAATTCCACAGTGGCCTGAAAGAACATTTTAAAGAAGATATTTTTAAGTCCAGGAAAAGGAGAAGGATCACTTTTCAATGTTTCAGCAAATGGCTAATGTATGTGTTACAGCACAACTGGAAGGAAAAGCAAGCTGTATCCATGAATGAAAAACGGACCGCAGGTCTTTTCTAGATGATGTAAAATAAAACGCAACACCACTGGGAAAACTGATGGATGATACAATCACATTTTGTGAGGTACTGAGGCAAATGAACAGAATTTGAACTTCGTGTTTGTAAGAAGTTATATATTCCAAGATTATCATATCTACTACTGTGGTATTAAAGGAACATTTTGTGCAAAGATGGACATGATAAAGGACAAAAATGGTAGGGACCTAACAGAAGCAGAAGACATCAAGAAAAGGTGGCAAGAATACACAGAGGAATTATACCAGAAAGATCTGGATGTCCCGTACAACCCAGATAGTGTGGTTGCTGACCTTGAGCCAGACATCCTGGAGAGTGAAGTCAAGTGGGCCTTAGAAAGCATGGCTAACAACAAGGCCAGTGGAGGTGATGGCATTCCAGTTGAACTATTTAAAATCTTAAAAGATGATGCTGTTAAGGTGCTACACTCAATATGCCAGCAAGTTTGGAAAACTCAGCAGTGGCCAGAGGATTGGAAAAGACTACATCCCAATCCCAAAGAAGGGCAGTGCCAAAGAATGCTCCAACTACCGTACAATTGCACTCATTTCACACGCTAGCAAGGTTATGCTCAAAATCCTCCAAGGTAGGCTTCAGCAGTATGTGGACCGAGAACTCCCAGAATTACAAGCTGGATTTCGAAGGGGCAGAGGAACTAGAGACCAAATTGCTAACATTCGCTGGATTATGGAGAAAGCCAGAGAGTTCCAGAAAAACATCTACTTCTGCTTCATTGACTACGCAAAAGCCTTTGACTGTGTGGACCACAGCAAACTATGGCAAGTCCTTAATGAAATTGGAGTGCCTGACCACATTATCTTTCTCCTGAGAAAGCTAGCATGTGAAATGAGTGCAATTGTGGGACAGGAAGCAACAGTTAGAACTGAATATGGAACAACTGATTGGTTCAAAATTGGGAAAGGAGTACGACAAGGCTGTATATTGTCTCCCTGCTTATTTAACTTATATGCAGAATACATCATGCGAAAGGATGGACTGGAGGAATCCCAAGCCGGAATTAAGATTGCCGGAAGAAATATCAACAACCTCCGATATGCAGATGATACCACGCTGATGGCAGAAAGTGAGGAGGAATTAAAGAACCTCTTAATGAGGGTGAAAGAGGAGAGCGCAAAAAATGGTCTGAAGCTCAACATCAAAAAAACTAAGATCATGGCCACTGGCCCCATCACCTCCTGGCAAATAGAAGGGGAAGATATGGAGGCAGTGACAGATTTTACTTTCTTGGGCTCCATGATCACTGCAGATGGTGACAGCAGCCATGAAATTAAAAGACGCCTGCTTCTTGGGAGGAAAGCAATGACAAACCTAGACAGCATCTTAAAAAGCAGAGACATCACCTTGCCGACAAAGGTCCGCATAGTCAAAGCTATGATTTTTCCAGTTGTGATGTATGGAAGTGAGAGCTGGACCATAAAGAAAGCTGACTGCTGAAGAATTGATGCTTTTGAATTGTGGTGCTGGAGGAGACTCTTGAGAGTCCCCTGGACTGCAAGGAGATCAAACCTATCCATTCTGAAGGAAATCAACCCTGAGTGCTCACTGGAAGGACAGATCCTGAAGCTGAGGCTCCAATACTTTGGCCATCTCATGAGAAGAGAAGACTCCCTGGAAAAGACCCTGATGTTGGGAAAGTGTGAAGGCAAGAGGAGAAGGGGACGACAGAGGACGAGATGGTTGGACAGTGTCATCGAAGCTACCAACATGAATTTGACCCAACTCCGTGAGGCAGTGGAAGACAGGAGGGCCTGGCGTGCTCTGGTCCATGGGGTCACGAAGAGTCGGACATGACTTAACGACTAAACAACAACAACAAATATGTTCCAAAGAATATATATTCGATGCCCGCTTGAAAATCTATCATTTGGGGTATTGAATTGTTTCATACAACATGAGAAAAATCAAAGTTTGGGTATGTTTTTAAAAATATCTTACATGCCTACGAATACAACCACATTGTATTTGTTCAAGGCATTTCTCCCCTGGTCTTCTGTAAGTGAAACAGTTAAGAGGGTACCATTTAGGGGGAAAAAGTTGCCAGGAAGAGACCAATTACTTCTCTTTATTCATAGTAAAATACAAAAGTTGATGAGATAGTGTTGTTTGATGACAGTTGATTCTAGAATGTCAGGAAAGGGACTTATGCTTCTTGGAATTCATTAGGCACATTCATTCTGTTTTCCCCTTCTAGTTTCAAACATGTCAGTTTCTACCTCAACATTGTATACCAACAGCTGTATAATGATAGTTCCTTAGTGGGAACTTGATCTATCTTCTTGCTGTCAAGATTCTGGCAGTGATAATGAAATCAAGTATCACTGTTTGATATATTCAATATAATAGGTTCAATAAGAACATGTGTGGCTCCAAAAGTATGTCATAAAGTAATATCTGTTCTACTGTACCATGTATTCTCCAAAGCTCTCGTACTTGATGCTTTCCCACCTGAAAGTGCTAGTCCCATTTCTACGGCACAAATACATTGCATTTGATCCTAGAAACTGTTTGTTCAATTTACTTTGAGCATAATATATGTTGCAGAGTTTTGGATTTCTGGTAAAATTCTTTTTGCTACCCAGCAGAACTACAAAGATACACAGAGGAAAATAGTTACAAGTTCATCAGAGTCTACCTCTTTCTCATAGACTGGAACTATAAGTCTCAATAATTCACTCTAAGACATTTGTAGAAGAAAGAATACAAAAAGTTTCTTTACTTAGAGTTGCTTGAAATTACAGGCTTGTATATACTGTTTTGTTCACTACACACATAGTGCAACCAAACAAACAAATCAACAGCAACAAACAACTGCCCCCAACCAATGAAATAGAGGGATAGAGCACTTGGCAGAGAGGCTGGTAAATTAAGTACCCAGTTGCTGAAGGGTTGGGGGGGCAGTGTGTAGCCTGAATAATTAAATTGTACACCACTCAGAGAGTGCTTGAAGCACTATGGGGTGGTATATAAGCAGCATGCTTTGCTTTTTTGATTTGCTTTACACAGGGAACCACAAATCCTTCATCTTTTAACATCTGTTTTTTTTCTGCATTTTTTGGATCCTCAGTTGAAACACAGAATGCTTTTTTAAAATTTTTCTCTCTTATTATTAAAGCCACATGACATAAGAACAAGAATGAAGAGCATACACACACAAATATACAACTTTAACAGTAAGAAGAAAGTGTGTGCTTTAAAAATATGTAACTTGGTTTTTTCCCGCCACCACAGATTATCCATGTGTTTGGAAAATGGTAAGGCCAAAAATAAGAACAGAAAAAGAGAGAGGAAATATCAGCTTCTTGATTGCTGTAATGCAGCTTAACCATGACGTTTTTATATCTGCCCATTTGTAAAGTAAGTGATCTGTTTCATCTGGTACCTTTTTAACATTTCTGTCTAATAAATTGGCTCCATTATGTGATAGCTGAATGCCTAAATGTCTAATCCCAGAGGTCTTCCAATTAGCTCATGTGATGTCAACCAGTACTTTCAATGTCTGAAAGTCAATATTAATGTTCCTAATTCTCTACTTATTTTTATTTATTTTATAACCTGGTATTTTGTTCTATTCCACTAAATGGTTCAGTAAATTCCAAGATGAAATTTTAGGACTCGGGTATAGAAAAACTACATTGTCAGCTTAAAGCCGTATTTTGTGTTGCCATATTAGTTGCTAACATTTTTATGCACAAACAAAACAGCACAGGGGAGTGAGGACAACCTTCCCTCGTTCCCCTTTGCAGTCTACTTGTTTTGGTTAATTGATTATTATTTTTTAACATAGCTATGGGTGCTTCATATATTAAGTCTATTAGCTTCTTAAATTCTGGCCCAAATCCAAATTCCTGCAGGAGAGTCCACAAGGTGAGTTGTCGAATGCTTGCATGTGAATGAGAGAGAAGAAGGGATGGAAGGAATGTTTGCTCTTTCAAGTAATTAACTCATAGTTTTTATAATACCTTTAAAGGAAATGGCTGAAGTACATAGACAACCAGTGCTGAAACTCCACCATTTGCAAATAGCCAGAGGATGGCTTCCAGCTGAAACCCATTCCTTTTCCACCCTGCATGAGAGATCATAAGGAAAATAACTCTTCAAGGCTGCTGTTCACCCTGAGAAGGAAACGCCTCCTGGCACTAATGAATCTGAGCACTGCTGGTCTGAAGATGTTACACTATAGCTCAATGACAGAGTATGTATTTTGTGTGCCCTGTGTCCCACCCATGGCTTCTTCTCCTACAGATGGAAAGGAATCCTGTCTAAACCCTGGGTATGCATGTCTACCAAGTTTGTGCTAGTTCAGATCTGAAAAACGTGTAACTTCCCCAAAGTTGTTGGGTTATCAATCGAGTCAGTGATGAGGATCTATTAAATAAAGCCAATATGGCCAACGAGGGCCCTAGCCAATAGCCAATGATACATGATCATAGGAGTTGAAGTCCAACAAAATCTGAAAAAGATCCCCTATCCTATGTGAGATGCTGCTTCAGTATATGAGAGCTTCCCATGTTTCTAGAAATCCTATGTTTGTACATTTCCTAAGTTTAGCCTCAAGTGCACATATAATTCATAGCAAATTACTATATTCCATCAAGCTGATTCTGATTTATGGCTACTGTTTTCCAGAGTTGTGTAGGCATAGAGCACTCAGACGTGGTTTAGCAGTCCCTCCTTCTCATGGTGTTCTGGGACCATGCAGCTTGCCCAAGGCAACATGTACTGGCTCTTCTCCCTGGAGACACAGTGAGGAAATGAACTTCCAACCTCTGGCTCCACAGCCGATGACTCCGTTTTACTGAGCTATCCCATTAACTTCCATATTTAACTACATTTCTGCATATTTAACTCCCTTGCTTCTCTTGCTCACCTGCCACATTTCCTTTCTTCTCTTCCCACTATTACAATTTAGATGATAAATACCTTGGACAGAATCCTGATTTTGGACACTTACATTACTGTGTATAGCACCATGGAGATGCTATGTTACTGAACACATAAATAGGAACAGTAAAATGTGCTATCCAAATATTAAGTGTCATTATTTTCTTCAGCTGGCATGATGTTCCACATACAGACAGGCCTCCTAAATGTCTCCTGCTGACATGAAAAAAGGTCTGGTAATAAGCAGTCTGAAGTATTTGAACAGTTCATGTTCTCCAGTGTAAACTTGACACGGTTATACAACTGGGCAATTAAAATGGGACAATTGAACGTGGAACCTTAGTTTCCCAAGTATAAAGCTTGTTTCTCCACTGCCCAGTCCACTGGTGAGGCTCTTCGGCAGCGCGGGCCGCCATTATCCCCTTCCCAGGATAGCGTGAGACATGGCAGTCTCGCAAGGGCGACCTGAGAAGGGAGGGGGAAGGAGCAGCATACATAAAGGAGCTTCCCGCCTACCTTGGACCTCTTCCTTTCGAACATTGGGGGAAGACGGAGCACTGTGGCTGGCTCCAATTCCTGCAGCATCACTCTGGTTTTCGGCTGTGCTTGGATGGGGGGTTGCATTGGCGCCCCCCCACGGTTTTACTGCTCATGCTTAGCCCACGTTGCAGCGATAGCACATTGATTTATTATTTATTGATTTATTATTTGTTGATTTCATTTTAATAAGCAAGTAGCCGCAGTTGAAAGAGGGAAAGGGGGTCGGGTGGCCATTAAGGCCGGGCCGGCGCACCTGCTGGCCCATACTTCTAACAAAGCATTTTTAAGTTTTAATATATATATAAATAAATAATAATAATCAACTACGTGATTGATTAAATAAAATCGTGAATAAACGGAGGGTGAGGTGAAGTGATTTGTGGCGTTGGAGTAGCGTGAGCTTGCTGAACCCGGGCAAATGGTTAATGTGCAGGCGTGCGCACCATACCCCCCACCCCCTTAATTGTTCTTGGGCCTGTGGCTAACTAATTGAGATCCAGTGGTTTAATTTATAGTTTGGTCTTAATTAATTTCGTTAATTGGGGTCTTCACTGTTAATTGGTTCCTTCAGTGTTAGAGTGTATTTTGATTAGGTGAAGAGGTTCATATTACCCTACAAGGGAAATTTTTTAAAAATATAGGAATCATATAATAGTCAACATAATTAATCAATAGTAGAGAGATAGTTAATTATATTAATATTGTATTTTATTTAATTACATCATAATGTAATTACTTTATAAAATAAATAAATAAATAAAATAAGAAAATAATAATAATATTTATAAAAATAAATAAAATTGGAAATAATAATAATAAATAGATAAAAATAATAATAAAATTGAATTAAATAATTATAATTAATTCACAGGTTGTATAATTTATTGAAGGCTGGTTCAGAGGATTACTATTGGTAAATTAAATTTGCATATGCAGACCAGGTGGCTAGTGCTTTTTACAGTTGGCTGCCGGGGCGAAAGGGGTTTCAGAAGTGGTTTAAGGGTTTTTAGCCTGTACTCTGGTAGTTTGGCATTAACGGTGGTGTAAGCCTACAAGGAATACTGTTAAGAAAAATTCTTGATTTTGAATAATTTTTTAGAGTTAAAAGGAATACATAATCGACTATGGAACAGCCTCCCAACAGAGATCTGCCTGGCACCCTCGCTGGGTGTTTTTAAGAGCCATTTAAAAACTTGGCTATTTAGGCAGGCCTTCCCTTCTGTCAATTCTTAAATTCTAGTCTTTTAATTTTTATTATTCCCATCTTGAAAACTTTATATTATTGTTTCAATTGTTTAATTGTTTAATGTTTTTAATGTTTTATATATTTAATGACATTTGTAAGTTGCCCCGAGTAGACGTTGTCTAGGGGGGCGGGGTAGAAATCTAAAAATAAATAAAATAAATAATCAGGAGCACCTAATGCTGTAGTGACTAGTAGTTAGTGACTCTCTTTGAGTTTGGTGTGGAAGCGCTTTAATGGCTTCAAGGAAGGGCCAAGGGAACAAGAAGGGCAAACAGCCCGCAAAGAAGCAGGTAGCCCCAACAGTTTCTCCTCCTCAATTATCTTCGGATGAGGAGGCGTGGCCCATATGGCACCAACTTCAGGAAAAAATCATGGCATTGGAGGCTGAGAAAGCAGCTAAAGATGCTACACCAATTAGTAAGCCGCAACCGTGGCATTCTAACAGGGATGCCAAAAGTCACAGGAAAGCTAAACTTAAGGCTATTGCAGAGGACTTTCTGTCTCACTTTTCAGCTCTAGAGGACGATCGTGCGGCCTCACGGCAGTCCAAAAAGAGGGCTGACGTCTCACCAGTCACGCCTCAGTGCCAAAGCGAGGAGGAAGAACAAGGTTGTGGTCCATCAGACAGTAAACGGGCAGCTACACGGAGGCAGAGCCGGAAGGATGAGGAGGAGAAGGCTATTTGCATTGAGGATCTCGAAGCAACTACATCAGATGTAGCGCGTGAGTTGGAGACTGCACCTAACACATTCACAACATTCCCTGCTTGGCCTTGGCCAGGCAGCGGTCAGTTTGGTATGCCAGTACACACAACACCTGGCATATCAGGTCCTGGGGTCTCAGGTACACAGTGGCCAATGGCGCATATACCTTTAGGTAACTAGGCTCCCGCGTACTCACAGGCTTCCTTCCCAGTGGTTTTAAGTCCAACGGCAGGAGTAGGGGTATGGCCATATCCGTCAGTACCGGATGCGGGTTATAATACCATCCCCCTGAAGGCTTTGCCTTTTGGGGACCACGCCATGCCGTTAGGGGACCATCTTAACCTGGCGACAAAAGAAAAAATCTGAAAGGAGACTATGTGGACCTCTTTGAGCTCCTTAATAGAAAAGTAGATAAGAAGGACATTGATAAGGAGGATGAGCGGGAGAAAGAAAGATGTAGGAGGCACAGGCCGGATAGGACCTGGGCTAATTGGTTGCCAGGTTTCTGGATCTACACCGGCGTAGTGGTAAGAGCCCAGCCTTGGAGGGCCCAGGCCTTGTTCCAGTATTTAGATTTAATATACAGGACTTATGTTGATTTCGCGGGGCAGGCTTGGCTTCTTTATGATGAATCGTTCCGTATGTGGAGTGCAATTCATCCAAATTTACGGTGGGACAAGCCACTGCCGGGCCTTTGGCTACAATTTATGACGCCGACCAAGCCAAACTTATGTGACAGGTTTGACAGTGGTCATTTGATCCGCAAACCTGGTCTGATTTTGAGCTCCCGTGTTGGTGCGGGGCAGGTGGTTCTGAGCGTGCTCTGCTGGGATTACAATGCCAAGGGTACATGTTCGCGTAAAGCCTGCCGTTTCCGGCATGAGTGCTCAGTATGTGGGGGCCAGCACCCCAGCACCTCATGTTTCAGAGCCAGGGCACAACGTAATACCAACAAGGACCCTGGAGGTAGCAAGAAGGCAGGCGGGGGAGGGGGTCCTCTTAACAAAGGGCCCTAGTCCAATTAAGGTTGAGGTACTGGAGACTTGGTTATTGGAGTATCCACGACGTACAGACGCCCAGTATTTGTTGGATGGTTTTTGGTTTGGGTTTAGAATACCTGCCATAGGTGAGCGTAAAGCATTTTTCGCTAAGAATTTAAAGTCGGTAAATGGCATGGAGAAAATAGTGCGGGACAAAATTGGGAAAGAAGTCTTGGAAGGTAGAGTTTTGGGTCCTTATAAGCATCCCCCATTGGAAAACCTTTGGGTATCACCCTTGGGAGTGGTACCCAAGAAAAACAAAGGGGAATACAGGCTCATTCATCATCTGTCTTACCCAGAAGGGGAGTCAGTGAATGATGCCATTCCTCAGGAGCTTTGCACCGTGCGCTACACCTCATTTGATGAGGCAGTGCGTATGGTCCACAGGTGCGGAATCAGGGCAGAGCTTGCGAAATGCGACATTAAGTTGGCATTTCATATCCTTCCAGTCTACCCATTAGACTTCAACCTTTTAGGCTTCTATTTTTAAGGCTTCTATTATGTTGATAGGGCTTTACCAATGGGCTGTTCCGTGTCCTGCACTGCATTTGAGCGGTTCAGTTCATTTTTGGAATGGAAGCTCAGGTGCAGGGTTGGTTGCAGGAGCACTGCCCATTATTTAGATGACTACCTTTTCTGTGGTGAAGGCAGTACTGGGCAGCTACTTTGCTTACCTTCTAAGGGACTGAACTGGACACCCGGCAGCAGGCTTCTAGATTACCAGATGACAAGTTAAAGGCCCTTAAAGATCGTATTCAGCTCCTCTTGAGGAGCAAGAAGGTTTCAATGAAGGAACTCCAGGAGATTGTGGGCCATTTGAATTCCGCGTGTAGAGTAATTGCCCCAGGTTGCGCTTTTCTGCATCGTTTATGCGGGGCTATGATGGGCCTTCATCGCCCTTTTCACAGAACTAGAGTTACTAGGGGTATGAGGGAGGACCTGCAAGTGTGGTTCCACTTCCTGGCAGAATTTAATGGGGTGTCGTTTTGGCAGTCCAAAATGCACCTTAAGACAGAATTTCAAGTACAGACCGATGCAGCCGGCTCCCTAGGTTTTGGAATTTATTTTAAAGGAAGGTGGTGCACCGAGTTGTGGCCTGAAGCATGGCACCAAGGCATTACGAGGGATCTCACTTTTTTAGAGTTTTTTCCAATAGCAGGTGCCTTGTGGTTCTGGACGCCTGAATGGGCCAATTCAACTGTACGGTTCTGGTGTGACAATCAGGCCGTTGTATACATTGTAAACAACCTTACGTCACGCTCAGAACGAGTTATGGCATTAGTTCGTACATTCGCATTACGTGCCCTGAGGTTTAATGTTCTTATCCAAGAGAAACATATTCTGGGCTTGGACAACAGTTTGGCTGGTGCACTATCACGCCAACAGATCACACGGTTCAGGGAATTAGATCCAGGAGCCAGCAAATTTCCAGAGAAACTACCAACAGAGGTCTGGAAAATTGGCGTCATGACGTGGATAGAGCAATAGGCTTGGCCCTGGCCCCAAGGACGCGGAAGGGGTACCTAGCAGAGAGTATAGAGTTCCGGAAGTTCAGGAGTTCAGTGGGTTTGGAGCTCATATGGCCTGCCCCGGTGGAGCACCTACAACAATTTATAGTGTACTTAAATAGGAAGGGTTTAGCACCAGGATCCATCCAACGTAGGTTGTCAGCCCTAGCCTTCCATGCTAGAATGTGAGGGTATCAAGACTATACCTCCGACCTTCGGATCAAGAAGATGATAGAAGGCTGGAGCAAAGAAAGGGGATGGGTTAGGGATTCTAGGACACCAATATCTCCAGAGTTACTAGAAAAAATTTGCCAGCTATGGCCTTTCATCTGTAGGGATCAATATGAGGCAGCGCTATTTAAGGCAGTGTCGTTACTGACATTTTTTTGAGCATTAAGGATCAGCGAGGTGGTAGCCTCAGGGAAGGGTGACATGTCTAAAGTTGCGTTGCAATGGCATGATGTAGTGTTAGATGAGGGTCGGCTACGGATCCACATTTGCCGATCCAAGGCAGATCAGCATGGAAGAGGAACTGACCTTAATTTGGGTACTTGCTCCATAACAGAGCTCTGTCCGGTAAAGGCAGTAGGTACATATTTAGGTTTTAGAGGACAGGGTCAGGGTTATTTCTTTATACATAAAGATGGGACACCTTTAACGAAATATCAGTTCTGGAAGATGACTGATTTGGCGCTAGGCAAGGTTGGGATCCAAGGACTAAAGTTTGGCACTCATTCCTTTAGAATTGGGACAGCTTCAACGGCAGCCGCTCTTGGTTATAGTCCTGATGACATCAAGCGTCTAGGATGCTGGTCATCCACAGCTTATTGAAGATATGTAAGAGCACTCCCTTACGTCTAGGCAGGTGCCTGGTTTTTTGTCATTGCAGGTCCACTTTTGACGAGGAGTCATCAGCAAGTTATGATACTTGGCCGCAGCTACGTTTTTTGGGCAGCCAGATATGCTGCTCAGTCAGCGTGGGGGAGCAATTTGGGTCTCGGAGCCAGAGCCCAAATTGTGTGGAAAGGATTCCGTGGATTGCTGTGGAGCCAATTATGCAGAGTGGCTGTATTTGGCATGCAACCCCCAGATGTGTTGCTTATACATCTGGGTGGTAACGACCTGGCCAAGCATGGTGGCAAGGCCTTAGTTTTGGATGTCCTGCGAGACCTCAGATGGCTGAGGGCGACGTATCCAGGGATGAGTATAATTTGGTCCACGGTTATCCCCCAGCTGGTTTGGCAGGATGAACACCAGGTTGATCGCGTTAATACTGCTCGGAGAAGGGTTAACAGAGAAGTGTGTAGAGCAGTCTGTGATGGTATTGGATTGGTGATCAGCCACAGGGAGATCCGTGCGAACCGGCCTGAGCTCTTTCAGCCGGATGGTGTACACCTCTCTGTTAGAAATATTTGGAGATATTTCTAACAGACCTTGGGGGGGGGGGCTGCTCTTGGAGCTCGAGAGGCTCGATGGTGGGCATGGGACTTAGCGTAGCTAGCCCCTATGCTGTGGCGGGTAGTGCGGATAAAACAGGTTTTGGTGAGTCCCCTCACAACCACAGGTAAGGTATAGGTCATCTGATCTCCCAGCGCTGTGGATCGTCCGATTACAGTGCTTGGGGGAGAAGATCAGCTGGGGCTGCTCCCGGATCAACAGTCAACAAGAAGGAGGGGGCTTGAGGTCTGGGGGTGGTCAAATTTGGGCCAGCTGGGTTCTTGCTGTCTTCACAACTGCAAGAGCTTGGGGCTCGGGACTTGCCCATATTTTGGTTAGGGGTCCTTTGAGACCCCTCTGCAGAACCTGTTCCGCACTATGGCAGGACCCCCCCCTTTTTTCCATTGAGTGAAATTATGAATATTCAATAAAGTGTGGCCCATGTTATCCCATAACAGTTGTCTTGCGTCTTTATTCCGGGGTAAGGGGATAATGTTTTAGATCAAGGAACAATCACACAGGAATTTATTGTAAGCAGACCATTACTGACAGCTTAATGCAAGCATTTATCTAGCACAACATACAGTGTCTATTTGACCTGATTGTGGATAGTCAGCCAGTTAAAATGGCAAATACATAACATTGGAATTCCTCAGAAAAACCAATCAATTTCAGCACCATTTCTGGGAGCTGTTTTAACTCAATTGAAACTATGCAGTGTTTTTGTGTTAGGAATTCACGCTGAATATTTTTGTTGTCATAAACAGTGACAGTGACTGGCTTGGAAATGGGTTCATTACCATTTCTCTTCTCAAAAGAGCTGAAGCTAATGAACTGGACCCTTGAGTCAGTCTCCATTTCCTATGGAAAACATAAACACTTCCTGTAGCAGACATTCTGGATCTAGTGAAACAAGCAATTTGCTAATATTTAATATGTCTCAAAAATTTTCAATGACGCCTATATTCTTACAGTGATGAATTTTCAGAATAATAATGAAAATATAAACAGAACAAATTATGCATATAAGATATTAATTGGTGGCACCGTTTTTTGCCCTTTAGAATGCCAGTGGCAACTTGTACCTGCTGCTTACCTTTAAAAAAATTCATACAACATCTGGTGACAATGAGGCATATATTTTCTGATGTCTGTCTTGCACAAGTGCATGAAGTGCAATCAGTCCGATTTTGCTCCCCTCAAAACAGGGCTGCCTTACTATTAGGCAGGGTGTTGAGTCCACTTTACCCAGCAGACTCTAAGTGTCACGAAGGGAGAGCAAATGTTTAGTTAGTTGGGATATGAAGTGTCTTTGGACAAATGGGTAAATATGAATCAAACATGGGACATTTGTGAATGGAGCAAATTATGTGTTGGAGTAAAGAGTGCAAGGGGCAGAGGCCATTCAATTTACTCAACTTTACTCAGTTTACCAATCAGAAGTATTTGCTGAAGAGGCAAGCTAGTCAATATCCCAGCTAGTAGTTCCACTGCCCCTATGGACAGAGTATCTGATTGCTGACTCCTGTGTCATATTTGCCAGCCATCCTGTCTGTAACACAGGCAAGCACAATGGAAATGGGAAAAAGAAAAACTGCTGCAAAAATAAAATCCAACAGCAGGCTTTAAAAAGTAAAGTACAAAAGGAGTGGAGGAGGTAGCATGGGTCCTATTCTTAAGGATAATGTGGCTTATTGCATTAAAATCCTGCATGAGAAACTCAAGACATCTATGACAAATTTGCACACATTCTAGCAAGTAAAGCAAAGTGAGACCTGTAGCTACCGAGATGAAAAGAAAACAACTCTAATGCCCACCTATCCTGCAGAAGATGAAAGCAATGAAAATATCAACATCTTTCCCTCAACCTGTGAAGACATGAAATGGCCGCCAATCACGAGAAATTTATCTAGTTAATCAGGAGCCTCCCAGGGACTTCATGACTGGGACTTCCAGGAGAGTTTGGGATTTTCTTTGGCATTTGAGCTATTGATCTCCTTTTGATTTGGGACTCCTGATTCAGGTGTCAGGACCCAAAAATGGCTTATCTTGTTTTGGCACCATATTCTTTGGTTTGGTATGGAAGTAGACTTCTGCAGCTTTACCCCAGGCAGCAAAAGGTTTTGCTACAGCATGATGAAGCCCTTATCTAACTTGGTTTTAAAATGCTTGACTGTGATTACAAGGATATAACCCTATATTCTGGGTATGAATAGATAAACCAAACAGTTTTGCTTTCCAGTTATGAAAAATAAAATTGTCGATTCTGCTAAGGTCTCAGAAAGAAAATCAAATTAAAATTTCAGCCTTTTGCACTGGCCAAATTCAAGAAGTACAGCTATTTCAGCATAGAAAGGCCAATGTTTTACCTGCCATTTGGAGGGGAAAAAAAGGAAAAAAAGAGGTGATAACCCTGCTGCAACAGTCGAAATATGGTTGAATATATAGAGTTAAAACCTGCATTAACCAAAGCCCTCCACTTGGATGGAAAAATTGACCAGTTTCAATTTCTTTCATGTTATATATGTGCATATGTACTTATACACTCAATATATCCATCCAATTTTATAAGGAATATGTGTATTTGAGCAAATGTTTATTTTTTAAAATAATGAAACAATGTTTTCACCCAATGCTGCAGTCGCTGACAAGCCTGAAAGGCTTTGGGCAGCGTGACTGGCTCTTTGCCCTACACCCCGGATAACGCGAGACTGGCTAGTCTCACGTGATTTACAAGTAGGAAGCGAATGCCAGGTTACTTAAGGGGCGTTCCCCCCTCACACCGCCCTCTTCTTTTTCGGGCACCGAGACAGAAGGAGAGAGAGTGCTTTGCTTGGCCGCAATTGAACTGCATCATCGGAGTTTGGAGCGTTTCTGACAGAGGGGAGGGTAGCATCGGCTCCCTCCCAGGGTTCTGTTATTGTTTGATTTATTGTTCAAATTTATTGCATGCGATAAGTCTTGTTATCTATTGAAGTTTGTGCAGTAAGTAGACACGGAGGGGGGCTGCCGCAGTGCGGCTTGCGCCGGCAGCGCCCAGGCGCGGGAAGTGTTTATAAAAGAAAACCTCTGCAGAAGCAAAGAAGACCTGTTAATCGTTTAATTAATAACTAAATTAGAATTTAACATACAGGTTCGGGGTACCGCTTAAGTGTTTATCGGCATTCTTAATATGTTTTGGATTAGTTTGAGTGGGAACGGTTACACGATTCCAAGCCGCTTTTCTTGTTTTCACTTTAACCGCTCTCCCCCCCCTGCATTCTTTCGTCGTTTGGATGCCACACGGCCTTTTATTTACTGCCGTTTCGGGGCCGGTTTCACCCCCCACTCCATTTGAAATAATTTAGGCGGGAAAGTGTACCTGCTTTGTAAGTCCTCCAGTAATTTATCCATTACTTTTCCTTCTAGCATTAGCCGCCTGGGAAGCATCGGAGGCCTGCTGGCCCGAGGGTAGACTAGCACAACCACAGTACGGTTATTAAAAAAAAAAAAAAAAAGGGGGGGGGGAGAGAGAAATTAAATTAAAAATTAAATAAAAGATATTTTTATAAATTAATTAATAAAAAACAAAAAAACCCACAAAATACTATTAGAAAAAATATATAAAGGTGAATAAGGTAAGTAATTTATAATATATTATATTAAATAAGTTATTTAATTTATTTACATAAAAGCATAAATTAATCTATAATTAATTAATTAGTGGTAAGTCATCAATTAAGTGGGTAATATAGCAATTAATTTTATTTTCTGCAGGTGATTAATATCAATTCATTACAATAATAATCTAATTAATTAGTTGATAAAGGGATAAGTAAATAGGAATTGAGTATAACGAATATTTAATTAAAAGGTATTTTAAATAAGGCATTTTGACTGAAGGGCGGTTTTAAGCCCCCCCGGTCTCAAGGGTAAATGCCTTGGTAGTACTTAAGTTGTTAACTAATGCACATAAGTCATAACAGGGGACCATTGTAAGGAAATAGTTGTTAATTAACACCTAGGCACGGTTACGCTTTTGCCTGGGTTTTTGAGTTATTGGACCTATTGGCACCACTTAAGTAATACATAGCTCCGGTTAACAATGACATCAGGCTCCCCAGCCAAGCAAGATTCAACCACGCAGATCTGCCAGGGAGACTAAAAGCCATCGTAAGACTAAGTTGAAAGCACTGGCACAGGATCTAATGGACAGGTTTGCTGCTCTTGAGTCCAAACAGCTTCCAGAAGTTCCTGCCAGGCGAGAGGCAGATGGGGCCTCATCGACTCCGAGGTCACGGAGCACAGGAAAGGGGAGAAGATCATCAACTCCCGGGGTGTCTGAACCAGCGTCCACTTTCCAGGAAGGACAGGATGAGGTGGAGGAGGTCAGCCTTGACACACCTTGTCCGGTGGAGGAACCTAGCAGGGCGACGACTTTGTCCGAGCAGCTACCCAAAGCGATCGCCAGAGGCAATACAGATGGGGCTTCTCCGACACCAAAGTCATGGCGCGCAGAGAAGTCACGGCGCGCGGTGAAGGGTAGAAAGTCGTTGACTCCTGTAACGGCTGAAACAGCGAATGTGTGCTGGAAAGTGCAAGAGGAAGCAGATGAAGGCGGCCCTGACAGACGAGGTCTGCAGTGCTACACGGGGGCCGGACCAAGTATGGCAACGGCTTAATCAGGTGGGTTAGCCACTGCACCGGGCACGTATACACCAATCCCCGCATGGCCTTTGGCCGGCCGCAGTAAATCCATCATGCACTTTACGCACGATACAACTCACATAGCGCGGGGCTTCCCAGCAATATAGGGCCAAGCGCCGGCCCACAATTCAGTAGGTGGGGGCACGCCACACTCTCTTTCCATATTGTCAGCCCAACCTAACAACATGGTTAACGTAGGGTCTGGCCTTATCTGTCCGTGGCTACAGCACAAGATACCCCGCTAGGCCAAATTCCGGAGACATAATGGACAATGGTCATTTAAAAGAAGGCTGCCCGTGGTCAGAATCCCCGCCTTGGAGCACGGTAGGTGGTTCATCCCCACCTGGTCCGTTGGGGGTGCAACTCCAAGGATTCTTATACAAGAGATCATGCCGCTTCAGGCATGAGTGTACCACCTGCGGAGGTCAGCATCCTAATTCATTAAGTTTTGAGCGGGCGCCTAGCGCCAGAACAAAGGCACAGGAGGCGGTTAAAAGCCCAGCAGCGGCGGGGGTACTCCTGGAAAAGGGACCCACCCCTTTTAGGGAAAGGAACTCAAGAAGGTGCCAGGCACGCATTTCTGCGGCGTATGTGCAAGGCTATGAAGGATCTACATCGACAGCGGCACAAAGGACCAGGGTTACACGGGGACTGAGAAAGATGTATTAATAGGGAGTCAGTTTTTAGCAGATTACAAGGGGATTTCCTTTCAAGAGGCAAGCTGGGCTGAAAGCAGATTTCCAGGTCCACGCGGATGCGGCAGGATCCTTAGGATGGAGCTTACTCCAGAGGAAGGCTGGTGTGTTCGCTCTTGGCCCGATGAGTGGCAACAGAACGGCATTAACAGAGATTCACATTCCTAGAATTCTCCCAATACTGGGTGCACTTTAGGTATGGGCTGAAGAGTGGTCAAACCCGGTAGTACATTTTGGCATGACAATCAAGTGGTTGTTTATTTTATTGACAACATTACATCACATGCTGAACGGGTTATGACATTGGGTAGGGCATTTACATTCGTGCACTGCAGCTTAACATATTAGTGCATGCATGACATGTACCAGGTCTAGAGGGTTGGTTGGCCAATGCATTGTCATGCCAACAGATCGAGTTGTTCATGGAGCCAGACCCCGGGGCCAGGGAGTTCCCGCGACTTCTGCCCCCAGAGGTCTGGTAAATTGGCATGCAGATGCATCAGGAGCGATAAGTCTGGACCTGGCACCGATGATGAGTAAGGGTTATTCGGCTGTGAGGATAGAGTTCCAGGAATTTAAGAAAATGGTCGACCTGGAGCCGGGTTGGCCGGCACCGGTAGTACATTTACAACGATTTGTGGTACAGTAAAACAGAAAGGGTCTGGCACCTGGAATTATTCAGGGAAGGCGGTCAGATTGCAGGAGAACAGTCATGGCTCAGTCATGACATGGGCATGACCATTCTTACCTCTTACCTGCAAGCTCGGGGTAGAGTACAAGATACCAGGGCTCCATATCACCTCCAATATTAGAGCGCAGCTGTAAACATTGGGCGCTATTATGCAGGGACGAATACGAAAAGGGTCCTATGCGAGACGGCGTCATTAATGACGTTCGCTGGGGCGCTTAGAATTAGCAAAATGATTACAGCAGGAAAAATGATAAGTCTAGTCTAGCCCTGGAACGGTAGGATGTTAAGGTTGAAGAAGGGACGGTGTAAATTCTTATTCGGCGCCCCAAGGCTGATCAGCTAGGCAAGGGTTCTCAAATTACCTTAGGGCGGTGTAGTATAAGCAGCATCCGCCCTGTGAAAGCCTCACAGCCATAGTTAAAAGTTTTGAGAACAGGTTCCCGGTTTTTATGTCAACATACTGATAAATCACCTTTCACAAAATAACAGTGCCAGACATTGACCGACTTAGCATTAGATAGAGTGGATATCTAAGGCATGAGTTTTGGCACACATTCATTCAGAATTGGTGCAGCCTCCACTGTTGCGACCTTGGGCCCTAGCCCAAGAAGAGATCAAGCGTCTAGGCTGGTGGTCGTCACCCAGTTATCGCAGATATATAAGAACACTACCTAACGTGTAGGTAGGGGCCTAGTCTGGTTAAGTCTCCACAGGTCCCATTGGGTCGGTGAGACAGAGGCATATTGTGATTATCGGCCACAGCTAGGTATACTGGGCTGAGCTTTGTGCAACTGCATCCTCATGGGAGAGCGACCTGGGTCTCGAGTCAGAGCACACATCGCTTGGAGAAGGCTGCTCAGCATTCTGTGCAGCCAGCTTTGCAGGGTGGAGGCCCTAGGCCAGTTTTCAACGGATGTGCGGGGTACACTTTGGCGGCAATGATTTGGCCAGGCATCCTAGAAAGGCGCCAATCCTGAATGTCATACGCGACCTGAAGTGGTTGAATGCCATGCACACGGCCATGCGTATCCTGGGGTACACAATCATACCTCGTTTGGTATGGAGAGAAGGTAGGTTTTTTCCTCAATGTTAACATGGCACACAGGGGTGTTAACCGCGAGGCCTGTAGGCTGTCTGCAGCGGCCTGGATCGGTGAGTGTCACCAGAGGATCCAATTGGATAGGCCTGAGTGTTCCTCAACGTTAACATGGCACACAGGGGTGTTAACCGCGAGGCCTGCAGTGTGGTCTGCAGCGGCCTGGATTGGTGAGCGTCACCAGAGGATCCAACTGGATAGGCCTAAGTGTTCCTCAAAGTTAACACGGCACACAGGGGTGTTAACCGCAAGGCCTGCAGTGCGGTCTTCAGCGGCCTGGATCGGTGAGTGTCACCAGAGGATCCAATTGGATAGGCCTGAGTGTTCCTTAAAGTTAACACGGCACGCAGGGGTCTTAACCGCGAGGTCTGCAGTGCAGTCTGCAGCGGCCTTGGATCGGTGATTGGTCACCAGAGGATCCAAATGGATGAATCTGAATTTTTTAGAAAAGACGGAGTCCACCTTTCTGATTTAGGTCTGGATGTCTTCTTGGAAGACATCAAAGGGGGCCTGCTTGTTGAGCTCTAGCGACTCGGTGGTGGGCATGGGACATAGCGTGGCTAGTCCCTATGCTGTGGCGGGTAGTGTGGAAAAAACAGGTATTTTCCGGTGTGTCCCACTGTAATTCAGGTAAGCCAATAGCGCATCCAACCTCCCGGCACTGTGGATCGTGCGATTACAGTGCCTGTGGGGGGAGGATGCGCTGGGCCACTTCCGGACCAACGGTCATCAACTAAAGATGGCTTGAGGTCTGGGGGTGTTTATTAGCGGCCGGCCGGGTTCCTGCTGTCTTTAAGACCGCTGGAACCTGGGGCCGGGGACTTGCCCATTTGTTGACCAAGGGGTATTTGGATACCTCTGACATTTACCTGTTTCCGCACTACAGCAGGCCCCCTCCTTTTGCCAAAGGATGGCAAATTTAAATTTGAACTTGAATTTGAATCAATAAAGTGTGGCCCGTGTTTAACCCATATTACTGTCTCGTGTCTTTATTCCGGGGTTGGGAGGGCAATGCTGCAGTCGCTGACAAGCCTGAAAGGCTTTGGGCAGCGTGGCTGGCTCTTTGCCCTACACCCCGGATAACGCGAGATTGGCTAGTCTCACGTGATTTACAAGTAGGAAGGGAACACCAGGTAACTTAAGGGGCATTCCCCCCTCACACCACCTTCTTCTTTTTCAGGCACCCACCCGCCCACCCTATTTCTAGTGTGAGTTTTTCTGGTCGCCTTTAAGGGGCCAGATAGGAATTTTTGACCTTCATCCTGATTGGCCTTGGATGGGGGGATTTTTCGCTTATCCCACACTGGAAAAGGGACGTTGGCATTTTGGTGGAAATTTTGGTCACACTGGCGGGTAGTGCGGAAAAAACAGATATTTTCTGGTGTGTCCCACTGTAATTCAGGTAAGCCAACAGCACATCCGACCTCCTGGCGCTGCGGATCATGCGATTACAGTGCCTGTGGCGGGAAGATGCGCTGGGCCACTTCCGGACCAACAGTCATCAACTAAAGATGGCTTGAGGTCTGGGGGTGTTTATTAGCGGCCGGCCAGGTTCCTGCTGTCTTTAAGACTGCTGGAACCTGGGGCCGGGGACGCGCCCATTTGTTGACCAAGGGGTATTTGGATACCACTGACATTTACCTGTTTCTGCACTACAGCAGGCCCCCTCCTTTTGCCAAAGGATGGCAAATTTAAATTTGAACTTGAATTTGAATCAATAAAGTGTGGCCCGTGTTTAACCCATATTACGGTATCGCGTCTTTATTCTGGGGTTGGGAGGGCAATGTTCTATCACATCATCTCAACCTGTGCCTTCTTTGAACCTTCCGGAGGTCCATCTTTAACTGTTATACATGTTGATTTCAGAGGCTGGTCCAAAGATAGAGGGTTATTTCAGTTCCAATTGATAGTACACAGACAGTTAAAGATACATTCAGCAAAATAAGTTGATGATCTGTGACCATACTTGTTTGTTGTTCTCTGAGTCTAACAATCTGTGATGCTTTTCCTCCCCCCCGGCCCCTTCTCAGTAAAACTGGTAGGACTATCTTCCATGCTGCATGATCACTATCACTCTGGTATGAAACCTGAAAAGAAACTACTCTTAAAAATATACCATGGGTCATTAAAACACCTCATTAAGAATGAAAGATGACTTTTGGTATGCTCTCAGCAGCAAACAGAAGGTAACAGGAGCATGGGCACAGCTAGCAAGCAATTGTCATAGTCAAGAGGGGGTAAAACACAAGCAGCACAATATTATCAGGCACCAGAGGAATGTCTACAAAACATACAGTTATGCTGATTTGTGTTTTAACAGAGAAATAAACGTTCATTTCCCCGTGTTCATGGCTCCTTATCAGTTTTGTCATCTACACTGCCTAATTGCATAGCATTGCATAGAATTAGAAGATTGTATCCAACTATCCATCGTCATGGCAATCATGGCTCATTTTGAAATAAATTGCGAAGTCCACACTAGAGTGGGCAGATGCCAAAACCACTGAGGTGCAGGGCTTCTGCTTTGTTTTCTGGAGCACGAGAACTGCAGCACATCGTACAGTGAAAAGAAAAACCCATCACTTACACCTTGAATACCAGGAAGACTCACTTGTGATCTTCTGATTACAAATTGCTGGGATGTCAAAATTGAATGGAGGGAAATGCAAATATCTAGTATGCTGGAGCAGATTTTTGTATTCCACAAGATCTTGACTTCATCATTTTCTGACCTTCTGGACGTTCACAGCTTCATCTTTTTCTTGGCAGAATCAACATTTGCTGTTAACCTTATTCCTTGAAACTTAGCTTTCATAACATTAATTTGAAGTGCTTGTTCTTGGCTATGTATGTATGTATGTATGTATGTATGTATGTATGTATGTATGTATGTATGTATGTATGTATGTATGTATGTATGTATTTATTTATTTATTTATTTATTTATTTATTTATTTATTTATTTATTTAGTCTGTAGTTTGTTACAGCAAAACTAATGGAATGTTGTGACAATCTTGTATGCAACCTAACATTAGGTTTCAGTGGGAAGGGGGCTTCATAGCCTCACATAACTATGCTTTGCCCCTAACCTATTAGCAAAGTCTCCCCCACCCCCAGGATCGCAGCAAGCCCCGCCCCTCTTCTTTTTTGTTTGCTTCCATAGTTTATTCCTCTGATTTTTTTTTAAATTGCATATATGAGGAGTGTTGCAGCAGTGATAAGATTTTTCTCTACAAAAGGGGATCAATATATCCCTTCTGTTATCCAAGTGTTTATAACTAAGACCATCATACAAATGATGTGTGGATTCCAATTGTGTGCTCATAATAGCTTTATACCTTTAGAAATTATTCAGCCTACATTTCTGAGAGCTATATTTTCAGTTCCATACTGTGCCATTAATGGGGCTTTGCGCCTAGTGGTAGGTCTAATTCCTGTTGAAGCTTGTGCCAGGGTATACATGACAAACTACTGGCTAAAACTGATCTTTCTACCAGCAGGACTCACACTATTAACACTGATATATACCTTTCAATCTAAATGGAAAAGGCAATGGTCTAAGAAATTACTGTCTCTGAGATTTTCTCCCAGCACCTTAATAATGCTTGGCTACTTTAAAACGAAATCAGTTGTTAAGCAAAGAATCTGGGACATAGAATTACAAGAATATTTAAGTTTGCTGAGTAAATATAATGCCTTAGGCCAGTGGTTCCCAACCTTGGGTAACCCAGTTGTTCTTGGACCGCAGTTTCCAGAAGTCTTCACTACCAGCTGCCCAGTGGTTTCTAGGAAGTTGACCACAGTTTCTGGGAGTTGCAGTCCAAGAACACCTGGGTTACCCAAGGTTGAGAACCACTGCCTTAGGCAATAAGATTTTTGTATCCTCTACCTAGCTGGCTAATTTAACTTTTCCCAACTTTAGGGAAACCGTTATACTTGTTGTTGTTTAGTCGTTTAGTCGTGTCTGACTCTTCGTGGCCCCATGGACCAGAGCACGCCAGGCCCTCCTGTCTTCCACTGCCTCCCGGAGTTGGGTCAAATTCATGTTGGTAGCTTCGATGACACTGTCCAACCATTATACTAGCCTGGTCTAATGTTTTGCTTTATGTGCATTCTTCTACACTGTTCCTTCTACCAGGACCTTCGTAAAGCATTATCTATTTTTCAAAAATTCCCAGGTAGATCAGAAGGATTTTAGATTTCATTGTTTCTTTCCAATCAGGTCCTCCATATTATCAACAAAGTGGACAAACTTTGTCCAGTTGCCATAGCTTACCATAGGTCTCTGATAACACAACGATTTCCCCCCACCCCACTCTCTTTTGGATACTTGTGACATAGTTTTACATACTATGTGAATGCAGTGTTTGGCATAATGTACGTTGCATCTTCTATTCTGTTTTGTACTGTACTATCTGTTTGGTGCTGGTCTCTGACAATAATAAAGTAAATTCGTTCATTCACTCCTTTTCCTCCTCTGAATAACATTGAGATGTATTTAAGATTGAGAAATAATACCTGCTAAAGATCAGCCAGAGAGTTTTGCTTGACAACCACCTTATTTTGAAAAGCACACTAGTTAAAATCATGTGCAAGCAATTAAAACAGCACGTTTTCCAAACATATCATAAACCTAACATAACAAAGAAAAAGAACTTGTAGTTCTTCAAATAAACACAAGACAACTGGACACTGTATGAAAAAGGAAAAAGCTGAAAAGGGCTACCTCACTAGAATTCTGCTAAGTACTCAAGAAGTACTCAGACATAGAATTCCAAAACAATTTCCCATTTTCTGCTCAGCTTCAAGGGAAGTTCCTCCAAATTTTTAGCTGTTTTGCCCATGATCTATGTGCTAAAGTATCATCATTGCAAGTATTTAAAAATTGTACTGATTGTTAACCACATTATCATGTTCAATCAGTCCTTCTGCCAGCCTCAAAATGTAGGTTAGCATCTCAGAGGAAGCTGTATTTCATACCCTGCCTGTAGTGAATGCACAGTCTGCTGGATGACTTCCAGTGTTGTGCTACACAGAGTCTGGTGGCAGTTAAAAGATGGTGGATAGCAAATAAACTATCTTTCTTCATACAGTGGCCTGTGATAATTTCCAAAATTTACCAAATTAAACATGTGCTCCTGGTACAGAATTTATTCACAAAATGAAATGAAGTGGGGTTTTTTGCCTGATGCCAAAGAGAGTCAAATTATCTTGAAGCAGTGCTCAGATTGGATCTAGAGTTCTCTGAAATGTTGACATTTCACTTCGGGACCTTGATGTTAAACCCCCCCCCCCCCAAGAGAAGTCGAAGGTTCATTTTCTTTTCACTAGAATATCGGCTCCTGATCTAAACATAAAAAAAGTAAGGGTGAAAAGGGAATCATCCAGGATCCTTGGAAATGACAGCTGATGATGATGCCAACATTTCAGATCAGAAGTAAATCAGACCTGTTGCATATTTAAGGGATTATTTAAACAAAATAATTCTAACTTTTGATGATTGATCTGTACTCTGGATGGTTTCTAATATTTCCTTTAAAGCCAGCTACAGAATCCATCCATCCATCCATCCATCCATCCATCCATCCATCCATCCATCCATCCATCCATCCATCCATCCATCCATCCATCCACCCATCCATCCAATCTATCTATCTATCTATCTATCTATCTATCTATCTATCTATCTATCTATCTATCTATCTATCTATCTATCTATCTATCTATCTATCTATCTATCTATCTATCATTTATTCCACTTTATTTATTTATTTATTCCACTTTTGTACCAACCATTTAGTGCAAGCAGGCTTGCCATGAACAGCAAAATATCATCATTAGATAATTTCAGATGTATTTTGCCATTAATTTGTACCTTGGATGACATTTATTAACTCAGCAGCTCAATATCTATGCCAAAAATTATGGAAGATAATAGGTTTCTTGCCAATGAATTTCATAGCTCACCGAGGACTAACTGGCTCTCCCAAACTGGACTCAAACATTGCCCATTTTTGGTTGACTCACATCTCTCTAAACCTATCTTAGATAGATGAGAAAATTATGTGACTTCTTTTTGTAAGATTCAACTTTGAAGGCTAAGGCTGGAAAGAAACTACAGTGGGTCCAAAATGCAGCAACCAGATTGTTAGCTGGGACTGGTCACAGGGATTGCATAACAGCAGCTCCACTGGCTGCCAATCAATTTCCAGTCACAATTCAAAATACTGGTTCTAACCCAAATGGCTTAGGTCCAAGCTATCTCAAGGACCGTGTCTCCCTCTATGAGCCTGCCGGTGTTAAGATCATCAGGAAAAGCTTTTCTCTCAGTTCCACCACCTTTGCAGGCATATTTGGAAGGACACATCAGAGGGCTTTCTTTGTTGCTGCTCTCAGACCTTAGAACTCCCTCTCACAAAAAGCTGCCCCCATCTTTGCTGTCCTTCTGCAAGCAGACAAAAACTTTCCCTTCAGGCAAGCTTTCCCTTTGTGACTGGCTGCCTGAGTGGGGTTTTAAAATGGATTGTTGTGCATTACTGCTTTGTGTTTTTTGGTGTTGCTTTTGTTCTCCATTTTTTAGTATGATATTTGTTTGATCTTTTTTTAGTGTTTGTATACTTACTATTTTTAGCTTTACATACTGTCTTTTAATGATGTAAGCCACCTTGCATCCTATTTAAGGAGAAAGGCATGGCAAATATATATAATTAAATATATGTCACAACTAGAGTAGGCCTATTGAATTAGTGAGAATTTATTGAGTCAACTCCTCCATAAATTCCATTGATTCAGTAAGCCTATTCTAGTTGCACCTTACTATTGTTTTTCAGCCATACTCCAATTTAGATATGGGGACGGATATAAAAACGAATACCCTGATTCGTCAGGTATTTGTTGCTTCTTGGGGTCCAGAGACCCTGACAAATACAAAGCAACAAATATACCCCTTTTATATTCGTCCCTTCATCTATCCCTATCTGCTTATGCCCCCGCAGATCAGCTGTTCCTCAGGGGTATAAGCAGACAGGGGTTTTCTCTTCGGGCGGCTTGCTAAAGCCTGCCTGAAGGGAATCTCACCCCCATTTTAAAAAATGGGGGGATTGCTTTTCTCAGGCTTCCCCTGTCTTTCTATGCCCTTGCAGCATATACAGCGGAAGCCTGACCAAAACAATTCTCCCTTTGAAAGAGGAGTGAAGCCTGATCTAAGCAAAGGTGGGAGATCCATTTGATCCCACTTCCTCTGTCTTCCTATGCCCACTTGGGCATAGGCAGCGGGGGTGGGGGATTGCTTAGATCAGGCTTTGCTCCTCATCCTATCCCTGCCGGGGCATAAGAAGAGGAGGGGAGGGGGCCCAAGCGATCCCCCACCCACCTATCTTTGCAAAGACAGCAGGGGTGGGGGATCGCTTGGGTCCCACTTCCCTTGTCTTTCTATGCCCTCTGGGGCACAAAAAATGGGGTAAGCATGACTGAAGTGATCCCCCACCCCTGCTGTCTGGGTCACTGGGGGCAATTCATGGTTTGCCATTTTGGTGCTTCGTCTCCATCTCTACTCCAATCCTAATACACAATAACATAGGCTATTTGGATTTATTCCTGAGTAGACCTATATAGGATTGCACTATTATTGTTCTATACATCAAAAAAAGTATTAAATTGTGCTAAATAGATTTCAATATATTTTAATATCTCCTCTGCCCAATTTTGACCTCCCCCCATCAAAGTATTGCAGACAGCTGCAGAATATACTACAGCATTGGCTAGAAGGCCTCAACAAGGTTGAAATATTAATGAAAAACTAATAACCCCCCCCCCCCCATCATTATTTTCTTTTCAGCCAGGAAGGCAGACCAAGGAGGAATGTTGCACAGAAACAGATGGCACTTCTAATTAGATTTGTTGGCTAATCTCGGTCATTTCAAATGCATCTTTCATTGTATTCTTTCCACAGTATGTTTAAGCATTACTCTACCATTATGTCCCTAATCCAAGGATGGAAAAATTGGACAATTAGCATTTTTGGACATATTGGCTGCCTGAAATTGCTGTGTGTCAGGATTCACTACCTAGACCACAATCTTTTTTTTTACTGGAGTAGAAGATATAGAGGAGGCAACCTGGAGAACAGTTGCTCAGCCAAATTATTCAGATGGACCCACAAAATCTGCCTCTAGAGTCCAAAGGCAACTGAAATCAGAAACGAAACAGTCTTGAGACGGTGGTCCTGACTGGGACCTCCCCTCCTGCATTATATGTGAGTTATTAAATCTAGAGGGTCAGTTTATCTATTTAATGTAATATATAGTTTGGCCTTGAAGCAAGATGGTACAATGAACAAATGGGATGCTCCAACTCCATCTTTGTTGTCCAAAGCATTGGCATGTAGGTTTCCAGGTTAAACGTTGCTGTTAGAGTGGCTTAAAAATCAGAAAAGACAAGTACACTGATGCCTAATAAGAAAACAGATGATGATTCCATCAGTTGATTGCAGAGGAAAATTAAAATGGAGAATCTGTGGTTTAGTTTTAGAGAGGTGTTGACACAGGTACTTTAAGAGGCTTTGATTTGTAGGTTTTTCCATATACTTCTCATATAACACAATGTTGTTAAGCTGATATATATGCTTAGAGCTGAATGCTTAATGAACTGTATATAAAGCTGATTCGCCCTTGCTTAGCATTCTTTCTTTTTATCTAAATAGCCAACAGAAAGAAAAAAAAATACTACATTATTTAAAACAAAATTATTCTTGCTTGCCTGCATTTTCAGATTTGAAATGTTTGGTTTTACTAACCCTTTTATTTTATTCACATGCTCACATTTTTCAAAAGATCCTTTTTCAGATCCATGATTTAACTGTAGGTATCATTCAGTGGAATGCTAAAAGGAACTATTGCTTGCTTGCTTTGCTTTATTTATTTATTTAAGTAGAAAAAGGAGCATAGACATAGAAGCAATGGTGGCCCAGACTCCTACATTGGTTGAGGTGGCCAGCTCTGCCACTCTCCTTCTTTACCGCCTTTCTTTCCTTTGTAACAGCTACCTCCATTACCACTATTATTCCTCTTCAATGAGGCAGTGGGCTAATGGGCCTTGCAGAGAGTAGCACCAGCTGTATAAAATAGCTGATGCTGCTCTACAGTCCGCTGTGGATAAGTGTTTGTCTACCTGGGGTTCTTTTTCAGAGTCTGGCATTCTGGGCAGGAAAGCACTGGAAGGACCACGCAGAGTCAGGATTTTATGCACAACCAGTTCAGTCAAGGTCAGATATATGTAGCTGCCGGCTGTAGTGGGGTTCATACAATGTTATCGTGCTTATTAACACTTAAATTTCTGAGTAGGAGAATGGTGGATCTGTATTGTCTATGATTCATGCGTTCGCCCATACACTGAATTGGCAGGCACACAATTATTCCTGCCTACTTTTCTTCTACATCTGCCTATCCTTTGAGTCTCTGAGTTGGCTCAATTCAGAAAGAGATGTGACATTACAAGACAAAATGTAGGGTTTAGGTTAATTTTTTAAAATAAAATCATGCAAAGTGTTGTAAGTGGTTTCTGGTTTCAGAAGCTAGTGTAAGACCAACTGATATAAAATTAATAAAATATAAAATTCAAAAATACCCGGAGAGGGATGCAGGCAGGCAGTGATCAATGGCACAGAAGTGCAATCCTAATTTACCAACATGGGTGAGGACCAGCTGAAGATGGGCTGAATCCAGACCTCTCCCAGTCTAGAGATGCTGGTAATTTCTCAGCACCATCTTCACTTTGGCTCAACATTGCTGTCATAGTAACTGTGTCCCTGGGCTGAAGGTGGTCTGGATCTGGAGCAATTTAGCATCTCTTTTGCTCTCCTCTTCTCCTTCTTAAAACTCATCTGTTGGCAGATTATAGTTGGCAGATTTCTGTGTGCTGATCTCTCCCTTGACAAATCTTTTGAGATCACCCAAGGGCACTCCTGCCAACAAAAGCAGATTATGCCTATTCCGAATCCCTTGAGCTAGAATTGCATGGTTACATTCAATATTTCTCTGGTTTCATCTGTGAAATGTTGAAAGACGTGCAGAATCTTTAGTGCTAAGAAGATTGCTCTGGTAGAGTACTATAATGGATGAGTTCCCCAGTTTTCCCTCTCTGCCATAAAAATGTATTTTGTTTCTGAGCGGCTAAGCTTTTCCCTTTACTTCAGTGAAGAGAGAGTGTTTCTCTCTTTGTCCAGTGGATGAAGGTTTCTTGGCATTTTGCTTAGAGTCAATTTACTCTCTTGTCACATAAGATGAACTAAGATTTATAAGACATTACTGAACAAATCTAAACATTGCATCCTCCATAATGAGAACAAACACTCTTAGGCCAGTTTTCTTTTCCAAAGAAAAGGAGTGATTTTGAAATGGGAGGAGTAGTTAGATGGCTCAAGTCATGTGCCAATGACTTGCTCCTTGATATGCATGCCTTCTTAAAAGTTAGACTTTGCATTCCTCTTGTGTCTTCTTCCTTTAAATTCTCAGCAGGAGACAAGAAAGTGGCAATACTTGGTGGCTAAGGCAGAAGGTGCAAAACATGCTTAAAGATGTTTTCGTTAGCTATTCAATTAGTTGCCCATTAACCCTTCTTGTGGGATCCCACCTTTGCTGATATAGATGTGTCTCTGGGAACAAACCAAGCTCAAGTGTGAGAAATGTTTTTAAAGAAATGTGTGCACCTAAGAGCTACTTACTCAGTGTGGTGTAGTGGATAGAGTGGTGGACTGGGACTCGGGAGGCCTGCATTCAAATTTCTGCTCAGCCATGAAAACTCACTGGAGGAGTGGTATTGGTAATATCTCATGTATTAATATCTTACATATTTCACTTAACCTGAAAGCCTTATTAGGGTTGCTATAAGTTGTTTCCAACTTGACAGCACAAAACAACAAGAGCGGTTTAAAATATGGTGATCTACTTGGAGTCACTTGGGGAGTAACCTTCCATCTTCCTTTTTGTGTTCAGCTGTTTGTGTTGGTATGTACACCTATTCTGCCCTGTGATGTGATGACTTTGAGTAGCTGTGAACAGAGCATATTTATCAATGTGAAGTTTTTGTCATTAGTGTCATTGTCCCTGTGTGACTCTCTAATTAGTAAGAGATATGCTAATTGATCAGTTTATAGTGGCCTGCCTTTGTCTGCAGTAACACAACTTAATGGATGAACAGTTGGAAATGGGAGTGTGAATCCCTGCTGAGTAGTCTGGTGTTACTGTATATGTCAGCACAAATCTCTAGACAGCCAACACTTAAAATTACTGCTCCAATTAATTTTTCAAATTAAGTGTCTTGTACTTGCACGTTGTCCCCTTTTATAGAGCTTTCTGTAACCTTTCAAAGTTTGTTGATACTGAAATGGTTTGGCCAATGGAGAAAAGGGAAGAAGTAAGAAAAAATTACACCCAAAATGATCTTTCTTCAAATTAAGTGATCAGCTTTTAAACAGATGTGTACAATCTTTCCACATGCACTTCAGTTTAGTGGAAGTCCGATCCTGATTGATCTCAGTGGACCTATTTCAAATGAGTGTCTATAGGACTGCAGATAGTGACAATAAAATGCAATGCATTTGTATATCTTTTACTCTAGAGAAATGCTCACAATGAAGAATAATAAATTAACAGTCTTCTGAAACATATGCAACATGCCAGAGAAACCAAACCATTGACATTAATTACTTTTGGGGAAAGAAAAACACTGAAACAAAGTTTCAGCCTGCAGGAAGGACGTTACAACGTCCTTGAAATGCGGGGCTGGCTTTGCGCTCCTCGGTCCTGAAGGACGCAAGGCAGCTCCAGTCATGTGGAAAAAGGAGGGGGCGAGAGGTTATTTAAGGAAGCGCTCGCCCCCGACGCATCCTCTTTCTTGTTCAGGCAGTGTGGAGTCGATTGGAGGATCCCGAACAAGAGCAGAGTTGCGAGCGCGAGTGGCGAGGAAAACGTTCCTGGTTTGAAGGAGGGTAGCCTTGGCTCCCTCCTGGCTTTTACTTTTTGGATTGGGGATATTGCAGGGGAAGTGTTTGGAATTTAGGGGTTCTGGTGGTCCTTGTTTGAGCGGGCTGAGACGGGCGCGGGCGGCGGGGCGGGCTCGCCCTGCCGCAGTGGGAAGCGAATTTACTTTTAATTTACGTTTAATTTTAAAGAGAAGGACCTTACTTGTAAAGGTATTGGGACAGGTGGAGGCCCCAATTCTTTTCTTTTCCTTGCCTCTTCTGTCCTGCTAGTGAAATTGGCTGGGTTTGCAGCGGGCGCCATTTTGTTTAGTGTCTCTTCCCGCATTTTTTGCTCCCGACCGCCGTTTTGTTTTCCCCTTTTCTACAAATAAATAAAGGGGAAGGGATACAGAGACTAAAAATAATTAAAGATAAAGGTTATATAAGTTTATCATCCTGATTATTTGGTAGCCATTAACGCTTAATTTAAATTGTTAGTATTTGGGTGTGGCAGACGCCATTTTGGGTATGGCGGACGCCATTTTGGCCACCATTTTGGGTGTGGCGGACGCCATTTTGTGTGTGGAGGACGCCATTTTGTGTGCTCATTTTCCCACTCTTTTCTCCCTCTCTGCCATTTTCTTTTACTGGTTAACATCTATAAATTGAATAATCATAGATCAATTTAAGAATATAGATTTATTTATTTATTTATTTTATTATTGGATTTTTATCCCGCCCTTCTAGACAGGAGTCTACTCAGGGTGGCTCACAATATATTGTGCACAAACAACTTAAAAACAACATAGTTGCTGTGGATTAATTTTTCACAAGCTCTGAACAGGCTTTCTGATAAATTTAGCAACCAAGGATATACACCTTGGGGCTCAATTAGACATTGTGCCGCCCAAAAAAGGGGGCGGAGTCAGTAAAGGAAAAATGCCAGCTAAAAAGAGAGCTGTGCCTCAGGTCTCGCCTCAGCAGTCCTCTTCAGAAGAAGAATCTTCGGTGATCCTTAAGGACCTGCAAGATAAAATGTTGGCTTTAGAGGCGCAGAAGCTGGCTAGACGGGCCTCCCCACAATGCGAGGTTACCCCTCGTCGATCCGTCAGGGACATGAAGGGTCACCGTAAGGCTGAGTTTAGGGCCTTAACGCAGCAACTCATGGAGCGTTTTACTGCTTTAGAATCTCAACAGGGTCATGGAGGTGAGGAACAGGCTGTGGAAGAAGGGTCCCCCGCTACGGTAAGGGTGCCAGATAGTCGTAAACGCAGGATGACAGAAGCAACTGAGATCCAGGAGACAGCGGGGGGATCTTCAGCTGGGCACGATCTCTATGAGGAGCCATGTACAAGCTCGCATCGGGCTTCGGAGGCACTTGGAACATCGACTCCTTCTTGCGGTGAGTGCACAGCCATACAGAACACCCAGTCCAATTCTGCCGCCTGGCCTTGGACTGGTGGCACGCAACACTCTCATGTTACACCTAACCACTGTGGAACACCACCCATGGGATGGCCCAGTTTTTTCTGGCCTCCTGTAAATCCGCATTGTTGGGGGTGGGGCACGGATTGTGCGACCCCTCCTACGGCTGGGACATCTAGTGAAGGTAAGAACACAGGAACATGTCAGCACCCTTCAGTGCCTAACACGGGGTATAACACGGTCCCGCTAGCTGCACTGCCCTATGCGGACTACAGTACGCCTTTGGGCGATCATTTGACCCCTGCAGTGAAGGAGAAAATATGGAGGGGAGAATTCTTGGATTTTTATCATCTTCTGAACCGCGAGGTGGAAATTAAGGAAATTGACAAAGATGATGAGAAATTAAAAGAAAAATACAGAAGGAAGAAGCCTGACAGAAACTGGCCTAATTGGATCACAGGCTTCACTATATATGCTGGGGTCTTGGTTAAAACACAGCCTTGGAAGGCTTCGGCTCTATTTCAATACTTTGATATAATATGTAGGGCAAATTCAGATTTTGTAGGCCAGGCTTGGCTTCGTTATGATGAAGCTTTTAGAATGAAGAACGCCATCAGGCCTGAATTACGCTGGGATGAGCCGCACCCAGGGCTTTGGCTGCAACATATGACACCGGCCAAATGTAGTTTAGGTGACAGATTTGATAGCGGTCATCTGAACAAGAAATTTACCGGGAACGTTACTACCCGCCCGGGGGCGGGGCAGGTGGTTCAACCCCGCCTGCCCTGCTACGAATATAACACCAGAGGTTTTTGTGCAAGGTCCCCATGCAGGTATAGACACGACTGCATTACCTGTGGGGGGAAGCACCCAAACGCCTCATGCTTCAAAGCGGGTGCACAGCGTCAAAACAAAACTAGCGGTCCCGGCAAGAAGCCAGAAGGGGGCGGTGGTGCCCCTGGAAAGGGGGCCCACACCAATTAAAATCAAGGTTCTGGAAGAGGGTCTAGCAGATTACCCAAGAATAGGGGATGCAGAATACTTGAGACTAGGTTTTAGATATGGGTTCCGAATCCCAGCTTTAGGCGTAAGAACGGCCTTTGTGGCCAAAAACCTTAAATCAATAAAAGGGATGGAAGCTATAGTACTAGAAAAGATCAATAAGGAGGTTCGAGAAGGTAGGGTCTTGGGACCCTTTAAAGAACCACGCATAGCTACCTTGAGGGTTTCCCCCTTAGGGATTGTCCCCAAAAAAGCCCCAGGTGAATTTCGTTTAATACATCACCTATCGTTTCCAGAAGGGACATCAGTTAATGATGCAATACCCCCGGAACTTTGTTCTGTGAGATACACCTCCTTTGACGAGGCGGTTCGGATGATTTCCTCTTTTGTGGAAAAGCGAACTCAGGAAGATGCAGAATGATTTTGGATAACTTCCGGGAGATGGCCTTTGATATGGGTTTGCCATTGGCGGAAGAAAAAACGGAAGGGCCAGCGACGTCCCTGACTTTCCTAGGGATTGAACTGGATACGCTTCAGCAGACTTCAAGGCTGCCTCGAGACAAATTGCTGAACATTAGGACTATACTTAGCAACTTAATAGGAAAGAAAAAGGTGACTCTTAAAGAGTTGCAGGAAATAGTAGGACACCTGAATTTCGCGTGCAAAGTAGTAGCACCAGGGCGCGCCTTTTTGAGGCGACTTTGTGGCAACATGTCAGGTTTAAAAAGGCCAATGCACAGAACGAGAGTTACCAGGGGTATGCGGGAAGACCTCACGGTGTGGAAACAATTCCTAGAACAGTTCAATGGGGTCTCCTTCTGGAGATCGGAACTTAGCCTAAAAGCGGATGTTCAGGTAAACTCTGACGCCGCTGGGACCTTAGGATTCGGGATTTATTACCGTGGCAGATGGTGTGCAGGTACTTGGCCTAAAGAGTGGCACCAAGAGGGCATAACGAGAGACTTGACATTTTTAGAATTTTTTCCAATTGTAGGAGCCCTATGGCTTTGGGCGGAAGAATGGGCAAATACTGTAGTTCGTTTTTGGTGTGATAACCAAGCAGTGGTACACATCATTAACAATCTGACATCACACTCGGAAAGGGTCATGGATTTGGTCAGGGCTTTCACCCTACGGGCGTTGCAGTTTAACGTAATGGTGCACGCCCAACATGTGCCAGGTGTTGACAACAGGATAGCTGATGCTCTCTCACGCCAACAGATCGAGCGTTTCAGGGAGATGGCACCAGAGGCCAGGGATCTGCCAGAAGTGCTTCCAGCGGAGGTCTGGCACATTGGTGTGAGGAGGCGTCGAGAGCAATAGGTCTTGCACTGGCCCCGAGGACAATAAAGGGTTATTTAGCATCAGGTACCGAGTTTTATGAATTTAGGAAGTCAATGAGGCTAGAGCAAGCATGGCCGGCTCCAGTGGAGCACCTCCAACAATTCATAATATTTTTTCATAGAAGGGGATTAGCGACAGGCACTATTCAGGGAAAACTGTCGGCTTTAGCCTTCTACGCAAAATCAAATGGGCACAGGGATTTTTCTTGTGACTTTCGTATTAGGAAGATGTTAGAAGGTTGGTCCAGGGAAAGGGGGAGAGTACAGGATGACAGGACACCCATATCTCCGGCTCTCCTTGGACACCTATGCGAACAATGGAGCGCATTGTGTAGGGACCATTATGAAGCGGCATTATTTCATGCATCTGCGCTAGTGGCCTTTTTCGGGGCCCTGCGTATTAGCGAGCTAGTGGCAATGGGTAAGGCAGATATCTCACAGAGGGCTTTGCAATTGGGGTACGTTATAGTTCAGGAGGGGCGGTTAAATATTAAGATAAGGTGGTCTAAAGCAGACCCGCTGGGAAAAGGCAAGCAATTAGTCTTAGGGCAATGTAGTGTAAAAGGCATCTGTCCCGTAAAGGCGGTTCAGGAATTCATAGAGTTTAGGGGTCCAAAACCTGGGTACTTCTTCCAGCATACAGATGGGTCGCCACTTACAAAATACCAATTTTGGAAACTTACTGGCATAGCATTAGAGAAGATAGGTTTGAAGAATATGAGATTCGGAACACATTCCTTTAGAATAGGAGCAGCTTCAACAGCAGTAGCTATGGGTTATAATACAGACCAAATTAAACAGTTAGGGCATTGGTCGTTGGCCTGTTATCACAAATACATCAGACCTCTCCCTAACGTATAGGCAGGGGCTGTTTATATCGTTTCAGGTGTCGAAAGACAGGAAGGCCGAAGGCACGTCATGATCATCGGCCACAGTTATGTTTACTGGGCGGCGCGATATGCCGCATTTTCCCCGTGGGGGAATGATTTGGGGCTTGGTGCCCATGCGTTTATTACATGGAAAGGCATGCGTGGCATGCATTGGATCCAGCTCGGCAGGATGACATCTTTCGACCATCTGCCACCAGATATTTTAGTAATTCATTTAGTTGGCAACGATTTGCCTGGATTGTCTGGTAAGGCGGTCATACTTGACATCTTGAGAGAACTTGGGAAGCTGAAGGAAAGGTATCCTGCTATGCGGATCGTTTGGTCCAATATCATCCCGCGTTTAGCCTGGCAAGGTGCCCAAAGCATTGAGAAGATTAATAGGGCACGGCGAAGGGTCAATAGGGCAGTGTGTAGAGGTGTCTGCAGCGGTGGCCTCGGATCTGTGGTCAATCACCACAGGATTCAAACTTCCAACACTGAATATTTTCGTAGCGATGGCATCCACCTGTCTGATGCAGGCTTGGACATTTTTCTTGAAGATATAAAAGGGGGCCTGCTTGCTGAGCTAGGACGGCTTGATGGCGGGCATGGGACTTAGTCAGGACTAGTCCCTATGCTGTGGCGGGTAGTGCGGGAAAAAACTGGTTGTCTCAGTGTGTCCCTTTGATAATTATGGTAAGCCAACAGCGCATCCGACCTCCCGGCTCTGCGGATCGTGTGATTACAGGGCCGGCGGTGGGAAGATGCGCTGGGCCACTTTCGGACCGACAGTCATCAAATAAAGATGGCTCGAGGTCTGGGGTGTTTATTAGAGGCCGGCTGGGTTCCTGCTGTCGTCAAGACAGCTGGAACCTGGGGGCCTGGGACTCGCCCATTGACTGAGAAGGGTATCGTGGATGCCCTACATTTATTTCTCCGCACTACCGCAGGCCCCCTCATTTGATGAGGACAATGATTTTTATAATCAGAAATGATTTAATAAAGTGTGGCCCGTATTAATCCATATCACTGTCTTGCGTCTTCATTTCGGGGCTTGGGAGGGCAAGGAATACTATTGTCTACTCCATCAGCCAACATATGAATGATATATAATACAGCAAAGTATGTATTGTGAGGCTGAATGGTAGTTCCTCAGATTGGTTCCAGGGTCTGATACTGGAGAATCCCAATTCGCAAATTCTCTCAAAGAAACAAAGAATTTAGTAAGCATGGGCAGAAAGCCTTTTGGGGAAAAGATGTAATGTAGCACAATGGTGAAACCATAAAGAGGATCCTATGGATTTGCATAAGCAACATTGTAGCAGTTTCTAAAACTAAAAGCCTTGCTGTAGCATAACAACCCATGTACTGAGATAGTCATCATCAAATGCAAATACACAGACACACAGACACACAGACACACACACACAAAGGTACACATGTAAACCCATAAAGAAAAAAAAATCAAACAATTGAGAAAATGCCTACAAAATACAAAAAGTAGATTCTGTCACAATTATATACATTTATGTATATATCATCTGAAATCCCCACTGATTCAATGGGCCTCTTCTACATATACATTTAATACAGATTCTCTATAAAAGTGGATGTATAGGTGAATGTATGTGCAGACAGAGAAGCAAAGAGAGCTGGCATTTAACTGAGGCTAGTTATCTGTTTATCTAAAGCTTATCCTGTAAGGATTCCTTTTTATCATTAAAGTTCCACTAGATTGTTGATTTTGCTGCAACAGACTGAGATAGCTGGATGTCTGGAAGAGTATCATTACTAAAAATATACAAGAGATGTAAAAGGGTACAAAACCTACCCAGTTTATAGGCTGCACCTAAAACTTAAAAAAGAAGTTAAAATGATAATTCTCAAATTCATATTTTAGGTTGTATATGGAGACAATTCGTTGTATATTTATAGGGTGTCCAGATGTGGTAAAATCCTCTGAGATTTGTTGGAGCCAACCAGAAACAGTGTTGGGCCAGATTACATGACCTCACACCAAAGAGGCTATCATTTACCTATTCCATTCCACCTGTGGAAATATCATTCATACTTAATGTATGAACCCACAAGGGATGCAGACAGACTTCTTGTCTACAGAGAAAAACTGCAGGGTGATACCTTAGTATTTTTCTTTTAGACTGGACCTGCAGTCTTCATCTTGCTTTGGCCATTTGCTGTCAAGAATAATGGCATAACAACATTTATTAGACTTTGAGGGATCTTTGCTTCTTCTTCAGTTGCCCCGTTTTTATAATATCTACATCTGAAGAAGAATCCTGAAGAACTTCAAAACTTACCTTGTTTATTTTTTCAGAGATACTATGCATATATGTGTTTTTACACCTGAATCATCATCATCATAAACATCATCATTATCTTAGATCTGCAGAGCTGGAAGAGACTCTTTGGATCATCAAGTCAAGCCTCTGTCAAGGAGGCGCAGTGGGGAATTGCACTCCTAACCTCTGACTCCAGTTAGATACCTAAACCACGGAGCTATCCAGCAGTTGATATTCAATGCTAGAGAAGGCCACTCAATCAATACCCTAGGCAATGCTGTAGTGGACCTAGAGAAAACTTTGTGTAGGATTTTTTGTCACATCAGGCGGCTGACCAAGGAGCTTCAAGTCTGCTCTCTGGGAGTAGCTGGTTAAAGGAGCCACACCCTAGACAACTCAGCTGGTGGTTTTTGCAGCTGCTGGTGTGAGAAGAACATGCTTAGCTTGCTGGTCTCTTTGTTGCTTCTATCCTCTTCCCATGTCTGCCCCCTTTCTGTTCCCTCTCCAGTCCCCCTCATGATAAGCAACACCCTGTCTCAAGTGCCCTTTCATGAACCACTCATTTAAATTCTCCTGAGCCAGCTGCTAAAGAGCACTTTCCTAGAGGGGCTGCTTTGGGTGACTATTACTTGGGCATCCCAGATACAATCACCACCAAACTTGCAGGGGGTGGGGTGGAGAGTCTGCTGAAGACCTTCTATGAGTTTGGTGTCTCTAACGTGTGTGGGGGCCAGGTTCATGAAAGCTCATGATTCATTGTTCATGAATAGTGATGAACCATGAACCATCATAAGCCATTTTCCCGGTTCGTGCCCATCTCTCTACTCAATACTCAGGAACCAGTAGACGTCAAATTGTAGAACGAAATGGGATTACTGTTCTATTATTATTATTATTATTATTATTATTATTATTATTATTATTATTATTATTATTAAGTATGCTTGATGTGTGTGTATGTGTGTGTAAATCTGGATCCAATGTTAGTCCTGTGGAAAATAAATCCATCATAATGAATTAAACATATTAGTCACAACTGATTTCAGTTCTCTTGATTTGAATAAGTCTAGCTTAGGTAGGACTACCACCAAATTTAGCATACACAGAAACAGAAGTAAAATAAAGGACATATATCATACAAAAATACAGCTATTGAGGTTTTTTTTCTATTTCTTTGTTCTTTTCAACTGCAGAGTTTTGTGTTCAATAAAACTGTGCTTAGACAGTAGTTTATATGCCATTATTGCAGCTATAAAACATGGGCTTGACGTGAGCTCTTAATAGTATTCCCATGAGCTTAGTATGGCCAGAATCAGCTAACTTTGTCTTATGAATAACATTAATTAATATAATAAAATAGGATTGTTATTATTTGCAGCCTTTTTATTTAAAATATTATAATTTGCAAGTATAAATGTGATCATAAACAGGCAAGCATAATTCATGTAAACCTGCTGAGAAAATACTATTCCAAGTTGGCTGCAAACAGCATAGAACAGCTGGGATCTAATGCATGGGGGCTTAGATGATTTCCAGAAATGATAGATTATTCTTTTAAAAGGTTATATTCCAAACCATAATATATGCTACTGTGCTCGATGGATTAAAACAGCAGGCATCCCATTTGTAATATCTTTTAAAATAGCTGGAAATGACTTTTGAAGTATGCTTAATGTTCACTCCCAACATGAGCGAAAGACGCTCTTCATGATGCTGCTATGGTTTGTCAAAGAGGAATAGGAGATGGCAAAATTGCTGCAACAACAAAAGCACTAGTAACCACGTCTCTTTCTTGTGGCGCTTACTTCCAGCCATTTTAAAAAACGTCACAGTCTCCAGTCGTTGGGAGTGTCAGGGCGATCGTCACGATTAACTGTTTCCTATTGATTTTACTGCTGCATAGAGTAGCATCTGCTCTGGTTATGAGGAAACCTTTAAATCATTGCCAACAGGAAGAGTGACAAAGGGGGGAAAAGTTTATCCCCAGAATTACAGTCTTCTGTTGCACTGCAGGAAACCAGTCACAATCTCTCCCTCCTCAGAAGAAGAAAGTACTACTTATTCTATTATTTATTTGTTTATTATTTTCATTTATATGCTGTCCTTCTCTCCAAAGAGACCCAGAATGGTGCACAACATAAACAGTACATATAACAATGAAATATTTCATATAAATGATAAAATACAATAAAACCAAGCAGCAATGCAAATATTAATGTATAAAAATGCATGTCATGTCAGTTGTGGAGTAGCAGCTCCTAGCCTCCAAAGATCCACTGAAGCAACTCACTTATATTCCTCTTCTGAATCCCTATACTAGGGGACAATTAATAATTGATAATTAGAAGATGAAGAGCAGAACACATTAAAAAGCATATGCATTCTGAAACAAAGAGCCCTTGTGACCCTCTGGGTGGTAATTAGATATTCTTCATCCGTCACTTTTGTGGGACCAAGGCCTAAGGTTCAGCAATGCTGAGAAGTATGAAGAAAATCCTGTGAGACAGCAGTCACACCATAGGGACCCTTATTTGCACCTTAAGATAAATGTTTGTTAACATTGTGTCAGTCCTGCTTACTGCACAAGGAGGTTAGAGAAATGTTGTTATCCCCACAGAAGCCCAATTGATTATGACAAAAGGCAGTAATGTATACAAAGCCATTTGGTACGCTGAATCACTCAATTGTGATTTGAAGCTCTGTTCTCCCTTTGCCTACCTAGTGCTGGAGGCACCACACTAGATTGACAGCGTGACTTGTAATTTATGACCCACTGTCATGAATAAGGGTCAAGAAACAAGGACTCCTCGCTGGTTTATTGAAAAAATATATGGGAGGAGTGAGGAAAATTTATAACGCCTTTTGTTGTAATTAAGATTATACCAGGTGTCTGTCAAAATACCTTATTCAATACTTTTGGACTTCAATGAGCTGAATTACTTTTATCAATTTTTTTTCTTGTTCTGTCTCACTTTTGTGAGACAGATCAATAAAGATGACCCTCTATTATTATTTCTTTGACCACCTTTTCTTCTATAAGTGTATTTTTTAAAAAAGAAGAAGGCCATGTTATTGTTATATGGGACATAATTGCTGCTCAATATAAAATGTTTATTTTTAAAAGAACAAACCAAAACATATTGCTGGTGTAGGTCTTTTGCCTACTTTGACAAAACTATATTTTCTAAATGTTTAATAAATATTGGGCTTGGTCTTACTGACGATAAGAGCCACTGTTGTACCACGGTCTGCTTAAAAAAAAAAAACCCCACAAAAAACAAAAAAACAGTTTATAATAAGGTGTCTCCATGACGCAAATGGAAACACTGGTTATTTCACCAGGGAAATGTGTTTTCTGGTTGGAAAGCAACCTAAAATACTATTCTGCCAAAGGGTCGTTTATTTTACCACACAAGTGAAACCCGATTTATTTCAGTCTTTTCTGCATATGTGCACCCCTCTGTTGCCACAGATTGCACCTTTGGATAACTAGCAGAGGTGGTGGAAGAGGCAATAGCAAGGAAGGAGGGATGGACAAGTGCAGGAGAGAGAGGGTCTGCTGACAAAGCTGTTTGTCCTGTTAGAAAGCTTGGGTGTTTCTGTTCTTTTAAGAATGCTCCTGTTGTTCCCTGGGAGGCAGAGAGATGGGGAGGATGTGGCCAGTCCTTCCCCCACAGCCATTCCCTCTCCTGCTGTAGAATATTTCCCTCCTTGGCAAGCATTTTGTGTGTGCAAACGTCCTTGCCTTGCCTTATTTATCCCCAGACAGTCTTTCATGGAACAAAGTTTAAAATGGGCAGAGAGATCTCAGGGGAAACCAGCAGGGCTGCTTGGGAAAATGAGAAGCTGATGGCTGCTTCCTTATTTTTAAAGGGACAGAAACAGCCAAGCTTTCTAAAGGGACAAGTGGCTTTGCCAGCAGACCCTCTCTCTCCCTCACCACAGCAGCAGGGGTGAATGGCCAGCATGAGGGCAGGGCAGGTGCGCACAGGACAAAGCCTCAAATGCAATGATTCTAAAAGCCAGTGTAGCCCCCTCAATCGAGATTCAACACAATTTAAAAACAGATTAAAAGTTTTCCCAAGAGGCACACACTGACCCAAGTACCATGTGACACCACATGGTTTCTATATAAATTCCATTTAGATTAGAGCTTATTGAGAGGCAAATGTAAATATAAACAAGTCCACTGTCACACCTGTCTTTGTGACATCTGCACTAGCAGTATGGAGGTCCCCTAAATTCATTGAGTCCAGATATTTTTCACTTTGGATTTCTCACAATAAATACTGTAGAATGAGGCATCTCTCTCTTTAAATAATCCTGAAATTTCAAAATTTACATGGTGAATTTTAATTAAATATATATTACAAACAAATTATACATTTTTAATTCCCTTTCTCCTTCCTTTCCCTTTTCTTTCCCCATCCTCCCCTTTCTTTATTATCCTATAAGGATATATTTTTACCATTAGATTTATTTATAAAATCAAGTGTTTTCTAAGGAATCTTGAGCTGTATGAAGCACAAGGCCTTAATTTTCAGTTAAGACAGATTAAGGAAAATATTATACTTACACCCGTTTTTCCTGTCTGGTAAAAATAACATTAAAAATGATATGACCCTCAATATCTTCTTGGATATCTCTAAATTTTAAAATTGTATCTCTTTAAAGACATGTACAGTTCCTCAGTCTTCTTCTTCAATCCTTCTATTTCATTTTTGTGATCATATTGTTCTATAATAATCTTCTGGTTTTGAATTTTTTGTTGTTTCCATTGAGTCTTATTAAGGGCTGTACAATCCTGTAGTTTATTTACAGTTTCAGTTTTTTTAAACTTCAGGATGTCTGACAATGGTTTTTAATTCCCAGATCTTCCAAACCACCTCTTTATCTTTTGTAAGTATCAATTGCTCTAAATTCCCTTCAGCCTCTTACCTATCCTTTATTTCTGTTCATTTATCCTCAATTAGTGCTTCTTTGGTATTCTTGTCTATTTTATTGCCTGATAATTTTCTCTTCAAATGCTTTCAATACTTTAGTTATATTGTTCTTATATCCTCTGTTAATGCTTCTCTCTGTGTGCAATCCTAATCCCCCTCTTTGCCTGATTTCTCTACCAATTTATCCTTTTTGAGTGGGTATAGTGACATAGTGAAGTAACTTACATTGCATGTGAATTAGTCTGCATACATTCATCCAGACATTTCAAATGATAAATTGAAAAAATGGAGAACCAATGTGGTATAGACCAGCCATTCTCAAGGGGTGCCATATGGCCCAGTGGGCAGCCCTGGCACATTTGAAGGGGGGCACAGACTGGAAACAACTCTTCACATGACCTTGTAAGGTTTATTATGGAACATGTACAATCCTGATTCAGCCTATATTTCTTTGATATTGTATTTATCGCCATGGCTGAAGAAATGTTGGGAATGGCTGGGGTAGAGGGTAGAGGGTTAGACTAAGCCTCTGGAGACTTTGGGAATGCTCAATGAGGGTAACGAAGAACATTTCTGAGGGAGAGGGTGCCCAAGGACTGGTGAATGCCCCTTGACCTGCATCTCCCAAGGGTACAAGGATTCTGCCTTGTATTACAGCTGTGAATAAAGCTTCTACATGCTTTAACCCTGAAATTGAGCCCTTGGAGTTTGTGCCAGGGAACCCAGCTATTGCCAGCTCCAAAGTACCAGAGGCTGGCTGCACCCAGAGAAGGCTATAGAGGCATTATCCTCAGTTTCTCTTTTGTCTTCATTCTTTTTCTCCTGGGACATAGAAGGGCGTGCTTTGGAAGCTGGTGTGTGTGTGATATTCTACCTGCCCTATGTTATTTTTCAATAAACTATGAAGATGAGAATGAGACTTGAGGTTTCCTGGCAGTTTGTTGCTTTGCAAAAAAATTCATGGAAGTGCCATTTGCACAAAAAAAATTATCTTATGCACAAAACTGTATTTTGCACAAGATAAAATGATCTTTCTGCAAAATGCAAATTATTCTGCAAAGTACATTTTTGTGTGTGCAAAGTGAACCGTCATTTATTTGTTTATTTATTGGTGAATGTTGTTATTTTTGTTCTCACGCAAGACTGAAAAATGCCACAGTTTTTTGATGGTGTATTTTCAATGTGTTGAGACACCATTTTTCATCCAGAATGAGAACATTTGTGAATGCTTGTTACATCCTTAGATGCTAGTAGGCTGTAGACATTTGGAGGGGGGCACTGACATTTTAAGTGGATTCAGCAAACAGAAGCTGTGTAGCTGTGTACATGTTATTATTGCTTTTCAGTCTATTGGAATGCTTATGGGTTGGGAACTAAATGCTTGGTTAAGAGGACTTTAGAGGAAGTTCAGCCAACATCTCCCGAGGCTGTAAGGCACATTAGAATGTCAGTTGAAGCACCTCCCAGATCAGAACATGGGCTGCTGATAGTCTCCATCATGTCCATTTTCTCCTTTAATTGGATAAAAGTAATGATACTTTCAAATGTTTTACCTGCAGCTGGGGGTTGAATTCAAGTTCCCTTCCCATCATTCTATCTGGATAGCATTAGTTGTCAGTTGTGTTCTTGCAATAGGGAATCGTAATTTCAGCTGCATGATAGCTTCAGTTCCATACAATCCATGTGTATATTCCACTAAACAGACCAATCTAGGATTGTGTTTTTCTACTCTGCCAATGGCAGGCATCCGGTCCCAAGGCAGTAGTGAAACTACAAGTAACCACAGCACAAAATACCATCCAACATTCCTATTGCCTTAGTAATGTGTCTGTTAAGGGCACTGGTGCTTAATTAGTGCAATTCCCTGTTATTATGGAGCATGAGTTCATACAGAGAGCCCATAACACAACACATTTTATGGAATTATTTTGGACATTTACTTGAACATGTAATAACATACTGAAAATCTTTGCATCTATTTTTATTATCTGTTAGGGTAATAGGTAACTACAAGGTGTATTTGTCACTACTTTAATATACTATTTGTATTTCAGAGAATAAAAATAAGTAGGTGTAAATACTTTTCAGTGTATCTTCATATATGCTTAACTGTACAAAATCAGGTTTATCTTCCATAAGGTTCATTTTTTAAAAATTCCTGCCATAACTTTCTGTATGTGCTGGATAGCTAGCTAACAAAAGAAGGTCCTGAAGGAATTCTGGAGACCCAGTATGGTAAAAAAAAAAACTAGTAAATTATAGTTTAACCCAGGTTGCAGAAATGTCAATTTGCTGACAGTGACAAAGGTCTTGGTATGAACTTTGCACTGGCCATCTCAGAATCCAAAATTGCTCATGCCATCCACTTCCTCACATGAAAATAGATTTCTTTACAAAATAATGGTCTCCCCCCCAACTTTTTTGACTATTTTTAAAATACCCCAAAGAGTTGCTTATGGCAGAATCAACAGCCAAAGCTCTGAAATGTGTTGTCACTCAAGAAAGACTCCCACCAATGAGGATTCAATTGGCCTTTACCCACTGGGTAATTCTGTGAATTAACAACTATTGGTTGTTTTTAGTGTGCTACTAAAGTTAGCCTTCACCTGTTTTCTGATATGGAGGTTGCTACATTGTGTATGTTGGGACGTGGTGGCACTGCGGGTTAAACCGCAGAAGCCTCTGTGCTGCAAGGTCGGAAGACCAGCAGTCGTAAGATCGAATCCACGCGACGGAGTGAGCTCCCATCGCTTGTCCCAGCTCCTGCCCACATAGCAGTTCGAAAGCATGTAAAATGTGAGTAGATAAATAGGTACCACCACGGTGGGAAGGTAACGGCGTTCCGTGTCTAGTCGCGCTGGCCACGTGACCACGGAAACTGTCTTCGGACAAAACGCTGGCTCTATGGCTTGGAAACAGGGATAAGCACTGCCCCCTAAAGTCAGACACGACTGGACTAAATGTCAAGGGGAACCTTTACCTTTACCTTTACATATATTGTGTATGTGCTTCACCAAAAGACACTGGAAGATTCACTAAGTAACTGGCATCCCTTGGTCTACAGAACTGGAGAAATACAGTTGACTGTACAGTTCACCGAGATGAAAACCTACAGCTGGTTGTACGGATTTGCTGACTCTGCCTTAAGATTTCATGTTAACTATAAAGACACAACATCTGGCCAGGATGATTTTTGGACTTTTCAGTCCCCATCCCATCCTAAGCTCTATAGTAATAATCCAAAGAAAAGTCCTGCAGGTCTCACTGTTTTTGATATTTTAATGCTGTGGTTCCCAACTTTGGGTAACCAAGAGTTATTGGAGTGCGATTCCCAGACGTCTTCACCATCAGCTGTGCTAGCCAGGGTTTCTTTGAGTTGCAGTCCAGGAACACTTGGGTTGCCTAAGGTTGGGAACCCCTGTTTCCTGGCTTAACAAAGGTGTTACCCATCCAAATGAGTCTCATAGTTCTAAAGGTGTCACAAGATTGTTTGTTATGCTTCATATTTGCTTCTTGTTTGCTTATTTCTATAAATCCTGTTAGGATTGGAGGGCCAAATTTTATGCTGCAACAAAAGCCCCAAGCATGCTGGCAAAGATAGCAAATTCCATTTCTTTCTGTGTTGCTTTTTACGATTTCTTTCGTTGACAGAACTGTCAAAACTAGCCTTCCTACATGGCAGAACTGCTTAAGGTGGATGTCATATTTCTACATGTTGGCATCTGCAGTTTGTGGCAGAAGAAAATAAGTAGTGAAATTCAAACCTAAAACAAGGTACTTTTAAAAATGCTCAGCAAAGCAGGGAATAGAATCCATGGGGGTTGTAGGGGAATATGTCAATCTTTATAAGAATGGAAGCAGTAGAGACTCATCTGGTAAACAGCTGCTAGAAAAATGAAAGGAGGCTCGTAATAGGGTAAGGTCACAACAGAGCTATCAGAACTAATTTTTAGTAACAGCATCTGGGGCTCCAATCTCCAAATCTACGTCTTATATGTCTCATTTATTTCTTTGGGACACTCCCACACACCTTCTGTGAGCAGAAAGTAAATTCTTCTGGGGGGAATGTCACAATCAGAATATACTAATCAGAACATCACCCCAGTAAGGGGACAAAGGGAAAATGGAGGAGTGTTGAAAATAGATTTAAAGAGGACATTTTCTCTTAAAGGATCAGGGGTGAAGGGAAAGATTCAAAGAACAGACAAATGAGTATGGAAGAGAAAGACGCTGTTAAATATAGACGCCAAACAGAGGGAGGTATATGCAAGGCGGACTGATTATGACAAAAAATGAGGGAGGAACAGAGCAGGGAAGACAGGTGGGTGGGAGCAATGGGTCAAGGTGAATCAAATCTGAAACAGGTCACTGCATCAAACTTGGTGAAAATGTACTCATTCAGAGCACACTTATGCTTTAAGTGGATAGCACAAGAATGGATTAGAAACAGCTCCTTCAGATATTAAATTGAAGTCAAAAGGTCACTGCACTGTGATAACAACTATGAATTTTATCTGTCTAGATAATTAAAGCAGCATTGAATGAAAAGTCAACATAGAAGCATGGCATATATTGAAATGCAATTTTATGCACTCTTCTCTATGCAGAAAAGTTAGCACCAGAGAAATTTTTTTTAAACTGTGTTCCAAAATGCCACTCATTTTTAAAAAGCAATATTATGCTTTCTGGGGTGCTAAAAACTTTCCTTCTGGATTTTTAATGTTTCACTGAAGAAAGAAGAGTAATGCCTCATTGGCCTTTTATTGTGCACTTTCAAAAAACTGTTATTTTTGTGATAAGGTAACCTTAATTCTGCATCTTCTATGAAGTATGCATAGTAAACACACACTTCTTCCTTGACATGTGTGAGCCCCATCAGCCCTTCCCCGGTCAGTGGGTGGCCCCTCCTTCACTCCCAGATCTATGGAGTCCACACAACAGGGGTTGTTAAAACCTGGGAGGAAAACCAACAAGAGAAAACTTGGCTAACAGTCCAACTCAAGGGCCAGTTGACCCCACTAGCCTCTTTGGCTGTTTGACCAGTCTCCAGCAGGAGCATGGGCATCCCTGCCTTGCCTCCTCGGCTGTTCGCCCACTCAGACAAGGGGGCAGGACAGGCAAACCTGTGCTCCTGCTGGGAACTGGTCAAACAGCTGAAGAGGAGGAGGAGGAGAGGAGCATGCACCAACTGGTGAGTGGGTCATTGGCTGGGGAGGCAGGGGAAGGGAACACATTGCTTATGAGTACAAACTGGCATGAATCCCCGAACCAAGTTTTATGCCCATCTCTAGTCAGGAATAATAGTCAGAAATAAGTGACTGGAAAGAAACATAAGTACACCTATGCTGCTTTTCTCTATTTAGAGAATTATTCTATTCACAATTATTTTAGGGAAAGCAAACAATTGATAAAAGCAAACAATGATAAAACATGTGCAGCAAAAGGCACTCTGGCTGCTAAGAAACATGTAACCTTCCAAGCTCTGTTTTCAGGTCAGATACCTGATGCTCCAAGGGTTCAGTTCATGGACTTGAAGTTTACTCATCTCTGTTTTGTACTTTTTTATCCACACTGCAACGTTCATGTTTTATCACATATATTAACACCTGTGTCTTTATTGACCCTAATGTAAAAGAGCTTTCAAAATTAAGGGGGTGGTGGAAATCATATATATATTTAGATGCCCACCACTATTGCACTGAAGTCCCATCTAGTCCAGCATATTGTTCCCGCAGTGGCAAACCAGAAGTCTCTAGAAACATGCACATTCATGGTTGGTCCCCAGTAAGTGGTACTCAGAGGCACGTCACTTTGGATGGTGGAGGGAACATATGATCATGGTATCTAGTAACCACTGATAACCTTATCTTCCAGAAATCTGTGTGAAAAATGCCTTGCTCATTTTAATCTTGTGCCTGAAGTGGGGACCATTAAGAAAGAAGGATTTGTTTGTGCTCTAAAATCTATGTTAAGATAATATCTTTATTAATAAGAATCATGTGCCTTCAAGTCAGTTCTGACTTATGGTGACCATTTCCAGAGTTTTCTAGATAGAGAGCACTCAGAAGTGGTTTACCATTCCCTTCTTCTGGGGGTGTTCTGGGACTGTGCAGCTTGCCCATGGCTACACAGGCTGACTCTTCCCCCCTGGAGGCACAGTGGGGTATCAAACTCCCAACCTCAGGTTCCACAGTCAGAAATCTAAATCACTGAGTTATCCAGCCAGCTTAATATCTTTATTAGACCAACCAAAATGGTACAAAAATGCATGTAGGCATTTGAGATCTGTAGATATCTTCACAAAGGAACATGATGAGGGGAAAATTGGAATTTGGGGCAATAATTTTATCATGTTTAAAAATTATTTTGCATACTCTAACTTGTTTTCATCCTTTTTTCAGGCTTGTAACTATAATTTTGCTTAACAGACCCACAAATTCCTTTCCTACAGCATATCAAACTTCTTTAAACCCAAACTATTATAACGCAGCAACATTTTAGTATGTATGAAGGGTCTTGAAGAATATTCCCCCGTACAATTCCAAAATGTGTAGTTCAGCATTTTCTAATTCAATGGTAAGAAAAATACAACTGTAATAAATTTTGTAGCTATTGAGTTTGAATATTTCTCCTCTCTTCTACAATAGCAGCTGCTGAGGTATTGAAACGTTTGTCAAAATATCACGAGTTGCTGGCAGATATTTATGGATTATTTTTCTATTGCACAGATGGGTAGTAATTCCCACTCCCTCCAGTCCATGGAAGATCTGCCGTTTACATATATTCATTGGCTACTATACAAAGCAGACTTCCTCAACCCAGCACCCTCCAATATTTTCAACTACAATTCTCATTATCCTCTGCTAGTATAGCCAATGGTAAGAGACGATGGGGGTCCTAGTCCAAAAACATTTTGAGAGTACTAAGGCGAGGGAAGATGGTTCAGGACAAAATAATTTCTGCCCTTATTTTCATCATTGGGGATCAATGACTTATATTATTGTTTTCAACATAAGGAGCTGTTGAATCGACTCTTGAATGCTATAGTAACTCAGAATACATACAAATATATACCTATCTTTTCCCTATTCCTCCACAAAGTCCAGTGTTCCAGGCCTGTGATATGTGACTAACCCTGAAAATAAGCCTATGAAATGTAAAAATGGAACACTGGACTTTGTGAAGGAAGTAGATCCAGATTTGGAGACAGGTCCTCTCAAAGCAGAATTATAAACTGAGGTAAACAGCATAGATTGAATGATGACAGGAAGCTGATATTCAGCCTACGTTCTCTCTGTGTTTCATAAAATAGGAAAAGATATGTATGTAGCTGTATGTATTTCTGTGGTACTATAGCATACAAGAGTGGATCAACAGCTTCTCTGCTTTCTTAAATTTGTAGTGCATATTTATAAAAGAGTTTTAGTGATATTCTCTTGCTTAGCACCAGCAACAAAATAAAAGCAAAAGCCATAAAAGCTGCTGCTGAGGGTAGGATTATTATAACGCAAGATTAATGAGAAGATATAAGAGAGAGAAAAATTACTCCCATCTTCTTCACTCTGTGTTCTCCTGTTTGTTCAGAATGGGTGCCCCTTTATACATCCTAGTACAAACTGTTACACAGCCGCATTCTGCTGCTGGTACACAACATTCCTTCTCCACAGTTCATATGGCTAGTAAGGTCTGGCCAACAATGGTGTTGTAGCACATTTTGGGATCAGATTTGGTGTTCAGATGTTTGGTGATCAGATTCTGGGATCAGATCTGCCAGCTGTGGAGTCCTTCTGTTCAACACCCATATTGGTTGACTTAGCAGGTCTTGGAACTATGTAACTCCCCCTCAAAAAAAACCCATATTCTTAGAACACATTTGGACTAGAAATCATAATTCATGAATCATGACCTATAATGTTGAGTGTACAATGAATGACAACCACTTAATTGTAATATTCTAAGTGAAAATACACTTCCATTTCTCCTTTGTGTTTATTGTTGTCAATACTCTTTTGTCTTTAAAAATCATAATGCAGTTTCTCTGTTGCTAAGGTGAACATGGCTTTTAAAGCAATTAACCATCTCACCCAATTGTTGTTTTCTGCTGTGTTGTGCAGAACTTCTTGTCTTCTTGACATTTGTCTTCTTGACATTTAACACACTATGAAAACCCCCTCAAAGTTAAGGTTTTAGTTGTTTATATTTCCAATTGGAAGAAAAGGTTTCCTCTCTGACTTTAGCCCTATATGATCCACACTGACTGGATAATTTGTCAGATATATAGAGTTCAGGTTGGCATATAATCAAATTTGATTTGTGCTGCTGAATTCTTACCATTATTGCTTCCTCTTCCCAGCAGATTTGCACTGATTCAAGCTTCATCTGACTCCACTCCACTTCTTTACTTCTTTCTAAAGTGGAGAAAAGTTCCAGGGGCAGTGTTATAAAGTTCAGTCGCTTTTAGAACAGAAAACATGCGAGATTTATGGCAACTATAGTACCTAGGTAATTACAAGTATACAAGCTATACCAATTGGAAGCAGCCAATCCTAAGTACATATAGTGAACACATCACAACTTTTAATCATTCATCTGAATCTCAGAGTACAACCTCATTCCAGGATGTGTAGATTTTTGTCATACTCAGCTATCAAGTCGTCAATCATTCTGTATACATGCAAACGTGATATACACTCTTCCTCTTCCTCTCCAGCGAGTTGAAATTTCAATGGCAGGGAGAGTTACTGAGCTGTTAGGGTACAATTACAGCCCTATCCAGGTGTTATATGGTGGATATACACACCACACAAGCAGAGGGAGCACCTTTGTTCTCTGTCTTATTTTTGTTGCTTTTTTACACATATTGGGTAAAAAGGTCTGAATGGGAGAGCCTCTAGTATCTATTGGAGTTCTACACATAAATTGGAACGTAGTGCCCAGGGTTCTAATTCATGTAGAAAACCCCTGTGAATAGTGGGGTCATCTCCCATTTTGATATCCTCCTTATGTAAAACAGTTGTGGAAATAGAGATGAAAGGGTGGGGACAGAGTGCTCTGTCTGGTTGTGTGCTGAGGGCACACAACAGAATAGGCTGTTAGCTGAGTAATAGCTGCATTCACAAGACAGACATACCCATAACAGCAGACCTATAGACAGCATTAGATAGCAGATGGCCACAAAGGTCTTCCCATTTCCTACATCCCACAAACATTTCTCTACAATAAAATTCTTCAGTCTACAAGGTGGTGACAATTTAAAAAATTCCTCAGGAGATAACAAAGAGTTTGTTGCGTCCTTTCATTGTTCCTCTGCCACTGGAACTCAAACAACACATATTCTGGGTAGAGTAACATTCCTGTGGTTGGAGATATGAGATCTTTGGAAAGCTGCGTTCTTGCCTGTTCTTCCTCTCTAAGTATGAATGAAACTGAGATGCCAAATAGTAATAGTCTGAGGCAGTAAGAACAAGAAGTCTTGTGGCAAAAGAAACAAGACCTGACAAGTTTTGTTTGGCCTCAGCTTTCACAGACAAAAGCCCATGCATCTGCAGAAGTGGCCTGCAGGGCCCTGAAAGCTTGTTAGTGCTAAAGGTGCCGCAGCACCCCTTGTAGCTCTAATGCAAACTGTAGCTTCCTGTTACTCTGAGCATAAGCAATAGAGCTGTTGTAACATGCAGAAGGGTTGACGAGGCAATGAATTTAACCAACAAGCAACCTTTGAATAAGTTTAATGTTACACATTACCCTCAAATGAAATTGTTGAATGCTGTCAATGAGACGTATGCACCATCTTCAGATAAATGTGCAAAATGAGACTGAAACAGGAGTATTTGTAAAAGTTCAGAGTGACAGCAGGGTGGAGCAAGGAGCTTCCATTCACCCTCCTTCATATCCCATTTACTCTTTGTAAGGTTAGAATGGTGATCAGCAATTTGAGTTGGGAAAAGAGGGAATAGAAAGTAATACAGTAAACTGAGGAGCCATCTATAGTGGTCATTTACTCTACAATTTGCATTGGATTTGGCACAGATGAAATCAAATTTAAAAAAATTGTGGATCTATGACATCAGATGAGGAAGCCCAGTGGGAAACCATCTCTTTTCAGTGAGGAATCTTCTCTTTTTCTTCAGCTACCAGTGTTGGCTTCATTGTGCTCTGATCTAGCTGGGATCACTTTTCTCTGCTTTCTGGCATGTGTGATCACCAAATCCTTTGTATCACTGGGTGAGTTGGAGAAGTCGGTGCCGCAGCGTCCATGGCAATAGTCCTGGACAGCAGAGGGTGATGGCTGACTAGGGACCTTCCCATTGCAATTAGCTGAGAGCAGTGATAGGATGAGGCGAGGATGACTCCCCACAGTCTTGGCAGCCTACACATCCTCCACTGCTGTCATCTGGGTGAGCCTGCCTCTCCTTTTGCCTACCTCCCTTTCCCTTGATCCAAGAAGCTCCAGATACTTTGGGAGAGAGACATCTGCTGGATGTCTCTTCCTGACTGACCCTGAACCTTCACAGTCCTGGTAATGGAGGGAGTCACCATGAGCACTGGACTACTGGAAACATGAATTAAAACTGGGAAGGTGAGACCTTGGGAGGGAGAGAGGGAGGGAGGATGAGAGGGAGCAAGGGAGAAAGAGAGAAAGATTATCAGGAGTCAGGGCCACAACTCAGAGCTGGTGGTAGAGCAATGGAGGGCAGATACAAAGGGAGGAAAGAAGATGCTGTGTCTTCTAAATGGGACCAGGGAGGGAGGAAGTGGCTGAGAAATTGGGGGTTCTGGTTTAAAATGTTATGCAGAATAGATTCCTGCAGTAGTGCAATCAATCATTTCCTGTAGGGACTATTACAATGATATCCTCAGCAGAAACTGTCAGGAATTGTGGTTTAAAAACTATGAATCAACCTCAATAAATATGAAGAAAATACTGTGTGTAGTTGAGCCATGAATTGTTGATGGCCAAGGAAAAGTTGCAAAACAACTGGATCCCATGAGACAGAGACAGAGAGACAGAGAGAGGCAGAGACTAATTGATTGCTTGCTTGGCAATCATTCCACCAGAAATTTCATAGAGCTTTCCGGTGAAGATGAAAACTTGAACTGCTGTTTGGATAACCTGGATGTAGTTTGGACGATTCCTTTTCATATTTGTTCTCCTAATTCTTTGTTAGGAGTGTGTTTCTGTACAATTGTAGAAACATGATTGTTCAATGGCTATACAATTAGGCTCTATCTTTCCTCACTTCTGCAACATTTTTTTAAAATTCTCATTTTTTGGTGCAAATATCATCCAATGCTTGGTGGCTTTTGTGGCACAGGACGCTGAAGGAAGCCACCCTTCTTCTACCAGTCTCCTCAAACCATGGGGCTTTCCCCCCCCCCAGCCTATTTTCCCTTCTTCTTTTTTCCTTGCTGCAAATAATAGCCAGGCAAGAAGTCCTCAGTTAAGGGGTGTCAAGTAACCTAATAAGCTAGTACTTTATCTATGCAGGATCCAGTGATGTGAGGGGGCTGGGCAGTTAAGATGTGGCTCATTCTACCTTTCCTTGTTCAAGTGCGAAGGTAACTTCAAAGGTGACTGGACTGTACACCTGAGAAGGTGCACACCATGTGAACACCACCTTGTTAATGAGTATCGATTGACCATGGTAGCTTACACAATTTCATTTATACCAGCATACATTCTCAGTAGGATTCTGGGCTCAGTGTTTCAAGTCTACAATGTCCCCTAAACTGATGATGCTCCACAGCCCTGCAGGCTCATAGCCATTTCCATTTGCTCCCTCCGCCCCCATTTGCAGGATTCAGTGGAGATCTGGAAATGCAAAGATGATGTCACAGATTTGTGGATGGAACAGGCTGGAGTGTCTCCTAAAGGGTACAGGCAACCCAGCCCTATCAACCACAGTATCCTCCTGAGGAGGCTCTCTGAGTTGGGAATTGGCGGCCTGGCGCTTGCCTGGCTCCATTCCTACTTGGAGGACCGTCCCCAGAGAGTTCAGCTTGGGGAGAGTGTTTCAGCCCCGTGGAGTCTCAATTGTGGGGTTCCGCAGGGCTCGATTATCTCCCCAATGCTGTTTAATATCTATATGAGGCCGCTGGGTGGAGTCATCAGGGGGTGTGGGGCTTCGTGCCATCAGTATGCTGATGACACCCAGCTCTACATCTCCTTTTCACCTACCTCAGTGGATGCCGTTCTGTCCCTCCAGCGCTGTCTGGAGACCGTACTGCAATGGATGCAGCTGAATGGGTTGAGGTTGAACCCGGACAAGATGGAGGTCCTGAAGGTGGGTGGCCCCTCCATTGGCGGTTTGGGAGACTCCCTCTCTTTTGGGGGGGGTGTCTCTCACCGCAAAGAGTGAGGTGCGCAGCTTGGGGATACATCTGGACCCGGCGCTTACCATGGAAACCCAGGTGGCGTCCGTGGCCCGCTCCGCCTATTTTCATCTGTGGCGGATTGCCCAGCTGCGACCCTATCTTGATGGCGGGTCCCTCACCACTCTCGTCCATGCGCTCGTAATCTCGAGATTAGACCACTGTAATGCGCTCTACGTGGGGCTACCTTTGAGATTGATGCAGAAGCTTCAAATGGTGCAGAATGCGGCTGCCAGACTCCTTAGTGGGGTGAGAAAATACCAGCATATCTCTCCCACCCTGGCTGCCTTGCATTGGCTGCCCATTCGTTTCCGCATTGACTTCAAAGTGTTAATGATGACGTATAAAGCCCTAAACGGTTTAGGACCTCGATACCTGGCAGATCGCCTTCTTCCACCTAGATCTACCCGAATCACTCGCCATAGCCAGGAGGGACGGCTGAGGGGCCTAACGCTGAGGGAGGCCCGGAAAGAAAGAACAAGAAACCGGGCCTTCTCGGCGGTGGCCCCTCAACTCTGGAACAGCCTTCCATCAGAGATCCGCCTGGCTCCCTCGCTGGGTGTTTTTAAGAGCCAATTAAAAACTTGGCTCTTTAGGCAGGCCTTCCCTCCTGTCAATACTTGACTTTATTTATACTATAATTTATTGACTTTCCCATCTTGAGCATTACTAACACTATTGAATTGACTTGAATTGTTTTAACTGTTTTAATTGTTTTATGATGTTTAATGGAACCCGCCCAGAGTAGACTCTGTCTAAATGGGCGGGATAGAAATCAAACAAACAAACAAACAAACAAACAAACAAACAAACAAACAAACAAACAAATAAATAAATAAATAAATAAATAAATAAATAAATAAATGTTCTTTATTCAAGTACGTACAGCATGGTTTGGGGGCTTCCCTATCAGTAACAGAAATGCTCTGGCAGGTGGAAGCAGCAGAGTAGAATGGATGGTGGGTAGTTGTGTATCAAGGAAACACGTCTTCAATGAAGACCATTACCTCATTTAAATTGAGCCTTGTGGTCACATAAGTAAATGTCAGGCAGCCACGGACTTGCTTTATCTTACATATCCTCTGAACCCTTCTTTAAAACATACAATACGTCTTTAACACTATATCCTTTACCACCTCTGTGGCACTGATCAGTAACCATTTTATATGCTTTGCCTGGTAGGCTGAGGGAAAAAACACAAATGCAAAGGCCCCTTTTAACTGATAAGGCTGTATTGGTGATGGAATTCTCCATTTGATCTGAAAAGACAGAATTGAATTGTGCATGTTGTTTTAGGGCTCAGTGAAGTGGTGTGACGTGGTATTTTAGCACTAAAATAAAATGTAGGTTCATTCAGTCATAGAATAAGGGGAGGGGAAAATAAATGAATTGGTTTATAACACTCTCAAAATAATCCTTAGTATTTTAAACATATTGATCAAGGTCTATTGAAATCTGACATAGACAAAAGGCTTGGGATATACGTTTCTCTCAAGTGTATAATATATGATACTTCACGCTAGGAAAGAAGAAGGAAAACTATGATACATTTATTAACACACTCAACAGTTTTATAAATTGGCCAATCTGGAAAGGGAGCACATTTCAATTCTTTTGTCAGTTTAACATGGATAGGCAGTGAACGTAAGGAAGAATTCTACCTCAAACAACAGTTGTTCCTCTGTGGTACATTTTCAGAACTATCCAGCTGTCAGCTTTTACATTTTTCATAGGGTTGAATCCATCCATGTGCCTGTGTGGAGTGGGAGAGTGAGGACCTGTATCTTAGGTGTTGAAATATTTAGCAACCCCTCTGTGCTGAACCCTTTGGCAGCTCCTTGCTAGTCACCAAAGGGGTTTCATTTCTGGGCTGCTGCTTCACTGCCACTCTCCTGATTCTCCTCTTTCCCTGACATGCTCCCAGATGGATTGGGAATTGTATAATAGGTGTGATCATGTTGGGATCCCATGTAGTCACTTTTGGTTGACTGTGAATCAGCTTTTTTTTTTTAAAAAAAAAAAAGCCAATCCAAAATTTTGACACATAGCTTAGTCCTTTGCCTAAACTTTTCAGAAGCTCTCTGTTTCCCCAGAAAGGGACAAATGCTTTCCTCCCTCTTTCACACGATATATTCAGAACTGCTGAGCACAGCACTGCAAGGTGTCACTGATTCCCTGATGCACAGTCTTCTTAAGTAAAGAGATGTGCTGTTTTGCAGGCTTCTTAGTTGCTTGTGCTTCCTGGGAGGCCTTCTGGAGAACTTAACATCTGAACTTCCTCTTTTGGTGCTTTCCAGGTCTGTTCCCTGCTGACTGTATCAGAAATGAGCAAACATTGTTTTTCAGTTGATCAAAAAACACACAGCGACAACGACAAGCCATAAGTTATTTTAATAACAACACAAAAAACCTGTCAGGGAATATTGAATATTTTCATTCATATTTACTGCCCCCACAAATCAGGGATATAATTGTGGGCTTACTGCTAAGCAGGCCTTAGTCACTTAAAAAACCAACACACACCATAAGTGAAGTAAAAAGGCCACACCTTTATTAATTATAGCAGCAGTTAAAATTGGCAAGCATTCGGTTGGATCCTGCTCATCGGGAGGCCCAACTGTCCCCTGATGTGGCACCACCATCTCAACAGGACCTCTCCTGTGAGACCACTTGGAATGGCCAATTTCTGGAGGCCACATGGACGTATGCCACACTTTGGCTCCTTGCCATCCAGGGACAGGTGCAATCTGTCTCACCTGAGCCAGGACAGTCCCTGCCTCCACCCGATTCCCTTTTAGGGATTCCATACCAACCAGGACATGCAGGTCCCCACCAGCATGTCCAAAGAAAGGGGTGGGGAGGGAGAGGATATGCTGCTCCAAGGAAGTGGGGCTCGGAAGGCTCCGGCTCCCTTTTTTAGCACTGCTGGGCAGGCTGGGGGGCAACTTCATCTCTTCCAGTCCACTAACCCACTGACCTGGTCCCCTTTGTCACTCTGGCCTATCCCAGCTGGTCCAGGCCGGTGGGTGAGCACTCAGCATCCTTCCACTGATGCTGCCACACGGCTGCCACCATCATGCAGCCTGGGAGCCTCACCACTGTTACCCGGCCACCACTCAGTCACAACACAGGACCCTGGGTAAGTCTGGGTTTCCATCTTGGAAGGAACAAAAATGCTGTTAAAAAACATCTCACAGCCCTGATTTTCAACATCAGATTGAAGTTCATAATTCATTATTTTACAAGGTGGCCCACTGAATATTTTTCTTCCAATTCCTCCAAATATGGGATCATAATTAACGATGTTTAGTTAATGTTCTCTTCTAAAGACACTAAAATAGCACTTATTTTGGGCACACTCCTTATTCTGTAAAATTCATTGTGTACTTACATGTTTGTCCATTTGTTTAATTTTATGTTTCCTGGCAGAATTATTTAGTTTTTGTTTATTTTATTTTTTCCAGTTTTTACACTGATCACTAGGATACCTGTTAATTGAGACAACGTACTGGTCAACGTACTTGCGAACAACATAAGCAACATGCTTGTCTCTTTCCAGATTTGATTGAACAGTCCTGCTCCATAAGTAAGAAAGTCGTGAAACATTCTCTATGTGGGCTTTCCTGATGTGCACCACTGGCAGTTGGCTCAATACTCTTGCTTTTATTGAGGATACTACGGGATATGTTTCCACAGAACTGCTCATTAGCTGTTCAACTTGCCTTGAGAATAATGGTAGTCACACTGCTAAATCACGTCATTACTTGCTGGAAGTATGCTCCCCCACTCAGTTAAATTCATGTCAAAGGAAACCACAGTGAAAAACATGCACCGTACACTAAAGTGTTTGCTGAGATGGCATTGTTGTTGTTGTTGTTTTAAAAAAAAATTGCTACATTTTCTTTGCTTCAACACATAACTGAGGACTGTAAGTGAAAGAAAAAAATATCCTACCAAAGGAGTGATTCCATTTCAAACACAACTGATGTTGGACTTCACCTTCCAGAATTACTGGGCAGAATGGTCAGTGATTGTGGACACTGGGAGTTGTAATCCAGCAGTATCCAATCAAATAAATTTGGGAGCCACTGCTTTAAGAACTCAAGACTCTTCTCCAGCCCTAGGAATACAAAATGTGAGAGCTGATATTTTAAATGCTTCTTATCTTAAAAATCTGGTAATTGTGCCTTTACCCCCCTCAAAGGCTTACAAAACTGGACTGGGTGTTCATCTACCAACTGGGGGAAAGTATGATTTGAGAGCTGAAATGTTTCTTGTCCAGCTTAGCTAAAGGAAAATAAGATAACTGGTCGTGGGGATGAAATATGATAGCTGGTTCTAGGGATTTGTCAGGATTCATGGTTAGGGTTTTTGCCAAATTTTCTTCTCAGGTGAACATAGCGAGTTTCAAAGTGGATGGAGATGAAAATATTCCTTAAGAACTTGGAACGGATGTTATTTATGAGGTTTTCTAAGGGCTTTTATATCAAACCTTAAAAAGCCGAGGCATAGTTTTTAGCAACCTGGATGTTACACAATTAGAAATGCAGGTTCATGGCCAACCTGCAGCCTCATGACCTAGCACCATTGTACAGGAACAGTATGGAAAACATAGTTGTTGACCTTGGGACATTAGTGGCTGTTTCTCAAAGCTAATTAGTTAGGGTGCTCCCAAATATGTTTCCTAGCTTTTTAACATTGGCGGATGGAGCTCTTGGGCTGCCTTATATACAACAGTGAATGCTCCATCCCTCCTTCTGAAAATGAAATCACTTGAACAACCTACCCAGAGAATGTTATCTTCCCCGATATTGTTGGGAAGACATTTGTTTTTATCTAATCTTCTATATTAACTCATTCTTTGTTTCTGGAGAATGTGTTTTTAAAATGAGAGAGAGTGCAGTTTTCCACTGTTATGGGCAGAAATTCTCACAATTCAGGTTCTTTCATATAGAATATTATTTTCCATGTATCCCAAAATATGATGACCAAAGAATATGGTTGTCTAAATAAAGAATTATAATTAGCGCTTTTCCAGATAGAGCGTTTCCCCCCACTCAAACTCCCTAGTTCTGCATTGATATTATTGATATTTTCCCTATCACCCATACAACATTCCTCTTTCCTTAGTATGTACAGGGTGTTTGTTCATTTCTTTGTGAATTCCCAGACCTCGTCTTCTCTTTATTTATTTTATTTATTTGAAGTATTTTTACCCCGCCTTTCTCCTAAGAGAAGACCCAAGGTGGCTTACATCGTTAAAACAAAATATTAAAGCTGGAGCAGTACTAATGCTCAGAAAAGTTCAAAGATTTTAAATATATGAAAGCAGCAATATTGCAGTATTATTAAACCAAAAATGCAGTGTATCAATCAATATCCATGAGTGTAGAAAAACAACAAAAAATACAGCTTTCAGATCCGTCCAAACCATCATAGGTTGGTTTAAGAAAGAATGTGTTCATTTAATGCCCCTTTTGGTTTGTTCCCGGTATCTGGAATTATTATTGCTTTTAGACTGCCAGATTCCAGATTAGTTCCATGGAGGAAGGAATAAAGAAAGACATCACTCCCATTCTGAAAGGTGCAGTATTGGAGTTGGATTGTTGATCAAACTATTCACAAAAATGTTATTTTTTATATTTTTTAATTTATTGCATTTATACCCCGCCCATCTAGTCAACTGACTACTCTTTATTGAAGATAAAATGAAGGGGAAGAGAATCATGGGAGGAAGAGGCACCCTTGTACATATGTTTTTTGAGGGGAGGTAGACAAAAATGTAACAAAAAATATTTACCTCTTCAACTCCCGTTTGTTTGTTTGTTTGTTTGTTTAGTTCTGGGGAAGAGGTGGAGACATTCCAGCTCTTGGCTTGCTTGTCTGCCTTTGCTAGTTCCTGTTGCCAAGGGTTATGGCGTAAAGGGATACATACCCACACACCATGCTTCCTGCCCTCCATGCTGTAGCCATGACAGTGGGAAAGGAGGCAATAATTTTACAGCAAATCATCAACCAACAACCCTCCCTCCCTCCCTTCCTTCCCTCAGAGAAAGAAAAGGAAGGAAAAGATGAAGTGGCAGTAAGTTTGTTTGGCATGTGGCAATTTTCTGTGAGATTGGTGGCTGTCTAATCTTTGCCATGGTTCTACCTCAAGGAAGTACAATATGTACATGTGAATCCCTTTTCCAGCCTAACACTTTGCAGCAGGAATTTGAAAACATGAGCATGCAGGCAAATTAGCACTGGTACAGGGAGCAGAATCCCTAATTTTGGCATTAACGTTATTGAATAGAGAGCAGATTGTTGGTCCTTACAATATCATGCATATCTATGCAGGGGTAAGAGCAGTGTCTCCTTTGTAGTTTGCATAACTCCAGAAAAGGAGTTGGGGTGGGGGGACAGACAGGTTCTGGGTGCGAATCCCAGTATGTCCAGGTAAAGCCTACACTCCTTCAGCACAAATGGAACAAAGGAGGGGGGGAAAACAAGGTGGCACAAATGCCTCATTTGAAAGAACACTTTGCTATGATTTGGAAAACAAGCCATAATAGTAAATTATGTCTGAAATTGGCTTATTGGCTCAAATCATACTAACTGTAATTTGTCCAGATTGGGACGTAATGTGGAACGTCAGTTACTTGAAAAGAAAATTGAAAGTTTTCACCCTTCTTTGGTAGTGTGCCAGAGGAAGAGAAGGGTCTCATGCATCCAGAGCATGTGTGGCTTGTGACTTGAGCAGAGAAAGCACCTCATTCCAAAGTTTTGAAGGGAGACCACAAACACACTGTTAGAACAGAAGCCAGTCCTTACCCAATTGCTGTTTGTCATGATACTAAACCATAGTTTAGTGTGATGTGTAAACCAGACCATATGGCTGTATCAGAAGCAGGTATAGTTTATATTGAGGAAATGCTTGAACTGAACTTCCTATTGCCTAATTTGCACATAGATATTCACTGGAGATACTTTGCAAGTATCAGCAGTGATTGAGTTATAGTATGCTACACTGAGGGGGTGGTAGTAGTATAGATTCTTCTATCCAAGATCCCCTTTTTTGGTAGCAACCAACCTATGCAATAGCAGCAGCAGAATGTCTAGAAAAGCAAATGCAAGGATATTAAATAGCAGATGCTGTACATGCTTTCTGTCCTAACATAATGGATCTATTCATAATGTAGCAACTCTGCTGAAGAATGGACTGGAATTGACTATTGAAATTAGAACACGAGCCCTTTGCAAGCAAGGCAGAATATGACCTATTACAGCTTGTAATTTATATTTGTGAGAACCAACTGATATGACTCCACAAAAGAAAAGGATGTTCTTCAAAGGAAGAATTGCACAATTGTGCATCTTTGTTGTTCTTCTTAAATGAATGTGTTTGAACCTACTTAGAGAAAATTGTAGCAGCCAATTAAAGAAATAAAAGATCAGAAAAGTCCACTAACTTCACTTCACAGCGATAAGGAAGAGCTTCACAATTAGGCAGAATGGAGCTGTGCCTCATCCCCAAGTCATCCGAGCTTAGAAAGTATTTAACCACAACGTGGAGGGTCTAATTTCTGCCAGGTACTAAAAAGTTGTCCAGTCCCCTTTAGAAGTATTGTTTTGTTCTGCAAAGAGGTTCCAGAGAGTTCTGCTACTCATTTAGGCTTCTATAAATATTTATGAAATGTATAAATATTTTATTCACACCAAGACTTGATGGAAGAACAGAAGATGCCCATAAAATGCAGCCACTCGGGAAATACATCTACTAGTACACTAATAGCCAGTTACAGTTTCATATAATTGTAGCATGACACCCATAGCATTCTCTTCTCCTGTGTTGAACCCTGAACTACAAATCTCAAAACTCTTGACCTTCAGCCAGCTTGTTGGCAATATGAGAAGATGTTTATTTAAATTATCCTCAGACGTTCGTGTTGAGGTTGTAAAGCATTCTAATTAACAATGCCTTTCTTAGACCTTGGGATGCTTAAATTAGAACAGATGGCTACACTTCTACAGCTATTTCACTCCAGTAGTATGTTACATCATCAGAGGAAAGTCTCAGAGATTTCCGACTATCACATGGCAGTAGTACTCTCTACTACAGACCTCTTAAAATATATATCTGGGAAGGGGCTTGGGGTCCTGGTGCAACTTCCAGCAGCCCTACGACATGACACAAAAACTATTTAGGGAGCAAATGTTCCTGTTATAATGACAGCAGGCCACTTCATGCTGTAACATCAGCTGTTCTGTTACTATTCTGTTAACGTTTGCTGAAGATGGTTAAAACTTTGGTTAATGCTAAGGATGTCCAGTGGCCCTGGTCCATGGCTGTTTAAGGCAAACAAGCTGAAATTCTGTTCCATCATTTATGTTGTATAAGGCTGATGACATCCTTGGCTGCAGGGATTTTTCAGAACTAGGCAATTTCTAAATCTCCCCACCACCACCACCATTCTAAGGGTCCTGAGACTCCTGTGGGATCCCTTTCATTGTGGGGAAGCCACTGGGGGGCTGCATGGGAGGTTTTTAATTTCCAAAAATTGCCACCACCAGGGTGGTTGTAAACAGGATTTCTGCTGCAGATTGGTACCCAGCCTGCCTTCTCACAAGAGGGAAAACACAAATCGCTAGGACTTGGGGTGGAAGATTGACTAGCGCCATCAGAATTGCTTCTGGTGCAACTTTTTGCCCAGCTTCAACCTAGAGAACACAACAAGAAGAGAGAACACATGACAAAAATTAAAATCCATGACTCATCCTATTTTTCTCCTTATCAGTTTAATATTTGTTTCCTGTGAATATGCCATCTATGAGTAAAAGCCTTTAGGGGTATATACACAGTCTGGCCTTCCAACTATGAATAGAAGAAAATAGTCAATAGTTCGTCTCTGATTCTCATTTTTCCAAAATTAGGTCCAATTCATCCTAAATTATAGAGTCTATCTCAAACTTTGGACATTTTTTAAAGGTAATTTGGAAACAATATATATGTATGTGACCATTTCCCATTACATGTATTTTATTCTAATATACACATATTTCAAACATTTTTTCTAATACAATGTATTTTTATGTCATTTTTGTGGAAATGTATTTATGCATTTTTTGTAGTACAGTGGACCCTCGACTTACAGACGGCTCGACCTGCAGACTTTTCGAGTTACAGACTTCTCTGGCCGCAAAATTTAGGTTCGACTTGCGGCCGGAGAATCGACCTACAGACCGGAAAATCAAACAAAATGGACCAAAAACGGCCGGTTACGGATTAATCGGTTTTCAATGCATTGTAGGTCAATGGAGCCTCGACCTACAGACTTTTCGACCTGCAGCCACCGTTCCAATATGGATTAATTCCGTAAGTCGAGGGTCCACTGTATATTGATTTTATATACATTGTATGTTTCCTGAACTCCAGTGCAATATTTGGAGTATGGACAGATGGCTGGGTGATCACTTATGGTATTTTTCTTTTGTGTTTAGATATGTCAAAAGGCTAAGAAATATATTTTACTTTCATAAACTTTGATATTATAAGAAATACTCTGCTTTTTTATTGTGTCTTTTGAGGCTATAAGCCCCTGCATTTTTACAATGAAATTAAAATATGCTTTTTGATATTTTATTGTACTTTTTATGCACCTGCATTTTTGAATTCAAATTTGACTTAAGTATTTCCCTGCAACTGAAGATCTGTTTTCATGTATTTTAAAATATTTGAATCTACAGCTTTTTCTTTGCTGTAAGTTTCATTTCTGTATAACTGAATTTTTCCCCTTTTTTCAAAAAGTTATGTTTTCAAAAACTCTTGAATTTTTATGCATAGAAGCAATGGCTTGTACAAATAGCCATGTTGATGTTGCCTGGAGTCATTTCGACAATGTAGCAATTTATACCTTGATACCCAGATTAATTTTGATATGATTGACATGGTTATATGATTTCACACTTGTTGTTTTAAAAGAGGTAGCTGTGTTGGTCTGTGCTAGCAAATTAGGCAAAAACAGAGAAAAATTAAAAATAAAGAAGACAGAAAAGTTGTGGCACCTTAAAGACTAATAGTTATATTTTAATGTGAACTTTTATGGACACGTCTGAAGAAGTGGATATGTGGACTTAATTTTTCTTTTGCTTTTTTCCTGATATGATTTCACACTATAATTAACCCTTTAAAGGATAAATGTCAGCTGTGATGGATCACCACAAACTCAAACTACTGAGGTGTGTTACAAAGTTTTATAGTGAGGCAATTGTTTGAGTGTTATACTTTTCTCCTTGACAAGAAAAATATATATTATATATTTGCTATCAACCAAAAGATTTACACGGCTGGTTTTCATTCCAAAGAAAACTAAGTTGCTTAGTAGAAAAGCCAAAACAAATAAAACAATGTACCAAAACTCACCACCACCTCCAAACCACTTAAACTCAGCTCAATGCTTTAATTCAGAATACCATAACATTACATGACCACTACTGTACTATGAATATATTTGGGAGTCAGGACTAAGCTGGGCCACAGAGATAAGCCCTATGCTGACCTACATATGTTTGAAAAATTTTAAACAGGTAAACAATTGCTTGTTACTTTTTGAGTTAATTCATTAGGATGACCCATTACGTACTAAGAATAATGCATTGCCAACATGCTACTAACATTACTTTTTAGTTATTTTCATTATTTTTATTTTAAAAAACATTAAAAATCAAACAAAATAAGACCAAGATGGCTTTTCCGTATGACCTTCCCAAAGAAACGTGATAGGAATAACAAGAAAAAGTTGTTTATTGTGTAAAAACCCAAAATACAGCTCCCAAATAGCATTACCTGTCACGAGGATCCTTTTACAACCACTCCACAAAGGAACATGTGACTGGTTACATATATACTGTATATAGCAGTGGTCCCCAACCTTGGGCCTCCAGATGTTCTTGGACCTCAACTCCCAGAAATCCTGGCCAGCAGAGGTGGTGGTGAAGGCTTCTGGGAGTTGTAGTCCAAGAACATCTGAAGGCCCAAGGTTGGGGACCACTGGAATGTAGAACTCTTGAGCCACAGAGTATTTGTATGCCTAGCTTATATGTACATAAGTGCTTTTATACCTAGCTTAGTGGGTTGGGGCACTGCAGAGTTCCAATCCCCACTGTGTCTGCTAGAGCAGTGGTCCCCAACCTTGGGTCTCCAAATGTTCTTGGACTACAACTCCCAGAAGCCTTCACCACTACCTCTGCTGGCCAGGATTTCTGGGAGTTGAAGTCCAAGAACATCTGGGGGCCCAAGGTTGGAAACCACTGTGCTAGAGGGAGAGGCAGCCTGTGTAGCCTTGGACAAGCTGCATGCTTCCAGAACACCACCAGAAGGAGGAAATGGTAAACCATATCTGAATACTTTAGACCTAGATAATCCTGGGAAGGGTTTGATAGCCAGAGTGGTGTACCACTCCGTGAACCTCTCATGTACCTAAAAAATCCTACTGGGTCATTGTAGGTCACAAATGACTTGATGGCACATAATAAGAAATGCTTTTACACAGCCACTACACATTCGCAGATCAGAACTTGCTACAGTGATTATTTTCTGTTCTTCCTGCAGCATTTTGCTCCTAGAGTAATGAAAGACGTGAAATTAAAAGAGAGTTGTGATGATCTGAATCCTTCTCGCCCTCTGGAACTTACTTGGGAGGATCGTGTATGGCCTGGGATCAGCCTTGCATATCTCCTTTCTGCAGGGGTTTCAGGCACGCTTCTTGTGGGATTTCTTTCTCTGTTCCGCCTTAATCTCTTCACAGCTGTTGTGACTAAAGCCAGTGCTCACTGAATGCAGGCTGTCCTTTGTGTATCAGCTGAATGTCCTTTCTCTCTTTGTTCTCATGTGAGCCGAACAATGTAGAGGGAGACTTTAAATTAGGAGGATTTCATCGTATTTGAAATGGATCAAAAAAACAGCAACACAGGAAAACCACTGACATTGCCAATAACAATAATCTTAATTTGAATAGTTCTATTTTGGTATGCTTTACTTAGAAGTCATTTTTTTAAAAGGCCTAAATCCAGTGCAAAGTGAGGCATGCCTAAGTGTATAGTTTTCAAAGGGCTTAAGCATGCATCTCTCTCTGGGGTTATAGGCTATTGATATATCAAGCAAATATAAGGATTACAACCTTCCATCTATTTATTACTTGTATGCCGTAGTTCCACACTGAACTATTAATTTAAACCACTTCCCTTTATTACAACATGCTGTTTCCTGACTTATCTGAAACAGATTTTAGAAGTGGGCTGTTCCTGAAGCTTATTAAAGGGATGGGAATGATTTTCAGTGCAGTCATAATTCTCAACAAACGTATGCATCTTCCAAGACTCATTCTGCAACAAGGTATGCCTTGTGCTAGAAATCGGCACCTTTCGAATGTTGTGGAGCATTTCAGAGAAATGTTTGCACAGAATTTTCCAAATACAAATGGCTAAAACATGCACAATGGAAAATATACACAAACACATTTTAGTGAATGGAAAGGGGCATGTGAGTTATGTGTTATCAAGTTGCATCCAACCTACAGTAGTCCTAATAGAGTTTTTAAGGTACATGAGATGTTTAAGGAGTGATTTCACCAATAACACACACACACACACACCAGTGAATTTTGACTAATAGTGCAATCCAATCCAATGTCTAATTAAGTTCTATGGGACATATTCTGAGGTCTTGTAGTCACTCCACAGACCTTAACAGGCAGATACATATGAGACGTGTAATAAAACCTTTTGGCAAATACTTCTTCTTAAAAGGAGTGCTTCTCTTCAGAATTTTAACACACTCATTACCTTTCAAAAGGGCATTCAATTCTTCTTCCCTCATTTTCCATTTTTCTTTGAAGTTATCACTCCACATTCTGCGGCAGGGTTGCCAGGTCAGCACCCTCACAGTCCTTGAGGTTCACAAGAAAAATGAGAGACATTGCGATGCTATAGGAGTTGGTCCTTGTGATGTCACAGAGGTAAGGCAGGGCTCAGAGTAGGGCGAGAACTACTTCTGGGCCAGCTCTGATTGTGGAAAGAGGCCAGATGAGAATCTGGACAAATGAATCTAGAATCCAGCTGGAACTCAGCTAACTAAGTGCTAGTTGAGAATGGGCAAAGATGGATGCTCAGACTTAAAGCCACCTCACTAATAAAAAAACATACTTTTTATTCTACCAGGGCCATCTTCTTCAGGTTTGTCTGCCCACCTTGGAGACCCAGAGGGGCCTGAGGCTTCAAAAAGCACCTTGAGATCTAGTAGCCCTTTTCTGTGACTGCTAGACATGATCAGGCATTCTTGGGTTGCTTTTGGGTAGATAGCATTGCTCCATTTTTTTAAAAATTCCAATTGTCCCAAATGCATGGGCAACTTTCTTTTTCATTTGGTTCACATTCTTGTATGTACTCTCTCCCCCCTTCCCCCGCCCCGAGTCTGCTATTAGAAGAAGAGCTTCATATTAGTCGGTCCCCAACATTTTGTTCACATTTTGTATATCTTAGATTATGACCTAGGATGACCAAGACACAGAATCCAGGATAAGGCTATACAAAATGCGATAGTTTATTTCTTAATGGCTAGTGTCATTAAGGGCAGAGTGTAACTTCAGGCCTTGCTTCAATGGTAAATTTCTTTGCTTTCTTTGATATAAATTAATGGATGCTATAAGAGGATATTATCTAATTCAAAAGTTAATGGATATAAATGCTGCTGCTATTAATTAGTTCATCTCTAGCTCAGGAAAATGCAGTGTCTATGGCACTGCTGACCAGGGTAGAAGACAATCATCATTTTAAATTTGCTAAGACATATTTTTATAGTAAAGATGAAAACTTCATCTGTAAAATGGCAATAAACAAGTTTTACATGCCCCACAACTTCACAGAATAACTTATATGAATAGATCTAGATGTATATTTTTTTCCTTGCTCTAGGCAAATTAAATTTTTGCCAGCCTACCCCATCATTTATTATAGGCTGAATATCCTCATCAAACCATAGTGCATTAGAGTGCTGTGCAGTTGGAAATTGGAATCAGTTGGGATAAGTGAGACAACTCCTCCATCGGTTTGATTGATTCAATGGCCCTCCTCTAGTTGTGACTCACTAGGATAAGCAGCACAATTTCAGCCGAAGAGTCTGTCAGAAGAAAGAAAGAGACAATCCAAATTCAGCACCACAAACATAGCTGAGTATGTCGAGTTTCAAAGCTAGACTTCTAAGCAGTAAGCATTTAAAACCCTCTGGATGGATGCGGGGGGCGGATATCTCAGTTTTTATTTCTCTGGCATCCAAATTCTTTTTTCAAATTTCATTTTTTTCCCCATCCCAGTAAGGAGAAATGTGCACTTTGAGTCCCATCAACTGCAACTTGGTCAGCAGGGCATATCTCCTCCATCCTGTCATCTATACACTTCAGACCAACAGGTTGAAACAAAATGGGGTTTATTGAACTTGAAAGTGGGTGAACAACAGTTGGATCTGTACACACCCTGGGTTCCTTGGTCCTAATTTCTGGCACTGGCCCAAGGTCTCTTAGCACAGTCTCCTGCCCTCTGGTCCTGTTCAGCAAGAGAGAGCCAGTTTGTCTGGTGAGTCCAGTTCTTGACATTGGACTCCTAGTAAAAAAAGTCTCAGGAGTCTGGGGCTTCCTTGCTGTTTGGACTGCTCCTAGTAGTGAGGGTTGGTATGACCACAGTGAGGGCAGGCATGGGAAGAACTTCCCTCTGGGGCATCATGCTGATCCCGGTTCCTGGAGTTCTTTCCTGCATTCTCCCAGTGCTGGCACTCTCACTGTTTCTTTGTGCACCAGTGTTAGCTCTGCATGGAGGTAGCTTTCCTGCTTTCCTCACAGCCCACCTCTCACATTTGCCCCAGTATGACAGTCAGTAAGGAAGTTTATGTTTTTCCCTTTCTCCCTTGGGGACCCTTAACTGGACCAGAACCCCTCTCCAGGTGTCTTCTTTATAAAGATATCCCCACTTCCCTGGGGGTTCTGGATTTTTCCAGGAGACTCCTCCAACTAGTAGGTCCCAGACCAATACTCCCAGATATCTTCCCATTCTCCTGCCTTGAGGACCTCTTCTCCCAGTCCTCTGAGGGCATCTGGCTCTGACGCTCCTGGTTCTACAGCATCTCCTTGCCTTTCCTCTCCCAGTTCTCCAGAGCCATCTTGTCCTTCCTTCTAGGGACATGCCTCTGGATGTTTCCCTGTAGGTTCCACTGGGGGCTCCTCCTCAGATCTCCCTCCCTCTCCAGGCTTGGATTGACACTGTGTTTCTTCTTCTTTTGGTGCCCCTTTCTACCGCTTCACCTCTGGTGGCAGAGCAGCCTTTATGTCTGCCATGCGCCGGGGCAAAGCAACTCCTCCTTCTCTCTTACAGGGTACCCTCCAATCTCCAGGACTGACATGACCTCATAGGCCTCCATTTGTGTCCTACTTTCCTGGGTCTTGGGTCAGAGCTTGATGGATTACCAACAGGGGCACCCATGTCCCTGTCCTCCTCACATGCATATTTTAATAAGATCAGTTTTTAGAAAGGAACTGATACAAAATTCTGTTTGTCAATAACACAAGCAATGCCCTGGTGTTTTCTGCATAAGACATCAAGTATTGAAAAGAATGTCTTTGCATTTTGAAATATGACTGAACAGTGATGCATTCTTATTACAGAATTGTCAAAAGACTAAAGATCACTTCATAGCTTCAGTACATCATCTTCTTTGATCTGTAGCAGGCATGTGACTTTACTGTCATATTTTTGACCTCCATCTGAGTTGGTATATATGACATTACACAAAGGGCAAATTAAATCCTCATTGACTTTTTCCTTTCCTTGTCAGTTGCTGGAAAACAGTATTGTTAGTTTTGTATCAACAAGTTGAATCTTGATAGGAAGCTTTTAATTCTCCCAGCTTGCATGACCACTGATATTTATAACAACGTTGCCTGCTGTGCACTTTGTAATCTTAATATTTTCAGACCCACCAGCAGAGCCATCTGTCTAGTGTTATTGATTAATTCCAGGCACTCCAGTCTTCAAATTCATTCCCTTAGATCTCTAGACTGCATTTTCTCCAAGTATCAGATGGTCGTTGTCTTTTAAGTTTCTCTATAGTGGTAACAGATACACCATTGATGGCAATGGTGATGATGAGGATGGCAGGAATAATAATAGCAACAATAGTGCATTGGATCTACAGGAACTTCCTTCAGTGGAGAAGCCACCTTCTTCTAACTAAGACCTATCTTCTTCACAGTGAGTTTTCTAAGTACACAATACATTCTGATGCATCATTTCAATAATCCATGAGAGAGCCTCGTAAAGTTAGGTAATATTACTATCTCTACATTATAGTTGGGTGGAGCCAGAGGATACTAAGATACAGTTTCTGCCCTATATTGAACTTGAGCTTTCATGTCTGAATTCATACAGTATTTAATTTTCTTGTTCTCTAGATTACACAGGCCTTATTTTACACTTTCTGTCCTTTTCTTTATTATGATTGTAATTTCTACCTAGTAGATTTTCTTCTGTTATGCCCAATGAAGGTCATACCTCTTTGTGACTTTGATCTCAAGACCAGCTAATTGCCATTACTATTTTTTTTTGTATCTGTCTTTCTTATAAAAAAATCAATGTCACTTGTGATGAAGGAATATCAGTTATAAAGTAGCCGATCTGTACTTAATAATACTGTGAAAAATAATTATAGCAAATAATTGCTAGTCTTTGCCTGTACTGGTGCTAATATCAGTGACTGTGGTTTATTATTATTATTATTATTATTATTATTATTATTATTATTATTATTATTATTATTATTATTATTATTATTATTATTATTATTATTATTATTATTATTATTATTAATCAACTATACAACAACAGGAAAGGGGGGAAAAGGGATTAACAACAAAATAAAACAAAAACATATACACAGGGGAATACTTGCTTTCATACAATATCTAAAAAACTCTTGACTTCATGACTGTGATATGGTAATCTCTAATACATTCTCTACTCATATCTGTTTCTGGGCCCAATCATAAGACATTTTCCAACTTTCCTTAATATATATTCTCGGGTTCTCACGTAGTGTCTCTGATAAGCTATCCGTTTCCGCAATATTTAATAATTTTTAAAGTAACTCCTCTTTCTTCGGAATTTCCTGCATTTTACACCTCTGGACCCGGATCAGCCTTGCAGCTGTGAATATGTGCAACGGCATATATTTAATTTTTTTATCAACAATTTCTGGAATTATATTCAACAAAAACAGTTCTGGTTTAAAAGTTATTTCTTGATGTATAATTTCTTGTGAAATATCTTTTATCTATCTCCAATTTTTTTTTGCTTTGTTGCAAGTTCCAAGCTTCCATTATTTCATTCATTGCTATAGGATTGTTCAAATTTTTTAACTGTTGCTTTGAACATTTCCAGGGTGGGATTCCTTCAAAGTATTTTTCTTGTTGTTGCAAAGATATTTTTATATATATATATAGATTTTCATAAAATTTCATTGCTATTTCTTTATTTTTTTTCCTGGTTGAAGGTTTCCTTCCATTCCTTGTCTAAAAGTGAATTAATCATTGCATTTTCTCTTTCTTTTTTAATCCTATATGCCAACCATCTTCCCGGTTTATTTGCATTTTCAAAAAAATTATGTCTTGCAAATTTTATTTTCTTTGCCATCTCTTCCTGTGGTTTATTATTTATGTGTAAAATGTGTACGTATGCATATTTAAGTATGTTATTCAACAGTATATTTGACATCTTCATAAGTTTGGAATAGCTTGTAATTATCTACTACTGCTGTGTGACTAATGTTTCTTCTGTAACATGTTCCATATAATATCCGTCCGTCTGTCCGTCCGTCCGTCCGTCCGTCCGTCCGTCCGTCTGTCTGTCTGTCTGTCTGTCTGTCTATCTATCTATCTATCTATCTATCTATCTATCTATCTATCTATCTATCTATCTATCTATCTATCTATCAAGAGGTCACTAATGACCTTTTGAAATTCTCCAGCTATATGCTGATGGAAAAATAGTGGCTTGGACCATGTCACCAAATTTGTTCAGGAGAAAGAGAACTTATTCAATAGTTTCTCAGTTCACAATGAGCAGTGATTGTAGCATAGTTCTATCCTTTTTACTAAAAATATTTTCATTTTTGAATTGTCGGTACAAAAACAGCACCTATTGTGACAGCTTTGCCACCATTTTTGCCTTCTCCACAGTAGTGTCATTCTAGGCCATTGTGGTAGTTCCGACAGTCAGCTGCTGAAAAATGGTGGACTTTTTTTTTGAAGTAATTGTGCAAAGTAGCTTTCTATTTCTAGAACAAGAAGACAATTATGAATAGACAGCATACTGTAGTTGATAGAGAGTTGGGCAAGGTCACAGGAGATCTTGCATCAAGTTCCCACTTCAGTGTGGAAACTCACTGGTGGTTGAAATGGAAAACTATTCCTTGAACACCTCCCATGCCTCAAAAACCTTAATAAGGGTGCTGTAAATCAGAAGTGACTTGATAGCACATAGAAACAACAGGAATAAATACAATTCTCTGGAAAAAAAATATTCTAAAATATTTTGTCTTGCTGCCTATCAACATTCTTCAGGGCTCAGCACCTTCCTCAGAGTCTTCCAAATGTTACATTCAGAGATGTTTCTATACAGCTCCTTCCATCTAAGCCCTGTAGTAATTATGAGGATGAGTGGTATTGTGGAAGAAGCAGAGTTAAAGCTGTCCTCTTATTTGTCCTCTTTGGGATGGTTCTGGCTCAAACTATGGTGCTTCAAAACTCACCTCATCTGAAGAAGGTTGGCTCTCAGCCAACCATCCAGATGTCCCAGTTTAAGCCTAGGCCTCAATCTCTACCAATTGCAGAGTGGAACTGTTTGCTGAGATCACTTAGACCCCATCTGAGGAGTATTCTTCCTACTGGGACATGAGAAAAAATCTTTTAAAAAAAGAATTCTGTGAAGGCATAAAGAATCTATCAACAGTATCTGCATAAAGATTCCATTAAGGAAGGATGATGTAATATTAATAATGATTACACACTGTCAATTGACTTTGACTTATGATTACCTTTTCTAGGGTTTCCTAGGTGCCAAATACATAAAAGTGGTTTAACATTGCTTTCTTCTTGGAGGAGGAATGAATCCCATTTATTCCCACCAAAAGCAATGACTCCATCAAAATCTCAAATGCCTTCCATTGAATTCATGATGAAATTTGTGGGCTCAGACAAGCTCTTATTTAAAATGCTCTTCACTTAATTAATCTATGTTGGGCAAATCCAATAGGCTTAGGAATTTCTGGCATGGAGAGTAGTAAGGGTGTGCGAATAACATCTGCTCCAATTCAGTTTGAATTATATGTCTTAAACATTACAACTGATTCACTTTAAGCTGATTTGTAGCCCATCCAATTCTATTTGCATCCAAATATTTTAACATATTGATAGATGTTTGTACTTGTCTTAATAGTGAAAATATATGGCAACACAGAGAATAAAGCGCTCTGATCCGAGATGGAGGGTAAAACTCAGTGGGCAGAGAGCCTAGGGCTGGTAATTGTTGGAAAAGAGGGTACAGCTTGCTTGCTCATTTGCTTGCTTCCTGAATTGAATTTTATTATATTTCTTCATTTTCTAGGACAGAGAATCCCAAAATATCCCAAAGAGACAAAAAACAACTACAACAAAATGAACTTGGCTTGCCTTGTGAAGCCCAAAGGCCAGCCTGACTGGAACACAGGCACGGACACAGGGTGGGGGGCAAAATGCTGCAAAAATAAAAGCTAGCAACAGGCATTAGGAAAGTAAAGTGCCAAATTGGTGGGGGGAAGAATGGGAAAAAAAGATAGCTTAGGTCTCATTCGTATTGCTACTGTGATCTCTCCACTCAAATTCTACATGAGAAATTCACAACATCCATACACCACCACTGAGATCTGCAGCTGGCTAAAAAAAGTGAGAAAGAAAAAAAAATGCAGTATTGCAGTCACCCTAATAAAAATTAAAGATATGCAAACAGCAATCTGATTAAAACCTTTCCCTTACCCTGACATGACATGAAACAGTGGCCAATTACATGTACTGGGGAATTGATTTGGTCAAACTGACACCCCCCCCCCAAAAAAGCTCCATGATTAGGGTTTCCAGGAGAGCTTGGGCTTTTCATTGACACTTATCAATCTCCATCTCCTTTGGGCTTCCTGATTCTGTTGAGGTATTGTTTTTATTTTCCAAGTGAGACTCACCAGTACCAAATCTCCCTCCCCCAGATTTTCAGCATTTTTAATATCTCAGATTCTGAAGCTTGCCTACTTCACTTTGGATTGGTTCTGAAATGGACAAATATCCCTGCTTTACTTAATTTTCTGAATAAATGCCAAGTCCACAGCTTATCTCTAGAGATTACTATGTTGTATCTGCCATATAGTTAAAAATACGGAGCATAACCAGAGGTAAATAAAATCTCTGTTTAATTTTGTCACACACGGATTGTTTAATAACATCAGATATGTCTGACCAAACTCCGGGAGGTTTGACCAAACTCCGGGAGGCAGTGGAAGACAGGAGGGCCTGGTGTGCTCTGGTCCATGGGGTCATGAAGAGTTGGACGCGACTTAACGACTAAACAACAACAACATGTCTTATTAAATTTGTAGACATTTGAGATGTTTTGGAAAGCACATATAAAAACACTACATGAACCATGAAGTTATCTCCCATTCCTTGATTCTATGTATACTGCTCAATACTAGGTGCTAGGGTCAAACAATACACAATGATTTGTTATTTTTCCACTTGGTCTGATCCAAATAGACTCTTAGTCTCAAGAAATGCTTGAACTGATCCCACAGTTCAGATCTTTTTTAAAAAAACCTTTACAATTATCTGCCTAGATCAATGTCTGCTTGTGTATTCTCTCGGCCTGGGTACAACTCCTTTATCCCACGTTCCCTGTACTCTGCCATCTTTTCTTCAGACTTATTTTTTTTATTTAGTTGTTTGTTTGTTCTGTATGCCACCTTTCTCCCAAGGTAGCTGACAATATTAAAAGGAATAGAGTTAAAAACATAATAAGTTAAACATTTAAAAAACACAATTAAACGATATGCTAATTAAAATACAATTCAATCATTAAAAGCAAGTAAATATTAAAAACCTATCTGACTCCAAGAAGGCACTGCCTGCCTGAAGAGATGGTCTTGATCTGTCGGCGGAAGGATAAAGGGGAGGGGGGGCATCCTGATCTCCTGAGGAAGAGCATTCCAGAACCTGGGGGCGGCCACAGAGAAGGCCCCTCTCCCATGTCCCCATTGACTGTGCCTGTGCTGGCAATGAGACCGATAAGACTACCTCTTTTGATGATTTTAAGTGCCATGAAGGCTCATATAGGGAGATACAGTCTTTCATTTGCTACATTCTCAAATGATTCTGTTCCAGACAAACTCAGAGAAACAAAACTATTTCCCTATATATTTCCCATGATATTGTTAAATGAATAGATTTCCATTTTCCTGCACATTCTGCTGTGATAGCAAAGTTGCACAAATATTCAATAATGATAAGAAATGTTTACTTACATTTGTTTTAAAGAAACACAGTGAATGCCCTACAAAGTGAGATAAGATGCTACTGTTTCTCTAAACCTAATATTTCTTCAATAATTTCATAGCAAATGATTGTTTGAACACATGTTAGCATGTGCTGCAGTTAATAAGGAACTGAATACGGAATTCTTGCAGAATTTAATCAGAACAATGAAGGAGTTTCTTACTTACATTATACCTGTCTCCCAGCAGCTTGCCAGTATTTTATTTGGTTTGGGATTTGAAAATCCTATGGAAGAAGGCATATTTATTCTCAAAATAAATTGAAAACTCTTTTGGCTTGAAAAAGGTTGTTTGAAAATTAATCAGAATCTTTCCATTTTTCTTCTACAGTTTATCCTGAACTCCAGAAAGTCACGGCCCAACTACAACATATGATTTGTCTGGGTGAATTTTTCTGGTCCTGTGCCAAAATTTAAGTAAAGCACCTATAATTAAAAAAAAAAAAATAGCCCCAAAAGCTTGGAAGGTTGATGCCCTTCCTGAGAACAATGGGTTGTGATATGCTCTTGCTTGATACTCACAGAATGATTTTTAAATGTTCACTTTTCTGGACCTGGTTTTAAACTAGATTTAAAAGATGCCTTGAACAACTTACACCTGACTTTTATATGGCCACCTTCAAATTAAGTCATTCCTTGCAGTCTGAATTCAAATTCCCTGACCCCAATCAGCCATGTGGAATTCAAAGCGGTTAGACATGCAAACAGAAGGAGTGCCAACTTCAGCATCCATGGGCAGTCTATGTGAATCAGAACTCTTATTTTTCCAAGGTTTTAATTCATATGGGCAGCACCCAGGAATACGGAAGTTTCTCCCCTTCAAATGTGTCATCCTCAATGCTTAGATGGTGGTGGAACCAGAGAGTAGAGCAAAGGGTCCTCCTTGGTCATGAATTTAGTTCTTAGGTTCAAACTGCTAAATTAAAAGTAGCGTTGGTTGAAAGTACCTTTCTTGACCTATGCCTCAACAATAGGTGTTGCTGTGAACTCACCTGAGACTACATTCTAAAATCATTATTTTTTAATTGGATATACGGTTAGACATGCAGTGAAATGGAAAGACTTTTACCACCATCAACTCTTTTCTCAAAGAATGTCATAGTACGGATAAATATGACGTTAAATATACTCCATTCTTTTACCATTCCTGTTAAGCCTAGATTGAATTGAGGTTGGTTTATAGATTAATTGGAGGGCACCCCAGAATTCCAGTGGGAGGCTCTTTTCTCTGACCACAAATAGCCAAAGGGTTCAATTCTCAGTGATGGAGATCTGTCAACTAACAAACACAGTTCAGCTGGATTTCCCTGGATATTAAAGGCATTATTCTATAACAGGAGAAATCCCTTTGAAACCTGTAGCTTTGACCGATGAATGATCATGCAATACATTAGTTGCTAGCTTTTTTTATATGGAGTCATCTTGGGGGGGAAAAGATGGCATATGGTAAAATTTCTCAGATCTACAGTATATGAATGTGAAGTGTTTAGAGAAGCTTCAAAAAGTAACGGGTTTTTTGAGTGTTATAGTGCATGAAACCAATTTTTCAAGCTCTGGTAAAGATGTTGATTAAGTTACCTAAATGCTCTGATTTTTCCATAGTTACCCATAGATACGTTAGTACCAACATCTTCATTACTTCCATTTAATTTCTTTCCCTTTCCAGTCTCCTCCTCCTCTAAATGTTGTGTAATGTTAAGACTGTGGGAAATGGGTTCAAAAGGTATAGTGGTGGGTAAAGTTGGGAACTGCTGAGTAGCTCAATGGTTTAGGCATCTGGCTGTGGAGCCTGAGTCTGAGAGTTCAATTCCCCACTGTATCTCCTTAACAGAGGCTGGACTTTATGAGTCATAGGGTCCCTACAGTTCTATGAGGATGATGTTTGAACGCTGTATGGGAATGGTGTGCTGTCCTAAATGTGTTGTGAAGATTAAAAAAGGGGAAACCAGAAGACATGTATCACCTATTGTATAAGACTAACTAGTTTATATTTTTTATAAACTTTTATGTGTCCAGGCACACTTCTTCAGATGTTGTCAAGATGTTTCTGTAGCACTTACAATTAATGTTTCATTAGTAGTTTTTGTCCTAATTAATAGGAAAAGGGGAATGAAAGGGGAACAGAAATGTGTTTAAAATGGTTTTAATAGCATGTTAATAAATATATTATTTTTAAAAAATAAAAGTTTCTGAACTTTATGTTCAGAATGCCCCAGCAAGAGACTTTAATGTCCACCCTTGAATCTATCAGATAATTAAGATGGGCACTAATCGTAAGTAGCTTGACTTTCCCTCCCACTGAGCATCTTATAAACAGCCATGATTAGTAAATTGACTTTGGAGGTCAGGAGGCATGAGCTCTTGCAGCAATTTGAAGTCAACTGTCTAGTAGGTCATCATTCATCTCCTCTATTTTACCCATGTATGCATTTGTTTGGCTCACCATACTACTACTTATGTAAAACTCTCCTACTAGTTTAAATCAAAGTGATTTTATACCTAATTGGGAATATTGTGCTGCTACAACAGTTAGTCTTTCTGAGAAATTGGTACTCATGAATTGAATACATTAATTTCCCAAGCATTCTGTCCAGTTTATATTGTGAGTGGAATCAGACAGCATTATAAATGGGCATGAACCACCAGTTCAGAGATTCATGCTAGTTTGTCTTTCAGATGAACAGGTGTTCAGCTCTTCCCAGTTCTGCCTTCTCTGGCAGTTGCCCACTCAGAGGTAGTGTCTGGAGGACACGGAACAAGTGTTAGCCTCAATTTTGAGGCTCCTAGGAAATTCAAGCTACTCTCCGGCAGAGGATCAGACACAGACAAGCCAGCTGTGATACAACATGCTTTTATTGAGGGGGAAAAAAGTATGCCAAAACAGACAGCTGGGGCTCCTCTCATAAAGAGTGAGGAGGCCCCAAAATTGGTCAGAAACAAACTGTGATCGGGCTTAATCTGCAACAAATTTGGATCCTTGCTCTAATCGGTGTTAGGGCAGTGATCCGATGACCTATTGGTTCTTGACAATGAATGGAGAGTGATGGAGCCCCCCCTTCATTGTCCTTCTAGTTTCCAGACATCCTGGCACCCCAGATGTGTATTCCTTATCTATATGTTGGTGTTGCTCTTCCTGAGGACTGAGGATCTGTTGTGTTGTAAATGGGCCTCTTCACACCTCCCCTGCAACTTCCTGTAACATTCCAATGTGTTTGGAGGTCATGTAGGCCTTATCGTGTTTCTGGGAGTCAAGGTCAGCTAAGGTATGCTACATTTGGCGTGAAGAATCTTATTTCTATACGTGTGTTATGTCACTATATGTTGCTATATGTTTCATTACTTTTTCTTATTCAATACCAACTCGCTATCACTTTCCCCTTTTTAAATGCTTCCAACTCAAATTGAGAAGGATTTAAACCAGAAAAAGAATACAGTGGGGATGGCATAATGACCAGAAGCTGGAGTGTGACACAAAGTGCAACACAGAGGTTCAAGATTGGTACAAGCGCATAAAAGCAGAATAAGAATAACTAGAACAATAGCTAAAATCAATACATAATGCACCCAGGAGAGATCTGGCATCCAAGAGGTGAGCCATGACCAGTCCCAATTTTGTGGGTTCAAATCAGCAATAGTCCATTCTCGATCTGCCGTGCGGCGATGGACAAGATCTATCAAATCATCATGATCAACAACCAGACCTTTAGAAGAGTCATGGAAAACACAGCAAGTCTGGTTAATGTAAACACAGAGACCACCATGATGGAGGAGCATCATGTCAAGAGCCAATCGATGTTAAAGTACCATATCCTTAAGGGATACAATTTCAGCTTGTAGCCTGGATTCTGTGTCTGTGGTAACATTAACCAGTTCTTCCAGTGCAACAGAAGTGTTAAAAATGAAATAGGCAAGGAATAGATATCCCTGTAATTCTCAGCTACCCCACAGGCTGGGAAAATACTACGTCCAACCTGTTTGCCAGTGGACCATTGCCATTTATCTGGAACTGCTCACCATACAGTATGGGAAGATCGAGTGGGGAACCTAATGGCAGGTACAGGCCTAGGGTGTATCCCTCCAGGTCACAGCCATCCAACTGTACAAATTCCTGACCAAGAGGGAGGGAGAACCTTGAAGGCATGCCGTCCACAAAGCCACCAGAGGCTGGAGTCTATTCGAACAGGGTGAGGGGAGAAAAGAACCTTAAGGGTAGTCTGAATCATTGGGAAGAGGACCTGAGGATCAGGTTGATAATTGGGCAAGGCAGGGGCAGACAGCATTATAGGATCACATTGGATCACTCTGGGAAAGGTCACTTCACTAGGTGTGATCTCCTTTAAAGCAACTGTCTGGTTGCACCCTCAGTCACAAAATAGCTCTGGTTTTTCATTTTACATGATGCTGCCATTTGCTAGCTCTTTTCTCTGCACTCCACCAACATGGAGTATCAGTGTACAAATGTATAAAAATCAAAATCAAAAGTACTACTTTATAGTCATCATATTTTTCATATTCTCGTGCTTGATAAGAATCCAGAAAGTAGCTCTGACACTGCTGTCCATAGGCTTGATATCAATCCTGTTGAATCATTTCTTCAACAGCTCAGTATTGGAAATTGCTGAGCAACACCCTGGAAGTACTGAGTTGTCTTGTTTCCAATATGTGCAATAATTTATGGTGCAAAGTCCCCTAGGGAATAAAGTGCTGGATTGTGCATAGTATACTAAAGACAGCACTAAATTGTAAGCAGTATATTCTATTCAATCAATACATTTGTAGCATAAGAGGCTAATCCAATCTTAAAAGAATATTTAGACCTTCTCATGAGAACCGACAAGTATGTAATACGAGCCTGTACATCCCTTAGCAGAATTGTAAAAAGATGGCTTCTAAATTTCTGGGTCAGTCCTTGCAAATGAACTCTAGGCATTACTGATTAAAAAGCAGGGTATAGTGTTAAGGATTTTAATCAATTACACTATTGACTTTTTGAGAGATAAAACAAATATATCACTAAATGTGAAAATTCATTTAATGAAGCTAAAATGGAAAATTAGATTTTCATCAATGGTGGTATTGGCAGTTAATATTATAAAGGTGTTATGACAAAAAGGCTGCTACATAGCAATTTGGGCACACCACACATTTTAACTTGACTTTTGAACCCTTGTGTGCTGACAACCCAAATATAACTTCATTGTGCAGCTATTTGGAAATAGGAGTGGCTAGATCAGTGATGGCAAACCTATGGCACATGTGCCCCAGGTGGCACGCGAAGCCCTTTCTTATGGCACGTGAGGTATTGGCGCACCCACCCTCCCTTGTGGAGCCAAACCTTATGAGCTGGCTGCAGCCAGGATTCCCCCTTCCACTGCCACTTCCTGGTCCTCTGGGTCCGTCCCTATGATTCCCCCTTCCGCTGCCACTTCCTGGTCCTCTGGGTTAATCCCTATGATTCCCCCTTAAACTTCCTGTTCCTGGTCCTCTGGGTCTGTCCCTATGATTCCCCCTGAAACCGCCACTTCCGGTTCCGGACTTCCGGGTGGCACGACAGCCACTGGTTTCTCCCCCCCCCCCCTCATTTTGGGCACGCGAGCCCAAAAAGGTTTGCCTCCACTGGGCTAGATTGTCATGGCTGAATATGAGGAAGTCTGGTTCTTATCTCTGTTTTACCATCACATTCAGTAAAGAGCATTGGGCAATTCTCAGTCTATCCCAACTGTTGGTAATTTTGAAGACCATAAAAACAGAAGCTGTGGAGAATCTTGTTGAAAGAGGAGGCTGAATGCAAGTTTTCAGAGAGGCTAAGGCCATCCATAGATTCTGAACGCCCTAACCACAACTTTAAAAAAAAATTAAATGTCAGTGTTTCAAAACACAAGAAATAATCAAACAAAGAGTTAGGGATGTGTTACTTTTTGATGGCATATATTTTTCTAGTGATAAATCCAATTGTTAATGTGGTAAGTCAGCTCTTCTGTTCATTGAGTCTGCGATTCTTCTGTAGTTGCACTAACAATTGAGACTGCCAATATTGTTCTGTGCAAATAGGCTGTGGGGAAAAATAGCTTTTGTGCAATTTTACAGTTGATGTTAACCATGGCAAGTCAGTTTTTGTCTCATATTTGAATGGTGATTGTTATTTATTAGGTCTGAAAAAATGCATGTAAAAATAATTTGCAAAGCTTACCAAATGACAATTAAAAATAATAATAATAGTGTATTATTTTCTTTGATTTTAAAAAAAATTAAATTTAAATTTTTTAAAAAATTGAACAAGTATCTAAATTTGAGCTTGAGGCCCAGACCCCAACCTGCCTTGTTTGAGTGACAAGTTGACCACTCATTCTGTATTTTTGCTAGAAGAATGTGCTTGGCAAATGATCTCAGTGTTAGGAGAAAGCTAATTCAATACTGAAATGGAAAGCACCTTGAATTAAAGCAGTAAAATGTCATATTTGAACTGAAAGTCTATAATACTTCCATTAGAACTGTAAATTATTATGAAGTTATTATGGAGAACAAGAATGCAATATGACCCTTAGCACAAAGACAGTTTGAGCTCATTACAGCTGAGACAGATAAAAACCACTTTCAGGGCGAGGTAATATTTGATGCTTCTGAATTATGAGGTAATATCTCTATTTCAGTTGCTTAATGCATTTTGTATTGGATATTTGTTTTACTAATGAAAGAGCAAGCATGTTTGCCTTCATGAGTAATTTTGGTGAGTACATGGAAGAGTCAAGCAGGGTTCATGATAGGCAATCTTGGACAACTGGACTGTACAGCGAGTTAAATTACTCTGGAAAAAAAAGAATGCAAATCTCAGCACATTGATTGGGAAATTATTGTTTAATGAGCTGCCAGGATATATCTGTTTGCCTGCATATCAAGTGGTGATATCAATAATGTATACCTATAATTAAAAAATAAATTCCTCTGGGTCAGACATATGTCATCAATCAGTCCCTGAATATACTTCCATTTCTCTCTTCCTTCTCCTTCTGGATGGAATAATTTGGAACTTGAACTCCATCATAAAATGGAAAGGTTTTGTATCAGTTGAAAGGTTACATACTTCAGTCCACCTCTGTTCTCATTCAGCCATGATGCCCATTCCATGCCATCAGTGTGCAGAATATGCTATAGAATTAATGGGTCCATGTTCCTGGAGATCTTCAAATGTAAAACAAATAGTGAGAAATGACATAGGAACAGGCAAAGGGTAGGTCAATGTTTCTGAACAATTGGAGTGCTCAATGTTTTGGACAATTCCCACAAACCCACAAACTGTAGCCAATTATCAGGGGTTTGGGGGAGTTGAACTCCAAAGCATCTGGAGTGCTAGAGACAGAAAAATGAACTTGCTTCTTTGACATTGAGCAAAAGGGCATCCCTCAGATCAAAGACTATTCAGAGCTCCACCTTTGAGGGTGTCTTAGGGAGAGTTCTGGTCTGGTCTCAGAGGGGAAAATTAGATTTTCCCTATCATTTTGCACAGAGATATGGCTAATTTGTACTTCTCCAAGGTCACAACTTCAACTCTGGAAAGAATGGAAGGGATATATGAGAAATACATGTTCTCTCACCCTCCATCACACACCATTATCAGCTTGTAATCTATGCTAATTAAACTATGTATGCTTTTTAATAAAGAAGGAAGAGGAGGGTGAGGGAGAGGGAGGGGGAGGGAGAGTAATTTCCACTATTTTATAATCACCATGCATTTGACATAGTGTCTGCTTTACAGAAATGCTTGAGGTATCTGATCTTAATGTATATATAAATGAAATACTAATTTGATCTATATTTTTGGGACTGGTTTCGTATTTCTCTGAATTTTACAACTCCAACCTTAAAAATCAATTGGAAATAAGCATTTTTGGGGTACTTTGAAAATTTACAGTTTTCTAATACGGTTTGAAGGTGCTATGAACATCTCAAAATGCTATTGAGCAGCTATTTGTACTTTTCTTTGTGTGTTTTTTTTAAAAAAATAAGTTCAACATGGAAATGGGATAGAATGGATTTAGGAATGAAGACAGCCAAAAGTGATACAGACCAAAAGAAGATTAATCTAGTCATCTTTATTTACAATGTACACATTACCTTTACCTTTCTCTTTAATGAAATGGAAGATTTGGCTTGTTTGATTCTTAGGAGGCATATAGTTTATTTTAAATTCTTATTATAGCAGTTGTTAAATAATGCATTGAGCTAACCAAACAAGTTCAGTTTAACATAAGTCTGTAAAGACATTCCATGTTCAATCAAACATCACCATGTCAGGAAATTGCTGCTCCTAAAAGCCATGGTATTTACACAATATTGAGATGGTCTGACTTCTAGCTTCACCAGTAGCTTGGAGGTCGATGGCTGTAAGAGACTAAATGTAGTGGTGGACCTACATTTATCTCATCATTGTAACAAATCCATGGGGCTAATTCTAATTGCTAGTCCCAACTAGAGTAGCTCTAATGGAGCAATGGAACCCATTAAGTCAAGAGTTATACAGTTCTCATTGATTCAGTGGGTCTGCTCTAATGTGGGCCAGCACCTGCATTTAGTCCACGGAGCCTACAGAGCTGAAAGTACCATGCAACAGAAGCTGCTATCCGACCTAATAGGTATCATCAACATAGAGTGATTGAGTAAAAAAAGGAGGTGCTATGTGAGCATACCTCCAAAATCTTAATGTTACAGTAGATTCAGGTTTATTTTACTTCTTCAACTGTTTAAATTATATCAATAATAAGGCAGTGAAGAAATATGTAGACTTGCATTTATGGGCTTTACTTCTGGAAACATTATTTGAAAATAAAAAAAACTAATCCTATTTCACTGAGCAGGAGTCTTTTTAAGGCATGGCTTTACCAAGAGTTATAGATAAACATAGCCTTGGGCGCTTTTAGTAGTGAGACCATTCATAAATATTAAAAAACACTAAATAAAATAAATAGCCATTGTGACATCTCTTCCATTTATTTATTTAAAGGCACAATAAAATAGATACAAAAAGAAAGATTGTCCTTCAAAAGATTTTTTTTTTAAGTTAGACTAGTGCTGTACAGAAATTACTGTTTTAATAACAGAGATTTTTGTTTGGTAAAAAGCAGAAGTGTGAGAACATTCTTGGTTCCAATATGCCCCTTGGAGGGGGGCTACATTTGGACTAGGAAAGTGAGTCTTGGAGCAAAGAGAGAGGCAAAAGTACCAAGGAAGTGATGAATAACAAGTATTTTTATGGCTTACAGCTTCTTCCTAACAGGTAGAGAAACTGCTGAAAAATAATGCAGAAGTTGCATACTGTTTCCTGGTAACATTTGATAACAATGTTTGAATGTTTAAAAGCTTGCCAGTCATCTTGGATTGAGTTCAAAGTCAACATGTTATCTTTGCTTTGTTTCTGTTACAAACAGTTTAACTACTGAGTGGTAATTGTAAACTAAATTAATTGAAAACTGGGTTTTCTTTGTTTGTTAGCTCTTCTAGCCCAGAATTCTTACTTCCTTTCACTTTGGCCCTGATCTTCTGACACGTTTGCCTGTTTTCTTCTGTAGTTATAAAAAAAGCTAGCCTATTGCTATAACATTTTGTAACTTCCCTATTTCTAGCTAAATAGCCATGTTACTCTATTGTAGCAAAATGAGGTGTCTCGTGGGACCTTAACAACTAACCGTTTTTATTATGCACAATAGACTGTAGGCCACTTCTTCAGATGCATTATACTCATGGCATGACTTCTGTCAAGTGTTAAGTCACTTTGCCTGGTGAATGGAATGGGTGAAGGAATAAGGGTCTTCTAGCTATAACTTGTTTCAGGCTGGGATCCTGTATCTCAGTAGCTTGCCAGATCGAAACCGGAACAGAATGCCTGACATTTTGTCTCTGGCCCTTCAAGTCTCCTGCGCCTAATCTGCTATCTAGCCATCACTCTGTATTTGACCACATCCTCTGCCTCAGGCCACCTTCATCATCGCCTGCCTGCATCAAAATCTAAGCCAGGATGGCTACATGCCCACTTTTAGAAAAGACAGACCTCCATTTGAAAGGCAGCCAGAGGATAATATTTTTTTTGCTTGTTTTGAACCTACCCTACATTTGAAGGTCTGTCCAGTCCAAATCTGAGTTAAAGATAAAGAATCAAGTGGAAGGAAATCAGGAATGTTGAGGTTGTTCATCCATGCTGAGCACAACAGGTTCATCAGACCTGCAAGTCACCTGGTCACTGTCTTCCCTACCTGAATGAGATGGATCGTCATCATCATTGTCATCATCATCATGATGCACCGTCAAGTCAATTCTGATTTATGGTTGATGATCCTTTTCAGGATTTACTAGGTAGAGGGTACTCAGAAGTGATTTTCCATTCCCTTCTTCTGGGAGCATCCTTGGACTGTTCAGTTTACCCAAGGCTGGCTCTTATGGGATGCACAGGGGGGAACGGAACTCCCAACATCTGGCTCCCCAGCCAGATATCTACACAACTGACATATCAAGCCAGCACAAGCGAGATGCATAGTGAATATAAAAAACATTTGTAATTTTGTGTCTCTACATAAAAATCAGCATATGTAATTTTATATGAATCAGTGAGTGCCCTCTTTCTCCTGCTTTTGGATGATACCTCTCCTCCCCCTTTGGTAACATATAAGTGAAACCCCCTCCCTGACCTCAAACCACCTCAGGCTCACTGGTTCCTGAAATGGGAATGGCTAAAGGACCTTCTAAATTAATGAGGAATGTGTCATAGAGGCTCTAGGTGAGGGACTTTCTATTCACATTCTTGCCCTGCTCTGTCACAAAGGAAATGTATGGAACAGGCACTTGCCCCCACTGTCATTGCATTGAGCATGGAAAGCAAACTATCTGAAGAGGAGGAGGATGCTTTGTGGCCATTTGAATGAAACACCACACAATTCAGGTTCTGGATAATCAGGATTAGCCTGTTTCCCTCCACATGTGTGGGTCCCATACAGTTCCAGAAGGATGGAATAGGGCCTCTGTCCTCTCTGGATTCAAGCCAGCCAATGTACCGGTATAGTAACACAATGAGACACATAGCAGGTATTAAGGACGTTTATATAACCTCAAGAAATCCTGGAATGTGTGAGGAAATAGCTACTTTTAGCACCCAAAGAAAAATTATCTTCATTTATGGGAACAGCTGGTGAATCACATCCCTTAGTTTGCACTTATCATTCCTTCCCTTCTAATTTCCTTAGCAGTCTTAAGTAAGCATTTTTCTTTGACAATGAAAGCTAAGGCCATTTCAATTAGTGGACAAATTATTTTATTGTCAAAGGCATTTGGGTAGCTTCTTGGGGATGATTGTTGCTGTAGCATATCATTTAAATTGTTTAATGGGCACCTGAGGCATTTCCCCTCCCCTCAATGGATATAGGAATTGTCTGATCTGCACAGCTGTGTTAATAGTAGCACATCTGCTAAGATTTGTATAATGGTAACTTGGCAATAAACTCCATAGAAAATGTGAACTAAATTGTGTAAGAGTTTGCAAAGTAAATACAAAGGGTAAATGTAGTAGTGAAAAAGCAAAGCGAAACTGGAAAAAACTGAAGACCAATCAGCAAGGTTTTACATTTAACGCTGTTTTTCTAACCTCATGATTCATATATTAATGTTAAGTTTTCAGTACTTCGTATCTTACTGAGAAGTCAGCTGTGTTGTACTTATTCCATCAATATACTGTAGGTAAACTCTTAGTCTGAGCAAAGGGATGACATCTCCCCTGCATTCAGACTACAAGCCACCCATGCCCCTCATACCATGAACAAAAGGATAGATGGGAAGGAGGGGCACTCCATCAACAGACATGAAACTACCAGTTTGGGGGCATCTCCTCCTTCTGAACTGTTTCCTGTCCACCTGGCCATGATACCAGGATTAGCCACTTCCAGCTGCATTTCCCAAATAAATGCATGAGTGTTCTTGTTTCTCTGTCCTCTGTTTCTTTCTTGTTCTTGCTGTGTCATGTCTTTTAAAATTAGACTGAGGACCAACATTCTTTCATTCTATTGATGTAGAAGCTACTCTGGAAGCATTTCTGAGTAAAAGCATGATGTTAATACTTTAGATAAATAAAAAGGGTTTAATAACATAAATAGGTTTTGTAAGGTATCTCAAACTATGTCAAGTAATAATATTAAATTCAGAATATCAAGATACAAGGCATGGAGAGAAAGGCCCTCAAAATGTGCAAATACAAAAAATAAGAAAGATTCATCATTCCACACAAAAGCATCTGTTCAAATAATTCAAAAGATGAACTCAAGTTGCATCTATTTTGACTATTCTACAAAAGCATGCTTTTTTTAAAAAAAAAAAACCCTCCTTCCTCATAAAAAATAAAATATACAGGGTATTCCAAATTAACCCAAATCCTCTATGTCTTCTCAGACATCAGTCACACTGGCTAAAATCCAGTAGTAAGGCACAACTAGAGTAGACCTATTGAATCAGTGAGGATTTTGTGAGTCAATTTCTCCATACGTTGAATTGTGTCAATCATCTTACTGAAGTTGTGACTTATTATTGGATTTCAGCAGCCATTTTCACTGGGATTACATCTGAACTAGGTATGTGTCGTATGCATTGCAATCTTGTACTGTAAACAAAACTGCTAATGTTTGTTTTTGTAAACAAAAACCTTAAACCAGTGTTTAAGATTAGAAGTATCATACTCATAATCTTTTCATAATAAGGCCGTGTTTCCATCTCAGCTGCCTCAAAACATTTTATTGTGTACCTGCATTAGTTCCAGCAGATATTTTTAGCAGCCTTCAAATCTACCACTGAGACCGAATTTAAAGGAATTAGCCAGAAGACAGCTTTACACAATGATCTTTGCAGGGGAACAAAGCAGCTGTAATGGACCAAAAATGATGATACCACCCATGAAAGTAGCATCAAATAAGAAGAAGGAATGAAAGGGCCCTGTTGGTGCAAAGAATCTAATTTAAAGAAAAAGTCAAGAAGTAATTAAAGGTCATCTGAAAGGATATAAGATTGAACAATTGATCAAAAACTATCTACCATGTAGCTGGAGGGCTCCTTCTTATGAATACAATTGCACATGAAGGATGACTTCAAACTCTTCCTGGATAACATCCATTCCATGTGAGGGGCGGTTTCCATTACACACAGGAAAGAAGACACAACTATATTACTAACTTTGGAATGTGTGCTACAGAGAGGTTGCATATGACACTTAAGTGAGGGAACATATTGAAGCAATATATAGACCTGAATCCCAGCATGTATATTTTATTGCAGGATGGTTGGAATCCCTATTGGTGTTCATATAAAAGCAAAGTGTGCTGCTTATATACCGCCCCATAGCGCTTCAAGCACTCTCTGGGCGGTTTACAAGTTAATTATGCAGGCTACACATTCCCCCCCCCCCCAGCGAGCTGGGTACTCAATTTACCGACCTCAGAAGGATAGAAGGCTGAGTCAACCTTGAGCCTGCTACCTGGGATTGAACCCCGGGTCGTGAGCACAGTTTTGGCTGCAGTACAGCAGTTTAACCACTGCACCACGAGGCTCTTTACTCTAATATAAGATTTGTGTATCTTGCTGTGGCTAATGGCAACTCATTGACAAGGTGGCCGGGTGCATGGCAATTGTGCAACCAGGTGCATGACCCGGCATGTGACTGAAACATGCCCCAGCACCTCATTGATTAGCACAATTAGCCATGGAAGTCATGCAAACCTAATGTAAACACCATAGGGCTATTGCGAATATATGATATTACTCTAATATAATCCAGAGTGAAGAAATTGGTTACATTAATAGAACTGATCTTGGATCAGTAGCTAGGTACAAAACTAGGTGCTGGACAACAAACAAACAAACAAACAAAAACCTTTATTGGCATATAAAATAAACATAGTCAAGCTAGTTTGCTAGATGCCTGGATTCACTGAGAGAGTGAAACAAATACATTCGTTTGAGGTCAGGGCTTCGCCTCCTAACAATTGACCCAAGGAAAACAGCTACTTGTTCCATAATGTCAACTACCTCCACTGATAACATAAAATGGACCTTGTCCAGATTGGATTTCCCCTCCTCCTTTAATAATATTGAAGTGACATACTTTTTGCAGCAGTCCTGATGAAGCGGACAGTGCAAGAGCATGTGAGTGAGGGTTTCCCAAGCATTGCCCTCCCAGCCCGGAAATAACAAGGCGAGACACAGATTGTTGGATTAAAACTTGGGCCACAACTTTATTAACTTATTTAACTTGTATCCCCCAAAATACAAGGGGGCCTACCGTAGTGCGAGTTCCTTTTATGTCCGGATAATTGTAGATCTCCGGACACTTCCTGGAGCAGGGCGAGCTCCTATTACTGAATCGTGCTGTCCTCTGAACAGCACGCCTTCAGTTGCTCTATGAAATGGTACCCCCCAACCAGCTCTTCCCATCGAGCCTTGAGACCCTAAATGGGCAGCTGGCATGGAGGTCCTTCCATATAAGACACCTCTCACCTGCTAGTCGATAGGCTCAACCTGCCAGCGAGATGTCCTAATTTTTGGAAACGCCGTACCAACGTGAACTTGCCCCTACTTTTTTCCTCGCACTACCCGAGGCTGTGACCGGAAATGACATTAACTAAACTCTATTTACAAGAATATTTATAAAGCCACACCCTGTAGTTAAGAACAGGATGGGTGAAAACGCACCCGCAACCTTAGGCTAATTAGGATGCGGGTCAAAAATTCCCATCCGGCTCCAGAGGCAGCCAGCTAGTCTCACTCTTATACCAAGGGTGGGCGGGAGGGATTGCTGGCTCAACCGGCAAAAGAGGCTGAGCCGGGGAAACGGAGCCTTTTTGAAAACTCCGTCCTCCCTCCCCTCCGAAGGCAGCGTCACCTGTGTGACGCCGCTTTCCAAGCGGGAGGGCAAAGCGTCCCCGCCACGGCAGGAGAGCGCCCCGGCGGAGCGGACACCCTGCTCACATGGACAATATCTTTCGAGATAAGGGGTTCTGTTATACCTACCATACGTTACGGCACCAGGCATGACATTACATCTGGCCAGAGAAGAGGCCCTGAGGTTTTGTGGACATTTAAGCAGCGTGAGGAAAGCAGCTGGTTGTCCCATTTTAAAGGGGATGTGGAGAGACAGCGGGGAACAAGTCTCATCAGCTGCGCTCCATAATTCCTGAAACTCAATGTCCATTATTCATCTCTTTACTGTTTGAAATCCTAGCTCTAGACTTAGTGAACCTAAAGAGCCAATGTCTAGGCCAATCAATTTCAGTTTTTTAAAAAGGGCAATACGAGACCCAAAAGGAGGGTTGGAATCTTGCAGAAGCTGTCTTGGTCTGAGTTATAAAACTTTTTTTTTTTTAGCCAGAATTGAAAAGTTCTCAGCCATGCTGGACAAATGAAAGAAGGTAGCAATTCAGTGAAGGTTGCCAAATAAGAAAATGGGGTAAGTCACACTTCAATTTTCAGTGTATAATTTGTAATTCTTTTGCTTTTTCTTGTTCTTTTTATATTTGTAAATACTCCAATATAACTTGGGTGTTATATAAATTTATTTTATATTTTATATTATTTTATATTTATTTTTAAAATAAAATAAATACATTTAGATAAAATAAATATAAACCAATGCTGTTAAAAAACAAAAACCCTAAACGATTCTATTTGAAAAAAAATCATCACGTGTTGTGGAGCCCAGTCATGAATTTCTTTTAATTGCCTCAATATTCCACAGCCACTGTCCATAGAGAGGGAACAAGTACCAAAACTGGGACATGAATGTGCAGTACTATGATTTAAGTGAATCCATGGGAAAATCCTTCACAAGGGGCTATCATTATACTTCCTCTGCAAAGTTTCCTTAGAATGAGAGATGGCCACAGAGAAAAAGAACTTCTACGTCCCTAGAAGCAGGAATTAGGCTCTTATCACCTTGGTTCAGGCCTTTAGAATTTTATTTTTAGAACCACTTGACTTGGTGCCTTAAAAGGAAGACTGTGAGAGACAGTAATATCCTCAGATTTATTTCCCAACTTTTTAGCTCAAAGAAACTTTGGGGGCCTTTTTTATTATTATTATCATTATCATTATCATTATTATCATCATCATCATCATCATCATCATTATTATTATTATTATTATTATTATTATTATTATTATTATTATTATTATTATTATTATTATTATTATTATTAAAGTAACTGCTGCTCTGGCACCTTCTTGATATATGGAACTCAGGGAGTACATATTTATATAGTTATTGTTGCTGCTTTTGTTCCTTGACTTACAATTTCAAACTTCATTGGGCTGGCAATATTTGCTTAATGAGCTAGCCCCCTACAGCCAAGATGGTTGTATGATAACGGTGTTAAAATCCTAGGCCATCTCTCCAACTTATGGAGTGGGTCACTAGATGAGAAAAATCTCTCCTGGCCAAGGAATCCACTAGCAGAATCAATTGGCTCCCACATCATCTCCATCCCCCAATGTGTGATGGGGACAATAAGCTTCCTCCTGTAAGTTAGGACTCACAGCTTAGTGCAAAGGAGCTTTATATGCCTTGCTTGCCTCAAATCTGTTCCAATTGATTTTTCATGGCACCTTTCCCTTCCCTTCCCTTCCCTTTTTTTATGGATGAAAAATGCATAAGGCAGTGCTGCTGGGTGAAAGCAATTTGAAGCAGGGAAACAGTAGGTTATGAAAAAAATTCTACAGATCTCCCTTCTGAAACTGAGGGCTTGGCTACATAGCTTGGCTGGTGCAAGTTAAATAGGGTCAGTTTAAGGTTCAGTGGAGATCCTGTTTCCCAATTTTGCTTTCTCCCTCCGCTCTACAAGCAGAGAGAGAGAGGAAGTTTTTAATTTTCCAATTACTCCATATCATTAAATGGTTATATTTTCTGTAAAAACTGAAAACCATCTGACAGGAAGCTTCAATTTGTTTGCTCACTTTGGTTCATTTCTGGCAATTGCATGTGTAGGAAATTAACCAAAACAAAGCAATCCTATTGAGACTAAAAAAAAAAGTAGAAGCCCTTGATAGGGTATGCACCCTGCCGGCCCCCTTTCCCATGGAGTTGGCAGAGGCAGGGTCCCACAACAATAATTCCATGGGTTCCAGCTCAGCTTCTTGGTTCAGAATGGCTTTTATTAGTAGCAGAGTATCACCTCCCACTTCCTCTTCCCCTTACAGTCTCTAATCCCTTGGGCACTGTTAGCCAACTTGGAGCCCCAATTAACTTCACTGGAATTCCCTGGAGTTCAGGTTCTGGAAAGCAAGAGGGAGAGGGAAGCCCTTTTAGGGAGGGTTGGTAGAGATAGGTGAAAGAAGCCCAGCTCTGTGACTTGACCCTTCCTGTCCCCTCTCCTGGTGCACCTGTCTTTACTTGCCTCTCCAGGGCCACAGTGGTGTCCAAGCGCACACTACTGTATCTGAGTGTCAGGATCTGGCCCACAACACTCTGGCAGCTGCAGGATTGGGGCCAGCCTGACCCAGGAATGGCCTGGTGTTTGCAGGCTCAGGCCTTAGCCTGTGTAGCAGCCACTCATGAGGCTCACCTGGAAACCTGGATGGAAGGCCTATTTAAGGAGTGGTTCCCCCTCCCAGAACTTGCCTCTGCAACAAAGGTTGCTGAGCCTTTGACTGCCATCTCTGTGTCTGGACTCCAGTGTTCCTGTCCCTGTTTGTTTCTGCTGGTCTCCTGCATCTCAGTGCCTTGTTCTGGCTCCTGGTCCCGTGACCTGGCTCCCAGCCCGGTGCTTCTGCCTCCACTTGGTCATGGCTAGCTGCTTAGTGAGTGTCTTTGGACTCGGTACCCTGTGTGGTGGACTGGGTTCTGCTGCCCTTGTGAGGCACCACCATGGTGAGAGGCTGTTTGTGATATCTTGGACTTTGACACATGGCTGTAGTCTCCAGCATCTGATTCCTGTCCCAAGAAAACAAACAGGGCAAGAAGAGGCTTCTTGTGTTCTCTTCCCTTGTCTCTTTCCAAACATCTTTTTCTTCATGAGTAAATGACAATGACCCTGTGCTTTCCCACTCCTGCCCTTTTATTCTCTTTGTCCCCTCCTCCAGCTGTTTCTCATCAGGCAACTGTCTCTCCTTCCCACCAGACTGATCCTGAGGAAACTTACCCTTCCCCAGCTGCCTCATACTTGTGTGCTGGGGCCAGACAGCTCATTAGAGGTGCATATCTGAACTCCTTCACACAGGAACTGAAAATGTGTGGATAGGAACTCTTGGTGGGTGAATTGGTTTGCTCCAGCCAACAAAGACATCATCTGAGCACTGAATTTAGGCGCAAACCAACCCATTACTGCCAAAAAAAGAGGCATGTTCCTTGGACATTTATTGCATGTGTCCAAATATTGTGTTTTGTTAGGCCCTCATATCTTTAAGCTGTGAGCTATTAACAGCAACAACACTTCAATTCAAATTGTGTTTCCTCAGATGTTATTCCCAAGGAGTTTGCAGCCTAGTAAATTCTGTTAGACTGTGACCTATACTGACAAAATAAAAAAAGGGGGGAAAGATTTATTGTTCTTTCTGACAGAAATCATGCTTCCCATGCTAGCATATTTCTACAGTGTTTGAGCACTTTCGATTAGTGAAGGGAATATATTGTTGCTGTTGTTATTTGTGTTGTTACATTTATGTCCACATTTCCTACAATGAGCACATATGGTCTTTTTCCTCCCCAGTTTATCCATACAACAATCATACGAGGTACGAGCACAAAGCTCAGAGAGAGATCGAATGACTGGCTCAGGTTACTAGGGGGAATTCATGATTCAGTGGAGATGAGAATATGGATTCCCAAGTCCAAATCTAGCACTGTAATCACTATCTCACAGTAACTATTGACTGTATATTACAAAAATATATTACTAATTGTGTATTACTAATATATAGAGGTCAATATCCTATTGGTATCTCCTCCTGCACAACAGGAATGGCATTGTTGTCAACAGCAGATGGTCACTAATTAAAGACTTCATTTTGTATTTTAGGATGTGCACAACTTAGTCTCATTGTGAGCAAGTCATGTGCACTCCAAAAATGAAAAAAGAAAGTATTTATCTAGTGGCAATCTGCTGCTTACAATGATGGCATTACCACTGAACAGACAGAGCTATGTAATAGGAAACTGGCCATTAAATTGTGAATATATATCAATTTACTAATATCAAATTACTAATATCTATTAAATACTTAGTTTCCAAAAGTCTATAACCTTCACAGCCCTCAGAGAAACCAAACAAGTGTTCTAAGAATTTGTTCCAAAATGCAAACCTAACTTGGTGAAGTTTCTCTTGCAAGTTTGATGGCAAGTGGTGAAAAATCAATCAAGTGAGCACAACAGGTTCACACATTGATCCAAGCAGCTTTAGGGGAAACGCCATAACTGAAACTGGCCAACAAAAAATAAACAATAATTACAGGACAAATGATAGATGGTGATAAAGGAAGAGGAGAGTATTAAACACCAAGTTCCTGGGTACGTGCAAGCTCTGAACAGGCAGCCAACAGTGAAGGCAGAACAGCACGGTGCCAATGAAGAATGAGCCATACTATTTTCACTCTTGACGTGACTGCATATGCTGTGAATAATGAAGGCTAGTGATACAATGAAAGCCTCTCTGTGTGAAGACATGCTATTGGGAAATGCCTGCAGAGTCACTGAAGAAATCCAGATATTAAAGTTAGTTAGTCTTTGACTTAGATCATGCATCCAGCTGATCAAATGGCAGATGAATGGGGAGACACTCCGCAGCTGGTTGACAGGGTACACTTGCTACTAGAAGACAACTACAGAGAATTGTTGCCTTTACAAATACCTGCCCATTCATATTTTTCAATTTCTTGCTGGATGTTGGACAGCACACCTAAGAAGGATTGACTCATTTTAAGCATTTGCTGAGTCCTGCATGCTGAATACCCTAAACAGTAGCACTTTCATATGTTATTGTTGTATCAGATACAAACTACATCTTCAAAACAACCAAGTATTTTAGAAGGTTTATCACAACTTAAAAATAATAGTTGTGATTGTAACATTTCATCAGCTTTAGGGGAGAAACAAAGCATGGGGCTGTCATTTAAGATCTCAATCTCGTATTTTGAATTATATTCTCTCCCAAAAGACATAGTTCAAAATATCTTGTGTCCTGATAGGTAAAGGTAAAGGTTCCCCTTGACATTTAGTCCAGTCGTGTCTGACTCTAGGGGGCGGTGCTCATCCCCGTTTCCAAGCCGTAGAGCCAGCGTTTGTCCGAAGACAGTTTCCATGGTCACGTGGCCAGCGCGACTAGACACAGAACGCTGTTACCTTCCCACCGAGGTGGTACCTATTTATCTACTCGCATTTGCATGCTTTCGAACTGCCAGGTGGGCAGGAGCTGGGACAAGTGACGGGAGCTCACTCCGTCGTGTGGATTCGATCTTATGACTGCTGGTCTTCCGACCCTGCAGCACAGAGGCTTCTGCAGTTTAACCCGCAGCGCCACCACGTCCCGTGTGTCCTGATGTCCATAATCAAATCATTTTCCCTGTCCCCCAAGCCACAATGGCTGCCAGAGAAGGTGGTGGTACATAGATAAGTGATAAGAATAAGAAAACAATGGTTAGTATCCCATTTGATATTTGCATGCATGGAACTCCAACTATGGAACAAAATGACAGTCATGCAAGGTTGCCTGCCTGTTCATGTGACCAGGACACATGATAAGGCAAGCAACTGTGCAGCATCAGAACCTTGTCATATCACTGCTGGAGCTTCTGCAGTTGAACCTCCATATGTATAAATACTGGGTAGGATTCTGGCCAAAATGTTGCCCATGTGTTTTCTGATGATGGGTTCCATCCAACATGGCATGAGTGAAGACACACTGATGAAGCAGAATTTCCCTTTCCACTCCTGTCTCTTGAAACCCATGTGCACTCCCCCAACCCTCTGAAGTAGATGGTGGGACTGCAGGAAAGAGATGGAAAATAATTTTGTTATCCATTCTGCCTGTGGAAAAAGGGGCACTTCTCTGTTAAATGCGTTCACCAGGGAGAACCCGACTGCAGAGCGCCTGGCACAGAAACGCAAAGTAAGATGCCAGTATGAAAGATAGAGCTGTGGGCTCCAACACAAAAATGACTTGTATTGTACAATTAGTTTTAGGAATGATACGTACAAGTGGCAGACACAATGCAAGTGAAATCAAGGACTTCAAGGAAGATGCAAATGAAAACAAGAAATGTAAAAAAGAAAAGGGTTCCCTTTTATTTGGATGTGTGTCCATCATGCAATTACAGCTATGTATTATGTGTATTGGGAAAAACAGGGAAAGACTTGCTGGCCCCACACTGTATTAGGAGTGTAGATTCTTGCTCCTTGTTCCTACCTTGGCAAAAATGCTCTTTTCTGTCAAAATTTTCCATAGTTGTACAAAATTATGCATTCTGCATAATTCAGAAAATTTGGCCAGTTTCACAAATTGCCTGAATCATAGAAGACTATTGCTTTGTTTAAGAATTAGAAGCACTGTATGGTTTGTTTACATCTTTCTTGGCAGTTAGCCAGTCCTTTTGTGCTTCCTGTGGGTGTATATGTGCACTTTGCTTCTCAAAGGGAAAGGACAATAGAGGCCATTTGTACAGAGTTACAGAGACATTGAGGTAATTGTCTTGCTAATAGCTGGAGGCGTGGAATGTTGCAATGCTTTAAAATTCATCATTTAAGTGCCGGCCAACTTTAACAACAAAGAAGAATCTAGTAAGTCTTCTTTCCATGCCTGGCCTGTATAAATTCCTTGTGTGTTTGGGTATAGGGAGAGGCTCTTTTTTGCACATTAGCTTCTTGTGTATGCAATCATGATTCTAAATCATGTTGGGAGCCTATAGAGACACAGAGGCTCTCCAAATTCAAATGTCACAATACCACACATGGATGTGGAGACCATGAAAGTAGACTTGAGGCCACCACTGATGACCCCAACCTTTTTCTCACACAAACTTTGTACTCTTCGGGTGTGTATGGCTAGAATGGGTATTAAAAGGTTTACCAGCATTAGGTTGACAGCATCACTGTAATAAAACTTCATATCTACAGTTCAAATAACAGCCTGGGTCTTCCTATATTTCCCACTTTCATTAGAGTACCATTAAACCCATTGAGATCTGAGGACAAAAAATGCATGTATTTGCATAAATTGCTCAAAACTTGAGTAGGACTACTACAGCTAGTTAAATATAACTGCATGTTGATTTTATGGAAACCAGCTGATGTTCACTGTGTGAGAAGAAAAGAAGAAAAATAGGCACTCATTGTCTCAAGGAATTTCAGATGTCTGAAAGTGGAGGCATTCAGCAGTGTTGAAAATATTGGTCCAAAAAAAATAGGAAGGAAGGAGGAGAAGAGAAGGGCAGTTCTATCATTTTCTAACAAAGAAGAATTGTGTATTCAAAAATCACTGCACATAATTGTTGACAAAATAAACTACTGTATATTGTTTGCCTATAAACTATATTTGACTATATAATATAATAAAATAATATTTCAAAAATGGTTTGTAATTAATTATGTTTTTCTGATTATGTCCTCATACATTTGCTGAAAAATGTCACCTGTATTTTTCTGACAAATAGCAAAGATACAGTCATATTGGCTGCTATCTGGTTCAATACTTACACATGCAGAAATCAATTTGTGGAAATTGCCACAATGATCTGATGAGGTACCTGCTGTGTGTTTGGTTACATGCAAAGAGTCCATCAGATCACCATAACAACTTCCTCAACTGGGAGCTCCATGTGTGTGTAAATATTGAACAGTTTAGTATGGCAGTGTGGTGCCTACTGGAGCCAGACCATCTCTAGACAGTTCCCTTGATTTCGATCAAATATAAATGGATAAGAGTTGCACTTCAGCTTATTTCTGATCAGTCATTACTCATGCAAACACAGTTCAAAAGTTGGAGAAACCAAAACTGACAGATTTGACCATCTTTGCCATTGAGGCATCCTATCCCTTCCAATTTAATTTACTGAAAAGAACTACACTTCTTGGTAGTTGGGAGCACCTCCAAATACTGACATATTTATTTTCAATGGATGTCTCTATGCCCCTGTAGAATTCTTAAGAGGTGAAAATAGTGGATAGCCAGACCTCACCCCTTTGTTTTAGTTGACTTAATTTTTTAATAAAAATATATAATTGGAAAACAGACTTCTGCCCTTCCCCATGCCTCTGAAGAATGGCTAGTTGAGAATGCATTGAGAATTAATATATTTGGATGCAAATTCAAAGAGGGGATATAATACAGTGCATGCAGAGAAAAGGACAAACACAGTTGTATTTTGGCTGATATTCATCATATAAAATATTTATTATTTATCTATCCTGCCTTTCTCCTTTAAAAGGACCCAAGGCAGTTTATATCATTACAAGACAATATTTGAAGCTGAAACAATAAGTATACCAATACTACAGCTGTTTAGAATGTTTCAAGATCACTAAGCATAATATATTTGTTATTTGTTATTTATTTTAGGGCACATATACATCGAGCTGGATACCCAGTGTGGTGTAGTGGGTAGAGTGATGGACTCAAGAGGCCTGTGTGTTAGAATTCCCACTCAGCCACGGAAGCTCAGTGGGGTAAGGAACTGGAAAAACCATCCTTAAATATCTCACTTACCTTGAAAGCCCTGTTAGGGTCACTATCAGTTCCAACTTGATGGCATATAACATAACAAATATCAAATTGTCATGCTAAAATGCATGCTAGTCGGCTACTGGTGGCAGTTGTTTTGAAAACTGAAAGAAAACTTTTATGATAATGTACAAGCGAATTGTACAAGAGCCTCTCAAAAGAAATAAAGCAAACAGAGTTGCACTTCCTGGCAGTTGAGGTCACTGCAAAGTGAAGTGACGGCCTCCAGTTGCTTCTCTCTTCATTTCTCTAAGACCTCATATGGATTCCGAGGCTCTCTTGACAAGTAAAGAGAAGCCAGTGTTTTGTTTTGAAAGGCTTCTGGCCAACTGAAAAAAAAAAAAGGGGAGCTGTCCAGATGGGCATATAGATCATTATTTGGATCACTTTTGGTATGGTTTGGTTCAAACCAAATTACTATGTCCACACATATTCTGACTTCGAGCGCTCCATCCTGCTTTGTTCTGTTCAAAGCATATCTTTGATATGTGGAAATTCTGAGTCTTATCAGAAAGACTTACGCTTTGAAGGGCCAATATAGGCATCCCCATTCCCCATAGTGTATGTGAAATACAATCAGCACAGAAGCACACTATAGATTTTAAGATGGCTCTGGGGCAGTCACTCGAAATGTGCTTCCATATTTTCCTTTCACAAAACCAGTTCATCTTTTTTGATAGTGGTGGTGGTGGAGACTCAGTTTTCTTTTCAATGACAGGGAAAATAAGATACTATCTCATGTTCACATATAGTAAATGGCAGTGGTGGAAGTGATAGCCTTGCTGGAGGGGACTGAACCTTGCTGTTCACAGATCATAAATAATGTCTCTGTTTAGGAGATGAGGTTATATACTGCCCAAGAAAGAAAGTATAATTAAACAAAAGATTGATTTAAACACACACACACACACACTGCAGTGAAATAGCTGGGAAAGGGAAGAAGTTAAATCTTTGCTAGTGTTTTTCATTCTTTTTTTAAAGGTAAAATCTAGATTAATCATTTTCACTTGGAGGAACCTTAAACATCACAATAGATTGCTTAGTGCAGAGAACAGCAGGAGTCAGACTTAGCACAGGCTCTCCCACTACCTCAGGCAGGAGGAGAAAATTGGTCCCGCATCACCATCCCTTCCCTTGCTCAGCAACACAACTGCAGATGGAGGTAGGAAAGTAGAGCAGAAGGCTGGGAGCAGCCCTGCCAGAGCCTGCTTACTCTGTGAATGGCCATTTATATAGTGTGGGTGCTTCTGGACTGGCTATTTGAAAAAGTCCTGGCTTCATGGGTTCTTGGCACCAAGGCATTCTGGGAGAGGCAGCCAAACAAAATTGCCTGTGCTGTTGCACTGATGATCTTCCCTTCTTTCTTCCCACAATGCCTTGGCACCAAAGCAGCTGCTTTTTAGACTGTCATATGATGTTTAACCTGCCCTGTTGTGTTGTTTTTAACTGCATATTTTGTTGATTCCAATAGTTCTGATGCATTTACTCAAGTGTAATGGTTTTTATTGGAGGAGGTTACCTTTGGTTTTGCCTGTTTTATTCTGTTATGAAGTTTGTAAGCTGCCTTAAGCACTATTTTCTAGTGGAATGGTGAAACATAAGGGCAATAAATAAATAGGCAGTGGTGACTAGGAGGTGACTCTGTTGCTTCCTTAGTGCTCTACCACCTGAGGATGTTGATCCTAAGTAGTTCTCTGATTCCAAAACAAATAATTTCTATCCTAAGGTTAGGATCCCACTGGTAGAAGTGTTGGACAGAGAGCAATTGTAACCAATTCACGCTACAGTACCAGAAGATACGATGGGCCTTTGTAAGTCCTTTTGGAACAGCATAGGCAGTGACATGTACAGTCATGGCCAAAAATATTGGCACCCTTGCAATTCTGTCAGAAAATGCAACCCTTCTCTCAGAAAATTGTTGCAGTTGCAAATGTCTTGGTACTCATATGTTCATTTCTTTGGTTTGCGTTGGAACAACACAAAAAAACAGAGAAGAAAAGTCAAATCTGATACAATCCCACACAAAAACCCCAAAATGCACTGGCCAAAATTATTGGCACCCTTAACTTAATATTTGGTCACACCCCCTTTGGCAAAAATAACTGAAATCAATCGCTTCCTGTAACCATGAATGAGTTTCTTACACCTCTCTACTGGAATTTTGGACCACTCTTCTTTTGCAAACTGCTCCAGGGCCTTCAGATTTGAAGGATGCCTTCTCCCAACTGCTGTTTTGAGATCTCTCCACAGGTATTCTATGGGATTCAGATCTGGACTCATTGCTGGCCATTTCAGAACTCTCCAGTGCTTGCTTTGTGACAATTTTTGAGTGCTTTTTGAAGTGTGTTTCGGGTCATTGTCCTGCTGGAAGACCCATGACCTCTGGTGGAGATGCAGCTTTCTGACACTGGCCACTACGTTCCGCCCCAAAATTCTTTGGTAATAATCAGATTTCATGATACAATTCACACAGTCAAGGCATCCAGTGCCAGAAGCAGCAAAGCAACCCCAAAACATATTTGAACCTCCACCATGTTTGACTATAGGGACTGTGTTCTTTTCTTTCAATGCCTCATTTCTTTTTCTGTAAACAGTGCCATGATGTCCTTGACCAAAAAGCTCTACTTTTGTCTCATCTGTCCACAGTACGTTCTCCCAGAAGGATTGTGGTTTTGTCACATAAGTTTTGGCATACTCCAGTCTTGCTTTTTTATGCCTTTGTGTCAGCCGTGGTGTCCTCCTGGGTTTCCTACCATAGCGTTCCTTTTAATTCAGATGGCGACGGATAGTGCGAGCTGACACTGTTGTACCCTGTGTCTGCAGATCAGCTTGAATTTGTTTGGAAGTTAATCTGGGTTCTGTATCCACCATTCGAACAACCCTTCATTGTAATTTTTCCGGAATTTGGCTCTTCCGTCCCCGTCCAGGGAGGTTAGCTACAGTGCCATGGGCTGTAAACCTCTTGATGATATTGTGCACAGTGGACACAGGAACATTAAGATCTCTGGAGATGGACTTGTAGCCTTGAGATTGTCAATGTTTTTCCACAATTTTCTCTCTCAAATCCACAGACAACTCTTTACACTTCATTCTTTTCTCCATGCTCAGTGTCACTCACAACACAAAGGTTGAGTCAACTTTTCTCCATCTTAACTGGTTGCAAGTGTGATTACTATATTGCCCACACCTCTTACTTGCAACAGGTGTGTCTAAATACAAATTAAAGGAGCGTCACATGCTTGAAAAGCAATTATTTCTTACAATTTAGACAGGGTGCCAATAATTTTGGCCAGTGCATTTTTGGGTTTCTGTGTGGGATTGTATCAGATTTGACTTTTTCTCTCTGTGTTTTTGTTGTTGTTCCAATGCAAACCAAAGAAATGAACATGTGAGTACCAAAACATTTGCAACTGCAACAATTTTCTGAGAGAAGGGTTGCATTTTCTGACAGAATTGCAAGGGTGCCAATATTTTTGGCCATGACTGTACATGTCAATGCATTCATTTTTCTGTACATATTTGATTCTAACAAATGTTAAGCACATTAATATGACATAAGATTTCTTTCTTTCTTTCTTTCTTTCTTTTAAGTCTCATTTGTTGCATTGTGATACACATTCTTCTTTTGTGTGTAACTTTCTCCTTTTTTCCTCAAAAAACAAACAAACCCTGGGTTGCTTACATAGAATTCTTCAGTGGCATCTCCATTGTTGTCCTGTCCCATCAGCTTGCACATTCCATTTTTTTGCTTGCTGTTATTTACTTGTGACAACAGACTATAGCAAAGTGATGGTTTCTTCTGTACCAGTTGCAATGTTTCCCCACTGTGAGACATTGTGGAGTTCTATAAATGTACACACAGTGTGTGTGTCCATGCGCTGTCCTTTTCCCATTATCTTTTTGTAGACATCATTGTCAATATTGCTCTTAGTTCTTGCTTAATGCCGTTTCTGCATTATACTCATTCTGCTTACAGGCACAGCATCTGGGCCTCTCTCTGTTTCACACAGAGCCACAATACTTTTGTTTCTGTTTTTGCTGTCTCTATTTCATCCTTTTCTCTTTTGCTGTTCCTCTCCTACAGGAGACTGGGTGCCACCGTGGTTATTTTGATTTGTTTGGCAATACCAAACAATGCTGTTCCCAGGTTCTGCAGCCAGTGTGTTCACCTTTCTGTACTTGTTTCCTCATTTATTTTACACTGAATAAACAGTCTTTCATTTCTCTGAACTTAAACATTCTACCTTTCTGCACTTTGTGTTTTAGGACTTCTCAATATTTATTCATTTGCTTTTGTGTTTTTTCATTTATCACCCTCTCAATCTAGGAAGTTCTATTTCATTTATTCCATGCAGATTCTCTTGGCAACCTGACACGCATTAACTGTTTTGACTAACTGCTTTTTCTTGTTCAAAAATCTTTTTAGCATCTTTTAATCTCTGGTACCAACTGGCAGCTGATTTGTTATGATGAAGTCTGTTAAAGGCCCATTGATGTAACTTCAGGACTCTTAATAGTTCTTCAGACGACTTACTTTTTCTCTGAGCCCTCTTGTTCACCTTTTATATCACAAATGTAAACTTTTAGACTTCAGGTATCTGTATCATAGCTTACTCATTCAGTCTGCTATAATGGCAGGCTATTTTGAACTTCAGCTACTTTCTCTTTGCCTGTCTCCTTGCCATATGCTGTAACTTTCACGCTAAACATGCTTATTAGTCTCAACTAGAATAGACCAATTCAGTCAACGGTGATTATCAAAGTCCCATTAATCCAATAGACCCATTTTAGTTCAACTAACAACAGGATTTGGGTGGTTGTGTATGTCACAACTTTCATTTCAATGTTTTTCTAAGACAACACTTCATTCCATCCCGTAAGGTGCTTTCAGGTGTCACATTCTTCAGCTATGCAATACCGTCCATTCCATGCTGCTGCAGTTGCATACAGGCCTGACTGAAAATATTTTTCTGCCTGGGATGTAGCACCCAAGGATTCCCACTTGTGGCAGGCAGATTTTCTGGGGGAACATGCTGCCTTGAGAATTCTGGGAATTGTAGTCCAAAACCACAAATTGGCAAACAATGAGTTCCCACCCAAGCCAAGGGGCATCATATTGAAAGAGTGTGAAATTATATTGGCAAGTGAGATAGAAAATCTCACAAGCATCTCTTTGTATTTCCAGCAATAATAATAATAATAAACCCAACAGTAAAAAATTAAATAATTAACAAATATCTGCCTATTCATGATCCCCCAAATGTGTTGCTTGAAGTAGTTGTGTCACACTGACTGGTGACAAGCCAGTTTTGCTAACTTATGAAGTGATGCTCAATACCATGTGTATGATCTCATTAGAAGACTATAAAGTAATGGAAAGGCTATTCTATGTGTTATTGTACTTCCATTTACTAAAATAGTAATTTGTATGTAAATGCCAGTTCATTTTCTTAAAGAAAAGAGGTTGGTTCCCCTGGTGGACTGTGACCAGCTAGTGCCCTAAGGTGGGTTGACAGTGAATGCGATCGACAGAAGACAGAAGTGCCATGAAGGTGAGCATATGCCACATTCTGGATACCATCTGATAAAAAAGACCAGAACCAATGCAAGATGGTGCCCCCATGCCCAATCCTCTCAGACAATATAGTCAATAGCACAGAAGGCCATGGAGCAGTCCAGGAGAACTAAGAAGGATAGTGGGAGTGGGATGAATTTGCAACAATCCTTCTTTTAATGTATAAAACACTTTTAAAATAGGATTTGTGCATCTGGACATCAGCTTTTATGATAGTGAAATATACTGGGAAATTGAAACTTAGTTTATGGATAACGATTCTCTGAATTAAATAGCTTCCTATAAAATGCTATATTTTTCAAAGGCTGCTTATGCTCTGTGTGCAACAGCTTTGAAATATCTTTCCATGCCTTTTAAAGCTGAATCTTAAACATCTAAAGAAATAGAAGAAAGAACAAAACAGACTCTTTAACTCTCCTAAAATCTGAGCAAGCCCCAAGAGCCAATTTTAATTGAAGACAAAGAGCAAGAATGTCCTGGGACCTTCAGACATCTCATTATTCCGTTAGCCGGCTGATTTAATAAGTGTCAATTTAAATCTCTCTATGTTATTATTTTAAAGTTTAACTGAAGCTGCACACAAGAGAGAACTCAAATCAGTCAGCTGGTGGGCTGCATTCCACCACCCCTTTCTGCACTTTCACAATCAAGACCTTGCTACATAAAAACATAACATCACCTCTTCTTAAAAGTTTATGCATCTATAAGGTTTATATGGTGTTTTTCAGGAGCAAACATTTTAAACTATGAACAGGTAAGACTATGTCCAGGTGAAGAACACATGCAAGCATGCTTCTGCCAATAGAGAAAAAAGTGTGCACTTTAGGCACAATTCATACATAAATGCAGGGCACACATTTGATAAAATTCATATGTATGTGTGCACATTAGGATTCCATGGATCCACATGTATGGATTCCATGGAGGAAGGAAATCTCACAACCCAAGGGGAAGGATGGAAGAAAATGCATCAATATCTAAAGAAACAAAACAAAATTTAGTTTGAGGCATTTTCACAATCCTAGCTTATTCTGGTTTTTAACTTATGAAATTTTGAATTGTTTTTATACTTGATTCTTAATTTTAATGTATGTTGAATTATTTTTTAAAAATATGATATTTATATAGTATTTTTAAATCTGCTGTTTTATTTGTTGTAAGCTGCCTTGGGTCTATTGGTTGAATACGCAATTTAAAAAGAAATAGTAATAAACAAGTGCTGATTGTTTTCATTCATTTGACATGTGGTGTTACATGAGAGCTTTACAAATACCATGAAACAGCACAAAAACAATATGTGGGTGCTCTCTTAAATAAAGCTTGAACTCTCTCTAGAAGCAACAGTGACTAAACTGAGGCTATTGTAGTGTGAACACACCATGAGAAGGTAAACCTTACTGGAAAGGATAATAATTTTGGGGAAAGACTAAGGCAGCAAGAAAACAAGAAGACCAAATACAAGGTAGATTGACTCAGTAAATCTAAACAGTCTCGAGTATGCAAGACTTGAACAAGGTTGTTCATGATAAGACTTTTGAAGGTCACTAATGCTTAAGGCTGTCATAACTTGGAAGCAAAGTACTTCTGAATATTACCATTATTGCATTACCTATGGTTGTCCAGATATTCTTAGTCAGGACAATGGGTTGTACATTTATCAAGAAGGATACTTTCAGTCATCTGTCTGTCTGTTGGCATCCCAGAATATATCAGAAAGTCTCCAAGATCAAGATGAATTTAGAAGTGAGTATGAACTGAAGTGTTTTCTCTGTGATATCAAGTAAATTAGTATGAAAAACAGCTAAATACAGTGGACCCTCGACTTACTGACGGCTTGACCTGCAGACTTTTCGAGTTACAGACTTCTCTGGCCGCAAAATTTAGGTTCGACTTGCGGCCGGAGAATCGACCTACAGACTGGAAAATCAAACAAAATGGACCAAAAACGGCCGGTTACGGATTAATCGGTTTTCAATGCATTGTAGGTCAATGGAGCCTCGACCTACAGACTTTTCGACCTGCAGCCACCGTTCCAATACAGATTAATTCCGTAAGTCGAGGGTCCACTGTATATGTAGTCTACAGGGTCGGGTCATGAGAGGATTTCTGATATCCACATGGAAGTCCAGAGGAGCAGAAGTCACCATAGTAATGCAACTGAATATTTTGGGTGAGTGGGGGATTGCAAGTGTGGGATATTTCCTGCTCTGAAATGAATGTGACTGTCCCATCCATTATTTAATTATTTAATTAAATTCTAGTCCACCTTGCAACCAAGGTGTCTTGCCACATAAATTTAAAAACAGATGAAAGTTTAAATCATTCACCCCCACAATCAATTACTTTACTAAGACACTAGTAAATAAACACCAAAACAACCACAGACTTCACACAATATAAGAGACACACACACAAACACATCCACACAGAAAAATATATATACAATGCCTACCATTCCAAGGCCTTTCCCCATCCAACTAAAGGGCTGCCTAAACAAAAATACGTTTGCCTACTTATGTGGTGCACTTCAGAGACCCTCGATTGGGATATTTTCTCCCCTCATTGTATTAAGCCAAACACATTGGTCTTTACTGTCAATATTCTTTTCACTGTATAAATAATAAATTGTCTGAAATGGAATTTAAAATCTACTGGGACTGTCTTTTTTCTCGTTTGATAAACAAGATAAAATGTTTTTATTTCATAACCTTTTATTGATCTTTTCCCTTTCTTTTAATGTCTCCGAGTCTCTGATTAAGGGAAAAAAACTTCAAGGCCTTTTAATTAAAGCCACTATAATATTCTAGTTGAAAGCCACATTTCTGAGAAATATAAAAATGCTTTGAAGGTCAGATGAGTTTAGCAATACATTGGCATCTTCAAACAACTTTCCTAGAGGATCCTCCTTAAACATCTGCATATAGATGCAGCCATCAAGACAACAAAATGTGTATAATTTTCACTAGGAGGCTGTAGTTGCATCAAATAATATGATTTATTTTGACCTTATGTATTACGTTGCTTCACGAGGTACCAAATTGTCTATGTAATTGGCACAAGCAGATTGCTTTGAGAAAATGTTGGGGTTCCTGTATTTTAGAATTAAGGGGTTACATTGGAACCAATTTATACTGGAACTTTAAATGTTGAGATAAACAGATTGAGTATAAGTACCTGCTTCCTTTGTGACCAAAGCATTAGTATGTCAAACTAGACATATGGTAGACTGTGGGAACTGGCCAAATATTTCTTTCAAATGACTATAGAATCAATGAGTTTGAGTGAAATAATCTGGTAGTCAAGGGAATTTGTTCCTACTTGTACTTGACCAAAACATATCCATTTTGCACTTCCTAGATTCAAGTGCAATGAAAATATATACAGGATGTAGATAAATGCATATATTTTAAAAATGTACATGCACACTTTTTATTAATTAATTAATTAATTAATTAAATTTATACCCCACCCATCTAGACCGAAGTCTACTTTTGAATGTGAAGGGAAAGCTATAGATGCAATTATTATAATAATCTATGGAATAATTATCATGATGTGCTGTCAAGTAAATCTTGACACGTGGCAAGGGCTTCCAGAGTTTTCTAGGTATGGAGAGTTCTACAGTGGCATAGCAGTGCCTTCTTCTGGGGTGTTCTGGGGCTGTGCAGCTTTCCCATATCTACACAGGCTGACTTTTCTCCCAGGGAGCTGAGGGGGCAATAAAACTCTCAATTTCTGGCTCTGCAGCCAGGTACCCAACTCAGGGTGTGACCACACTGATTTAAAAAAAATGCAGAAAATGCTTTGAGATCAGGATGGGATGAAACACTTTTCCCCCCTGTGACCACATGATACAAAAGGAAGTGCAAATCAGCAAGGAGTCTCTCTCCTCCTGTAGTTTTTGCCTCTGCTACTGGGGCGTGGTGGCGCTGTGGGTTAAACTGCAGAAGCCTCTGTGCTGCAAGGTCAGAAGACCAGCAGTCGTAAGATCGAATCCACGCGACGAAGTGAGCTCCCGTCGCTTGTCCCAGCTCCTGCCAACCTAGCAGTTTGAAAGCATGCAAATGCAAGTAGATAAATAGGTACCACCATGGTGGGAAGGTAAGAGCGTTCCGTGTCTAGTCGTGCTGGCCACGTGACCACGGAAACTGTCTACAGACAAAACGCTGGCTCTACGGCTTGGAGACGGGGATGAGCACCATGCCCTAGAGTCGGACACGACTGGACTAAATGTCAAGGGGAACCTTTACCTTTACCTTACTGGGGCTACTACTTCTTTTAAAATGCATCCATTTGCATTGGCTCAAGAATGTGATCACTTGACCAATGAAAAAAAGTCACCACACATTCATAGGAATAGAAAGCCAAGTCTCTCTCTATGGGCAGGACTCTTCTTCTTCTGTTCTCCTTTATAGTGTAAAGCTACAATCTATGATCCTCCTCCTTCTCTAGGCAAGGTTCTTTTTTTTTAACAGTTTCTCCTCCTCTCTGGGCAAGACTCTCTTTTTTTACAGCTTAAGAATGGAGAGCAAAGTCTCCCTCTTAGGAAATGAAGAAGGGAACTCTTATTTAAAGCTTATTAGGTAGTTCCTTTGTAATGGCACCACCTTCAGGGCTATAAATAGGGCTACAAACAAACTGCAAACAAGGATCTTTTCCTCTCTGCCTGTGTGGCCAGGTAATGTGAAGATACCCAGGGAAATCCAAATTCTCTGGTGTGATTTCACAGTGAGTCAATGCAAGTGAATTCACATTTCCCTTGCTGTGAAGTTGCACCTTCATTGATCTATCTAATCAATAATATACTGATATAACAATAATTGTAAAAAGTAATTTTTATGATCCTCTATATATGAGCAATTCTACAAATGCTTCTCAAAAGAAGATAAAATAAACATGAAACAGTAACATGGTCTCTCATGGTATTTTCACCTCTTTTGTCATAGGGATAAATACAGTTAAATTACCTATAAATTTGCATGGGAAACATTTTAAAAACCTTTGCATGATACAAGTCCAACTCCCGATTTATATACAGGATTTTTTTTTATTTTTATTTTTTTGCCTAAGTCATGTATGACCTTTAAAAACCATTGAATCTTACCTGATTTATTGACTATTACAGCTGAGGTGCTAAAGACTGACTTTTAAAGTGCATTAAACTTTCTATGTCCCCTAAATTCTTTCCCCAGAATTTGCTGTCTGCCATTCGTGAAGGGGAAATAAGCAACGTCTTGGAGAAATATGTATCTTCTCATGAGATTAAGCATCACAATGCTCTGGTGGTTTGACTAGCGATCTTGTGAATGCTGTACTCCAACTCCAAATAAACCTAAGTGCTTCACAAAGTCCTTACCAATCTTACCATCACACTTATTGTCTTCCAAGATAGCTTGGAGTACAGGCCATAGCAAAGTCCCCTAGGGGTCAAACTAGACATTACAGATAATGGATATTCCTTTCAATTAACCTGTCATTCCTCTGGCAATAGGATTACCTCAGAGGTGCATGCCTGAGCAGTCAGACTTGCACATTAAGCCAATGTTACTTTTCAGTGACCTATCACAAATAAAAGCATAATAAATGCATAGGTGAGAAGTATATGCAGTGGCTTGAGGACTGTTGTTCTGAATACATGTTAAACATGTTATGTGATTCGTCCCTGAAGTACATGGGCTAATGTTTCATTTTATGGTTTATTTTGGAGTAGAAATGTAGTTGTGTGCTTGTGTTCCATTCCATACTAATAACACTTCAGCTAAAAAACTCCACAGAAAAAATGGGTGGTATACTTATTTTGGATGCAAACATTGCCACACCCTAACCCTAACCCTTGTAGAAACATATTCTGTGCATTTAAACTATTTCGTACAATACATATATTTTCATTTAAGTTCTTTCTAATATATATTACATGTAACCAACATTCTTCAATATTGTGTGCCTTTAGAGCTTCCTCTTGTTCCACTGGGCCTCAACCTTTGTATGGGATAGTAAGAAAGGAATGCTGGGAGGGAGATGGTGAGATATGTACCTGGTACTGACTGTATTCAACTTATATTATTTAATGAAGTAGAGATGATAGGAATGCTGATTAAATGTAATGCACCTGTCATTGCTATGCTGGTAAAGCTGATGTTAGGATGCCCTATGTAGGAAAAAAAAAACACTATACATTTTGGAGTGCATAAATATGCCTTGCTTGTAACCATTGTCAAAACTCACTGATCAGGAGAAGAGAACTTTTTCTTTCTGCTGGGTTTTGTGTTTTCTCACAGATGTTTGCTTATAGCTAAGGAAAGATGGCTCAACTTTAAGCATCTAACCTAAAATACAATTGGTTTTTCTTCCACATGCTGTCAGGGTGTTGCTAGTGTAAAAAAATAATCATGCTATTGTATTCCATGTTTTATTCTTTGCTGCAGTGGATTGAACTCTGCTAAACCTGGCTGCAGGAGTGGCATGTTGTTGTTGTTACATGCTGTCATGTCAGGACCGACTTGTAGCAATCCTAACAGGATTTTCAAGGTAAGTGAAATATTTAAGGAGTGGTTTTTACCAGTTCTACTCACTCACTTGGTTTCCATGGCTAAGCAGGGATTTGAACCCTTTTCTCCAGAGTCTTAGTCTGTTACTCTGTCCACTACACCATACTGTGAATCTGCAGGAATGGCATAAAAATTAGTAAAAAATAGGATGGTGGGGTGCTGAACAAGGAAGTAAAGGTGAGGGTTGTCTATTAGTGTTGGCACTGTTTCCCGCTTTTGGGGTAGAATAATTCTCTGTTGCTTTGCCTCCCTGATTTTTTTGGAGTAGTTTTAAAGGAATATTTAGGGCTTTTCAGAAACTGGTATCTGGTGAGATAACTGGTGAGAATTTGATCCAGCATGTGTGTCCCAAACTGGCTTTTTGCCACGGTGACAGGAGAAAAGCTAATGTTTCCAAAGTTTGTGTTTATTTGGTTTGGAATGGAGAGTTCTTATACTGCTGAATAGAATTCTGTATTTAGTGCCATTTCCTTGAGAGGTTCTTTTCACCTTTAGCATCTAATCTGAGCACATATAGATCTGCAAGGGGTCTTGTGTCACCAAACAGTAAGTCCTGCTACCACATATGAGTATTTCCCTAGTGCTTTCATTCTAAAAACTCAGTTTTGTTTGGAAAAATCTAACAAGCACAGACTTAGTCATTTAGACTAAAAAGGCAACGAGCATATACCACTTGTTCTTCATTAGCATGAAACATGAGAGTGTTCCCATTGATTATCCACTCGAGACAGGACTTCCAGACTCCATACATGTCTTTCTCTATACTCGGTCCCTTCTGCAGGCAAGCCATCTGTGAACACTTCTTTCCTTGCCAATCAGGAGACTTGAAAAGGGAAAGCAGTATGCATAAAATACTGGAAAATTCATTGCCTGACATCTCTTAGGCACGTAGCCATAGAAACCTAGGTTGTTAATGCTAGATATCATGACCTGAGAGCCAACGTGGTGCAGTGGATAGAGTGATGGACCAAAAGTCAGGAATCTGGGTACAAATCCCCACTCACCCATGGAAACTCACCAAGGGGTGGCACTGGTAAAAACACTCCTTAAATACCACATATACCTTGAAATCCGGGCAAGACGGAGGTCCTTCGGCTGGGTGTCCCAGACATCAGTGGTCTGGGAAACTCCCTTTCCTTTGGGGGGGGTGACTCTTACCTCCAAGAGTGAGGTTCGCAGTTTGGGTATACATCTGGACCCGGCGCTCACCATGGAGACCCAGGTGTCGTCAGTGGTCCGTTCCACACATTTCCACCTTCGGCGGATTGCCCAGCTGCGTCCCTATCTTGATGTGGGGGTGCTCACCACTTTGGTCCATGCACTCGTAGTCTCAAGATTAGACTACTGTAATGCGCTCTACGTGGGGCTGCCTTTGAGACTGACGCAGAAACTTCAAATGGTACAAAATGAGGCAACCAGACTTCTTACTGGGGTGAAAAGGTACCAACATATTTTCCCCACGCTGGCCACCTTGCATTGGCTGCCCATTCGTTTCCGCGTTGATTTCAAAGTTCTTATGATTACATATAAAGCCCTAAACAGTTTAGGACCTCAATATCTGGCAGAGCGCCTTCTCCCACCCAGTTTTGCCAGAGTCACTCGTTCCAGCCAGGCTGGGCGGCTGAGGGGCCTAACGCCGAGGGAGGTCCAGAAGGAAAGAACGAGGAACAGGGCCTTCTCGGCAGTGGCCCCTCGCCTTTGGAACAACTTGCCAGTGGAGATCCACCTGGCTCCCTCTCTGGGTGTTTTCAGGAATAAACGTAAAACCTGGCTATTTGGGCAGGCTTTCCCTCCTGCCGTATCTTAATTTCTTATACTTTCGCGACCTTGGATCTATAATATATAATATATGTTTTTGGTTTTATTGTTTTTAAATTTGTAAACCGCCCAGAGTAGACCTTTGGTCTAGATGGGCAGGATAGAAATCCAATAAATAAATAAATAAATAAATAAAAATAAAACTCTATTAGAGTCACCACAAGTCAAATGAGACTTGACAGTAGATAACATAAAACAGTCTTCACCTAGTATTTGAATACAACTCACTCTTGTACTTTGTACTATTTTACCCTCTAGATGTGAGGCGCTTATAGAGAACTTTTGGCTTCTTTTCTGGAAGGGTTTTGCTTATACCAATAGCTATATACAGGCAGAAGCAGGTGAAAAACTAGTTCCATGCTTGATTTTTACAGGAAAAAAAGTTGGGTTGCCCTTTCACTGGAGGAGTGGCCCTACTCAGAATCAAACTTTGATTCAACTGCAACTTCAGTTTATAAAATGTGTTGTCTATTACCATTCTGTGACATCACACACATGTCTTATAGTAGTTCAGTGGTATGTCTTACGTGAAGACCTAAGCTGTAGAAAAAACAGAACACGTGTTTTGAAGTGTCCAATTAATTAAAAAGAAGAAACTTTATTGTTCAATTAAGATCAGACAGATTGTACATTTATCATAATTAGGGAGCTGGCAGGTTGCTCTTATACTTGCTTCTGTGCAAATGAACTGCATTCAATCAGTCAGAGGTTCCCATTTAAGTGGACAAAGAGGACAACCTTGTCTTAAAGCTGCTTGCTGAATTATCTTTGAACATTCACTGCAAAGCATTCAACTCCAAACAGGCATTGTTGTACCTGGTAATTATTTTGAAAATATATTTTGAAGGTTTACTTTCTTACCTACTGTAATTGCAGTGTCTCCATTAACATTGACAGCACTTGGCTGATCAAATGTCAAAGTGTACAAATATTGAAAGTGCATCTTCACTTTCTGTAGGTCAATTTCAAGACTGCTGTGCGCATTTCAGAGAAGTAACAAGGGAAGAAGCATGAATGGTCTCAAGTGAGTGGAAGATAGTTGTAACAATAGCCATCTTCTAGTGTTTGCCATACTCTGTGTAGTGAAAGTGCAATTGTACTTGCCAAACGCTCTGCTGACCACCCCCTAATGCCTGTATGTTTGACTTCCCTGAAGGAATGGATCCTCCTGTATGCATGGAGATTCTATGTGTTTACAACTGACTCTTATAGGTCAATGAACCTAGGTTCTCCATTCCACACCTGTTGAATTTGTGGAAGTAGGGGATGGCGCCATTGTAGAATGGTGACTCTGGGACAAAGACACAGAGGGCACTAAAGTTCCTCCTCATTCATTGGTTGTGTGTGTGGGAGGGAAAATGTAGTCAGTCACTATGTCTTATACCAATGTGACCTAAGACAGTGGTGACTAAGTTACTCAACTAGCCATTCAAAGATAAATTCAATGAGATAAATTCATTAAACGTTCAAAACCATTTATGAAGTGTTTATCATGGGTTATCAGAAGCAAGCCTTGGTTGCTGTCACTGCCTCTCGAATCAACCACTCTGGACTGGATTGCTATCTCTGCCACCCAACATCCATGCATTAGCATGGCTATCTACACTGAAGAAACCAGGGAAGATCTGGGAAATATTAGAACAATGATTAATAAGGGGAAAACCAGAAAAGGGGGTAGAGAGAAGGGGGGGGAGAAAGTGAGCAAACAGAGGGGGTTTAGAGAGTAAAGGGGAGAACTGGCAAAGGAAAAAGAAAAAAATGTATTAAGGGAAATTCCGGTAGTAGCATAGAAACTCTGGGAATGTAGACTGATAGTATTCTGTTAAGGCTTTTTATTAAATATAGTTTAGAGTTTTCAAAGGAAAGGGAATAGGCTTTCAAATAATAGAGATATGAGAGAGCCAAGGGAGGGGGCCGAGCCAATGTTCCAGACCACGCTTCCCCTCCCGAGGCCAAGGGGTCAATTGAATAAAATTCATAAAAAGGGCGGGTCAAAGACTAGTGAGTGTAGGTGGGGGGTGGATAAGTGAGGGTTTTGTTTTTTCTATTTCTTTCTGTTTATTGTTCACTGTATTTGTTGTTATTTTTCCTGTCTTATAAGTGTACCTATGTTAGATGTATTAATGTTAAAAATTAGGGTGTGCACAAGAAACTTGGGACTAGAAAAAAGTATAATAGACAATGGTTAAACAGATAAAATTAACTACTTGGAATGTGAAAGGCCTCGGAACAATTGTGAAGAGGGCAAAGATACAAAATGTATTGAAAAAGAGTAATGTGGATATAGTATTTTTACAATAAACTCATCAGAAAAAAGGGTTTGAATGAATTTAAATGTAACTGGTGTGATATATATGAAACATCTTTTGGTTTGTCAAAGTCAAGAGGTGTAGCAATTTTGATTTCTAAAATATGTGGTTTTAGGACAGGAAAAGTGGAAAAAGACACACAAGGAAGATATTTAATAATACAAGGTAAATTAAGAGGAGAAGAATGTACTTTGATGAATATATATGCACCGAATGAGAAACAGGAGGAATTTTATGTAAACATACTAAGCAGATTAGATAACGTAAGGAAAGGATTTGTTATACTGGCAGGAGAGTTTAATATGACTATGGATACTTTAAAAGATAAATCAAGAGTACAGAACGTGGAAAATCAAAATAAAAGTACTTTACTATATAATTTAATTAGAAACACAGATTTAAAAGTTGTGTGGAGAGAATTAAAAGGGGAAGAAAGAAGATACTCCTATTACTCATCGGTACATAAAACGTATACAAGAATAGATTACATATTAATATTGAAAGAACTGTTATCAAAGGTAAATAATACAAGTATAGATGTTATTCAAATCTCAGATCACGCCAGGGTAAATATGGAACTATTAGTAAAAAGTGATTATAAAGAAGTGAACAGATGGAAGATTGATACAAACATTTACCAACATCGAAATATTGTAGAAGGGTTTCAAAAGAATTTAGAAGAGACCTGGGAAATAAAAAAGATTTAGAGGAAGATATTAAGAAATTAGAAAAAGAAGCGATAAGAACTAGAGAAAAGGAGATTATGGTGGAGTTACAAGCTAAAACGAAGGAATTAGAAGAGATACATATGGAAAAGGTCCAGAGGGATTTAATATATTTAAACAGGGAATACTTTGAATTTGGTAACAAGAATTTGAAGCTTCTAGCTAAAGCTGCCCTCCCCCAAAAAAGTAAGAGTAATATAGGAGTGATAAAAAATCAGAAAGGGGACAGATGTAATAAAATGAAAGAAAAACTAGAAGCTTTTCAAAAATTCTATAAGGACTTATATACAAGCAAGAATCCTAGATAAAATTGAAAAATATTTAGAAAAGAATTTTTTAAAAGTAATAACTGAAAAGGATAGGGAATTAATGGAGAGAACAATAACAGAGGAAGAGATAGAAGTTATTATAAACAAATTAAAAGCAGGGAAGATACCTGGTACAGATGGATTGGGCCCAGAATATTATAAAACTTTTAAAAAAATTCTTATTCCAAAATTAAAAGAATAATATAATGGTATATATTAAAAGGAGAAGAAATCTCTCAGTCTTGGAAAGAATCATTAATAGTTTTAATTTTAAAACCAGACAAAAACCCTATAAATATGGAGTCTTATAGACCGATTTCATTGATAAATCAAGATGCTAAAATATTTACAGAAATTTTGGCAGCAAGATTAAACAAGTTAATAGGGAAATACATCGAGAAAGATCAAAATGGTTTTATACAAGGTAGACAGATGACGGATACAATGAGGAAGGTGCTTAACTTGATGTATTTAGCAAAAGTAAGGTGTAATATCCCTAAATATTTTCAAAGCTTTTGATTCAGTTGAATGGGATGCATTAAAAATATTGCTTAAACAGATAGGATTTGGTACCCAATTTAGACAAATAATTCATCAATTATATTCACAGAACTCTGCAAAAATAATAAAAAATGATGGCATAACAGAATCAATATATTTAGGCTGAGGAACGAGACAAGGTTGCCCCTTATCTCCAACTTCATTTATATTGATAATAGAAGTGCTGGCACAAGTGATCAGAAATGATAGTTTAATTAAAGGTGTAAGCACTAGAGAGGAGGATAAAATAAATCTTTTTGCAGATAACACACTATTAATAATTAAAAACCCCAAAGAAACATTGCAGATTATTAGAACGCATTTGAATCATTTTGAAGAAATAACGGGTTTGAAAGTAAACTGGGAGAAATCGGAATGTATTTTATTAAATCATTCAGAAGTAGAAGAGAAAGAAATGAAAAAAGAATTTAAGGGAAGAATTGAAAGTATAATTAAATACTTAGGTATTTATATTACCTGGAATACACAAGAAATGATTAAAGTAAATATGGATAAATTGAAGAAAGAAACTAATGAACAGATAAATTAATATAAAAAAGTAAAATTCTCATGGTTTGGAAGAATAGTATTAACTAAAATGAAGATCATCCCTAAACTTAATTTTATATTTTGGATGCTCCCAATAAAGATTGGAGAAATATATCTGAACGACTGGCAGAACTTGATAAATAGTTATTGTAATGGAAATAAAATAATAAGAATTAATAAGAAACTATGGTATATTCCACAAAAAGAAGGAGGGCTTGGATTACCAAATGTTAAGACATATTACATTGCAAACCAGCTTAGACATATTCCAGATATTATTGTATATAATAGAAACTTAATTTGGAGGGAACTGGAAATGTCAGAACATTTTAATAGACTGGAGAATATCCTATTTAAAGAAAAAATAGCAGAAGAAATAAAGAGAATAACTAATCCTTTTTTGAAGAATATGTTAGAATGCTGGAAAAAATATAGATATATATTGAGTCCTCTTATTTCACCATTACAACAAGTAGTGGAGGCTCAGAACTTCCCCAAAATCCTTAAAACTAAATTTTAAAGAAGTATTAGTAGAGAAAGGGTTAAATACAATAAGGGCTTGGATGAAAAAGATGAAAGATAAAAATACTATAAAGGAAATTTTGGGAGAGGAAGAGGGGATACTGTATCTTGGATAAATATACTCCAAATGGAAAGTTGGACAAGGGAGTGGACCAGAAAAGTAGGAGAAATTTAAAAACTGTCTAAATTTGAGGAGATTATAGAACTAAGACAAGATCAAGAGGAAAGAAATAAAAGAAAGGGCACAGTAAGTGTGATTTATAAGATTTTAATAAATGTTGGACATGAAAAAGCTATGATGAAAAATCAGTGGCATGAGGACTTAGAGGAAGAGGTTAAAAATGAGGATTGGAACAAAATATGGTCACAAAGAATAATGAAGAATATGTCTATAAGGGTAAAAGAAAATTGTTATAAGGTTGGAGATGGTACCTTACCCCAACAAGATTGAATATTATAAATAAAAACGTACCATCTCAATGCTGGAGATACAAAAAGGAAAAAGGAAGTCATTTACATATGTGGTGGACTTGTGAAATAAGAAAGAAAGAATGGGCACTGGGTTTTAAAGAAATTAGAGAAATTATTGGAAATAATATTCGAATATCACCAACTATTGCCCTTTTAAATATAATTAAGAATGACCATATTAAAAAAGAACAGAAAGAGTTAATCGTTGTAATGGTCACAGCATCAAGATTAATATTTGTAAAAAATTGGAAAAATGACAAAAAAGTCAACCTTGAAGATTGGTATAAAGAAATGTTGAGTTTAGCGATAAATGATAAGTTAACATGTGAAATAAAAGTAAGAAGGGGAATGACAAAATATAATGATTTTAAAGAGATATGGAATCCATATTTGAATTATGTTTTTGTAAAAGGGAAAGGTCAAAAGCCAGCAGAAGAATCAATGTATTTTTTGGAGTGGAATGGGGTGAAAAGAGATTAAAAGGAAATATTTTCATATCTGGTCCCGAGGGTGATGGTGGCACAGGGGGGAAAATTTTGTATTAGTGCATGTATGTATACACATTTTATGTTAGTATTGTTCTTATTGTTTTTCTTTAATTAAAAAAATTAAAAAAGAAACCTGCATATGATACATTGCATATGTGCGGGATTCTGTACCATTGGATTTTCTGCATGATCTGGATTTGTGGTCACATGGAAGCCTACTTGTGAGCAGAAGCTTGCAATTAAGCTTCTTTCAGCCCATGGCAACATGTGGGTGTCTCAGAGAGAACCCATCAGTATGTCTGATTCTGGGGAAAGCCTTTGTGTCATGGCTCTATAGCAAATTTCTTCTTTCAATGTATTTGAAAGATGTCTAAGGGCTGAGGAAGCAGTCAAGACATTTGAATATCACCTGTGCTCAGTAATGGACTCAATAAAGATGAACAAGATGAAAATAAATCTTGACAAGATGGAGGTGCTGCTTGTCAGCAGAAAGTCAGATTCAGGAATCAGGATTCAACCTGTTCTAGAAAGAGTTGTACTCCCCCTGACAGGGCAGGTTCATTGTGTGGGAGTGCTCCTTGACTCTGCACTGTCACTGGATTCCCAGGTGGCAGAGAAGATGAGGAGTATCTTTGTTTGGTGTACCAGCTATGGCCTTTCCTGAGTCAGCTGGACTTAGTGACAGTGCCTTAGTTACATCATGCCTTGACTTCTGCAATGTGATCTACATGGGGCTACCCCTGAAGAAGGTCCAGGATCTTCAATTGCTGCAACATATGGCAATTCAGCTGTTGAATGGTGAATGGTATCATGATCATATGACCTTGATAGTGAAAGACCTTCACTGTTTGCCAATTGCTTACTGTGCTCAATCCAAGATGTTGGTGTTAACATTTAAAACCCTAAATGGCTTGGGCCCTGGCTATATAGGGGACCACTTCTTTCATTATGAGCCTGTTCAGACATTAAGATCATCAGGAGAGTATCTCTTCAAAATACCAACAGTTTTGGAAGCCTGTCTCAGAGGCACTTGGAAGAGGCCCTCTTCCTATGTGGCTCCTATATTATGGAATGCACTCCCTTCTGAGTTATGATTTGTTTCCATTATGACTGATTTTAAAATGGAGTGAAAATGCATTGTTTTAGACCAGTGGTTCTTAACCTGGGTAACCCAGGTGTTCTTGGACTGCAAATCCCAGAAGCCCCAACCAGCATAGCTGGTGGTGAAGGCTTCTGGGAATTGCAGTCCAAGAACACCTGGGTTACCCAAGGTTAAGAACCACTGTTTTAGACAAGCAGATGTTGATTAGTCTGTCCTGCTCTGTTGTTTTTAATCTGTATCCTTTGTGGTTTTAATGGTTTTTAATGTATTTCACTTAAATTTAATGGTTTTACCATGGGCGGGTTTCTATGATTTTATTCATTTTTAACTCAATGTGGTTTTCATTGTTTTTATTATTTGAAATGTATGTAAGCTACAATGAGTGGTATTGTGGTGGTTCAATTGAGGGCTTAGCTGAGACCAGGCTGTAAGCGTTGAAGGCAATCAGCCAGGGAGTGCAGCTGGAAGCAATGAGTAATCACCATGGCCCCATATAGGTTTGTCTCCTGTGCTAAATCAGTGCAGGAAGCAACTGTTGTTTTTGTATGCTATTGTTTGTGAAACCTTCTGGATGTCTCTTGATCATCGGACTGGACCTTGATGGGAGTGATTGACGACAGGAAGAGCAAAGGTCCTTGGTGATGTGTCTCACTGTGAGACAAAAGAGGTTGCTGCTGCTGAGTAACAACTGAAGACTGATAACCTTACTGGGGAGGATTATGAGGTGCTGATAGCAAGAAGACTGCTAGGTTGGCATCATGCACATACATTGTTCCTAAATGACTGGCAAAATTTAGCACAGACTGTTAGTATTGTAGCAGTGCTGCTAGCCATTTATAAATTAAGTACTCACACAATATTGACATAGCAGCCTGTAAGGCTCAATCACCTCATAATGTTCATCACTGCTATAAAGCATTGCCTCTTACTTCCCAGTGCACCACATTAAAAGCCACTGCCACCATAAATTCTATAATCTGTGGGTCTCCCCATGTTGCTGGGCTACCACTTCCATCATGCCTCGCCATTGGGATGGGACTCCTGGGAACTGCAGGGTAGGATAGCAACATCTTAAAGGCCAGTGGTTTCCCAATCATACATGGCAACAAACATTTCTTTCAAGAAGATGTCCCATTTATGTTGTACAGAGCCCTGCACAGGCTCTGATCAAATCCATACTTCCATCTATGTACAAGGGAGATTTTCCTTTAGTTGTTACAGAAGACTAAAACACAAAGGTTTTGGCCATTCTTGTTCTACGCAACCATCACGGCTGGCTCCTACCTGGCTGGCTGAGAATGATAACAACAAAGTTGTTGAAATAGAACAAAAAAAAAAAAAAAAAGGACAGCATGCTGAACTTCAGCATGAAAAGAAGAAAAGTGGAGAGGGGAGAGGAAGGGAAGAATATATGCTACATTCTTCCCTTCCTCTGCCCTCTCCTCCTTTCTTTTTTTCAAGATGAAATTGAAAAGGGGCATCCTCTGTCTTTGAGAAGGGCAGCTAATCAGTTGGTTTGCCCAGTCTGAGTGATGGCAATATTCTTGGAGGCATGGCCTGGGGGTGAAGGTTTTATTTTTATTCAAAAAGACAGAACACTGTTGTCCCATTTCCAGTTTGCTGCAGTTATGAGGGCAGGGCTGTCTAAGATGGAGCTGCTGGCAGGGGAATTCAGGACATATTCATTTAGAATTGGAGCAGCGACAGCCACGGTAGGACTAGGCGTTCCTCCTGACAGGGTGCGGGCTGTGGGGAGAGGGCACCTGCTTATAAGGGGTATGTCAGAACTCACCTGGTTTAAGGACACTAATGGCAGGCCTTGTAGCAGGAGGAGAGAAAATGACTGGCTGTTTGGACACAGTATCATGTACTGAGCAGGGAAGTGTGCAGCCAGTTTTTAATTGAGTCTGCAGCCCAGGTTCGAAGATTGGCTTTGAATCAGATGGTTTGGAGCCAGAGGATTCCCTCAGGCCCACAATTAGGTAGTGCATGGAAATGTTCCCTTACCCAGATGCTCTGCTGACCTAACTTGGTTAGAACAACCTGCTAGCACACAAAAACTTTGACTTGATTCTGTCCATTTAAGACGATCTGACATTTTTGTGGCTGAGGATGCCTGAGAAATCTCTGATATGGTCAGACCTGTCGGAGAGATGGGTGTGTCATGGGGCCTTGAACCCTGGGAATGCGGACTTAGTCCAGAGGAAAGTAACTTAGGCTGCAGGTCACATGGCCACAGGTGCTGGTGGGATGTAGGACCGTCACTGGGGCATTATGCATTCTAACATTGATCTCTGCTGGAAATACAGAGTTCACCTTTCAAGTCTGGGCAGGAGCAACGGCTTGCACACAGAAGGCAGGGGCTCTTGGACTGGTTATAGTGGGAATAGTTTGGCAGGAGGCAGCCAGATCTACGAGGGCCACGGCATGCCAGCTGATTTTGCACATAGGAGTGGATCCTGGGGAAGGGAGAGGGATGGTCAACCCTTTCTCAGGCAAGATATCCCCCTCTGGTGTGATCAAGGAAGGAGGACTGACAGGGGCATGTCTTGATTGGAAGGGCCATCACAGTCTCCCACAACAGGTGGCAGTGGTCTGCCTTCTAGTGGGCTTCTAGTGGACTTGCTGCACCCAGGTGGAATCCATACCCACTTGGGATTCATTCCCATCCTGTACGTGGTTGGCCAGCAAGGGCTGGGAGAACTACATTGGCTGGCAGGCAAGCCATCCAATCCTAGGATCCACTCCTTATGCTGCGTCAAGACTGTTCCACTGTAACCAGTCCAAGCCATCACCTTTCCATCCACTTATGCTCTTCTCTATCGCCTCTAAGAGATCGGTACCACATAGAATTTTCTGTCTGTTTATAATTTTCTGTAATTGTTATTTCATGTTGATGTGTGTTGTTGGTGAACTGGGCAGGAAGTGCAGCGCTGTCTTGCCTGGGTCTGTGGTGTTGTGTTTTTTTAACAAGTCAAACCATTACTAATCAGTTCTGACTGGATGAAGGGCAGTTTATACATTTTCAAAACAAAATGAACAAGACAAACAAATGTGATCCTTTCTTAGAAAAAGTTTCTAAAGTGCTTGTAACAAAAAAAAAAGAGGGGTGGGTCTGCCTTTTTAGTTCCCATGAGAGTTGCTCAGAATAGAATGGATTTCAGTTACTTTAAGATACAATTTGACACATGGGAGATAATCTTCAACTTTCAAATGCAATTAACGCTGTCTGGGTGAACACTGCAGAGTGTGAAATGGGATTTAGTAAAACAAATGAGCTTTTTTTAATACTAGAAAAGCTATTGAATTAAGTATCAATTCTGTGTTGTTCTCATTATATGTATTTTCACAAAGTCCTCAACTCTCTGTACAGAGAACTGCCAGAGCCAGAATTATCTATGTCAAATATGAAAGCTTGGTAAAATAAAGCCTGAGTTACAGTAGTAGTGGAAGAAAAATGTTTCTAACACTAAGTGGTCAGGTATGACCACTGGCCAGTGTTGTGTGGCAGTATCAGAGATACAGCAAGTCACTACCGTATTACTGGTTACTAATTCACCAGTATGGTCTTCCATGATCTTTCAGTTATCAGTGGCCAACCAGTGATATGGTGTTGACTTCATTAAAATCACCCTACCCCAACATCATCGGGGAACAACTCCCTCTCTCTTGGTTGCCACTCTGTGATGGCAACCATTCATTGTCACCTCAACAGTTCATGGCTAGCCGGCAACTGAAGTGAACAAATGAATGAAATTCATTGATCGAACCAACAGACTTCTCAGCACAACTCACACAAATCAATTCATACAAATACAACTCACAAGAATCTTATTTCAGGCAGTGGGAATTATAATCAATTTCCTTTTTAAAAATATGATATTTTTGGTTCTCTCTCTCTCTCTCTCTCTCTCTCTCTCTCTCTCTCTCTCTCTCTCTCTCTCTAAAAGCCAATATTTAATGTGACTCCTGTGGACTATATGGTTTAGCCCAGTGGATGGGGAAATCCTTTGGAGGGACTGTGCTTGTAAAGTTTAAGTTTACAGAGAGAGAGAGAGAGAGAGAGATGAAGAAGAAAATATCTTCTTTTCCTCTGGGAGCAGGAATTAGGCCCTTATCACCTTAATTTAGGTCAGATTTGTGTAACTACCCGTGGCTAACTGGAACTAATTGACAAGGTTCTGGGGCCAGTCATGCGACTGACACATGTTCCAGTGCCATGTCAGTTAGTCACAACTAGCTGTGCTAAGTTACACAAATCTTATGTGAACACCAGTAAGATCCCAGTCAGTATATTTACAGAAGAGCATTAATAGAATGACTTTTTTTATAGTGTTATTATGGCTTTGTACCAATATTTGTATTGCATTTTAGGACTTGAAGATTTTACTTTTGGAGCTACTTGGCTTTGCGCTTTGGATCATTGTAGAAACAAAAAAAAACTGGGAGAAAATGCTGTCCTGAGATTTATTTCCTGATTTCTTGGCTTAATGAGACTTTGTGGGACTATTTTTTCCCTAAAAGCAGCTCTTACTCCTACATTTTGCTGCTGCATGGAACTCAAAGGACATGTATATAGGTAGCGTGTGTGTAGGCATCCTTCAGTTTTGAGAGACTATGGTAACGTGCTCTGAATAGAGGTCTTGGAACAGCATCTAGTGTGGCTGAGAAGGCCAGTTCGAGAGTGACAATCCCTTCCACACTGAAGACAAATACAATCTGTCCCCTGTCCAGCTCCCTGATTTGGCTGGTTTTGGGACTGCCTCTTTGCCTCGGCCTGCTGAACAAGTGTCTCTTCAGATTGGGAGAGGCCATGCTGCACCGCCTGCCTCCAGGCTGAATGCTCAGATGTCAAGGTTTCCCATCTGTTGAGGTCCATTCCTAAGGCCTTCAGATCCCACTTGCAGATATCCTTGTATCGCAGCTGTGGTCTCCCTCTGGGGCGATTTCCCTGCACTAATTCTCCATACAGGAGATCTTTTGGAATCCGACCGTCAGCCATTCTCACGACATGCCCAAGCCAACGTAGACGTCACTGTTTTAGTAATGTATACATGCTAAAAATTCCAGCTCATTCTAGGACTACTTTATTTGGAACTTTGTCCTGCCAGGTGATACCAAAAATGCGTCAGAGACAACACATATGGAACATGTTCAGCTTCCTCTCATGCTGTGCACGAAGGGTCCAGGACTCACTGCAGTACAGGAGTGTGCTCAGGACACAGGCTCTATAGACCTGGATCTTGGTATATGCCGTCAGCTTCTTATTAAGCCATATTCTCTTTGTGAGTCTAGAGAACATGGTAGCTGCTTTGCCAATGCGTTTATCCAGCTCGACATCTAGGGAGAGGGTGTCAGAGATTGTTGAGCCAAGGTACACAAGGTAGCAGACATCCATAGTTTAGGCTATGTTTGCATTATTGCTGTTACTTTTTGATACTTAACATTTCCCATCTTTGAAAAGTTCACTGTATTTGCAAATCCAAATGATACTCCATAGAACTAAGAAAGAGGCAACTATCTAGTCTCAGAGGATATCAAAAAGAAGGTATAGGGAAATACCAGATTTGTAGATTGACTGACTCTTTTAGAACCTTGAGATCCAGTAACTGGGGGTACGGAGCCACATGCAAAAGGATGGCTCTGGTACAGAAGCAAATGTCTTACATAGCGGGAATCACCATCAAGGTAACTACAAATAATAGATTCCAACAGGCTATGTACTGCAACAGGTGAGGATTTTTGTTGCTATTATTAAACAAAGATAAGTCAGTACCCTAACCAATCAATGACAATCCATGCAGTGTGCACCAGTAGAACTACCTTCTGCCCACTTCTCCAAGGACCATGGTTGGAGGAATTCTGAAGCCTCTGGTAAGAAAACTTCATAGTTCACAGCTGATTGCAACAAGAGCAAGACAGAGCTTGGAAAAGGTCTGAGACCTCATTACTCCTAAACATTTAATGGAAAATATCTATGTTTTCTGCATCTCCAAAGCTTCTAGTGTGCACTGCTTCTTCATTGCATACACAGAACTTCTGAGGAGAGAATCTAGCCCTCACTGGATGTTCTGTCTCTGCATCTGAAACCCCAGGCTGTGGGCTAGGCTTCCTGTATAAGAAAGGAAAGGCTGCCTTAAGATCTTTCAGATCTTCCTAAGGTTTATTATAAAATTCAGAAAAGATTTGCAAAGCTAGTGTGGGAGTATGCATATGAGCTGTAGAGAAGGATTCTGAAATATAGGTAATGCTGACAAATCTTATGAATACATTATTTTTCACAGGTGTACGATAGTCCATTAAAAAAGCAACCCTGTGTATGGGAATGCACAATTTAGAGAAGTTAAATGCATCAGACCCCTATAAAAATTTCAGTAACACTCAACAATTAATGACCTACACATTAAATCCTGTAGTATTCATACAATGACATTAATCATGATGAGAGCACATTGGCATTAATGGGAGTATAGTAAAAATGATTTCTTTGCATGTTTTATAGAACCAGTATACATTTAATATTTTCTAACTCCCTGCTGTTCATTTTTTATACTTGGAATGAAAAAGGCTTTAAGAGTGACTCATACTTGGTGTTTTAGGGGATACCAAGAGTTGAAGGCAAAGACTTCAGTATCTGGAATTTGTTTTTTCCAGTTTTATTCTGTCTCTCTCATTTTGCCCATCATCCAAAAAGATTGTAGAATCTTTGAATTCCAGAAGTGGAAATGTTTTGGGGGGTCATCTAGTACAGCTTTATGTTCAATGCTGGATATGTAATTCAAGATGGTTTCCTGATAGACAGACCTCCATCCTCTAGTTAAATGCATCAACTGAAGAAAAAGCTGCCACCTATCATTCACCCTTTCCAGATGAGGGGGGATTGGTGACAGAGCTATCCTCAAGCCTGGGGCCAAATGGCCTCTTAAGGTACAGGACAGCAGGAACTGGCCAAGAAGGAGTGCAAGATTTCAGAAGAAGATGAAAGTAGAGTTTCCTAAGCAGTTGCAGATTTGAGTGTGTGTCTTGCAGTTCCAGCTGTATAAGAAAGCAGTCTGCCTTCAGAAAAGTTGCTAAGAATGAAATGCTCCATTCCTTAATTCTTATCTGACTGATATCCTAGCAACCCCAAAGTTTGGCTTGCTTCACTGACTCCTCTTCTGTAGTGGAGGCTAATGGCAATGAATCAGTGGGACAGTGAATCCACTCCAGATTTTATTCCAAACTTTACAAGAGCTCTTTGAGACACTGTGCCCTATTCCCCAAACACATTCACTGGTAATACGAACAACATTTAAATGTGATTTTAATCAATTTGGGTTTCATCATTCGCCCGATGCAAGGTTTATATGGGCTGCAGAGCAACTTTTTTTCAAATGGCCGTCAGGGGCTTTTAAAAATACCTCACTTCTAAAATTGATCAATTTGATGCAGTTTTGTGGATGTGAATGCTGCTGTCATTTTAGTTTGTGTCTATGTGGATTTTGGGTGGCAGGGGCATAACCATTTTTCCTTTCCCCTCCCCAAATGTTTATCACTACATCATTTCATCAATATGTTTGGCATTACAATCATCTACCCCATTCTCTTCTGATGAAGGAGCTAGTGGACCAGTGGATGCAAAGTGGGTGCTCCTGGACACAGAGGATGGTCCGTAAGCCAGAAGCATCACCCTGCAAAGCAGCTGGAAGCCTTCCCCCCAATTCTAATTATTTCATAATTAATTGACTGGGGTCACCGTTCCGGTATTTTCTCCATGTTTTCTAGTATATATATATAATCAAAAATCTTTTAAGAACAGCATGCTCCTAAAACAGAAGGGAAATGAGTCAATTTCGCAGTGTAGACACCAAAACTAGTTTATATCACCAGAAATAAATCGATTTCCATTCAGTGCATGTGAACATGGCCACTAGTTTAAATACCATGTGACTAGAACCTGATTTTTTAAAAGGTTGAACAGAAATCGATTCAAATTGCCAGTGTGACCACAGCCTAATTTAAATTTCAGACTAAATCCCTGATTCACCTTCCATTAGCACTGGAGCCTCCAGCACCCCCCCCCCCATTTTTCTGGTTCCTCCTTGCTTTGATTGACAACCCAGTAGGCCCCTATTCAGGTACCCAATGTTAGCTTTTGTTCCAATGATACCAATTGTTAGCATTGTTACCTCTGAACTGCCCTGTTAATATATTCACAGTACACGAACGCCCACCTGGCTGTTTTGTCTTCCTCTCTCAGCACTTCAGTGAGACTACCACATGATTGATCTATTTCAAAGTCCTATTTAGGTGTGACTACACAGAGGTTTATCTCAGGTTGATGCAAATTCTCTGTACCAAAACTTGCCATTTAAATCACTGTGGCTGTCCACACAGAAATTGTTACTTATCCTGGAAAGGTATTTTCAAGTGTCTGCATATCACCTCCCTCTCTGCCTCACTCTTTTCTGGCATTGTTACCACCATCTTATCAACCCCTTTTGCCACCTTACAATTCTTTTTTTTAATGTCTAGCAATTGAAATAGTGTTGAACTGACAATAGAGGAACCTTTTTGAGTATCTATTAGCAGTATAGCACTACATTTAGCATTGTATTACTAAACTAGAATTTTTTGTTTTAAAAATTACAATTTGCTGGCCAATGGGATCAAGCTGAATCCAGACAAGATGGATATTAACCTTCTGGCAGTCCCACCAACAGGTTAGGGGGTATCCTTCCCAGGCTGGGTAGTGTAGACCTCCTGCTTAGGGACCATGTCTGGAACCTGAGAGTTCTCCTTTCCTGGGACTCCCAGACTGCAGCCATTTCCAGGTGAGTCTTCAATCAACAGAGGCTCATTTCTCAGCTCCACCCCTACCTAGATGAGGGACCCCTGAAGACATTGGTTCATGAATTGGTGAGTGACTACTGCAACACTCTCTATGTGAGGCTTTCCTTAAGGTTGACACAGAGACTGCAGCAAGCCCAGAATGTGTTAGCCAGGTTGGTGTCAGGTGTGAGCATGTCTTATTGCATCTCTCCAGTCCTGGCTTGCTTGCATTGGCTCCTGGTTGCATCCTGCATCAAGTTCAAGGTATTGGTGCTAACCTATAAAGCCCTTCAGAGTTTGAGACCACATTACCTATAAGAGCATCTTTCCCCAAAATGCCACCAGATCCTCCAAGACTGTGCTCCTCCAGCCACCAAAGGAGAAAGAAATCTTCAACAAGAAATCAGGCCTTCTTGGTGGTGGCGCCATACATTTGAAATCACCTCCCAGTGAAGCTACACCTTGATTCCTCCCTTCCCAGATTGCTGCTGAAGACACTTCTCTTTCAGGAAGCTTTCAAAGGCAGGTTCTTCTAATCTCTTCAGCCCCTGTTCCACCAAATGAGCTCATGCTGAGTTTTTGGCATGTTTTAAGCCCTGTTTGTGGTTAAATAAATAAATAAATAAATAAATAAATAAATAAATAAATAAATAAATAAATAAATAAATAAATAAATAAATAAATAAATAAATAAATAAATAGCAGTTGTAGTCATTACCAGAGCAAGCAGAAGACAGACTCAAGTTCATTCCCAAACCATTCCGAACTCTATGCATCAACGACACCATTGGGACATGCCCAGCAATTGTCGCAAAGGAATGATATAAGCAATCATATAAGAAAAAAAATAATGTGATTGTTAAAGCTGCAGTAAAATACAAGCCCTGTCAGGAGACAAAATATATTGCATATTCATCCCAAAAGATTGGATCTACTTCCAACTAGCACTAAAGTTCTATAGTCAGTGGAATACATACAGAAAGAAACTGTGAGAAACAGTACAATCAGCAGGACAAATACCAGTGTGCTCACTCCCTTAGGCATTTACTGCCATTTATCAGGATTCCATCTCCCAAGCAGTCAATTCCACTGTCAAACAGCTCAGTGGGTTCTCCTGAAACCAAATTCCTTGCTGTTTCATCTCACTAGGTCTAGTCCTGCTCCTTTTTCTGCAGGATGATGCTTGAGATAATCCAGAAACACCTGCCAGCCATTTTCCTCCATACTCTTAAAAATGCTGGGCTATAAGCCTCTGTTGGATCCCGTTCTCAGCCTTCTCTAGTTGAGCCTGAATGTTGGAAAAGGAAGTCTTTCACAGAATAATAATGAACTTGGAAAGGGCTTATAAGGCCATCGAGTCCAACCCCCCCTGCTCAATGCAGGAATCCAGGTTAAAGCATATCTGACAGATGGCTGTCTTATTTTCAGATGGGAGTTTTTGCACTTCCAGATAAAAATGCCGAAAATTGTCCATGAGAACAGGAACTTGGACTGCACAGAATTACTGATCACAGGGTTGCTGTGCCTCGTGGTCCAAGCAGAGAGAAACACCTCACTTTTTACTCCATAATTTTGGAGTAAGGCAAGCTCAACCACATTACAAAACACCATAGTTATTATTCAAGTTTTTTCTTGTCTAAGTTATTTTGAGGAACCTGGATGTCTTGCTTTTTAGTTTATAGAGTTTTGTTCTTGTTTTTATTTTGGAAGGAGGCTGCACCTGTGTAGGACTCTTCCCCCCCCCCCCAGTAATAGTGGAATAGATTAAATAAGCAGATAAGTAGGGGCTTCAATTTTAATTTTAAAGGGCAGTTCTCTTAATTAGGAATTGTGCCATCAGTCTGACATCTGACAAGCTCAAAATCAGGCATTTTAATCCCTCACAGGTGTTCTCTTTGGAGGAACAGAAATTAGTCTAAACTAGGGTTGAGCAAGGGACCCTAATTAGGTTCAGAGCCCACTTGGAAGGTATGGATTTGTCCTCAATTAAGACAAGAATAACTCTCAAAATCCAAATCTTTGTTCAGTTGATTTCGGGAACAAAAATGGCTTTAATTCCCACATCCACATACTATATGCATGAAATTTCTTTGACAAATAAGTGGAGGAATTTTTGTGTAGCCCTCCTTTAAAATGTGTTATACTATAGCCATAATAACCTTTTTCATTTTTCAAAATAGTAAATAGGAAAACATAGCATTCCCCCTTGAGGGGAATTAAACCTGCCAGATTTCAGAGGGAAAGGTTCTGCTGTTCACACTTAAATTTCGATATATAAATCTTCTGAATATGTTCACTGGTATATATTCTATATAGAGATGGGGATGAATAAAAAAAATGGTCATTCGTTTTGATCCGTTATTCATCAAGGTTAACGAATCAACGAATACTAATATACGAATATTCTTCGACGAATCGATGAATCGATCCGTCGATTTGTCTGCACTTTAAATGGCTATAACACTGGCCCCTGATGACCTAGAGACACCGAATGTGCAGGAAAGCTTCCTCGCATGCTTTTCTACAACTCCCGAAACCTTGGTGAACATTGGATCATGGACCTCCAAGTTATATTGTCACAAAGAGGACACCCCAGGAAAGCTCCCCCCAGGTACTTAGAGACTCCAGAATCACAACAGAGATTCCTATGCCTTTCCCCAACATGCCTGCCAACTTTGGTGAAGATTGGATATCGGAACTCTGAGTTATTCACCCACAAATTGGGTCCCCCCGGGAGAGTTTACCACACGGCACAAAAGCCCATGGCATTGAGGGAGTTATATTTAGCCCCAGCAGAATGAGAGGTCCCTTTGGCAGAGGCATGCATGAGGCATCGAGTTTGTCTTCAGCTCAGCACATCATTACATTTGCCAGTGAAGTAGAGTTTGCCTTCAGGAGGACTGGTGGCAAGGAGGTATTTGGCAGCACAGCAGGCTTTTTGGCTATGTCGGGCACTCAGGCACATGGCAGCTGGAAAGCAGGGTTTTTTGGTCCCATCGGGGCACTGAGGTAAGTTGGCAGCAGCAAAGTGGAGTGTGTTGCCCCATCGGGCACTGAGGTAGTTGGCAGCAGCAAAGTGTGTTGCCCCATTGGGCACTGAGGACGTTGGCAGCAGGAAAACAGGCTGTCGGAAGCAGATTAGCTCTGCAATCTGAAGCCGGGCGATGGGGCGATGGGGAGACAAAGATGCTCGTTTACAACTGGAAAGCTAGGGATTGCTTGCAACTTGGTTGCTGAGACCACCCGGATATGATAAAGATAGCCCTCAGAGGTTTGTGGGGGCTTAGACAGGCCAGCCCCCTTGGCACGGGTTGAAAACCAGACGAGCTCTGCCGTCTGAAGCCGGGCGATGGGGTGATGCCTGGACAGGCTTGGATGGGGCAGAGCCCGGCTTTGGGTGTGCCAACATGGTCGGACAGCCCTGTGTCTTGGCACATTATGGGCGTCACCCAATACTTTGCTCTTGTACACTTTAGCTGTACAAGAGCAACTATTTATTCATTTTTCTTACTACTCAGTCTGGGTCTGCCAAGAAAGCTGGATGGCCCTTTTCGCTCGTTCAGGGGTGCCGGGACCGGCTCTGGGTGTGCCAGCCAAAAGGGTTAGATGGCCCTCTTGGCATGTTCGGGTGACGCGCAGACAGGCTTTGGGTGGGTGGGGCAGAGCCCGGCCATGTTGCTACTACAGCGGTTAATCTGCGGGGCCGCTGGTGAGCTGAGCTAATTCGTTTGGGTAGTTTGTTCCAACTTCTGCCTACCTACTGAGTTGGCATGGGACTGAAAGCAGAGTGTGTTGCCCCATTGTGCACTGCGGTAGTGGGCAGCAGCAAAGTACCGTGTCTTGCCCCATCGAGCACTGAGGTAGTTGGCACCAGCAAAGTGGCATGTGCTGCCCCATCAGTTAATCTAACGGTGGTTAATCCATGGGGCTGCGGGGCTTTTGGAGCCTGATCAGGACCGCAAACTGAAGCCGTGCATGGGGTGATGGGGTGACGCCTGGACAGGCTTGGGTGGGGCTCAGCCTGGCCCCCTTGGCACGGGGATGCCTGGACAGGCTTCGGGTGGGGCAGGGACAGGCCTGGTTGGGGATTAGCAAAAGGTGGCCATGGAGGTGTGTTGTTTGTTTTTCAAAACAAAAGGAGGCAAGCAACACTTATTAGCAGCAACAATAACACCATCAGATGAATTACTCCACCTCATTGGGAAGGTACTACTAATGGCGTCGGCGTTGTGTGTCTAGTTATGCTCGCCACATGAGGAAGTTGGCAGCAGCAATGTAGACTGTGTTGCCAACAAAGTGTTGGCAAAGTGTTGCCAACTGTGTGTTGCCAACAAAGATAGCCCTCAGAGGTTTTGAGGGGCTTGGACTGGCCGGCTCTCTTGGCACGGGTTGAAAAACCAGATCAGATCTGCATTCTGAAGCTGTGTGATGGGGCAATGGGGTGACGCCTGGACAGGCTTGGATGGTTATTCCGCGGGGCCACTGGTGAGCTGAGCTAATTCGTTTGGGTAGTTTTTCCAACTTCTGCCTACCTACTGAGTTGGCATGGGACTGAAAGCAGAGTGTGTTGCCCCATTGTGCACTGCGGTAGTGGGCAGCAGCAAAGTACCGTGTCTTGCCCCATCGGGCACTGAGGAAGTTGATAGCAGCAACGTAGAGTGTGTTGCCGCATCAGGCACTGAGGTAGTTGGCTCCAAAGTAGGAGGGAAAGCATGTCTTAATAGGCATCGGGCACCGAGGCAATTGGCAGCAAAGTAGGCTTTGCCCACTGGGTGTGTAGTGGCAGAAATCTTCAACATCGATGAGCAAGAGGGTGGCGTTTGCCATCAAGGTGGCATATGAAACACAAGCCTCCAGAAAGAATTAATTATTTAGTCAAGTATGCTGTTTTTGACTACCAGGAAGGGCTTGGGTCGGCCCAGCCCTCTTGGCACGGGGAAGCCAGGAGGACAGCTTTGGAAAACCAGATGAAGCCGTGCGATGGTGTTGTTTGTTTTGTTATTGATGAAGAAAAGGGATGGTGGTGGTTGTTGGCACAAGATAAACTCTGCAGTCTCAAGCCGTGCGATGGGGTGATGCCTGGACAGGCTTTTGGGCCCCATCGGGGCACTGAGGTAAGTTGGCAGCAGCAAAGTAGAGTGTGTTGCCCCATCGGGCACTCAGGCACACGGCCGCTGGAAAGCAGGCTCTTTTGGCCCCATCGGGCACTGAGGTAGTTGGCAGCCGGAAAGTAGGCTTTTGGGCCCCATCGGGGCACTGAGGTAAGTTGGCAGCAGCAAAGTAGAGTGTGTTGCCCCATCGGGCACTCAGGCACACGGCAGCCGGAAAGCAGGCTTTTTTGGCCCCATCGGGCACTGAGGGAAAAGGCAGCCGGAAAGCAGGCTCTTTTGGCCCCATCGGGCACTGAGGTAAGTTGGCAGCTGGAAAGCAGGCTTTTGGGCCCCATCGGGGCACTGAGGCAAAAGGCAGCTGCAGGAGATTCTGGTCTTCTTCAGCAACATCAGATTTGCCTGCAAAGGAAAGGTTTTTGCCCCCAGGAGGTAACTGAGGTTGCTTGCAACTTCCAACACCACCAGCAGCATCATCACATGAACAGGGTCGGTGCTACTAACAGCGGTCAATCTGCGGGGCCGCGGGGCTGTCGGAAACAGATCAGCTCAGCTCTGCAATCTGAAGCCGGGCGATGGGGCAACGCCCGGGCAGGCTTTGGGTGGGTCTGAGACAGGCCTAGGAAGGAAACTCACCTGTCACAGTCACCAACAGCTAACCAGACTTGCTGACAACCTTCAAACAAACAAAGATGCTTGTTTGGAAGAACTAGAAAGCTGGGGATTGCTTGCAACTTGGCTGCTGAGACCGCCCGGATATGATAAAGATAGCCCTCAAAGGTTTTGGGGGGCTGAGACAGGCTGGCCCTCTTGTCACGTCCGGGGGTGCCACCGGGACAGGTTCTTGTTCGGGGGTGCCGGGACAGGCTCTGGGTGTGCCAAGAGAGGGTTGGTTGGCCCTCTTGGCAAGTTTGGGGGTGCTGGGACAGGCTCTTGGTGAGCCAAGAGGGTTGGCTGGCCCTCTTGGCACGTTCGGGAGTGCCAGGACAGGCTCTGAGTCTGCCCCAACCAAAGGCTGTCTGCGCGTCACCCCATCACCGCCATATCGCCTGGCGTCTGATTGCAGAGCTGATGTGGTTCGTTTAACCCGTGCCAGGCAGGAGTTCTCTCCTCCCAGTTAGGGAGGCAGAAGGTCAACAAACAGCCCGCTGGGACTACGTAACCCAGCAGGCCCTCTTGTCATGTTCGGGGGTGCCGGGACAGGCTCTGGTTGTACCAAGAGTGTTGTCTGGCCCTCTTGGCACGTTCAGGGGTGCCGGGACAGGCTCTGGGTGTGCCAAGTTTAGGGATGCCAAGAGGGCTGGCCTGGGTCTGCCCCAACCAAAGGCTGTCTGCACGTCACCCCATCATCACCATATCGCCTGGCTTCAGATTGCAGAGCTGATGTGGTTCATTTAACCCGTGCCAGGCAGGAGTTCTCTCCTCCCAGGCAGGCAGGCAGGAGGTGGAACAAACTTAGCCCACCGGGAATACGTAACCCAGCAGGCAGTCAGGGAGGCAGAAGGTGGAACAAACTTAGCCCGCCAGGACTACGTGACCCAGCAGGCAGTCAGGGAGGCAGGAGGTGGAACAAACTTAGCCCGCCAGGAATACGTAACCCAGCAGGCAGTCAGGGAGGCAGGAGGTGGAACAAATTTAGCCCGCCAGGACTACATGGCCCAGCAGGCAGTCAGGGAGGCAGGAGGTGGAACAAACAGCCCACTGGGACTATGTAACCCAGCAGGCAGGCAGGCAGGCAGGCAGGTACGACTTGGTTGGAACTTGGCCCGAGGAGGCAACTTGAATCGGCAGCTGGAGTTGGGGCAGGTTTACAGGCCGGCAGGCAAGTAGGCAGGTCTTTTTTTTTTTCAGGAGGACTGGAGGTGGGCAGGTGGGCAGGCAGGCGGGCACAGGCAGGCAGGCAGGCAGGCAGGTGGTGTGTTAAGGGAGAGACTGTCATTGGAACCCTACCTCTTTGGGTTCAGTGAGTCAAATCAACAGGCTGGCCAACAAAGGATAAATTAACTCTTTCTACATATCTGTATTAAAAGAGCAAAACAGCAGTATGTGAACAAGTTTTTCAATACTGCCACCATATGAATCTATACGATTTTATAACAAAATTACTCTAAAACAACCAATGAGTTGTACGATGAAAACATCCTTCTATATTTAGAAATTGCCAGTAGCTTTGGGCGGAGGAATGGTTTAATTCGGTAGTCTGTTTCTGGTGCGACAATTAAGCGGCCGTTTGTATCATAAACAACCTTACATCACATTAGACGATCCAAGGCCGACCAAACGGGCAAAGGGAAGCAATTATTTATGGGGCAATGCAGCATAGGGTATATATGCCCAGTTAGAGCTACGAAGGTTTACATGGGTAGTCGAGGGCAAGAATCTGGCTAATTTTTCCAACTTGCTGATAGGTCGTCTCCGACTACATATCAGTTTGGAAGTTAATGGAATAAGCCCTAAGCTAGGTAGGGGTCACCGGCATATGGTTTGGCACTCATTTGTTCAGGATTGAAGCGGCACCCACTGCAGCAGCCTGGGGTTACAGCCCAAAGGCAATAACCTGCCTAGATTGTTGGGTAAGGTATTGATCCTGGATTTTCCGCGTGACCCGAGATGGTTGAATGCCAGGTATCCTGCAATGCGGATTTTATGGTCCACAATTATTCCTCGGTTAGCCTGGTGAGGCTCTGGGAGGATTGCTGAAGTCAACAAGGCCCACCCGGGCGTTATCAGGAAGTAAGTAGAGGCGTCTGCGGCGGTCGCCTCGGATCCATGTGGTCCACAATTATTCCTCAGTTAGCCTGGCGAGGCTCTGGGAGGAATTTTGATGTTAATAATGCCCGGCGGGGCATGACCAGAGAAATGTGCAGAGGCATCTGCAGTGGCCTTGGATCGGTGATTAGTCACCACAGATCCAAGCGGAGAAGCCTGAATTATTCAGGAGTAATGGAATCCATCTGCTGACGCAGGTTTGGAAATGTTTTGAAGGCATTGAAGGGGGCCTGCTTGTCGAGCTCGTGTGGCTCTGTGGTGGGCATGGGACATAGCATGGCTAGTCCCTATGCTGTGGCGGGTAGTGCGGAAATAACAGGTATTTTCGGTGTGTCCCAATCATAATCTCAGGTAAGCCAACAGCGCATCCGACCTCCCGGCACTGCGGATCATGCGATTACAGTGCCTGTGGAGGGAAGATGCGCTGGGCCACTTCCGGACCAACAGTCATCAGATAAAGATGTCTTGAGGTCTGGGGGTGTTTATTAGTGGCTGGCCGGGTTCCTGCTGTCTGGTGACCGCTGGAACTTGGGGCCGGGGACTCCAAGGGGTATTGATCAAGGGGTATTGGCATACCCCCCGCCTTTCACCTGTTTCCGCACTACAGCGGGGCCCCTCTTTTGCCAAAGGATGGCAAATTTCGTATTTGGATGTTATCAATAAAGTGTGGCCTATATTTAACCCATATTACTGTCTCGTGTCTTTATTCCAGGGTTGGGACGGCAAACAAAAGGCAGTAAGCTAAAAAGAGCTAAATTTGGCCATACCCGAAAGTTTAATGTCCAAACGGAGGCCTGCATAGAAACAAGAGGAAGGACACCTTCCAACATCAAATAATTTGGAATGCAACCTGGTGCAGCAAATATTAGGCATCCTTGAGAGACTATGGTAATGTGCTCTGTATGGAGGACTTGGAACAGCGTCTAGTGTGGTTGAGAAGGCCAATTCGAGAGTGACAATCCCTTCCACACGGAAGACAAATACAATCTGTCCCCTGTCCAGCTCCCTGGTTTTGCTGGTTTCGGGACTGCCTCTTTGCCTCGACCTGCTGGACAAGGGTCTCTTCAAAATGGGAGAGGCCATGCTGCACCGCCTGCCTCCAGGCTGAATGCTCAGATGTCAAGGTTTCCCATCTGTTGAGGTCCATTCCTAAGGCCTTCAGATCCCACTTGCAGATATCCTTGTATCGCAGCTGTGGTCTCCCTCTGGGGCTCTTTCCCTGCACTAATTCTCCATACAGGAGATCTTTTGGAATCCGACCATCAGCCATTCTCACGACATGCCCAAGCCAACATAGACGTCACTGTTTCAATAATGTATACATGCTAAAAATTCCAGATCGTTCTAGGACTACTCTATTTGGAACTTTGTCCTGCCAGGTGATACCAAAAATGCGTCGGAGACAACACATATGGAACGTGTTCAGCTTCCTCTCCTGCCATGCACAAAGGGTCCAGGACTCTCTGCAGTACAGGAGTGTACTCAGGACACAGGCTCTATAGACCTGGATCTTGGTATATGCCGTCAGCTTCTTATTAAGCCATACTCTCTTTGTGAGTCTAGAGAACATGGTAGCTGCTTTGCCAATGCATTTATCCAGCTCGACATCTAGGGAGAGGGTGTCAGAGATCGTTGAGCCAAGGTACAGAAATATATGCAGCAAATATATGCTGAGGTAATTTTCATGGTTTTAAGTCCATATTGGCAAGCTTTGAATCCTGTACAGCCAGATCAGTCAGTGATATCTATATATAGACGTATTGATCAGTTGTGAAGAATTATATTTTCACTTTCTCTGACCAATCTCTAATTAGTTGGGATCACTATCGGAATGGAAAATGAGTTTCACCAGGACGTGAAACGAGGTGTTTGAAACAGAAGCAGGCTAGGGAAAGAATGACAGGAGCATCCATGCAATGGGTTTTCCAGGATATATGCATGTCCCTTACTACCACTAGCTTTAATTTCAGCTTGGGAAAGTTGCTTTTACAGAATACAACATGCCATCAAACATGTTGGCTGTGGGAGTTTGGGAACTGGAGACAAAAAAGAAACTTACCAGATAGAAGACCATTAGGCTTAGCCTTTCCAAGATTTATTGGGAGTTTCAGATGATTCAAATGAATATTTGAAAGGTCTTGAATTTTTTTTAATGACAGTATTTTATTTGAAAGTTACAAAAACTCAGTTATTGCCCTGCAGTCTTTCATGTTCCCATATGAATGGGATCAGGAAGTGGACAGCTTCCTTTGACACCGAAGAGACACAACAAGGCCTGACACTGGATGGAGACAGCACAGGACATTATCCATACTCACATCCAAGAGGTGGGACATCCATTTCAATTGTAAATGTGATTCAAACTGAGGCCATCTTATCCAGGGTGAGTTCACCTTTTGAGCGCTCAGCTTTTAAAATCTTCCCCTCCTCCCATTCACTTTTCTAAGCAAACTATGAACATTTGGACAAAATAATATATGAAACATAATGACTGCTATCAACCAATCTTCTTCTGCATGTACACAATGGCTCCTAAGCACTCAGCAATGCTTTCACATTTCCCCTGGAGAGCTTATGCCATGCTGCTGTTAATTTCTCTTTTGCAACAACCAGCTATTGGTATTCATATCTATGTTATCCTCCTGAAGAAATTTGCACTGGGTGGGTCATTAGCATTCATTTCCAAGTGAATTGTTTTGTTGGTCTCTTCCTACATTATGCTTTCAACTTCCTACATTATGCTTTCTGTAAGGTTTTATTATGGGCATAATTAAGAATACAAAGTATACATATAACCAGTTATGTGTCATCAAGTCAGAACTGACTTAAAGTTGTCCTAACACTGCTCATTTTCAAGGTAGGTGAGATGTTGAGTGGTTTCAAATACCCAGTGAGCTTCCATGGCCAACTGGGGATTCAAACCCTGGTCTATTCTGACACTATCCACTGCAACACATTGGGTACTATACATATAACTAGGGATATCAAAAGTGCTCACCTTCAAATCTATTGTGTGTCTCCAGCTCTCTGCTGCATTCCATTCCTATTCTTTTTAAATATCAGTTTGCAACACTTTGTTTTTGCTTCCCATGTGGAAATTCATGTGCATTTTCTGTAATGCATTGATAAGGTTACCCTGAGTTAGAAGCCACTTGACAGCAACAATCATTAATTAACACACTTCATTTTCACTATTGATTAATCCATGTGTGCACATATTTTTCAATGGTACATGTCAAGAAACTGGAAAATAAGGGATGATGATTTCAGTTACCCTATGAAATACATGCCTGTTAACTTGAGCCTGGCTGATCAGGCCAGGAGAGGGGGACAGAAATTGTCCATTAATTGAGAGGCTCCATTAGAAGGAATTTCCAAGGCCAGAACTCACACCTGGTATGAGCTAGTTAACAAAACTGGCGTCAGCTGAAGAGAAGAGAGTGGGGGAGAACTCTGGAGAAATTACTCTTTAAAGAGGTTCGGGTGATTTGATAATTGATTGGTCCCTCCCCTGAAAGGGTCTAGAAAGTGAAATGTTGGGTATAAAAATTGAAAGAGTGTTTGCTTAATTTAGCCTAGTCACTCTAAGGAGAATGCTATGCTCACCTGCTCTCTTGCTACTCAATTTGTACTCTGTATATGCTTAGGAACCATGTTGAAATTCTCCCTTAATGTATTAACTTAGGATGAATAGCTTTCTTATTTACTTGTGGGAACTGTTCTGGAATTGTCCTCACCTCAAGATCTTTTGAATAACATTTTTGACTACTTGTGGGACTTTTGAAACCATCTTTTTGAAACTGTTTGAAATTTTATTTCTTTTGACTTCTTTTTGTAACATTTATTTATTTATTTATTTCATTTATACCCCGCCTATCTGGCCAATTGTGACCACTCTAGGCGGCTTACAACAGACACTATAAAACAATTAAACAGATAACATACACATAACATAACATAACATAATTTTCCCAAAGATGGCAAGAAACAAGGTGTATTGTAGTGGAAAAAGAAAAAAGAGTAATAGGAGTTAACTGGAAAGGAGGAAGGCGTGCCTAAACATCCATGTTTTCAGTTGTTTCTTGAAAATACCCAACGAGGGAGCTGTGCGAATCTCAGGAGGTAAGCTGTTCCAGAGACGAGGAGCCACCGCCGAGAAGGCCCGGTTTCTTGTTTTTTCCTTCCGGGCCTCCCTCGGCGTCAGGCTCCTCAACCTCAGCTCCTGACTCGCGCGAGTGACATGGGTAGAACTGGGTGGGAGTAAGCGTTCCGACAAGTATCGAGGCCCTAAACCATTTAGGGCTTTAAACGTAAGCATCAAAACTTTGAAGTCAACGCGGAACCGAATGGGCAGCCAATGCAACGCGGCCAGGGTAGGGGAGATGTGATGGTATCTTCTCACTCCACTTAGGAGTCTGGCTGCTGCATTCTGCACCACTTGGAGTTTCCGCGTCAGCCTCAAAGGTAGCCCCACGTACAGCACGTTACAGTGGTCTAATCTTGAGATTACGAGCGCACGGACCAAGGTGGTGAGCGCCCCCACATAGAGATAGGGTCGCAGCCGGGCTATCCGCCAGAGGTGAAAAAAGGCGGTGCGGACCACCGACGCCACCTGAGTCTCCATGGAGAGCGCCGGGTCCAGATGGATTCCCAGACTGCGAACCCCACTCTTTGTGGCCAGGGTCACCCCCCCAAACGAGAGGGAGTCGCCCAAGCTGCCAACAGTGGGGACACCCACCCTTAAGACCTCCGTCCTGTCCGGATTCAGCCTCAGCCCATTCTCCTGCATCCATTCCAGTACAGTCCCCAGGCAGCGCTGAAGGGACAGGACGGCATCACCTGCAGTTGGAGAAAAGGAGATGTAGAGCTGGGTGTCATCCGCATACTGATGACACGATGCCCCACATCCCCTGATGACCCCACCCAGCGGCCTCATGAAGATATTGAACAGCATTGGGGAGATAATCGACCCCTGTGGAACCCCACAATTGAGACTCCACGGGGCCGAGACACTCTCCCCAAGCTGTACTCTCTGGGGACGGTCCTCCAAGAAGGAACGGAGCCAGGCAAGCGCCAGGCCACCAATTCCCAGATCGGAGAGCCTCCCCAGGAGGATACCGTGGTCAACGGTATCAAAGGCTGCCGAGATGTCGAGAAGGACTAACAGAGAGATTTTTCCCCTGTCCGCCTCCCTCAATAGGTCATCGTACAGGGCGACCAATACCGTCTCTGTTCCGTGGCGCGGCCTGAAGCCCGACTGAAATGGATCCAGGGCATCCGTTTCTTCCAAGAGAGCTTGAAGCTGGTCGGCCACCACCCTCTCCACCACTTTGCTCATGAAAGAAACATTGGCGACGGGCCTATAATTGCCAATTTCGTCCGCCGCCAAACTAGGTTTCTTTCTTATGGGCCTAATGAGTGTTTCCTTGAGGGCAGAAGGAAACCTGCCCTCAAGGAAAGACCCATTTATTATTACTGTGGCCCATTCTGTTGTTATCGGCCTGGCTGCTTTGATTAGCCAGGCCGGGCAAGGGTCAAGGGAGGAGGTGGTGGCTCGACAGCGATCAAGGACCTTGGCCACAGAATCGGGCGTGACAGGCTAAAAGGTGTCAAGAGTTACCAGGCAAGACGGAGCACTGGACATCTCTGCTCGACTCACTGTATTCAAAAAAGGAGAGAGGTCCCGGCGGATGGCCTCCACTTTAGATTTAAAAAAGGCTGCAAACTGGTCAGGTGAGAAACTAGGGGGAGGCCTATCACCCGGACCAGTTCCGGATAGGTCACGCACTATACGGAATAACTCCGCCTGCTGGTTGGTCGCTTCGCTTATCCGGTTAGCGAAATAAGTTCGACAAGCAGCCTTTACCTTAGACAGGTAAAGGTTAGTTGCCACCCTGACAGCTATCCAATTATAATCCGTCGGGTTCTTCCTCCACCTACGCTCTAGCCTTCTCCTATGTCGCTTCAGCCCTCGGAGCTCCTGGTTATACCAGGGCGCCGGGCGGGTTCTGCGACGAAGAGGGCGTTTAGGCGCGATCATGTCTACGGCCCTGGCGGCAGCCGTGGACCAGCTGTCAACCAGAGCGTCGACAGGAGCGCTAGCCAGGTCAGTCGTAACACCTCTCATGGCGTCCTGGAATCCAACCGGATCCAGTAGCCTTCGAGGGCGGACCATAGAAATAGGTCCCTGCTCCCTGCGCGGGGGGAGAGCCACGGAGACATTACATTTTACCAGATGGTGATCTGACCATGACAAGGGGAGCGACACAATGTCGGTCACCACCAGACCACACTCGCTCCAATTGGTGGAAAAGACCAGGTCCAACGTATGGCCACCCACGTGTGTGGGGACGTTGACATGTTGGGACATGTTCAAGGAAGCCATGGTTTCCAGGAACTCAAGAGCTGGCCCAGTAACCTCTGCCTCCGCATGCACGTTGAAATCGCCCAAGACCAAGAGCCTCGGGGATCCCAACAATGCCGCGGAGACAAAGTCGGCCAGCTCCGGAAGGGAAGTGGCTGGGTTACAGGGAGCGCGATAACACAGCAAAATCCCAAATAAAATTATAAACTTATAAAATTTTACAACAATTTGATTATTTTAGGAAAAGAGGATTGTTGATACTAAAAAAGGGCCTTGCCTCATTCATCTACTGGATATTTTACATTTTGTGGGTATTTTTGTATGTATAGGCTAAATGCTTAACCTTATGATTTTCTGGTAACTCCCTGGAACACTGAGTTGTCATAATGACTTAAGGTGTTGGGAAGGCTACCCACAAACCATGAACAATAAGCCACCACAAACCTCCGGGGGGGGGGCATCTGTCCATCTGCCCTCTTACCACTGCCCTGATCACTTCCCTACCTGTTCGTGCCTCCACCACTGCCTCCTTTGCCACCACCATCATCAGAGATAGCAGGTCAGCTTCTCCTCCAAGAGTCACACCTACTGTCTCTGCACAGGCACCTGCCACCCAGCTGATAGGTGAGCACATGCACAGAGACAGTGGGCTACCTCTGGGAAAGAAAGTTCATAATTTGGTTTGCGCCCATCTCTACTGTTGGGCAATGTATAAAAATGCCTCTATTACTGTTGTGAAGGAAAAGGCCCAGATTTCCTGCATTATTTACTTCTTCAATTTATCTATTCATTTATGTATGTATGTATGGTATTCATGTGTTGTTGCACTTGGTATTAGTCTTCAGTTGGCATTAAAGTAGGCTAAAAAAATGTGGCAGTTGCCATGCCACAGTTTTACCCAGCAGTATTTTGTTCCAAGTTTTTTTTTTTTTTGGCAACTTGTCCTAATGAGAAAGAAGGTCTGCTTATGTAGCCAGTTCATAGAGCATTGCCAGCCTGCTTTGAAAATCTTTTTTATGTGCTTCCTCCATGCAACACTTTCTAAAAATATGCACAATATTGAACATTGAACACCATATGCTAACTATGTATTTTGAAGCTCTAGTTTTACAGCTTCAACATAGTGCACGGACATTTTTACAGGTAAGCATATGTCATTTGTTTAATTTCTCTTTCAAAACTCACTGTATTAGCTAAAGCTGTTTTCCACCTGTGCATTTTAAATTTTTGTGACCAGTGCATATTTCTTTACATTTGTCTATAATAAGTTTTATTTGGAAAGTCAGTAAACTCAGTTACATGCTATGATTCAAGTCCTTTTGATTTTTACTTGCAGCTTGCTCTAACTTTATAGTACATCTTAAATTTATATTATCCACAAATGGAAGTTGTTGAAAATGCTTTCCCCTCCTTCTCTTCCCCCTCCTTTCCACTCTGTTTAATATGCTGCATGAAACAGGAGAAAGGAGAAACGTGAGCTGAGAGGGAGATTGGAAAAGGCACTTTTTAAAACTATAACTCCCAGAATTCCTCAGCTTCTTGGAGTTGTTGTCCAAGAAGATAATTTTTCCATGCTCTACAACAGAAGAATTTGTTATCCAGGTGATCAAATCACATGCTTATCAAAGCAAGTAAGCAAAGTGTGCTGCTTGTATGTTGTCCATCGTGCTTAAAGTATTCTGGGTGGTTTGAAGTTTCATTACATACACATTGCTCCCCCCCCCCCCCAGCAAACCAATTTATTGACTTTGGAAGGATGTAAGTCTGAGTTAACTTTGAGCTGGCTACCTGAATCTATCAGGATTGAACTGAGGTCATGAGAAGAATCTTGACTGCAGTACTGCAGTTTAACCACGAGGCTCCTTAACTATACTGTTTTTAACCGAAAGCAAATTACATGTTCATGAACAGCATAACAAGAAAAATAGTTCCTAATAAGATAAAATAAAACCAACTTTTAAAAAGTGCATCAAACTTCTCATACATCAGATATATCAACAGTCCATGAACATTAATAATCAAGAACAATTAAAACAGTAAAGGGAAACAGATCATTTTTGACACACACAGCAAATAATGCTACTTTATTGCATATGTAATGTAAGATGGATTGTTGGACAGCACCTATACCACCGTATCCAGCACATTTTATACAAGAGTATACATGGTATCAATTTTCTTCTTTTGTCTGCATACAAAATGCAGAGCAATGTATGATGTATAGGAACATCAATCTGATTACAGTCAGGATACGTATCTGTTCTGTCAAAGGAATGCCTAAGTATCTCCCCTCGAGGTAAACAGAAGACATTACCTGAAACCTGAGATCTATAAAGGCATCATGAAATCTGGGGAAAAGTCATGATCTGAAAATAATGTGCCCTGGAGTGGTTCTTCATAATTCTAGCATACCAACCAGAAAAATATGTGTCATGTATAATAAACCTATCTTCCCTAACATCTTGAAAATGCATATCATATTTTAGCCTTTATGGAATAGTTATGTACTCAGTGACAAAGGCAGCGGCACAAAATCCAAGACATATGTAATGAATGGGAATCATCTTGCTGTGGAGGTATGGAAAATAAGCACATTGCTGTTTCCCCTCTACCTTTTTTGAAAAGGTGATCTACTCTTTTGCCAACACTTACTAGAAAAAGAAAAACCAGAGAATATGTCCATTTGAAACCGCTCTCTGATGTGGAGGTCCTTCCTGCATCGCCAGGGTGTGGACAGTCCTCCGATTCACTGTTGAGAATGACATATACAGACCCTGCTGGAAGACAATGTTAACAATTGACCAGACAGTGGTCAATTCCACAGTGATGCCCAGTTTGAGCAGAATTCTTGGGCAAATGAAGGACCTGCCTTAGCATATAACAAGTGAAGCACTTGATTTATAAAGAGAGAAGACGTCCTTTAACCTTTGAGCTACAGAGCTGGGAGGGACTCTTGGGATCATCAAGTCCAGCCCCTCTCAAGGAGGCACAGTGGGGAATTGAACTCCCAACCTCTGGCTCCACAGCCAGAGGCCTAAGCCACTGAGCTCTCTAGCTGGAGCAGAAACCAAATTTGTTATTATGGGTGAAATCTAACCAGTCTGCCTTTGAACAAGTAACACCTGAACTAAAAGCTTATGGCTCAATCTGAAGGTTCACTGCCGAGGATGAAATAGACAGTGCTTTGTCTTGTACTCGTATCTACAAAATTTCAGCTCTTATTCAATTCATCTTTTTGCACTCCAATTGCTGATACTAGGATTGCCAAGGTGGAGCAGGTCAGGGAAAGGGAACCTTTCTTGTGCATCATATGTGATGGCACAGGTACTAGCCAATTCAAAAGTGGTTCATGAGTAGAGTAGGGGAGGTGCCTTTCCCTGAAATTTTGAGTGACTTCCTTCTGTACAAATACCATGGGTTATTCCTGCTCCAATATTCACCTAAAATAAGAACACATAAAACTGGCTTATACAAATTAGACTTGGAGCTAAAAAATGGTGTGGGTGTGTGCATGTGTGTGTGTGTGTGTGTGTGTGTGTGTGTGTGTGTGTGTGTGTGTGTGTGTTTTATAACTACTAGAGAGCTAGCCAACATGGCCAGAAACAAATAATTCATCTACCAGCTGAATTTTCTACATTGATTAGCAATGGCTGTCCAAGATATTACACAGAGAGCAGTATCCTATTCAATATTTATGTATGTACAGAGCTCCACATGCAAAAGCTGCCACCATGGACTAATGAGCCCACAAAAGACACTTGAATAGCACCAGCTCCGATTGCTGCAGCATCTTCTGCAGTTAGAGTTGCACAACTGTAAACATTAAACAGGATACTGGCTGCAGCTTTTCCCCCCACCATCAGTCCGACATTATGCATCAAGTGGCCTATGTCCTCTGAAGCTTTGAGAGTGAAACATCGGTCCTTAGTGAGAAGACGGCCATCCTTAGCCAGGTGACCCAATGTTCCAGGGCTTGCTTGACATGACAGAGAGCATAACAAGGGGACAGCCTAGGTGGACAGGGGATTCTATAGGGGGAGGATAGCACTTTTTCTGGTCTGAAGGGGTGACCCTGGCCAGCAAGCTAATGGACCTGCTCCATGATAGGTTTGTCTTATTGTGGAAGAAGGACAAATACATTCCAGCAACCCTCTTGGATCCCCAAATTAAACAGTGGGCAATGGATATTAAGCAGCAGCAGAAGCAGACAGTAAGGAGGTCTGGCTAGCACTGAGGGCAGGAAGAAACTAGCAATGTTCACAGCTCCCCCTAAAGGCAGGGCCCTGTCCTCTAAAGCAGGGGTCCCCAACCTTGGGCCTCCAGAGGTTCTTGGACTTCAACTCCCAGAAATCCTGGCCAGCAGAGGTGGTGGTGAAGGCTTCTGGGAGTTGTAGTCCGAGAACCTCTGGAGGCCCATGGTTGGGGACCCCTGCTCTAAAGACACCACTCCAAAGAAAAGACATGGTAGAGACAGAGATAGAGGCATACATGCAGGAGCCTTGCAAGCCTTACTGGGCTGAGAAGGAGCCTGTGTGGGGAGGTCTGGCCAAGGTGGCAGTGGGGCTGCTGTCTTGCCCACCAACTAGGGTGCCCAAGGAACGAGTGTTGCTTCAGGCAGGGGACACTGTCAGTTCACATAACTCACTCCTGGACCCTGGATCTTTAGAAAAACTTATTTTTCTTAAGGTCAACCTACCATTGCTGGACTTCCCTGACCTCTCTCTGCTCACAGTACTAGGTATGCTTCAGTCTGCTGCCCCTTCCTTTTGCCTCATTCATTCTTCCAGGTCCAACAGTGTACTCAATCGCCCAGCTGTGCTGTTCCCCATGCTGTGGACACAGTTGCCGCCCACCACAGGCTATCTGCCGCTCCATTCTGTGTGCCAGTGCTTCCCAGGGCTTGTGTCCCAGGTATTTGCCCACACCCCAGTGTGATCTGTCCTTTGCTTCCCCAATGCTGCTGGCATTCCCATTGGTAAGGGTTCAATCAAGATGCCCATTACAGTCATTTCCTAACATCTAGGCACTGCTGGCTGTTGGCGGGCACTCCTTTTGTTTGGCACAATCACTGGGAAGGTGTCAGAGAACTCATGGAAATCCTTGAAAAATGTTCTGCCTGTTTTTTTAACGGGGAAAATAATGTCTACGTAGTATTCGTATTGTGAGTAATGGAGTTCCAGCTATCTGGAGATTCCAAATTTTTAAAAGTCTGAATTCTGAATCTGAATGGCTGTAATTCTGAATTCTGAATCTGAATTTCAAATCAGAATTTTGGTCTGAGTACACATCCCTAAGAAAAACTCATGACTTCAACTTAAATATTGCATATGAGTGAATATAAAGATATGCAATGAAATCTGCTTTTAGTATTATTATTTTTCAGCGTAAAAGTGCTACCCAGTAAAGCTGCACAGATAAGTCAAAATGATGGAATGAACTTCTTGCATGAGTAAATGTTACTCTGTGTGAGTGAAGGTTGCCAAATTATTCTCTGGAGGAAAACCTTCAAGAGAAAAAGAGAGATTGCCAAACCATTCAAGCAAGATGTATAATATGAACAGCAAAAGCATTTGATCAAAACCCAATTAACTTGTCATATAATCTTTTCTTTAGCTCATTCTCATTATTGATGATGGACCAAATGTTCTGTTTGCAAACAGAAACTGTTTTCCTAGGAGACTTTCATACCTGATTTATTTAATGATACTAGACAGTGGTTATACTCCCCCAGTTCCACTGGTGAAATATTATGATACAGTGAGGATTAAGAATGTGTGCAATGCACACAGTTTCAGATAAAGTCTGGATCTTGATTATTGAAGCTGGGAATGCAAAACTTCCTAATCTATTTACAGAACAAAGCTAGAGATTTTGAACAATCTTCTAGTCCCGCCTGTACAAATGCTACCTTGGTGTTCTGCAGTTCCCTTCTCTTTAATTGCACCACAGGTCTAATCTTGGGCTTGTTGTCTCAGCCACGTGCAAAGCCCTTTTGTGTGACAAGTGATAGCAAATACTAGCAAAGAAGAACAGTAAGGACATAGATAGAGAGGTCAGAAAGCATGACACAACACTTTCTCCTGTGATCCCTGTTACACTGAGAACCTGATGATGTTACAGCCCTGTCCACTGTTATCGCACAACTTTGCAATGCCGTATCAAAATGAGGTGAATACTTCCTACTTAAATCCACTTCCCACTGAATTGTTTTTGTGGGTTTGGTTTTTTTTATTTAAAGGATCCCCTTTCAAAGGAGCAAGGAATTACAGGCTAGACTGAGTTGTCTTCTCATGATGCTTTGTGAAACATTTCTAGATGTGAGATAGAAATAATGAGGTGTTTTGTGTGCATCTGTCAAGTGAATGCATTTAACCTTTAAGCATGTTAATGACTGACAATATGTTTATTAATAGTGACAGCACTTGGGGACATGGTATTTTTCCCTTGGCAAAACACTGGACTGGTGCATACAACTTTTATGGTATTTACACAAGTTCTGACTCACAATTTCATGGGTCTAGTCTCATTTTGGGGCTATCAATAGGATTTAGGCCAAGGTGTGAGGAGTGTACTTGGAACAACAGTGAGGCCCAATCTTTTGGTATCACTGTACTCATTCTCAGATTTGTTTATATATTAATGTCATGAAGCCAGTTGTAAATGAAGGAAACACCTCACTCCAAGATGACATTCACTTTTACATAGGTCTGTACACTCTGAAAAATCACTAAAAGTGGCAGGCACATTTTACAAAGAATGAATAGTTTTGATAAAAGTTTTTCTATTTCAGACCAACCCTAACTATAGGAAGCGGAGGGCTCATATGTTAAGGCAACTGCACTTGCTCTCTTACAATGTCCATCTAAGTTCAGACATTTTTCACAGCAATGTACCTGAGACATCAGACATTCAGACAATGTTATGCTAACTTCCAGCTCATAAATTACAAAAAGAGAAAAGCAGGCTAATTTGCCAAATACAGATTGAGGAAAGTTTATTTTAAAATGAACAGGGTTTTTTTTTCATCATAAGGGTGCATTGCTTCTAGATATGGGATGAGTGTCATACACCACTCTGAAATCCCTGAAGAAAGAATGTAAGACAAATGAAATCAGTCTTGAGGCTGACTGTAATCTGGTTTATGTGGTCCAATTGGTGAGTGGCTGTTATATGGAGAGTCCCACCTTTGAGGAGGGGATTGCCTATCACTTTTCAGTTCCTACTGACACAGTTATTCTTTCATTTTAAAAAACATTGTGATGCAGCTACTGACTCAGGGTTTGCTTTCATGCCCATCTTGGAGCAGGCTAAATCAGACTAAATAGGGTTGCTAGGAGGTCCAGTTTGCCATTTAGTGTTATTCTCACATCGAAATGGCATATGGACCTCAAGCAACTCTATTTAGTCTATTAATTTATGAATAGCATGAAACAGCTTAAGAAGAGAACCAATTCAGGATATTGGCAAATTAAACACTTCCTTGGCTTGGGGAGCGGCAAGGTAAAGTGTATTAGGGCAGAGCATACTGTATGCACTACATCACTTAAAACAATGAAAGAGAAATGGGAAACTTCCTCCCAGAAGCAAGATGAGACAGGAAGGAGCAATGAGATGGATGTTGGTTTGCTTGTCTCTTAAAGGTCCAAATGAGAGCCAGTTGAGAAAGCCAAACAAAAACCATCCTCATTGCCACCTCCCGATCCAATGAAGTGTTTAATTTGCCAATAGTGGCTCTCTTTTTAAGCCACTTCATAATATTGGCAATTGACAGGAAGGTTCACTTTTGGTTCATTTCCAGCGATCACACCAGTAGAAACGAACCAAAACAGAGCAATCCTACCTGCACCAAAAAAGTAGAAGCCCCTGACAGGGCCACAAAAGGTGTGGGTACAACCACTCTGGGTGGTGGACTGGTTCACTCCAGCAAAGACAGGCTCTGTCTTTAGGAATGAACCAGCCCATCTGTGCAGCAAACCAAACAGCAGGATAAATGTCCATGTAGTCACCCTCTCCCTGAGTTGTACAAGAACTCTGTGATTGTTGAGGCAAACCACTCATATGAAGGAGCAGTTCAACTTTGAGGACCCTTCCACAAAAATGTACCAAGTAGAGTTTGGAAAAAAGGACTGGGCAATAATGTGAGACTAAAATCACTACTTTTGCATTCAAGTAAAGAAAGCACTGAGTTTTAGGAGTAATGCATTAGAATGAAAACCTTTGCTTTTAAAATGTTACTTTCTATGTGAATCAATTTGCTTGTTCTCCTGCTTAATACAAAAGCAAAGATTTTAATGTTAATGAGAAATTAATGCATACATTCCAAGCTTTGGGTATCCAGTACTTCCTCATGCAACAAAAGTCAGATTTCCATTACAGGGACCCCTGGTTTCATACTATCACTGAATGTACAAGTAGGAGATTCTGTGATACTATGTCAGCAGAACAAAATACTCTATTGCCCAAAAGGATCTCTAAAATGGCAATGATGAAAATTAATGAAAATGTTAGCTGACATTATTTATAAACTCATACCAGCTAAGCTGTCGTTCACAAAGGGTGTGTGCATACCACAATAATAATAATTGTGTCTTGAAGTCAATTCTTATTTATGGTGACCCTTTCCAGGGTTTTCTAGGTAGATAGTACTCAGAAGTGGTTTACTATTCCCTTCTTCTGAGGGCACCTTGGGGCTTGTCCAAGGTTACATAGGCTGGCTCTTCTCCTTAGATGCACAATGTGGAATCTGGCTCCACAGCCAGATACCTAACTCACTGAGTTACCTAGCCACAGGCTGCCAAAAATGTGCTCTTCATGAATTTAGCATTATGCAACTTGAAATTATTTCGAATATTTGTTACACAACTGCTCCCTCATATTACATATTCTGTATTTTTGTGGGCATTCACAAATTAGAATTGCTTTGATGCTTCAACCAGATTATTGAGATACATACAGGCTTATAGCATTGCCAATTAGCATGACATAACTATTTCATATGTTCACTTAAATTATATTTAGTGACAGGTGGTTTGTATGCAGCTGCTCCATTATAATCCATAGTCTTCTTTGAACAGGCAGGAGTGATGTTTTTATTCCTGCTATTTTAATTTCATATATCATAGATATGATCTGTCATTGAAAATTACATCCTGTGAAAGATTTGTGCAGAATCCTACTGGGAAGGATGGGTTAGCTATTACATATGCTGATGTGTACACAGGTTACACCTGTGGAATTATCCAATAACTCTTTGTGCACAGCCTGAAATAGTATACGTTTCCATTTGTCATTCTTCTAACTCTGTGTTCATATTAGTAGACCAGAGCCTGAGGGACAGCAGTGAATGGTGCCCTCATTCCAAAAACAGGCATGCCTGTTTTGGCAGTTGAAACACAAGAATTATTTTGCCGGTTGAAACACAAGAATTCACCAGTGCAGTTCCCAATTCTTGGGAGTAAAAATACAATTATAATAAATAAAAGAGGGTAACTATGAAGAAATTTAGTCACTGGATTCTTCTATGCTTCTGTGAACCTGGGAATTTGACCTTACAGGCAGAGGTCAATGTGGAAATGGACAGTTCACACCTTCACCTCATCTCCTGCCATTGAACACTTCAAAGGAATGACTGAGCAGACACTTCCATGCCTATCTTTATCAGATGACATATCAAAGCTGCCCCAAAAGGACACTAATACCCTATCTGTAACCCTGACTTGAAAGGCTTTGAGGCTTTTTCAGAAAGTTATGTAGGTTGGCAATGGGAATGATATCAAGTCAGGAAACTGCTTTTTGATGGAACATGAAAGAGACTGAAGATGTGTTGGTAAAAGGTGCTTAATGGCTCATTCACACGTATAAAAGGGATTTGAGAAATTAGTTAGCCCAATATAAATCAGAGGAAGCAATGCTTCATTCCTTGTCTGTTCAGGAGAACCTGGGTATGTTTGCTGTCTCATTAAGCTGTGCTGGAGGATACACTTTGTATCTGCCTAGAAATATGCTATCTCCCCACTCAGGTGTGTATATAGATAGGCTATTCTAGCTTTATTGTTTTCTTGTGTGTTTTCTGTCTGAGTGCTTAAAAGCCCGTCTGCACTTTACTCCTGTACTTTGAAAGGCTGTTTCTTGTAACCATTTGTAACTTTTACTTTTTATCCTTTTGAATAGTTTTTTTTAATGAATTAACTTTAGTGAATTTAGTGAATAGGGGTGGGATTTTTGGATGTCTAGAACTTCAAGCCCCATATTTTTTTTCATTCTAGGAATTCTGCTAGTCTGACCTTAAGTCTCTGAGATGCTTCTGTGTTAACTAGTCTTTGCCTATCCACATGCGCAGAGTGAGATTCTTCAGGTCATTAGTCTAATTTTTCCAGCCAAAGATCAGATTCAAGCCTGCAGAAGGCTTCCTACTGACCCAAAGCCTTATTCTTTTCCCTCAATGCTCTACCTCTTTGCAGAAGAAGAGTCTTCACTCTTCTCAATCAGAGGCAGCAGCAAATATATTCTTACACAAACAAAGGAATCATTAGTACTGTTACTAAACTCTGCTCAAAGAAAGTAGGTTTTCTTTATCTTATTGCTATAATCAGCACAGTTTTGACTTCAGCAAGTTTCTAAAAATGGCAGGTGGCAGTAGACTGCTCCTGTTCTTTCTTTGTATCAGGAAAGAGGAGGAGAAACTATTTGGCTGGCTATCAGTCAAAATTCTCTAATTATGTTAAGGGAACTGGCCACACCCTAACATAAAGGTGTAGCCATCTTTTCTGAGGTCATCTAGAGCAGAGGTCGTCAACCCCCGGTCCACGGCCCATTGCCGGTCCGTGGCCTGAGCCGGACCGGGCCGCAAAGACAGACCTCCCGCCCCCCCGCACGCACTCCCCTCCCCACAGCTGCTTTGCGCAAACGCGCACGTAGCAGAGCCGGCGTGAGCACTCCCTCACCCCTTCACGCATGCGCCCACACGCAGGGGTAGGCAGGCGCTCCTGCACATGCATGAAGGGGTGGGGGAGCGCTCACGCTGGCCAGACTACACTGGGTGAGTTTCTGGCCCCACCCCACTCCGGCGGTTAAAAAGAAGGGTGTGTCGACGGGATTGTGGTGAGAGGGAAGACGAAGGTAGGCTTTCACGGGGTTTGTGCAATGGGGTGAAAGATGGTAGGCAGTGGGTCTTGGCGATGGCTTCAGTTGGGCTTTCCCCCTCTTTCTCTCCCCAGCAGCATAGGAAGAGGGCGAAAGGGATCAAAGCAGTCTCCTGGCTCCGGATCACTTTGATTCCTCCCCCCCCCTTCCTATGCTGCCGCTGGGGATAGAAAGAGGGGGAAAGCCCGACTGAAGCCATCTCCCAGCCCCACTGCCTTTGCAAAGGCAGTGCAGCTGGGGGATCACTTTGATCCCTTTCCCCCTCGGTCCTCAGCGCTCCTTGCCACCCTCTGCCATTTAAATTTCCCGCCATTGGCCCACGGAGGGCGGCGAAGAGCACCGAGGACCGACGCGGCCGCCCCGGCAAGCAGCTGCTGGTGCCGGTTCCCCAGAGCAGCAAGTCTGTCAGAGGTGCCTTGGCAGCCAGAGGACTCAAACGCTCCATGTAACACTAGCTTGCAGAATGGCAGGCCAGGCCAGGAAACTACGGAGCAGTTAGCCTGGGGCTTGCTCTGGCAGGCATGGTGCAAAACAATCTTGTTATGAAACACTCAGGACTCGGGTAACTCGTGCTGCAGAAGAGCCGGCGTGGCTTCTGCGGAGGGAGGTCCTGTCCCAGAAACCCTTTTTGGAATCCCTTCAGAGTGTCGACAGGCACACGCAGCAGCCACCCTCTGCCGGGAATCCCTGCTCCTTAAGCCGCCCCCTGCCCCCTGTGCATGCTGCTCAGCTTTTCAGTAGGTCTTCAATACCGTTCCGCCCCCACTATGCAATCCCCCCCAAGTATCAATTTTTCAAAACTAATAATAGGTGCTTTCTCTCTCTGTCTCGCTCTCTCCTTTGGCATTTTGGATAGACTGTATGTACCGTGAAAAAACAGGAGCAGGGGGAAAAGGAGGCCGAGGTCACAGAGGCTTGGGGGTTGTTTTGCTCCCCAGGAAGGCAACTGGAGGAGCCCTGGGGGAGGGCAGGGGAGGGCAGGGTCTCAAGGCATGTTGCAGAGGAAGTGGCTAAGGGGAAGAGGCCGCTTTCTCTCTGGCGCAAGACAAGGCCTGGGTGATTCAGAACAGAGGGAAAGAAAGCAAACCTCGCCCTGTGCCCAAGGTCAGGGGTGCCACTTGCTGTCACAAGACGGAGCTGTGGCCACCAGCCTGGATCTCTTTAAAGTTCAAGAGCATAGGAGGCGCAGCAGGATCCAGTCAGCCAGCCCGCGACGGCCCGCGGAGAAGCGCGCTCTGCCCTGCCGGCGCTCCTGAGCATCCCCACTGCTCCCCCAACCCACCGCGCCCCATCCGGTAAGGCTCCCCTTTGGTCCAGGGGTGGCTTTCGCTGCGTCCTCCTCTGCCCGGGGCTGGGTCTCCCTCCTCCCTGGGCTCCTGCTCAGCCGGTGGGTTTTCCCCAACCCAACTCCCAAAGTGAAAGGTGGGGCACAAGAGAGCAGGTGAGGGGTCTGGGTGGGTAGGAGGAGAGTGCCCTCGCTGCTTACAGAGCAGCTGCTGGAGCCGGAGCAGCTCCCGGGCTCGCGTCGCATCGCGCAAAGGGACGGAGTGCACACCCACAGAGTCGGGCAAGGAACGCCAGGAGCGCAAAGCCGGCACAGAGCCCCAGAAAGGGGCAAAAGCCATCCCCCCCAGGAGGTCACAGATGGGGAGGCGGCGGCAGCTGTTTGGGGGACAGCCTGTGTGCCTCTGTGTCCATGTGCCTGTGCGTGCAGGGTGCGAGGACACTGGGACGCCCCAGTCGGTGGGCTTCTGCAAGGCCTGCCCGCACACAGGGTCCTCTTCTCAGCTGGTCTCCCCGCGACCCCACCCGAGTCGAGCCATCCTTCCCAAGGGACGGCAAGCAGAAGCCCCTTGAAGCTCCTCCAACGTGCCCCTCCTCTGTCAACAAGAGGTTGGTCGGTGGGTTTAAAAGGTGCTTGGTTTGGTTTAAAATGTGTTTTGTATAAAAGTTGCTTGGTTTGGTTTAAAATGTGTTCGTGTAAAATGTGTGGGTTTAAAATGTGGGGGTTTAGCATGTGTGGGTTTAAAATGTGTTTTAGACTCCAAACTCTCTCCCCCCCATTGTCTTCTCTCTCTCTGTCCTCTCTCTTTTTGTGCTTAAAAGCACAAACCTTTGTCTGAGGGGTCTGTGTGCCCCAGTGATGACCTTCTTTCTTTCCTCTTTTCCCCATTGTTCCCTCCCTCCCTCCTTTCCTGCCCTTTTTTAAACTGAAGTCATCTTAGGTTTTTTTAAAAAATTCTCCCCTTAGTGGTAGAGGACGGATTAACCGCTTTTGCATTAGTTCCTATGTAATGTGCTTGATTCATAGCTATCCTCCAACAACCTACTGCATAACAAATACCCCCACGCACGGATGCCCCCCACGTCCCCCCATTCACGGATGCCGGTCCTTGGAAGAATGGTCTTCAACAAAACCAGTCCCTGGCATTAAAAAGGTTGGGGACCACTGATCTAGAGAGCTCAGGGGATGGAGTAGGGGAATCTGCTCTGCTACATCACTTCTCCACCTCTGCCTTTGTAGAAAAAGAAGTACAAGCATAATTAAAATGCAAAATGTGCAATCTACATTGATACTAAAGTTTTCCCTTCCAAATCTTTGGTAAAGGTACCTCCATTTTCCCCACACCAATTTTAAAGGGTGATTACGTGAGCATTTAGCCTGCTGTTTTGTCTGCTGTGGCGATCAGCTGGTTCATTCCTTTTGCTGGTGATCAGATGACATATTTTCTAAAGTGAACCAGCCAGCCTTCAGAGTATTCCTACCTGCCCCTTTCTAAGTCCCAGTCAGGGGCTACTCTTCTTTAGATGAGGGTAGGACGACTCCATTTTGGTTCATTTCCAGGACATGTAGTCACTGGGAACAAACCAACATGGAGCTTCCTGCTAATTTCCCAGCTGGTTTCAGTTTCCCAATATCATTAATGGCTTAAACAGACAACTTAACCACTTAATGATATTGGGAAATAAAAAAACCTTATTTCCTCTGCTCCTCTATGGACTGGGGAAAAGTGAAACGTTCCAGGTTTAGTAAATAATGTTTAGTGTAGGAATTAGGAGATCCAGATTCAAGTCTCCACTCAGTCAGGAAACTCAAGGAGGGATACTGGACCAGTCATCTTCTCTGTGCCTGATCTACCTAATAGAGTTGCTTTGAAGATTAGTGAGATATATGTATAGTGCCTTGTCCTTATTGGAAGAAAGGCAGACTATTAATGAAACTAACAAAATAATAATTTAATAAGTGGCTGTTTTTCCAAAACAGTTAATAAATGGCTGCAGCACAATTACAAGGAAAACAACTGAGGCTAACAAGTTTCATTTAGCATAAGTTTTCATGGTAAATAAATAAAGATAAAGTGTATCTGACAGGAAGGGCTGTGGTTTATCCAAAACAAAACCAGTCATGCTTTAAGATGCGACAAGATTATTGCTGCTTTTGCTCCAACAGATTAACACAGCTATCCACTGCTCAGAAAATTGTTATGATTATGACAAGTTAGTTCTTTTGAATGCTTTCTTTAGTCTGCTTATTTCATTAAATTGTTGCTCTCCAAAAGTTCAGCAGTCTAACTCTTCAAAACTTTACTCTTGTGGAGACTGAGATTTCAAATTTGTTGCCACCTAAAGTTCCAGCTCAACAACAACCTGTGCCAATTAGCTCTTTTCCATGCATGGTTTGTCAAAATAAGAGCTAATTTGCTCATGCCACACAAGTCGAAATGGAGCAGCCAGGGCAATCAGCATTAGCGTATAATTGTTTCTTCTACCTCATGAACTCTTCTGCTTAATACATTAGATTTTCTCTGTTTAGATAAGATGATGATAATGAGGTTCTGGGTGACTATTTTTATAACCAGTCACTTAACAATGTATCAGCCACACTGGAACATCTTGTCAAAATATGGATCAAGATCTCTCGAGCTATCAAATATTTTCATCTTAAATGATTACATCCCTCTCCCCTTTCTTTGAACACTCCATAATTTTCAGCAGCTGTAGATTTAATCATGCCATCTTATATGGACTTCTTTCCTTCTGTACAGAAGGAACAGGAGTTGGAGCAGCAGGAAGCTGATGCAGAAGGCAGGAACAGCACATCCCTCTGTTGTCTTCTGTCTTGCTATTCTGAAACAGGATATTTAGTGGTCTGTGTCCACTTCTACAAAAACTGAATTTAGATGTTCAGAAACGGGTTAAAATAAATACATGAAGAAATGGTAGTGGACTAGCTGTGCTTGTTCTGATACCACTATCCATGTGTGGATAGGAATGTAAAAGATAGTCACAGATTTTTTTAAAAAAAATTGTTTGATTGTTTGAGCAGATTTAGGATATTTCCATGCAGTGAAGCACCTTGGAAAGCAATTATCAAATGCCATAAAATGCTTTGCCATCTGATCAGAGAGACTCACAAAAAGCACTATTTTATTTTATTTTATTTTATTTTACTGGTCAATATCTTAGCAATTTGCTTAGACTGGTTCTGCAAACGAATGTCCTTTCCATTAAAGAAGCAAAGCACCCACAGAGCAAACACAGAATGACCGGCTGATTATTTAAAAAGACACAAATCAGTCTTTTGGTGTTTCTAATCCTTATTGGTCTGTGTATCAAAACTATAGCCGTCTTTATTTTATGTTATTTGATAACTGGGCAAAATTTGGGCAATATATATATATATAAATCAGTCTTCTCTCATCCAAAAGCCCCCCAAAACATTTTTACCCTGGCGGGATGGCAGAGAATAGTTTTGCAGTTCCATATCTTTATATGCTATTATGAGTCAAACAGGATTTTATATTGCTAGGTTTGATAGTGAATGTCTGAGGAGGAGTGCCTCCTCTCTGCATCAAGACTGTTCCTGCATGCAAGAACCCTGGTGTTTCAGGGTTCTGTATTGTGTGCTTATAATCCAGAGAAAAACTTAGAGGATCAAAATGCGTCTCATACCTTTCTGTCAATTACTATGAGTTGTTGGGGCTGATGCTGTAAACCAGGGGCAGACAACCGTTGGGGGAGAAATTGGAAATGTTTTATTCCCAAAAACTCACAATGGGCAATGACATCATCAGCTTTCTGTGGCACAACTTCTGGAACAGAATTTCAGCCATTTTTATTTTCATCTGAAAGGCCGCCTTGCACCCGCCAGTGACCCAAAACATTTTTATATTATGGTTTTGTTGTGTTGAGGAGAACCAGTGCTGGGGAGACCTCAAAACATGTCAAACTACCCATCAAGGGGCCTTTTTAGTCAAATATTTTTTCAATCTTTCAAAAAATGCTTTGGTGTATTGGGCCTTGGGAGGTCTTCACATCCAGGAGCCCCATATTTGGGGGCCCTGGAGGCTCAATAAGGCCCATAGGCTTCATGATGCACTCTAAATGAGAAATTACCATGCTCAGCAACATTGCTAGCATGCCAAGGGACATGATGTACCCATTAGATGACACAGAAAAGAGCCAGCAGCCTCTGTAAATCTGGGCACCTTAGGAGTGCAAGAGACAGCACCCCTAGATGGAGGAAGATGGACTGTCCCCCAGACTTCAAGAACAATTGAGAGAAAAGATGAGGGGTGGCTAGAGACACTGAAGAGGAGTGCCTGGCTACAGGGGAAGTCTTCTTGTGAGTAGAAGCTTCCTCAGGAACAAACATTCTCCCTTACAGTGAGTCCCTGCTCACAAGGTGACCTAGAGCTAGGTAGCTCACACCTCAGCCTTAAGTGGAGCTCCCAGAAACATCAGGCTCAGCAGCCACATATCAGCAGTAGGCCCCTGAAAGCCTCATGTTGGTAACACACTGTTCAACAACAATTGACTCATGTCTACCAAACCTTGCTCCTGCAATTCCATGTTGCTGTGCTTGTCCCTGAGCTGGGTTGTTTAGCACTGTGCTCTGTATCTCTCGCTTGCTGGTCTCTTGATAGGTCTGCTGCTTAATCATCTCAGGCATGGACCTTGGCTTGAAAAGTCCTTGTTTTACCAACACCACTGGGAGTTCTTTCTTTCAGCCTTGTCACCATTTGCATGCTTCTGTGACAACTGTGGGCAGTTATGATGGACAGCAAGACAGGATGCAGTAATGTGATGGTGGTCTTCCACAAAAAGACTCAAGGGTCAAGGCTGGTTATAGGATGTAGAAATTGATGCCTTTAAAAGAACAACAGATACTTCTGTGTACTTGTGTTTTTGGAACTATCTTATGTAAGGAAGGCCACTGCAACAAGACATGTGTGCTTGAATTGATATGGCTGCTTCCTACTCATAAAGTGCTACCCTTGATGGTTTTCAATTGTCAGCTTTATGCTTATGTTTTCTGTACTGCCTTTTTACTTTGGAAGCCAGCTGTCTTCAGTTGTGCAGAAAGGTGGGGTGCAAATTGTAACATTAAGGATAACCTCTCAGCCGTCCAGAAGAGACACTCGACAACTGCAAAATAACAATGACACTGATTTCATAGAACTTTCATTAAACAAATTAACTAATGCACATCAGGCTCATTTTTTTAAATCACATTTGCTGTGTGATACAAAGAGAGGCATTCTGTATGAATCTTGACTAATAGTCTGTACTGCTGTTCATAGAAAGATACAACGAATATACACACACACACCCAATTGCTCATAAACATCTGCTACTTTGCTGTATTCAAAGTAAGAGTTCTTTGCAGCAGCAATAGAAACAGCTGTTGCCGTTCCATGCAAGTTTGATGTCGCAATGAATTTTACTGTCTTTTTCTCCCTATCCATATGGTAAATAAGACTCTTATGGTATATTTTTTCTCTTTTTAATAATTTACAGAATAGCGCAGTTAACGTTGAAGCACACTGTGAATGCACACGCACAAAACTCACAGACTGACAAGCAAATAAAAAGCATGCTCCTACTTCTTACCTTGCCTTCAGAAGGAATATTCAGTGTGGTAAAGGCGGTGACCTCAACAAATATTTAAAGCTTTTGAAGCTGTTTGTTCACAGATGGAGCTGGAACTTTCACCGTTTTCTTTGGAATGAATGTCCCTGAGACTAGTTACATATTTTTGATGTCAAATGTTTTCCAAGGCAGGATTCATAGGAATTCTTATTCCATTCTCTGTATAAGTACACGGCATGCGTATAATAAATTTAGAAGTGCACAAAAAATCAAGAAGAAATCTGCTTGGATAAATTATTTCATGGATTAGATCTTGCTGCCCTGCATATACTACTACCATTCACCTGTCTCTCATGATGAACAGGGAAGCAGGAAATCTTCAGCTTTGCTTTCTCCTGCATCCAGTTTTTAAAAGGGGGAAAAATCTTCATATTCTTTCCAACCTGGATATGAAGGAGTTTGTTCATTTTGGTCCATTCTTCAGAAATGGACTGAGATGAAATCTATCTGCAACAGCCACATTGAATAGCTACAAAAATTCCCAGCATGAAGAAGACTGTGTTGTATCTTCCTGGCAGCCTGTAATAAAAATGCCAACCTGCCCCAAACTGTACAGAGACACACAGAACAGTCCTCATACGACAATTAATTACTCTTCTTATTTATGTTAAATAGATTTGTAGGCCACGGTAAAAACTCTTGCAAGGCAAATTACAAATGCTAAAGACACAGCGTGCAGGATGAGATCCTAAAAACAATACTCAGGACATAAATCATTAAAGCAACCACTAAGAGACAATGATGAAAATGGCAGGAACAGCAGATATGCCAAAGGTCATCAAAGAGGGAACTCTTCCCATGGAAGGGCACTCAAGAGACATATTGCTGACACATGAAACACCTAGGAATCGTTCTCACAATTATTCCTCTTTCATTGCTCCAGAGAACAGGGTCTCTGATTCTGACCATAGAGTTTGGCACACTTGTATGGGTTTAGGTCATTGAAGGGCAAAATGCAACTCAATGACCCCATGATATCTTCCTATTCTTACAAAAGGCCCTTTCTAGCAAAAAAATAACCTGGATGGGAGAGGAAATATTCCATTTAAATGACAAATTATCCCGAAAGGCTTTGGGAGCATGGTTTGCCATTTTGGGAGGAATGAGATAAAGAATCAGGGTATTGATCCAGGTCTAGGAAAAGGGCAAAATGCCTCCTTTTAAGTTTTGTCTAAATAGGACTCTTGCATGATTGTTTGTTCACAATCACATGGGCCATAGAGATCTTGCAAGGCCCATGTCTTGAATTTTTGGAGTCTGCTTAGAACTATACTGACCTTCAATATTTCAGTGGCAGAAGACAGTACATTTCTTGGGGCTTAGTTTTTATTCCAAGGTGTGGTATTTTTTTGTTTTTTGGGGAAGGTGTTTTTGGTCTGTGGGAAAAATATACTTGGCATCTACCTGAAACTTGGTTACGTATTTTTCAGGTGTCAGTACTATAAAATGCCTACTTTGTGGGCCTAGTTCTTTGTCACTTCAGCTGGACAAGACATTTTAGCCCTGACTCTATGGGACTAAAATGTTTTGTCCAGCTGAGTAAGGTCTTTAAAAAGTAATTCAGTGCTTGTTGCTTGTTGCTTCTTCTTCTTCTTCTTCTTGTTGTATGCCCTCGAGTCAGAACTGATTTATAGCAGCTGTAATAGGCTTTCCAAGGTATGTTAAGTATTTAAGGAGTGGTTTTACCATTTCCAACCCCCAGTGATTTTCCATGGCAGAGCCAGAGAATCAAACACAGGCCTCCTGAGTCCTAGTCCATTACTCTACCCACTACACCACACTGTGTACCAAGTATTGCTTACTACTGATGAATAAGGAGTAACATTGCTGATTAATAACCTGTCATGAATACATTATTTTTTGTTAATTGAAAGAACAAAAAATGGTAAAAATACAACAAAACCCCACCAACCCACCAAACATTTTGAATTAATTAATTAATGAGGAAGTGCTATTCATTACACCAAAAACTAGTAGTAGTCATTATGTTACATGTTGCTCCATGTTGTCCCCCCTACAATGTAGCATGTAGCAAGTAACATGATTACTTGTTGCATGTTACTTGCAAGAGTGATTGCAAATAATTCTGTAGCTGGTGAACTGTCTGAAGGTGACAAAGAACATTCCTAGCTACCATTACCACCTGTAACTCCATGGGAAGTGCCAAGTTCAGAGAACTTCCAGTCAAGCACCTAGCTCTTTATGGGAAGTTCAAGCCTAGTCAAAGCCAGTTGCACCTAGATTTCTCACCCACAAGACATCCACCTAGATTGGATTAAGCATCCATTTCTTTGGCCTCACCCATCCCAAAACTGCCCCCCATGCCACCACATTCTTGGAATTAGAAGCAGGAAATGGGAACTAGACCTGTGAGTCATGGTTCAAGTGAGTGGTTCACACACAACACATTTGGGATGCCTTCCACTCTGGTCACAAGACACCAGTGTTGATAACATTTTCCTGAAAAAATTTAGGTAGCTTCATCTGGGTTGTTTCATGTAGATATTAAAAAGTGAAGGAAACAAGTTGGAGCCTTGAAGAGCCCTAAAATTCATTGGTCATGGGATAAGCAAGTATCGCTAGCATCAACTTCCCGAATCCTCTGTTTCATACAGATGTAACACCACGCCCTCAAGTCCAAACATGGATTTTTTACAAGCTCAGCCAGGTTTTCCAGTCACCCTCCTATGTCCGTAAGTCTGGCCATGATTGTAGAACTAAGGGGTACAGAACAGTACTGAACCTAGGTCTGTCCAGTCAAATTCTATTGTGTAGAATAGAATTTGTGCAGAATTTCAGGTTTAGTGAATAAAGTGATACAAACAAATGTAAACAGGGGTCCATTCACATAATATTCACAAAAAACATATCTCCCTTTATTATCCTGCCCAGGTGTTAAGGATCCTCAAGGGAGGCTTTTCTCATGGTCCCACCACTCTCACAGGTACATTTGGTGGGGACATGGGAGAGGGCCTTCTCTCTCATTGCTCCCAGGCTCTTGAACTCTCTCCCACAGCAGACCATCTTTGCTGTCCTCCCGCAAGCAGAAGACCTTTCTCTCCAGGCAGGCTTTTCCTTAGGGGCCAACTGTCTAGGAGACAACAAACAGGATGGTTTATATTTTGTTGCTTCTAAATCTGTTTTTAGTAATACTTTTACCTAATGTTTTTAATATAATGGCATTAATCCATTTTAATATTTAAATAATGTATTGTGTTTAGCTTTTAATATTGCATTTTTAATTATGTAAGCCACCCTGGGTCCTTTCTTAGGAGAAAGGCAGCGTAAAAAAAATTAAATAAAAAAATTAAATAAATAATATGACACTTTGTGTTAAAAAATGACTGCTATGGTAATGATGAAACCAATTAAATCTTTATCTCTTTGAAAAGTTCATTCTCTCTTGCTCATTGATCTTGCCTCTCTTTTATAGAATAACTGCCTTTCATCTATCTGGCATTGTCCAAGTACACTGGCTCGTATACCAATCCCCACCATTCATCCTATGTGCTATACAGAAAATCTCCCCAATTTCCATCTTTCGTTTCCCCTTTGTCAATGGCAGAAAAGCGTTAATAGCCTTTTTTCTCACAAAGTACCTTGCCTTCAAGTCATATATATACACTGAGCAACTTGATGGAGGATTCTCTTCATGCCATCCCCTCCCTTGATTCCATAGGGATAAAAACTTGTGTTTTAGTATATGAAATTCCTCTTCCTTTGGATATCCTGGGATGTCTTTGGTCATCTGTGCAAAAAACACGCTTTACTTTGCCTCTTGAAGACAGCTTACGTTAAGCTATTTATGAGGTGAATGGTTTTCTTTTGGTTGTTACCCAGTAACAGAAGTTTTGGGGACATAAATCCTAATTAGATCCTCTATCCAGAGGTTCAGAAGAAAATGTGTTTGCCCCCCCTTCTAATTATAAGCCAGGGAGATTTGTCTATTTTTTCAGTTTCTTCTTCTGAAGAAGTTTGTGCATTGCACAGGTTATTTTGTTTCATGCAGGTAATAAAAAGTGCAGTACTGGAAAATGCAATAACCTCTGCCTTGTTCGCTTTGTGATCTGTATAGTGTATTTCTCTGCACTGACATCCTACAGAAAAAAAGATCGAAGAAAGCAAATTATTTTTACTTCTATCAGCCATACATTTAGGACTTGATGGCCTTAGGGGCCCTTTGCAACTCAGTTATTCTATGATTCTAAGAAAAAATTACATTTGTATGTTATGAAAATTGGAAGGAAGGAAGGGAGGGAGGGAGGGAGGAAGGAAGGAAGGAAGGAAGGAAGGAAGGAACCCACACCTTCCTCAGGCTTCTTGGTTTTACATTAGAGCAGATATGTTTCAACCAGGTCGATGATCACAGTGCAGTTTTGTCTGGCCAAGACAGCCAGATTTGAGATTAATCATAGGAGACACAAAAATCTTTCCCATCCTTAAGCAGTTTCTGTTTCCACCAGGAAGAAGACTATCTAAGGCAGGTTGATTGCCCATTCAAGAACAAGTCACCCCTAAATATATTTCAGAATATTTCTGCTGGTAAAATCCATCTCTTCTCTTTTGATCTACTGTGAGGATAAGCAGCTGAGCTCAAAAAGAATAGGGAAATCTGAGAGGTGTGCAATTGTCCCTGCTAATTTAAAATGAATAAATACATATATTTTGACCCTGAGGGATTTAGATCTATGACATCAGTAGAGGCAGCTCTTTCTCTTCATTGATATTAAACCAATTTCACAAAGGGTTATGTGTAAAGCATAAGTAGGCCCTGAGAGACACAAAATCGCTCATGGAGAGGGGACTCAGACCTAACTCTGTACATTAAGTCTCTCTATAAATGGCCTGTCATTTTAGGAAGGATTAAGTTTTTACCAAATGCAGTATTAATTTGTGGGAAATAAGGAGGATGCAGAAGAGAGCGACTAAAATGATGACTGGGCTAGGGCACTTCCCTTATGAGGAAAGGCTACAGCGTTTGGGGCTCTTTAATCTAGAGAAAAGGTGCCTGAGGGGGGACATGACTGAGACGTATAAAATGATGCAGGAGATGGATAAAGTGGATAGAGGGAAACTCTTTTCCCTCTCACACAACACCAGAACCAGGGGACATCAACTCAAATTGAGGGTTGGGAGAGTGAGAACAGACAAAATAAAATATTTCTTTACCCAGCATGTTGTTAATCTGTGGAACACCTTGCCACAGGATGTGGTGATGGCATCTGGCCTAGATGCCTTTAAAAGGGGGTTGGACAGATTCCTGGAGGAAAAGTCCATCACAGGTTACAAGCCATGATGGGGATGTATAATCTCCAGGTTTAAAAGGAAGGTACTTCAAAATACCAGATGCAGGGGAAGGGGTATCAGGAGACAGATATCTAGTTGTCTCATGTGCGCCCAGAGGCATCTGGTGGGACCACTGTGAGATACAGGAAGCTGGACTAGATGGGCCCTTGGTCTGATCCAGCAGGGCTCTTCTTATGTTCTTATCCCTAGGGGATGCAGCATATTTGGGTAATTTCAGGATCCATACATTCTTAAGTTCCCTGCCATGGTCTGGATCCTGTTTTTGTCCCCTTCCAACACTCTAATTGTGGTATTTTTTGTGTTTCTTTCATCCTCTCACTTGTGCTTTGGATATGAATGCTTACTCATCAAATCCTTTATGGCAGGGCTGTTAGAAAAGTAAAAATCTTATCTCAATATTCAATTGCCAGAACACTCCTCAAGGCAAATTCTTTAAAGTGAGGAATGTTTACTAAAAGCTGTTAATATAAGAAGCAAGTTAATAAAGAGAAGGAGAGAAAACCCGTAACCATCCAATTTGTAGATCAGTTTCTAGCTGATGGCACCATTAACATTAGGAAATGGAACGTAGCAGCAGTGTTATAACTAGCATTGATTTCTCCCTTCTACTACTAACATAGTTTTGCATTTTTCTTACTGAAGACAATGTCTGCCCGGTTTGAATTCTACACATATATGGAAGCATCATGTTCAAGGCAATGCATTCACTGCTGTATCATAACAGCACTACAGTTGTGTCAAATGGAGGGCATTTTATTACACACACACACACACACACACCATATCAGGTTTTCAGACTCCCTGTTGAGGTTACTGCCATGTCAAGATAACCTAAAGCAAACAGAAAGAGGACTTTAGCAATTATTCTATCCATCATTAATCATCCATCATTAGTTCTTGAGAATAGATTAGGGATGCTTAAAGAGATCACATGGCTCATGCAATCAGTGTTTTATATTTCAAGTGCATAAAGCCACCACTGATTATGATGGCAGCCTGATGATAGTCTGATGGATAGTAAAGAATGCCATTCTAAAACAATGGCCAGAATCCTACTGACCTTTGAGTAACGTTTGTGTAACTTCATTCAGCTAATGACAGCTAATTGACAAGATGCTGGAGCAGGTCCTCTCATGTGGCCAACTGCACAGCTGAGATGTTCCTCAGCACCTCAGTAATTATCTAGGGCAAGTTCAACAAATCTATTTATTCTTCATTTATATGTCATTCTTCTCTTCAAGGAGACCCAGAATCATGCACAAAACAAAAACAGTAATATAACAGAATGCTTCATGAAATGATAGCACACAATAAAACCTAGCAACAACATAAATATTAACATATAAAAATGCATGCCACATAAATGGTGGAATAGCAGTCCCATGCTTTTGAAGGCTTGCCAAAACAACTCTGCCTTACATCCCTTCCTGAATTTGTGCAGAGATGTCATAACTATACAGGGACTCAGGAAGAGAATTCCAGAATATAGAAGAATCTTTTTCAAATATACTCAAGCTGGACTGTTTTGGCAGTTGGCAACTTTAGAAGGGCAGTATCAGATGGCCTTAGTTGGTACGGGAGATCATATGGGTAAAGGTGGTCCATTACATATGTGGTTTTCAACCCATATAACTGTAATAACCAACACCTTGAATTGATCCCAGAAAACTGCTGGTAACCAATGCAGCTGGCACAAAATAGGTGTAATATGATCATATGAGGAAGCATCCGTTAACAGCCTAGCTGCCACATGTTGTACCAGTTGTAGCTTTCAACTTGACTTCAAGGGTAGCCCCATGTGGATGAAATCATCGTAGTCTAATCTCACAGTTACAGTTGCATGGAGAAGTGTGTTACTTCTCCAAGTAAGAAGAAAATTTCTGGTCAAGGGCTGATGATAAAATGCTGGCCTGGCCATGGTTCCCACCTGTGTCTTCAGGAGGAACACAGAGTTCAGTAAGACACCCAAACTCCTGATTTGGTTCATAAGAGGAATTTTTTCTTCATCAGACATTTGAGAAGTGACAACTGGATTTGTTAGATGTTGAGTGACCATCATCACCTTTGTCTTCTTTGGATTCAGCTTCAGTTTGTTGAGCTTTGTCTACTTCAGGGGTCCCCAACCCCCGGTCCGTGGCCCGGTGCCAGTCCATGGCCTTGGCAGGACCGGGCCACGGAGACAGATCTCCCCCCACACACTCCCCCCATGCACGGCCACCTGCACACATGGCCACCCACCGGCACGCACATGAGCCCCGCCCACCCGCAAGTGCGCCCCACCCATCTGTGCATGTGCACGAGCGCACACGCCCAACTGCAAGCACGCCCCACCCATCTGCGCATGCGTGTAAGCTCGTGCCCCCCGTGAGCTTGCCCTGCCCATCCACGCATGCGTGAAAGTGCGCCCCACTGTGAGCATGCACCTGCCCACCCGCAAGTGTGGAGGGTGTGCCCCCCCATGCATGTAACCCACCCACCCCCAAGCAGTCCACGGTTCGGAAAAGGTTGGGGACCACTGGTCTACTTGACCATGGCCTCCAGACAATGATTAAGTGCTGTCCAAGCTGCCTCTGGTTGCTTAGTCAATGTAATATATGGATGGGTGTCATCAACATAACAACACCCAACTCCAAAGCCGCAGCTGATCTCTGAGAGTGGTCTCATGCATATGTTGAAAAGTATTAGAGCTAAAACTGAGCCTGTGGATTCCATATGTGGATTCCCAAGGAGCTGATAGATAGTCCTCTTCCATTACTCTTTGTCTCCTCTTGCAGAGGAAAGATGAATAAAACCAGTACTGTTCCAGCAAGAACTGTCTTTACAATCTCCTCAGCAAAACATCACGACCTACTGTATCAAAGACTGCTGAATGATTTAACAATATGAGCACGGATATTGCTTGACTTCTCTTTTTTCCAGATGGAAAAGGAGATCATCCACCAGGACTACCAGAGCTGTCTGACTGCCATAGCCAGCTCAAAACCAGACTGGAAAAGGTCAAGTAAAAATGTGTCCTCTTGATGTTTCTTAGTTGCTCTGCTACTACCTTTTCAACAACTTTATCCAGAAAGGTCAGGTTGGAAAATGGCTGATAACTAGACACTTGTCTCCTGTCTGCAGCAGGTTTCTTGAACAGAGGTCTACAGTTCGTGTTTTCAAGGTCTCTGGGAAGACACTCTCTAACAATCCAGTTTTAATTATGGTCAGTGGCAAGTCTCTTACTTTCAGTGAACAGACCTTAACCAACCACAAAATACAAGGATCCAGACTATAGGTGGTAGCCTTCACATGCCCCAGAATCCTATCAACATCCCTGAGGGACAGCAAACTGAATTTATCTGTAGAATAATGATAAGATGGTGCCTTTGAAATCTCTACTTTTAGAACTACAGTTGTAATCAAAATTATTCAACCCTCATTGCAAATCAGGTTTACTGTCAAAATTTACAGACTTTCAGCTGTTTGCAATGAACAAATCAAACAAAAGCAATTGAAATAGTTCAACACAATGAATGCTTCAAGTGTTTTCCATACATTCAACTGAAAATGCAACTTTTAATGAATTCTGCAGTTTCAAAATTATTCAGCCCCTTCATGGCAAGCATCTTTAGTACTTAGTAGAGCACCCTTTTGCTGTTATGACCTTCTGTAAACAAAATGCATAGCCAGACACCAGCTTCTGGCAGTGTTCCTGAGGAATCTTAGCCCATTTTTCATGACCAATGGCATCCAGTTCTTGGGTTCGTGTGCTGCAACCACCTTCTTCAAATCCCACCAGAAATTTTCTATGGGGTTCAAGTCAGGTGACTGTGATGGCCACTGTAGAATCTTCCAGTACTTCTTCTGTAACTAAGCCTTGGTGGAGTTTGAGGAATGCTTGGGATCATTGTCCTGTTGGAAGGTCCAATCATGTCCAAACTTCAGCTTCCTCACAGACAGCATGAGGTTTTCTCCTAGGATTTCCTGATACTTCAATGAATCCATCTTGCCTTCCACACACTGCAGGTTTCCAATGCCAGAGGATACCATTCAGCCCCAGAGCATAACTGAGCCAACCACTATGCTTAACTGTAAGCAGAATGTTCTTTTCACCGTATGTTTCATTCTTATTCCTCCAGACATACTGCTGATCCATCAGGCTGAAAAGTTCTAGTTTTGTTTCACTGCTCCACAGAATGGAATCCCCAGACTTCTGTGGCTTATTTATATGGTTTTGAGCATATTGGAGCTGACTTTTCTTGTGCTTGGGACAGTAGTGGTGTACATCTTGGAGTTCTGGAATGGAAATCTGTGTTTGGTACACACATTACTGTGCAAACTGAAACCTAAGTGCCTGTTGCCACCAAGTCTTTCTCAAGGGCTTTTGCAGCCACTCAAGGGTTTTTCTCAACCTGCCTTCTCAGAAATCTGGTTGCAGCCATTGATTGCTTCCTTTTTCTGCCCCATCCAGGTAGTGTAACCACTGTTCCTTTAATTTTGATCTTGTGAACTATGCTTCCAATAGTGTCTCTAGGAACATTCAGTGCCTTCACTATCTTTTTGTATCCTGCTCCATGCTTGTGAAAAGCAATGATCTCTTTTCTAAATTTTTGGACCTTTCTTTTGACTTAGCCGTATTTCTAACATGCAGTCAAACATGACACTCTCCAAACCCCTAGCCAGTTCAGATATTTCATGTGTTCCAGCTCAGGCACATCTGATATGTGTGAGACAACACTTATTATGCATATTCGTGCTGTTGCGAGGGATTCTATTCAGGGGGTTGAATAATTTTGAGACTGCAGAATTCATTAAAAGTTGCATTTTCAGTTGAATGTATGGAAACCACTTGGAGCATTCATTGTGTTGAGCTATTTCAATTGCTTTTGTTTGATTTGTTCATTGCAAACAGCTGAAAGTCTGTAAATTTTGACAGTAAACCTGATTTGCAATGGGGGTTGAATAATTTTGATTACAACTGTATCTCTAAATTGGAATCCAAGTCAGCCGAGATCAGTGAGATTTTATTATCAAAAGATTTAGCTAACGTATCAGCCTTTTAAAGAGTTTTTAGCTGGGAGGGACTTTTCTGGACTGGGGTTGAAAGTCAATTAATCCAGTAACAGCCAATAGTTCTCTCTCTGTACCTCAGATTCTTTTTCTTGCCTTTTTTTCAGTCAGGGTTCAGTTAGATGTTAGTGTTAGCAATGGAGTCTGTTGGAAGTGGAAAGTTAGATTAATGTGTTCTGACAGCCGTATAAACAGTCAGTTAGTCAGTAATGAAGCTACTTAAACAGTTAAGGTCAGTGATGTAACAAGTTAACATTTTCACACAATAGGATGTTTGTTTTTTATCTGTGAAGAACTGTGGGAAACGTCTGCTTAAAGGTTGTAGCTGCATTCTGTTCCAGTGACGTGCAAACACTCCTGGCAGGATGCGACAGCTGCCAGCAGGTGGGGTAGCCCCTTATTCTGCCCTTTCGCTTAGAGGTAGAGCATAAGACCAAAGGGTTATTTTAGCCAATCCTAGTTACCATTAGGTAACTAGTATCCTATCTGTTTCTCTCATAACATACTATGTAATCATGCTAAGTCAATAAAAGAGCCCTCAGGGCGTTGCCAGTTGGCTCCGCTGGCTCGGACTTTCGCTGTCGACTTCTTTGTTCTCTCTCTAAGGCAATTAGCCTTCCTTTGTTCCATGATCAACCACAATTGGCACCCGAACAGGGACATCGCCTGAGGCAATCAAAGCAGCTCACCTCGCCCAGCACGAGCTCCAGACACATCCTCACATCCTCTTTTGGATCCCGGTGAGTAATAGTTCAAGATGGGAAACAATTTCACAGCGCTTCAAAATCAACATAAGAAAGACCTGATTTACTTGCTCCATAAAGAAGGCCACCATGTTGTATCTGCCTCAGTAGAGGACTTATTGACAGAAATAGGTACTCAGTGTCCTTGGTATCCAGAAGACGGCAGCTTTAAGCTTTCAGATTGGGATAAAATTGGGAATAAACTGCACAAAGACCCTGTTGCTCCAGTTAAAGTCCTCCATACATGGCATCTTTGCTGGGACGCGATTTCAAAGATCGCGAACCCTTTGTTAGCCCAGTCTTTAGCTAACCTTCCAACAGCCCCTCAGATTTTGCCACCCTCTAAGCCACCAGATCTCCATGAAAATAGAAACAATCCTCCTTCCTACCCAGCTCCTCCCGCTCTTCCAACAGCCCCTTCTCCCCTTTCTCCTCCCCCTCCTCCCCCTCCTTGTTCAGCAGTGCAGCAGATGTTATCTGATGTTATGGCCCAAGGAAGCCCGTAGGATGTTGCTGCCGCCCTCCCCCTTATGTCTGTTTGTCCTGTGGTTCATAACAATCAGGGACAGCGTGTCCATGAAAGTCTTCCCCTTGCCATGTTTAAAGAGTTGAAAAAAAGTGTAGTTGAAAACGGTCTCCCTAGCAGTTTTACTCTTGGGCTGGTTGATGGGCTACGAGGAACTGGAAATCCTATTCCAGCTGACTGGAAAGTTTTGGTTAAAGCAATGCTCACTCCTGCTCAATATGTATTGTTTATGCAGGAATGGAAAGACACTGCTGCGATTCTGGCCATGGATAATTTACAAAACAATATTGCTGTGTCTGCAGATATGCTAAATGGAGATGGACTCTTTGTCACCATAGCACAGCAGATTACCATCCCTAACAGGGGATTGGCACAAGTGGGTGACATTGTAAAAGCAGCCTGGTTAAAAATCCCAGACAAAGGTACCCCTTTAGGGTCTTTTGCCAATTTGCGTCAGGGTCCTACAGAGCAGAGGTCGTCAACCCCCGGTCCGCGGCCCATTGCCAGTCCGTGGTATTCCTTATAACTGCACAGGACAGGCTATTGTAGAACAGGCACACCACTCTTTTAAATTTCTCCTTTCAAAACAAACAAAAAACAGAGGGATTAAGCCCCAAGATGTTCCAGGTGTAGTATCAATAGCATTATTCACATTAAATCATTTAACTGTATCTGCAGGTCAGCATAGGTTGTCACCAGAAGAGAAACACTTTTGTAAAGAAATCCCCATGGAATGGCCACTGGTGACCTATAAGCAACCTCCCAACCCTCAGTGGGAGGGTCCAGCCCCTTTACTAACATGGGGTCGCGTCTATGCTGCTGTGCTTACTCCCACAGGTCCTTTGTGGATCCCGGCTTGGTGTGTGAGGCCATATCGTGGGAAGAATGAGTTGGCATTGCAACCTGCAGAACCCGATTCCGGAATTCAACCCAGCGATGGCTCTGGAGCAGGACCAGATGATTGCGCGTCGCCAGAAGCGCCTGGCCCAACCTGAAGGCACTCAGCCCAAAGTTACTTGGGGGATGATAAAGATGCTGAGTGCTGATGCAAAAAGAACTCTAAATCAGCAGCAGATCCCGGAAACTCCTGAAACTTTTCTAGCAGCCATTATCTCGCAGCTGAATGCCAACTCCGTGACGCTGTTGTGTTGTGTTCTCATTCTTGGAGCAGTTCCAATAGGTGTCGCAGAGGCTCAAGAGGATTTGCATGCCCGTCTGCAATTTAACTTATGGAAAAGGATGGCGGAAATTGTGAACATCTCTCACTTCTGTCTGCAAGAGGCATATGCTATGCATGGATTACTAGGAACTTGCTTAATTCCTGTCTGTAAAGAACTTCATGCCATTACTAATGACACTTGGTTAGGGCAATGGTTGAATGCCACTGTCATTAAGTACACTAATTCTCCTGACTGGGGGCGAACAACAAAAACGCTTCCCATTGATGCCTTTTCCCTCTACACCCCTTTTGTAGCATCTAATGAAAACACTTCATGTGCCAAAGTCGTCAACTGTTCCTCTGACACGTGAATTTCTACAACCAAAGCCACATGGAATTGTACGCATGCTGTCAACATTTCTTATAATTTGGTACATATCATCCTACCTACAGGGTGGTTTTTTACATGCTGTCAACGTACTTTTAGCTACATTCCAGCCAATGTGTCAGAAACACAATGCTGTTTTAATAGATTAGTAATCAACTTAATGCAACCTTTTGCCTTGCAGAGCTCCTCGACTCGGCTGAGACGAGAAAGCTTGTCTCTTGATAGTACTTGTGATGGTAATGTTACTTTGTTATCCAAAGCAGAATATGTTTCACTGGCTGCATCGCTTGTTGGCGTTCCTGGCCTTGCTGTTCGTAATTCTCGCACTCTTGCCAACATTGCGTGCTCCTTAGCTAGAGCCATTAACCGCACTTCCGCTACTATTGCCCTGCTGAATCAGGAACAATGACAACTACGTGACACTATTTTAGACAACTGCGCAGCATTGGATTATCTCATGTTGTGTAATCACATCGGTTGTGAGTCTTTTGCCAATCTGTTGCGTTAACTTATCTGATAATAGTCATGCAGTAAATAATCAGCTTGCTCAGCTTAGACAGCTTGCCAATAACATACAACAGGACATACTTCCTTCCTGGAGGGACCATTTGTGGTCATGGCACCCCACTTTGGATGGCTTCGCACTGTGTTAATGTATGGAATTATGCTCCTCATACTCCTTATAAGTTCCTGTTGCTTTATTCAATGTATACCAACCTTCTTTTCCATGATAACTACCTGTCTCAAAGCTTCGCCCTCAGGCCTTCGCTGAAAAGATTTATATGTAGTTCGCAAATATATGAAAGAATATGTGCCTTTGCTTAACAAAAAAAAGGGGGGGAATGTGGGAAACGTCTGCTTAAAGGTTGTAGCTGCATTCTGTTCCAGTGACGTGCAAACACTCTTGGCAGGATGCGGCAGCTGCCAGCAGGCGGGGTAGCCCCTTATTTTGCCCTTTTGCTTAGAGGTAGAGCATAAGATCAAAGGGTTATTTTAGCCAATCCTAGTTACCATTAGGTAACTAGTATCCTATCTGTTTCTCTCATAACATACTATGTAATCATGCTAAGTCAATAAAAGAGCCCTCAGGGCGTTGCCAGTTGGCTCCGCTGGCTCGGACTTTCGCTGTCGACTCCTTTGTTCTCTCTCTAAGGTAATTAGCCTTTTTTTGTTCCGTGATCACCCACAAAGAACTATAAGTAAACAAAAAGATGTTATTCTTTCTCATTACCAGATTCTCTGCATGAATGTACTGAGAAAGTAAGTCCTAGCTGAGGTAAACTAACAAATAAGGGGTTGTCTAATGGGAGAGACTTGTAGCTCAATCTGCTCTGAAGGTTCCAGACTGAACCATTTTATCTGCTGCATGTTTAGAGGAAGTTTATTTTAACTAAAGCCGCACTAAATTCCTCACACACCCTGTGAGAACTTTAAATAGTTCTCTAGAATTATTGGGGTGCTTGCTATTCTGCCTGTATAACATGTTCTCTTAGCAGCTGCAACTGCTTTTGAATACATACATTTTCTATACTGATCTTTAACTGAAAAGGGACTGTTTTTCTTCATTTTTGCTCAAGGAACCTACACAAATACTAATAGGATTATGGCCAGTATGTAGAATGTGAACATGGAATAAAAGGCAGAGTATTTCCTGGATCTCTTTTTAACGCAGGGAAAAAGTGGTAGAAGGATACTGAGGGCAAAGAGGTAATGAAAAGAAGCTACCTCAGTCCCCAAACCCATGTTTAAAATTAAAAATGGGCATGAACTGGAAAACCAGTGGTTTGTGATGGTCCATGACTCACCACAAACCACCAGAAAAATGGTTTGGTTTGTGATTCATTTTTCATGTATGAGAGGCCCCTACCTGCTCCTGCTGCCACCGCCTCCACTGCCTCTGCCACCACAGCCGTGGCCACATGCTCAGAGGCAGCAGCAGGCTCCTGGCAGGGAAGCTGTGCCTGCCTCCTCTGAGGACTGCACCCGCAACGGCAATGTCAGTGGTGGGGGCAGCATTGTGATCATCAAGAGCAGGTAGGCAGAGGTGATGGGACAGTGGGAAGGGATGACTGGGTATCTCCTTTTGCAGAAGCAAACAAAACACCAAAGGGAAAAAAGTTCGGCAACTCTGAATTCACCTCACATGAACAGATGTGGCACAAACATCTGCCTTGATGAATTTCTGGGACTCTGCACTATCCATGATGGAGTGAGGTAGTAGACTTTTCTCCATTAAAGCTTGCAATTTGTCTGAAATTTTAGTGGTTCAAGAAAAGTATCACCCTACTCTTGCATTTGTGTAATCCTAAGAACCACAGAGCCTTTTCCTAATTCTTTCTGGAACTACTTATCAATAGCCTCTCTGCAAACAAAGGTGAGGAAAGCCGAAGCCATGTGAGAAGGAGGAGAAGACAAAAGAGATGATCAGTGTGATGGCATGCAGCTGGACAATGGATCTGGGTGAAGATATCCACAGACCCACAGAAGGGAGGAGAAGGAGATGTACCATAGCTTCAGACCAACCTGGCTATAATTACTGCCTGGTTTCTTGGTCTCCTTGGTGGCAGGATTGAAGGGGGGAGGAGCCAGACTGCAAAGTTGACTAGAGACCCTAGTCTCTTTAAAACCACAGAGACCATGGCCTCCACTATCTCTCTCTCTCTGGCAGTTTAGTAGTCAGTAATCTTGCAGTCCTGTAGAATTACCCTGTGTGCTCTGCAATTATTCAATAAGACCTTAGCCAGAATATTTAATAGAATCCACACTAAGATGACCCTTTAGCCACTAGGTTCTTGCCTGCGTCTTGTCCGGAATTTCCAGATCCCACCTGCTCCAATCCTGTGGAAGAGAGTTCCATAGCCTGGGAACAGTCACTGAAAATACCTTCTCCCATGTCCACACCAAGCATACCTGTGAGGGTAGTAGGACTGAGAGAAAGTCCTCCCCCAAAGATCTTATAGCCTGTCTTGAGGGGTGGTGGTGGTATGGATAGAGTCATTTAGAGCTTTATACATTAAAACCAACACTCTGAACTGTGCATTGAAACTGACCAGTAGCCCACAGAGCTGTTGTGACAAGGATTTTATGTTTCTCCTGTAACCAGCTCTGGTCAAGAGTCTAGCCAAATATCCTGGACCTACTGAAGTTTCTTAACACTTTTCAAATATAGCTACACACAAAAAGTATTATAGTAATCCAAATGGGATGTAACTAAAGCAAGAGTCACAATGGCCAGATATTTCCTTCTAGGAGCAGAAGAAATGGGGTCCAAGCCTGGCAATGACATGATCCCATCAAATTCCCATTCTTGTGTCTTACAGTCCCATATAAGATTCTTTTGGCAGTCTACTGCCTTTTGATACATGGCATCCTAGCTGTGAACCAGACTCCATCAGACTCAATGCCTCTCCCTTTCTCTCTATCTTCTCTCACTCCTTTCCAACTACATACTGTCTTTTTCCTGGTGCAGGAACTGGTAAGCCACTCCAGTATCTTTGCCAAGAAAACTCCATGGACAGAAACAAAAGGCTAAAAGATATGACGCTGGAAGATGAGCCCCTCAGGTCGGAAGGCGTCCAACATGCTACTGAGGAAGAGAGGAGGACAAGTACAAGTAGCTCCAGAGCTAATGAAGTGGTTGGGCCAAAGCCGAAAGGACGCTCAGCTGCGGACGTGCCTGGAAGTGAAAGGAAAGTCCGATGCTGCAAAGAAAACTACTACATAGGAACCTGGAATGTAAGATCTATGAACCTTGGTAAGCTGGATGTGGTCAAACAGGAGATGGCAAGAATAAACATTAACATCCTGGGTGTCAGTAAACTAAAATGGACGGGAATGGGCGAATTCAATTCAGACGATTACCATATCTACTATTGTGGGCAAGAATCCCATAGAAGAAATGGAGTAGCCCTCATAGTCAACAAAAGAGTGGGAAAAGCTGTACTGGGATACAATCTCAAAAAGGATAGAATGATTTCAATACGAATCCAAGGCAGACCTTTCAACATCACAGTCATCCAAGTTTATGCACCAACCACCCATGCTGAAGAGGCTGAAATTGACCAATTCTATGAAGACTTACAACACCTTCTAGAACTGACACCAAAGAAAGATGTTCTTCTCATTATAGGGGACTGGAATGCTAAAGTAGGGAGTCAAGAGATAAAAGGAACAACAGGTAAGTTTGGCCTTGGAGTTCAAAACGAAGCAGGCCACAGGCTAATAGAGTTTTGTCAAGAGAACAAGCTGGTCATCACAAACACTCTTTTCCAACAACACAAGAGGCGACTCTACACATGGACATCACCAGATGGGCAATACCGAAATCAGATTGATTACGTTCTCTGCAGTCAAAGATGGAGAAGCTCTATATAGTCAGCAAAAACAAGACCTGGAGCTGACTGTGGCTCTGATCATCAGCTTCTTATAGCAAAATTCAAGCTTAAACTGAAGAAAGTAGGAAAAACCACTGGGCTAGTCAGGTATAATCTAAACCAAATCCCTTATGAATACACAGTGGAAGTGAAGAACAGATTTAAGGAACTAGATTTGATGGACAGAGTGCCTGAAGAACTATGGATGGAGGCTTGTAACATTGTACAGGAGGCAGCAACAAAAAACATCCCAAAGAAAAGGAAATGCAAGAAAGCAAAGTGGCTGTCCAACGAGGCCTTACAAATAGCAGAAAAGAGAAGGGAAACAAAATGCAAGGGAGATAGAGAAAGTTAGAGAAAATGGAATGCTGACTTCCAAAGAATAGCAAGGAGAGACAAGAGGGCCTTCTTAAATGAACAGTGCAAAGAAATAGAGGAAAATAAAAGAAAGGGAAAAACCAGAGATCTGTTCAAGAAAATTGGAGATATTAAAGGAACATTTTGTGCAAAGATGGACATGATAAAGGACAAAAATGGTAGAGACCTTACAGAAGCAGAAGACATCAAGAAGAGGTGGCAAGAATACACAGAGGAATTATACCAGAAAGATCTGTATGTCCCGGACAACCAAGATAGTGTGGTTGCTGACCTTGAGCCAGACATCCTAGAGAGTGAAGTCAAGTGGGCCTTAGAAAGCATGGCGAACAACAAGGCCAGTGGAGGTGATGGCATTCCAGTTGAACTATTTAAAATCTTAAAAGATGATGCTGTTAAGGTGCTACACTCAATATGCCAGCAAGTTTGGAAAACTCAGCAGTGGCCAGAGGATTGGAAAAGATCAGTCTACATCCCAATCCCAAAGAAGGGCAGTGCCAAAGAATGCCCCAACTACAGTACAATTGCACTCATTTCACATGTTAGCAAGGTTATGCTCAAAATCCTACAAGGTAGGCTTCAGTAGTATGTGGACCGAGAACTCCCAGAAGTACAAGCTGGATTTCGAAGGGGCAGAGGAACTAGAGACCAAATTGCTAAAATGCGCTGGATTATGGAGAAAGCCAGAGAGTTCCAGAAAAACATCTACTTCTGCTTCATTGACTACGCAAAAGCCTTTGACTGTGTGGACCACAGCAAACTATGGCAAGTCCTTAAAGAAATTGGAGTGCCTGACCACCTTATCTATCTCCTGAGAAATCTATATGTGGGACAGGAAGCAACAGTTAGAACTGGATATGGAACAACTGATTGGTTCAAAATTGGGAAAGGAGTATGACAAGGCTGTATATTGTCTCCCTGCTTATTTAACTTCTATGCAGAATACATAGAAGTTACATGTGAAAGGCTGGACTGGAGGAATCCCAAGCCAGAATTAAGACTGCCGGAAGAAATATCAACAACCTCCGATATGCAGATGATACCACTCTGATAGCAGAAAGTGAGGAGGAATTAAAGAACCTCTTAATGAAGGTGAAAGAGGAGAGCGCAAAAAATGGTCTGAAGCTCAACATCCAAAAAACTAAGATCATGGCCACGGGCCCCATCACCTCCTGGCAAATCGAAGGGGAAGATATGGAGGCAGTGACAGAGTTTACCTTCCTGGGCTCCACGATCACTGCAGATGGCGACAGCAGCCACGATATTAAAAGACACCTGCTTCTTGGGAGGAAAGCGATGACAAACCTAGACAGCATCTTAAAAAGCAGAGACATCACCTTGCCGACAAAGGTCCGCATAGTCAAAGCTATGGTTTTTCCAGTAGCGATGTATGGAAGTGAGAGCTGGACCATAAAGAAGGCTGACCTCCAAAGAATTGATGCTTTTGAATTGTGGTGCTGGAGGACTCTTGAGAGTCCCCTGGACTGCAAAGAGATCAAACCTATCCATTCTAAAGGAAATCAACCCTGAGTGCTCACTGGAAGGACAGATCCTGAAGCTGAGGCTCCAATACTTTGGCCATCTGATGAGAAGAGAAGACTCCCTGGAAAAGACCCTGATGTTGGGAAAGTGTGAAGGCAAGAGGAGAAGAGGACGACAGAGGACGAGATGGTTGGACAGTGTCACTGAAGCTACCAACATGAATTTGACCCAACTCCGGGAGGCAGTGGAAGACAGGAAGGCCTGGCTTGCTCTGGTCCATGGGGTCACGAAGAGTCGGACACGACTTAACGACTAAAGAACAACTGTCTTTTTCAACAGTCCATCTTGCTATCAGGTAGATATTTCATGGCTATTTTGCACTTGAGCTGGTCTGGAGAAACATGCTCCATTTGATGCCACCCCCGATGATGAAGTACTCCTTTTTGAACAATGTGAATTTGAGTTGGACTGAATTATTTGCCTTACAAATAACAACTGATTCACTTCAAGATGATCTGCAGCCTGTTCACTTCAATTTTTATCCAGATATTCAAAAGGATTTGTACATACTCGTATGGGTTCAAATAGTGGGGGGAAATCACACATTTTATTCACACTTATTTTATTCAGCTTTTTAAACTGAAGCTCCAAGGCAATATTCAGTGCTTTGGAGAGCAATGATTCTGTCTGAGCACCACTTTGGGTCCCTCGTTTCACTTTGGATTGGTTCAGAAAATGACAAATACTCCCTTTGCTTCCGACTACAAATCATTTTTCAAATCTGAAACACATTCCTATTCTGTTCTATTGAAGATTCAGGAGGATCTTGCTTTCTTGTTGTAGGTCTGCACACAACACAGTTTCTCCTCTCTTGTGGGATACATTGGCAGCAGTATCTTGTGCAGCCGCCGCCCCCCAGTGTCTTGCAGCCCTTTGTTGGCTCCAGTCTTTGCACTTCTTACTTCTTCATGCCCTTCCAGCTTTCATCTCAGTCTCCTTGTTGCTGGACCATATGGAGGATGTACTGCGCCCATGAATTACATCGCAACCAGCCCCTGTCACAGTTCCATACTTCGCTCATTCCTCCTCATTAATGAGGCTAAGGCTAGGAAGGATGACAAATACCACCCTTTCCTCATACCCTGCTTAGTTGACGCATAATCTATATGCATCATATTTTCCTTTGGCATCATTAGCACTTTATTAAAACCTTAGAAGCTAAACTGGGTAAAATGTGTTAGTGTATTCCATGCAGAGAATAGATCATTAACTTCAAGTTCAAATATATTTTTAAATGATGATTTAGATCAAAAAGGTAAAATGGGTAGAAACACCCAATAAGCCTCCTGATTTAAATGAATGGTGGCTGCAGTGCTTTGGAGTCTTCCCTTTGATTATTGCATTTGACATGTCGGAATCTCCATAGAATAGCCTGACTTATTTGCTCTTCTATCCCCTTTCTTTTGAACACGTATCAGTAATTGAATTAGACATACATTTCATATCCTTGTATGCTGATTGGAACGATACCTGCTCTAGCAGGGTTTTTTTTTTTTTTTTTTTAAAAAGCTGAAGAAACAATGACCTCATTCAGTTTCTCATTTTGTGCTCTGGGTACTGGAGGGGATACTTTAAATCATTCATTTCCAAGGTTCAGTTAAATGTAGCCTTTTAAATATGTGGTGTTTTGTGTCACTTTACAGGAGAGCAGAAGTGCTTTAAAAATATTATTTCTAACAGCTTCATAATAGACAAACATTGACGGTGAATAGTTTTCTTAGTTTCTTATTCACCTTCCAGCTGATGATGCAATCATTAAGGGGAAAGTTTCACCGAAGTGACCCTAAATAACCTCGCCACATTCGCCACAGCAAGTATGGTGCCACTTCCGGTAAGCAGGGCAGGCACCTCCAAGCCAACTAGCTTTCCTTTGAGTTGTCTCTAATGCAACTAAAATGTTAGTTCTTTGGGAAAGGTTTTCATCTGCCAGCCCTCCATCCCTTCATACTCACTGTGAAGCACTTGTATGAAGTTTTTTCACTCACTGTGAGAAATATACACGTATTTAAGAATATTATTCAACTATAAAATATACATGGTTTAAGCCAGAATTGAACAAAGGCAATGACAAATTCTGAAAGTGTGAGTCTTGTTAATTAGTATAGACATTCACTCAGTAGTTTATGTTGATGCTTGCATTGAGTGGGTACTGATTTCATTTCAAAATGAAATATTTACTTATAACAAGAGTACCATAGCTTGATGCTATAGTAGACATTATGACAATATAGTTAGAAAACAAACTGAACATGAAGTGTACTTTATTTTTATATAAAATCTAGAGCTACACATAAGCAAGCTTTTAAAATTTATTGTTTTATTTGTGGGAAGAACAATTGGAAGGGTATTTTGGCAAATTACTTTTAAAAACACTAACAACTACCCATGTCTTCCTTACCTGAGCCTGCAATTAAGCCTAAGAATGAGTAACCAAAATAAACATATACTGTTCTCTTTACATCTCTACTTCCACTTTTTTCTCTTTGTTTTCTCTCCCATGTTAAATTGTAGATACAAGCTCCTTGGGTCAGGAACCTGTTCTTCTTTAATCTGTAAAACTACACATACCTCTATGATGATGATGATAAAATCATCATCATCATCTTCATCTTATTATTATTATTCACAACATTCCATAATTCATCACAACATTGACCATCTTAGTGAGGCTAATGGGAACTGGAATCCCTCAGGAGGGTTTTAGGTCCCCCAGGCTTTAATTAAAATTTTACAAAAAGAACAAGGAACCCACTACTGTCATCGCCACAATGTAATGATAAGCTAGTTCCTGTCAACCCTTCATGGGACTTGCAAAGGGAGACATGAATAACATCTCTGAACATCTCTGTGAAGCCCAAAAAGAAGAAAAACAGCAATGTTGCAGAAACATTTTAAGGGGAACTTTTCTAACCTGACATCTTTTTAAGCAGTACCAAAGTAAATGAAAACCAATAAAAATATAAATTATACCCGCTGCATTGAGGAGTTGGCAGTAAACACACATTGCTTTCAACAAGTGCATCTTGAGCAGCATGCAGTTGGACTGTGGCATTGATTTTGACTAGTGATGAGCTGGGATAGCTGACAAACACAGTAGGGCCCATCTGGCCCAGAGCAATGAAAAATAAAATAAAAAGATTGTCATGTATACATTTCAAAGAGATTTCCTCTTAAAAGATTTTTATCCTTTCCTTCCCATACAACACAACTGTCATTTCGGGAAGAATTTACTTAGCAACAAATCCCTAAGAAACTGTGTTTCAAACACACACACACACACACACATACACACACACATTTATACAAGTAAGCAGAGGGCCATTATGAGCAAAACAAATGCAATTTGTTTTCTTCAGCTCTGGAGAAAGAACTAAGATCATAAGATGCTGGTTTTTAACTGAGATATACCTGGTCCATCTAGTCCAGTCTAAACATGTGCAGATTTATGTTTTTGGATTAGTCCAAATACACAAATCTGCCCATCTGTACAGTCTGTACAGTCAAGCAACTTAGTAGAGTTTAGTCATGCTTGGGATTCGGCATGGGATCTTCTATGGCAAAGTATGTGCTCTTCCACTGAGCTACAGAATCTCTACCAAGGTTCTGCAGGACAAGTCCTCCAGTGAAGGTGAACTGAAACTCACAGATGCTGACAGGAATAACAGCTGGATTCTGCACATCCTGGCTCCATGGTTGACCAGGAGACCAAAAGAAGAAGGATCAGTACCCTCATCTGAGGAGGAGGCTGTAGCACTCCTCAGCCTCCAAGAAAAGTGGCAGAAACCACCTAGAAGACCCCAAGTGAAATGATTTGCTGCAGGGAAAGACTCTCCAGAAGAGGCATTCTCAGGAGTAGGAGGTCTGAAGAAAGCTCTTTTTTTACTTAGCAGACCAGCAAGCCATCTCTGTTACATTCTTGTTCTCTCTCTCTGCATTTATAATGCAGTCACACTTTTATTTTATTATTTTACCATTTTTAACTCCACAAATGCTAAATTTAACACGAGACATCCATGGGCAATGCTGCTCTGTTCCTTGAGTGTTTCTACTCTTTGTTCTGCTTGGTGGTCACCATGGAAATGCACAAATACCTATGATTCAGTCTGATTTTACACATTTGTCTAGAAAAGTGCATATTCATAGCTCCGACCATAATTTCTCGTTGTCAATGGATGGATATTTTTATTATGGGCAATAAATATATAATTTTCTTTTCTAATATATACAAATGGATCAGTTGCATAATGTTAATTTTTACTTCTGAAAAGTTTGATAAAAATTCATCTGGGGTGTGCTTTTTCCCATTGCAAGCTCAGAATCATTTCTGAAATTACATCTTGGTGAGTACTGATCTTTCAAATCCTCTCTCAAATGCTTAATTTAATAACAGTTGTAGCGTTCTCCTTTAAATGTGGTCATGGCTCAGGTTTAGTTAGAGTGAGTCATGCATATTTATGTTGCTGAGAGGCGGAGCCAAGAGGCAGAGTATAAGAGGCAGAGCCTGAGGGGGAGAAGGGGATCAGATCAGAGTTTTGGAAGGAGTTTGATTAGAGAGTTCAGAGATTTATGTGATTGTGATTAGACTGATGAAAATAGTAGGAGATCTGAGAAGTGATTGACCAGTGACTGGAAGGGAGACGGAATAGAACTGAATATTAAAATACTGAAACAAATAAGCAAATAAACTAAAGATCTTTCTATTTCATTAAAGAGTGGACCTGATTCTTTCTAAAGGAGTTATGGGGATCTAGGGATCTCCTGGTGGCAGCAGTGGAAGAAAGGAAAGAGTTTAGTTTTGCCCTGGTGTGCTCTGAGGTCTGAGTCTAGGTGGACAGACCAAGGCACAAGTGGGTCCAACGCCACATAGGTTCCAGAGGTGTGGGATCTAAAAAGGGTCAAAACGCGACAACAGTCATGTACAAAAATGCAAAGACACTTGAGAAAACATGGGCACTAGATGGAAATTAAATTTAAGTGATGAGCTTTCCTTTCTTTTGATATTATCAGGATTCCTGATCCTGTGGACGTTTCTAGATATGTTTAAGTGGATGTATGTAGGAGCCCTCTTCATACCCCCCTGCTCAGTTTGGGAAGGTAATAAACTGAGCTGAAGGGGACGTCAGAGGTGCGTCTATGCCCATGATCTTTTTCTACTTTTAGCCCTTACATGAACAGGATAAGAATCTGTGTTTGACTGGTGATTTTAGAAGTGAGGAAGGCAGAAGGTGTTCTGAACTGCTAGAATTAACAGTTTGCTTTCACTTTATGTCCAGTAGCTCTTGTGACAACACTGATGGAGGGCAACTGCAGCAGTTTATGCTAGGTGGGAATGAAGAGTCTAGTCCTTTCAAGGATAGTGGTGATTTAATCCCTACCTCCAGCAGAAGGCATGCAGGACATGTCCAAGTGGTGCTTGGGCATGTCCTGCAGAAAAATACAGAGATAGCTGTGTGAAGACCAGACTGTCAAGATGTGAAATTTTGTGTTAAAATAACTAAGGGGGTGTATAAAAAGCAGCCCTGAAATGTACATTATATTTTTTAAAATGAGGTTTGAACTGCGGTTTACTAAAAGTCACTGCAAAGCAATCTGCTCTCCAGCTGATCAAGGTCACTGTATAATAACATTGCAAAAGAATTTCTTCCTTGGCTAACAGTTGAGCCATAGAAGTATACAAAGGAGAGAACTGAGAGAATTGATTTGTAGAATGTTTCAGTGTGTTATTGTGACAAGTGGGTGGAGTTTGCAGATTCTGTGACTTGCTCTACTTTATTTTACACCCATTGAAACCTGCAGGCTCTGTAACTGTTAGTCAAAATAAATATGTAGTTGTCATGGTGGCAGCTTGCCAGATTCTGATTTACAAGAACTGCATTATCAGAAGTTGTAAACGCAATAGAAATTTCCATTATATTTTATTTCATTGTATATCCAGGATCATGTGGCTTACAGGTCCTGCAAATGTCAGTTGTTTATAGTTCAAAGGGAATTGCAAACATCTCAGATATATGTAAATATAGGGAGGAAAGAGACAACACAACAAGGTAACAGCACAACACACTCAACATGCCATACCACACACATCAGATATCAACAGCACTGATGCCAGATAGAAGCATCCTGGAGCAGCAGCAGCAACAACAGATGAGGGCAACATGGATTTTCTTCCATAGATCGACTTGTCTCGGCAAGCACTCAGGATAATTTTCTGTATGTCAGTTATAATATGCTTAAAGGCTAACAATTACTTAAAGCTGTAATTTTTAAAAAACTTTTAAATGAATTAGTTTACAGATGTATTCGCTGCCTTTTCAATGTGCCTTTTTAGGCTATAAGCTTTTGCATTTTTAGAATGTAATTAAAACATTATTTTTGGTATTTTATTGTACTTTTTATGTTCCTGCATTTTGGATTGAATTCTGACTTAAATATTTGCCTGCACCTTAAATTTAATTTTCACGTATTTTTTAAGCATTTGTGCCTACAGTAAGACTGTTTGAATGTTTTCAACAACTTTGAGGTATTTTTGTGCTTGCAGAATATAGAAGCCATGTAGATAAATATGGCTTGTAAAAATAGACAAGCCAATGTTGCCTGGAGTTATTGCAACAATGAAAAGACTTATACCATGATACTCAAGTGAATTTTGATATGATTGGAAATGATTGTCTAATTTCATTCTGGAATTAACCTTTTTCTGGGATAAATGCCAGCTGTGACAAACACAGGTTTCTGATTTTCCCCAAGAGGTCTACAAAGGTCTATAGGCCTCTCAAGAGGGATCAGGCATCAGACTTTCTGACCTGACAAGACATGTTTGCTCATCCATATGCCATCTTTACATACTGCATTTAGGGTGTGATTGGCAATTTGCCTGCACTTGTCATATCCACCAATTAATTTATCTTCATCAAAGGATTTTAACAGTCAGTTGTGGCCACCTTGATTCTGCCTGTTAGAATTCTAGCAGGCATGTTCACTTACGACAGCATTCCTAATAACATTCTTAAAATGCTGCTAATAAAGTAAGCATGGTATGGTCTTTTGGCAGTGATGGACTCCTTTTTTACTTCAAAAGTGTGGTGTGGTGGTGACTGTGCTATTGTTTGTGCTCATTTTGGATTGAAAAACAATAGCCATTAGCCTTCCCGAATGTATGGATTAGAGATGATCAGGCACTTATTCAGAGAGCCTTTCAACAAACAGCCAACATACTTGGGACTTCCCCCTCAAATAATTTTAGTCACACAAATTTTAGTCTAAGAGATTGCCCGATCCGCTGACGAGCCACGCTTCGGCAGCGCGGGTCGCCATTGCCTGCCTTGCCGGATAGAGCGGGACAAGCCTAAGTCTCGCATGAGTGACTTAGGGTAGGGGAGGAGGGAGTCAGTTATTTAAGGAATCTTCCCGCCTTCCTCCTTCCTCTTCCTTGCTGGCAACAGAAGGAGGTCGGAGCTCTGCCGTTCATGCTGTATTTCCCACTGCGTAGTTCTCTGGCGAGGCTTGATCGGCATAGCTGGCTGGAAGGGGGGGTTGCATCGGCACACACACACCCATGGTTTGCCTTGCTATTCTCAGCTCCTCATTGTAGGAACTGTTATTGTAACGAGGTTTTTTTAAAAAATTTAATTCCTTCGGTTTATTTTAAGCTTCTATTTTACTTTGGGAGCCAAGAAGCAGAGGCGTAGGAGTTGGCACAGCTGCTCGGGTTTAGTCGGGCAGGGGCCCGGGCACCTTCCAGCCGTTTAAGGGCGCCGGGGGAAGTTTCTCCGATTGTTGTTGTTCGGTTTTTTAAGGGAATAATAAATTGATAGGCTGAATAATTTAAATAGATAATTAGACAATTGATTAAGAGTCAGGAGAAATTCAGAGGATTTTATAGTACTTTATTAAAAGCAGCCGGCTGTGTCTGGGGGTCGACCCGGCTCAGCTGATAGGCGCACAGCCTTCCCGTCCAGCCGCTTGACGAGCGGCCCTGCGTCTTTGATTAGGTTATTCATTTTTTTGCATTTATATTTAGTAATTTTGATAGCAATTCTTTAATTAATTTCCTTATAGCGGTTTCGATTTTCCTTTCGATATCGGTTAATTGCACGAGCCTGGTGCTTCGGTTTGGGCTCCACCCATGGCTGAGGGGGGTGTTCTAGCCTAGCCATTGTAATTAATTTAAAGATCACTAAGATTATTAATAATAATAATCAAGTAAGTATCTGAGTAAGAGCAAATTCATTTGAGGAACGGGATTTGGAAATTTAACAATCAATTGGTATAATAGATAGCTTTAAGATTAATAAGTAATTAGGTAATTTGATAATTAATATTAATAAATAGAATAGTGATAATATAAATTTATTGGTTTAAATAGAATTTAATCTCAAAAAAGAAATAAAAAAATAAAAAATTAAATTAAATTAAATTAAATTAATAAATAAATAAATAGATAAATAAATATACACATACGTACGTACGTACGTACATACATACATACATATATATATATATATGTATATGTATATGTATATACAAGGGTCTTTAGTCTTGTCTTTGGTTCAAGCCTTACTGATAAGTATTGTATTGCCTTGTGCAAATTACGCAGTAGGGCAATTTTACAGAGGAAGCTTTGTGTGGTGTACCTTGGCAGTTAGGTGTTTTGTTTCTTACTTCCAACAAAGGCAGTACATAAGGGCCAGGGTGGTCAGAAGGGAAAACAACCCGCTAGGAAGCGGGTAGCCCCTCAGGTTTCACCTCCTCAGTCATCATCTGATGAGGGATCTTGGCCAATTTGGCAGCAATTACAAGGAAAGATTTCGGCCTTAGAGGCCGAGAGAGCAGCACAAAGGGTTCCACCACGTAGCAGTGAGCAACCGCGACGTTCTGCTAGGGAGGCTAAGAGCCATAGGAAGGCGAAACTTAAAACCATGGCTGAGAATTTAATGGCTCGTTTTGCTGCTCTTGAGGCAGATCAGCAGCTTGCTGGGCAGTCCAGGAGGGCATCTGATGCATCCTCCGCTACACTGCTGCTGCACAGCGAGGAAGAGGAAAGAGAACCACGCACACCAGAGTTGGTTAGGCAGTTGGCTTCGGATAGACATCAATAGGGGGCAATGGAAGAGGTGGCAACCGGTTTGCAGCTTTCCAGCGAGGAGACGGAGGAGCTACCGTCTACATCATCAGGTGAGTGGGCCGTTGCACCAGACACCCTCCTGATACTGCCTGCCTGGCCATGGCCTGGCAGTGGTCCGGGTAATGCACCATTTAGTACACCATATAATGCACAGGGATTTAGGGCGCCGACCACTCCTTGGCCTAGCATGAGTAATCAGTTTGGGAATTGGGTGGCTCCATACCCTGAGGTCACGTTCCCAGCTCCAATGGGTCCGACAGCAGGTGTTGGGGTTTGGCCCTACCCGTCGGTCCCCGACACTGGGTATAACTCTGTCCCTTTGAATGCTTTGCCATTTGGGGACCATGCTTTGCCTTTGGGTGACCATCTCACCCCAGCGACCAAGGAAAAAATGTAGTGTGGAAAATATGTTGATTTATTTGAATTGCTGAATAGAGATGTTGAAAAGATGGACTTAGATAAAGAAGATGATAAGGACAAAGAAAGGCGTAGGAGACGCAGACCAGACTGGACGTGGGCAAACTGACTCCCCGGTTTCTTAATTTACACTGGTGTAGTGGTGAAGGCTCAACCTTGGAGGGCGCAGTCACTTTTCCAATACCTGGATTTGATATATAGAGCTTACGTGGACTTTGCTGGGCAAGCATGGCTTATCTACGATGAATCGTTCCATATGAGAAATGCGATTCATCCAAACCTCAGATGGGATGAGCCTTTGCTGGGATTGTGGCTACAGTCTATGATGCCAGCCAGGCCAAATTTGGGCGATAGATTCGATAGTGGGCATCTTATACGTAAAGTTGGACAGACTCAGAATACCTGTGTAGGCACAGGGCAGGTGGTTCAACCCCGCCTGCTTTGTTGGGACTTTAACGCAAAAGGTTCATGCTCAAGGAAAGGCTGCCACTTCCGGCACGAGTGCACGGTGTGTGGTGGGCAACATCCAAGCTTATCCTGTTTCAGGGCTAGAGTTCAAAGGAACAATAAAGACAATGGAAGTGGTAAAAAGCCTGCTGGGGGGGGGGAACCCTAATAAAGGGTCCCAGCCCAATTAAGGTCTCGGTATTAGAGTCTTGGTTGCGTGATTACCCTAAGCAGGAGGATGCTTTAGACCTCCTTGAGGGTTTTCTGTACGGTTTCAGGATACCAGCGGTGGGAAAGCGCAAGGCTTTTTTCACGCTAAACCTGAAATCCGTTAGGGGAATGGAGGATATAGTTCAAGAAAAGATTGGAAAGGAGGTTAAGGAAGGTAGGGTTTTGGGTCCATTTTCAACTGCTCCCTTGGAAAATCTGAGGGTTTCGCCGCTCGGTGTGGTGCCCAAAAAGAATCAGGGAGAGTTTAGGTTGATATATCACTTGTCCTAGCCAGAGGGAGAGTCGGTGAATGATGCCATCCTGCAGGAGTTGTGCACGGTGCGATACACTTCTTTCGACGAGGTGGTGCGCATGGTTAGAAGGTGTGGCATGGGGTGGAGCTTGCGAAATGTGATGTAAAATCGGCTTTTCACATTCTCCCTGTCCATCCCCAGGACTTTGAATTACTGGGTTTTTATTTTCAAGGTGTATATTACATAGATAGGGCACTACCTATGGGCTGCTCCATTTCATGCGCGGCTTTTGAGCGCTTCAGTTCCTTCTTGGAATGGAAGCTCAGAGGTAGAGTGGGCTGTAAGAATACTGCCCATTATTTGGATGATTACCTTTTTTGTGGTGAAGTGAACACAGGACAGTGTAGTTATTCTGGAAGACTTTCAAGCCCTGGCACGGGAGTTGGGTTTACCCTTAGCCAAAGAGAAGACAGAGGGACTAGCTACGTCCCTTACATTTTTAGGCATTGAGCTGGATACCCAACAGCAGACATCCAAGTTGCCTGAAGGCAAGTTGAATGATCTGAGAGCAAGGATTTCCTTAATACTTCAAAAACGAAAGGTGTCCCTTAGAGAATTGCAGGAAATAGTGGGACATCTAAACTTTGCTTGTAGAGTGGTGGTGCCAGGCCACGCGTTCTTGCGCAGGTTGTGCAATGCTATGAAAGGTCTACGTCGCCCTTTCCATCGTGCTAGAGTTACTCAGGGTATGAAACAGGATCTCCAGGTGTGGAACCAGTTTTTAGCGGATTTTAATGGAATTTTGTTTTGGAGGTCGGAGACTAATCTTAGGGCTGATTTCCAAATTCAGACAGATGCGTCTGGCTCCTTGGGTTTCAGAATCTATTTTAGGGGCAAGTGGCGTGCCAAGCAATGGCCCGAAGGGTGGCACCAATTGGGAATCACCAGGGATTTAACATTCCTGGAATTTTTTCCCATAGTTGGGGCACTGTGGCTTTGGGTGCCCGAATGGACCAATTCTGTGGTTCGTTTCTGGTGCGATAATCAGGCGGTGGTATACATAGTTAACAGCCTCACCTCGCACTCGGAATGTGTTATGTCCCTGGTACACGCATTTACATTGCACGCATTGAAATACAACAATTTGATTCAAGCAAAGCATATTCCAGGTTTATATAACAGTTTAGCTGATGTATTATCACGCCAACAGATTGCCCGGTTCAGGGAGTTAGAGCCAGGAGCCAGCAAATTCCTGGAGATTCTGCCCCAGGAGGTCTGGCAAATTGGCGTGCCGATGCAGACAGAGCGATAGGTTTGGCTTTGGCCCCGAGGACGCGGAAAGGGTACTTAGCAGTGAGTATAGAGTTTCAGAAAACTGGTGGGGTTAGAGATGCTATGGCCTGCCCCAGTGGAGCACCTCCAGCAGTTCATTGTATACCTAAATAGGAAGGGCTTGGCGCCTGGTACCATACAGGGCTGGTTGTCGGCCCTAGCTTTTCATTCTAGGATACATGGCTATCAGGATTTTACTTCGGATTACCGCATTAGGAAAATGATTGAAGGATGGAGCAAGGAGAGAGGCAGGGTCAAGGATGTGAGGTCGCCCATACCTCCAGGTTTGTTGGGAAAAAATTGTAAACAGTGGGGTGCTATATGCAGAGACGATTACGAGGTGTTGTTGTTCCGGGCAGCGTCCCTGTTGACATTTTTTGGCGCTTTAAGGATTAGTTCTGGAAATTAACGAATTTGGCTTTATGTAAAGTGGGGATTCAGGGTTTGAAATTTGGTACGCACTCATTTAGGATAGGTGCGGCTTCCACAGCTGCCACCCTCGACTATCATCCAGACGATATTAAGAGGCTGAGGAGGTGGTCTTCATTGGCTTATCACAGATATGTTAGGACACTACCTCACGTCTAGGCAGGTGTCTGATTCTGTTTTTTCATTGCAGATTCCATTTTAAGGATGAAGAGGCGGCACATCATGATTATCGGCCACAGCTATGTTTTTTGGGTGGCACGTTATGCGGAAAAATCTGCATGGGGCAGTAATCTGGGCCTGGGTGCGCGGGCCCAGATATAATGGAAAGGGCTCCGAGGTATGCTGTGGGGCCAATTTTGCAGTGGCTGCATTTGGCTTGCAACCCCCAGACATGTTGGTGATACACCTGTGTGGTAATGATCTGGCCTCTTACAGTGGTAAGGCCTTGATCTTGGACATTATATGTGACCTCAACTAGCTGAGGGCGTCATATCCCGACATGCGCATCCTATGGTCTACGATCACTCCTCGCTTTGCATGGAGGTCAGCAAAGGATGTTCGATGAGTTAACACTGTGCGGATGAGTGTTAACAGGGAAGTATGCATAGCCATCTGCAATGGCCTTGGATTGGTGATTGGTCACCAGGAGATCCGTGTTGATAGGCCTGAGCTTTTTCGGAATGATGGTGTGCACCTCTCGGACAGAGGCTTGGATGTCATTCTTAAGGACATCAAGGGGGGCCTGCTTTTGGAGCTTGATAAGCTGGATGGCGGGCATGGGACTTAGCTTTGCTAGTCCCTATGCTGTGGCGGGTAGTGTGGATACAACAGGTTTTGCAGAGTCCCATCACAATCACAGGTAAGGAATAGCCCATCTAACCTCCCAGCGCTGTGGATCGTGCGATTACAGTGCTTGGGGGGAAAGATGCTCTGGGGCCACACCAGTCCTTCCTCCTTCCTCTTCCTTGCTGGCAACCCACCCACCCGCCCTAATTACTAGTGTGAGTTTACCTGGCCGCCTTTTGGGGCCGGATAGGAATTTTTGACCCGTATCCTGATTGGCTTTTGGATGCGGGGATTTTTTGCCTATCCCACACTAGTACGGGTGTGTGGCATTTTGAGAGGTGGAAATATTTGGTCACACAGGTGGGTAGTGCAGATACAACAGGTTTTGGTGAATCCCATCGCAATCACAGGTAAGGAATAGCCCATCTGACCTCCCAGCGCTGCGGATCGTGTGATTACAGTGCTTGGGGGGAAAGATGCGCTGGGGCCACACCCGGACCAATAGTCAACAAGCAGAAGGTGGCTTGCGGTCCGGGGGTGGTCAAATTTGGGCCATCCAGGTTCTCGCTGTCTTCACGACCGCAAGAACTTGGGGCTAGGGACTCGCCCATTTGTTATTTAAGGGGTCCGTTGAGACCTCTGCACTTAAACCTGATTCCGCACTATGGCAGGACCCCCCTTTGTTAAGGTGGGCAAGATTTGATTAATTAATAAAGTGTGGCCCATGTTTATCCCATATCACTGTCTCGCATCATTATTCCGGGGTAGGGGGGCAATACATTATGCATATCTTCATTTTTGCTTTTTGACTTTAAAAAATACTGCCTTTTTCTTTAAATACAGTAAAAATATATGCTGCCACACACCATCTCCCTCCCTATTAATTCTTTCAAAAATGGGCATGGGATCAGTTGAGAATTTAGCAAATATAATCAGATTATCAGTTGGTAGCCTGCTGTTTAACAAATCAGCATATAGTGAAAGATCCTGAAGGAAATGCAGCCGTTAATAAACAGATATGGTAAAAAAAAATGAAGGAAGAGGGCTAGGAAACCAAGACTTCTTCACACATGAGGTAGTTGGTTTGTTTTCTGAATCTGCTTCACTAAACATGAATCCTACCCCAAAAACCTTCAGTCTGCAGATTTAGTTTTAGCTTCCTGCTGAGTGCACAATCTCAGACATGAAATGTGTATGAGCATTACCAACTCGTGACATGAATCATTTGTCCGGTATTTCTCTGAATAGTTCTTAGAATGTGCAAACAAATTGGAGCTGTATATCAGAAAGCAGAATTTTGTGTTTATACCAGGGAAATGAAGATTGCTTGTTTTTAAGACTGTATCACCCTGCACAGGTCACTTTTTGTTCTTTATATACATGCAAACTGGAGGGGAGAGGTGTTGCTATCATGATACCATTACTATCCACCAGAAACCCCACTGCATGTCTGTGGCATAATCTGCACACAGAGGGTTTCAAAGGAGCAGCAGCAGCATTAAGCTTCAAAGCCTCTTGTTGAAATGAATGTCACCAATGAGAATATACATATAAATGAACAAGAAAGCAGGGGGTGGAAAGAAACTCATTTATAATCCTCTAGCATTTTCTTAGATGTTAATTAAAATTATCTGAAACACTTGAGATATAATTAAGAAGAAAATAACAAATACTCCAGTCCTGCAAAGATTATCTGTGACATAATCTGATGCAACTAAATGTGCATTGTTTAAGAAGGGAAGGAGGGAAGCCAATAAAAAAAAAGGTCGAGGTTATTGCCTTGCATGAAAAAGGAGTGCCTGATATCATTTATGTAGGTTAGTGATTTACATTAATTTAGAAATGATACATTTCTCTGTTTTCAAGCCACAACGGGTAAATAAACATGTGGAAATGAAGGTTTTGAATCAATCTATATAGCTTTTGTGATAATGTAAATAAAATGACAGAGACCACATTGTGCTATTTGGAATAACATGAAAGGGTGGTTGTTGGGAAGTGAGTGACAGCTGTTGCCCTCATGTCCTGGTTGTGGGCTATCCAAGAAGCACTGGCCTGGATGCTGTGGGGAAGAAGATGCATGGTGACATGGGTCTTTGGTGCGAATCAGCTGGGGTTCCTTATACTTTCATATCCTTATTATTAGAGGGAGGATTTTTGTGATATTTCACATTTTCTCTACAACCAACATAAGGAAGTTCAAACATGTTTATGAGTAATCTGGCCTTTCTCACCAGATTACTCATAAACATGTTCAAACTCAACTATAAACTCAAACATAGGTTGCAGGAAAAAAATGACATGTGATAGAAATCTTCCCCCTACATACTATCAAAAAGCCAGATTATTATGAATTAATTGGTATAACCATTTAACAAGCAGCCACTAACTCTCACAAATCTTCAGCCATAATGATAACATATCTATCTCCAATATGAAGAATTGGGCTTTGAACATTCAGGTACCCCTTTCCACTATTGGGGCATCATGTTTTTCAACAGGTGAGGAGGAAGGGTGCACAGGCAGCACCTTCCCTCTACTTTCACTTCACTCCAGCAAAAGCGATTGGCTGGAAGACAGGAAACTCATCTATTCATGAAGGCTCTCTGCATAAGACAGAATTTAACTTATCCTACATTCTGGATCAGTTGGAAAGCCTTCAAAAATAGATAGATCCTCCCCTCTTCAAGTCTGTTGCTTTCACATGAACAAAGTGACCATGAATGGAGTGGGGCTAGCATGCCCCCCCCCCGCTAGCACATTGAATAAGGACTGAATAGGGCTGGTGAAATAACTACATGATCACTTCTAGCAACAAACTCCAATCAGAAACCCCTGAAAACTTGCATTTTAGCTTACCTCCCTGGCTGCTTCATGTCTTCTTTACAAAAAATAATCTTCTTGTGTGGAAAGTGTGGAATTTGTATGTAGGTAAGATGTAACGGCTGGACAGAGATGTATTTGACTGAGAAACAAGTTTGGCTGTAACCTTGCTATGTGTACACTACAAAAATGGACTAATGTTGAGATGTTATCCTATTCATAGCATATGAGGTCAAAGGGATTTGTGGTATAAGGCTCAAAAAGAGCTTGCGGGGGAGGGGATACTTTTGGCCAGTTCCCAGAATGCTGCTGGCAATGCTGGCTGAGGGGTCTGGGGAGTTTTAGTCTTTAAAAGTAACTTTTCCAAGCTCTAAACTGGGATGCAAAGAAGTCTGGGGTGAACTTGCCCACTCTAGTAAATCTGCTGGAAGGGCTCCAGAGTAATTCCAGGAAGCACTGCTATTATGCTGATTGCATTCAGCACAATTGCGTGACAACAATGAAGAAAAGAGTAAGTCGGAAACAGTTTCATGAAACTTTTCAATTCCTTGGAGCCCCTATATTTGAGTTCAGAAATTCCATGGGGGGAAAAAAGGTGGGCCCAGCTTCAAACTGGACTTACAGATGAACACCTACATGTGTTTTTTCTTCTTTTGCTTTTGCTATCATTATTTTTTAAAATTTCTGCACAAAACATAATGTTACTGAGAGGAAAGCTTCTTAAGTGAGAAAAGGGCATTACAAACTTTTATGGGTTACACAAATGTATGAGTGGGTGATACCTTTTATTGGACCACTAAAACTTAAACAAATTGCAAGCTTTTGTGGATAACTTCCACTTCTTCAGTTATAGCCCAACTCCTCCATGAATAGTGCAGAAAATTTCTAGACAAAAGTCCAGAAATTAATGGTATATGTCCGTGAGAGGTGATGCAAGTTCGTTTGAAGTCACTGTCCTGAGCAGTTTGTAGTCTGGTTGGAAGTTGTACACCCCTGATCTTAAGACCAAAAGGTTGCCAAATACACTGTGATTGCCCACACACTCACATTGCCTGCATGAAACATAGAGTTTCTTTTTGGCTTATGGGGATGGGGAGAAACAGCACAGAGACATAGAAGGGTTAATTATTAAAGAATGGAGAAACCACATAAAACCTTTCAATACTTACTTTGCCCATGCCTGTGTATAATTGTTTTATGTTTCATTTTGTTGTGCTTTTATACACCATTGAGTCCAACAGAATTTTAGGTGCCACATGGGGCCAAGGTGGATATTCACATGAGTTCTTGCCAACATTCCTAATTAGTTTTACGTGCGTAAACTGCGTATTATGTTGAAGGGCAAGTCTAGAAATTATGCAGCTGTGAGGCCTTTCAAGGTAAGGTTTTCTGCATTATGGACTGTCTTCAGATAACTTCTGCACTCCATTGTTACTTGAATAAATTAGTTCTAGAAGTCAGATTTTCAAACATATGGTAAGAAAAACTGAAAATCAGCTAGAGACCAGAGTGGATCTCTTTCCCAGGCAGCTGAGAATGAAAACAGCTGCCTTCCATATTCTGTATTCCTCCTGAAATGTGAGGCAGTGGGATGGACCAGATGTGCTGGTGATATTGCATCCCTCACAGCCTTTGCCCAAAACGGTGGCATTTACACAGAGACTCACTTCACAGCAGTACATGAAACAGCAATCTGCTCACTGATTGTCTGTGCTTCAACAAAAGAAGAATGTTACTGCAGTGAGAAGCATGTAACCTGCCAGTATCACCTCTATGGCTAGGGCTGTAGTACTGACTGTGTGTCAGAAACTATGAAGGAGATTAATTGAGAAAAAGACCCTTGCGCTGAAGGCAAAACGACATGTCATATTCCACTGCTCCCAATTAGCATGCAGCAGAAAGCTCAAGAAATGTCTCTATAAAAGGCAGCCAGCTGCTGTTTCTCTTGGGATAACCCTACACACTCCAATTCACAGTGGGACACGCATTGTCAAGGTCTATGCAGTGATTATCTCCATGTAGGGAAGAAGCAAATGTTACAGGAGAATGTCAGAAATGGAGAGTCAATTTATGCAATCAGACAGTAGTAGAATATCCCCAGATGGCTACTTCAAATTACTGTTGTGCGACTGTGTGCATGAGAGAAAAAGGGAAGAGGGAGTGAGTAAGGATGCAAATTCTCATTTATTTTCTTCTCATAGGTGCAAACAATTTCTTGAAAAAATATTCTCCCTGCTGGACAAGATTGTAAGATGTGTTGTGCATTTTTTTATTTATTTATTTATTTATTTATTTATTTATTTATTTATTTATTTATTTATTTATTTATTTATTTATTTATTTTGCAGATCAGGACATTTTTGGGGGGGAAATGCACATAACTGGTTTCTGCACAAATAAATCATATGGAAATCGTTATGTCCAAAAAACCCTCCTTTCTCATTCATATACTTCTTTTCATTTTGCCAGGCAGTCTAAACTTGTGCACAAACACAGATGAGTTGTGCACTGGATGTTGATCACTCAGAAGACTTAATCAGGTTTTCTGAAAACGCAGGGAGAGCATACAGAATTAAGGGAGCACACTAGCCTTGCCTGCTGTCTTCATTTTGAAGACATGAAAAGCAACAGCCTGAAGAAGAGGAGGTTGCTGTATCTGTTTTGGCTTTCCACATGAACTACCACAGAAAAACATGGGATTCTGGCTCACATGGATAGCCTATGCAGATGGCGGCGATACTGGGTGAGCAAGTGAGCCTAGGACACTGCTGCCATCATATGCACTCTCAACCTGCTTATAGAATGCCTGGATGGAGCTAGAATTTGCTTGGCATGCATCATAAACAACTGTGTTGGCTCATCTTGTGTCTTGTATCAAATTTTGAAAAATACAGTAGGTATAAATGACTAACATACTGGGGAAGCTAAGAGGAGTAGAGAAAAAAAATAAGTCATTATAAAACACGGTTTGGAATTGCTGGTTAAGAAACAAAATACATACAAGATAATTTCTTCTCAAATAAGTCAGTAAAAGAAAAAAAATGACAGGTAAATGACGAAGCCAATAGTGCCGTCTTTCGAAAAAGTATAACTATTTGAACCCCAGGAAATTCGTCAATACATTTTACTTAAATATTAAAAATGAAGGTACAATTTTCCTGAAATTGTAAAATAGTCAAAAATTTCAAATGTTACGGAAACCATTTTGTCGACTTTACGACACAGAACAGGATCTAAGTCAATGGAGATCTGTATTGAACTAGATGATGTAGTAATTTTGTACAGTTTGAAAGCCAAAGTTAGCAAAGAGAATCATTTGTAGTTTGAAAAGTGTATGAAAGTAGTTGAAATCAGGCAGCCAGTTTAGGGAGCTGACATGATGCCAAGCAAGCTTCATTAGAGGGGAGAAAACTGCTGGGAAGATAAGATTTTTTTTTCTACTGATGTGATTGTATAACCTGCTTATGCTTTAGATTTCTTTTTAATATATTTTGTTTTAAGCCATTTAATAGATGTGACTTGATAGATAATTTATAACTGAATTAATTTTTTAACTTACAAAGTATTTTTACTCAGTAAATATTTTTGATACTTTGAACATTTTTGTGACATTAGTTGCAGTCTCACAAGTATAATACTCAAGTTTGTTAGAATTTATTACTTATATTAGAACATCTAAATACTCATATATGCATCTTAGGGTATTTTTTGTTTAAGTTCATCAAACCAAGTATTGTAACTTTTTTTATTAGTTCTGAGTCTTCAAATATTGACTTAGATGTGCTTGCTTATGCTTCCTCAATAAAGCGGGGGGGGGGGGAAAAGAATTTGTTGGACATTCAATCAGTTCCACTTGGAGCAGAGAAATAAGAAAGAGATATGCAGGAAACAAGAAAATATTTTAAAGAAGGGTACATAACTTTTGACCAAACTCCTGGAGGTTTGACCAAACTCCGTGAGGCAGTGGAAGACAGGAGGGCCTGGCGTGCTCTGGTCCATGGGGTCACAAAGAGTCGGACACGACTTAACGACTAAACAACAACAACAACATAACTTCACTCTGGGTCACACTAGGATTACCTTTAAAAACATAATGTCGGCTTCTGATCTTTGCCCAAGGGGTCTATATATTTCTGTAGGACTCTTGGGGGAGTCAAGCAACCTATCTGGGTCCTGACAGTTGAAAGGAGGTGACAAGACTGTGTGAAAACTAGCATTGTGTCAAAAATATATCTGAGGAGAATTTTGATTGTGCTTTGGTTTGATGGAAAAGAAATTCCATTCAAAAATAATTTCAAAGAAAGAGAAATATCAGAGAAATTCCCCTAATGATTACCTCGTTTTTTCTTTGCTTACAAGATGGGTGGCAATCTATGAAAATGTCTTCTCTTTCACTGTACAGTCCTCTGGATGATACCTGTTAGCTTCCCCAACTTCCCACACTTCAGTTAAAGCCCAGTGAAAAACACATTAAGGTTAACTCCTTCCACAGAGCTTTTTTTTTTTCCAGAACAAAAAGTGTAGGTAGTTATACTGTAATGAATAGATGAGTAAAATGACAACTACTGATAAGCCAAAATATCTTAAAACTTATGGGATTTTCTTTCTTTCTTTCTTTCTTTCTTTCTTTCTTTCTTTCTTTCTTTCTTTCTTTCTTTCTTCCTTCCTTCCTTCCTTCCTTCCTTCCTTCCTTCCTTCCTTCCTTCCTTCTTCTCTCTTCTTCTTCCTACCCTTTTGTCCTAAATTTTCTCTGTCCACAAATAGTGTACAGAATTTTGAGAGGCTATTGTGCACAACTGTGGCAATGCTCCTCCAAATATTATATGACATACAATGATTCTGCAGTACCAGCCTGTATGGTCTGGACATAGATCTATGCCTAAACCATTATTTTATCCTCAGAACAGTCTTACATACCCTTATAAGCATTGTAATTTTTAAGGTGCTTCATAATTTAGTTAGTGTGATACTTTTACTGAGCATTTGAGGGAGGTCACTCAGAAATTATTCCAAATTAGGAAACAGAAGACTAATAAGTGAAACCAGTAAGGTTATGCTGCAATGTATATTTAATACTAAATTAGATTGGTCTCAGTCAGAGCTTCAACCTTCTGGCCCTTCTAAGATACTCTAAGTTGTTACAACCTCAAACAGGACATTCTCTTCTCCCTATCTGTTCAATCTCTATGCAGAAGATATCATACAGAAAGCTAGACTAGATTCAGATACAGGAGGAGTATAAATTGACACTACAGTATCTTACTGGGAGAAAGCAGCAATGACTTGATCAATTTCAGCTGGTACTATGCTTCAGCAAAAAAAGAGGAAGTTTCTTGATGCAGATGAGAAGAGGAAAAAACTCCATCTTGTGAATCTGAAAAATCCCAAGAACTGTAATGTGAAGTTAAAGCCACCTCTCTCCGTGCATATCTGCAATCAGTTCAAGGACCAGTTCACTCATGAGCATGACTGATCATCTGGATGCATAATAAAAAATAATAATCATGTGCCATCAAGTCAATTCTGATTTAAGGTGACCCTTTTCAGGATTTTCCAGGTAGAGAATACTCAGAAGTGGTTTACCCCTCACTTCTTCTGAGGGTGCCCTGGGATTGTGTAGCTTGCTCATGGCCACACAGCCTGGCTCTTCTCTCTGGAAGCATAGTGAGGAATCGAATTCCCAACCACTGAGCTATCCAGTAAACGTATTTTGGATGTATAAGCCCCTGTCAATTGTCCCCCCCTCCAGCAGAAGTTTTATCACAGTACTTGATGATCATCCATATTTTCCAAGCAATAGATACTTGGAGAACTTGTTGAAAAACAGCTGAAACAATTTCTTTGTGTTTAGGAGAGAAGTGATGAACTGATGAAAACAGGAGAGATTCTGGGATTCAGGCAAAGTTTGGCATTCTTTTTCCTGCTGGCAGTGGGTACAATATTTTGCAGCTATGTTCAGCCATTTCCTGGCATTTTGAATGATGGATAGAAAAACATAATATCTCACATTCATAAGCTGAAGGGTTTTTGGAGGACTGAATTGTTCTTAGACACATAGTACCATTCTTCCCATCACCCTGTCCTCCCTGCCCATAGAAGGAAGGCAGAGCTGCTGCCAAGGCATGAAAGCATTGTGAGCACATGTGCACGACAAGCTCTGTAGCTGAGACAATGATGTTCAGAGTCTGCAAGGTAGACAATGAGCTGGCAAGGACAAAAGTGCCACAGCTTTGCTCTGTATTCATGTCAGTTGTTTTTGTGCCTGAAGCTCGGACTCAGCCCAGGACGCTCCTGGATAATATAAACCAGGTGAGCAACTCACTGCCATGGCCTGCATGCAGCTTCCCAGAACCCCTGGGGTCCACCAACGCTTCTAGGGGGCTGCAGCACCGCCTCCTGAGTTTTGTATATTTTTATTTTGGAAAAAAAATATTAAACCATATCCTTACACCTGTAGGGAGTGTGAGTGGGGCAGTAATTCTGCAATAGTTTGAGACACCCATCCCCAGCACCTCTTCTTCCCCCAATTTTTCTGCAACTGTTGAAGAATTTTCCAGCCCTTCAATCTACAGGAAGTCATGTCACTCTGCTATAAATGTTCCCCCTGTGTTCCACCATTCTGTCCAGGGCCTGCAACCCTCAGAAGCCACCAGCCAAAAAAAAGGAACATTTTCAAACTCTGGTTCTTTTCCAAATGGCAAAGCTGGCCCTCCTCTGAGCTGTGTTGCTTCCTTAGTATCCTCTGACCATGCTCATGTCTCTTTCTCACAGCAGAGCCTTCAGTCTTGCTCAAGGTAAAGGTTCCCCTTGACAATTTTTGACCAGTCGTGTTCGACTCTAGGGGGCGGTGCTCATCCCCATTTCCAAGCCATAGAGCCAGCGTTTGTCCGAAGACAATCTTCCGTGGTCACATGGCCAGTGCGACTTAGACACGGAACGCTGTTACCTTCCCACCGAAGTGGTCCCTATTTATCTACTCGCATTTGCATGCTTTCGAACCGCTAGGTTGGCGGGATCAGTCTTGCTCAAGTACAGCACAAAATAGGAATATCCAAATCTGTTGATGATGTTCTATATCCTCCTTCTTTTCTCATCTCCAAGTTCTGCTTCTCTGTGGATGTGCGTGTTTTTTTTTTTTTTTTTGTAATCTGTTTATATTTGTGCACCTGTCTAAAATGGTTGCATTAATGAGGGCATGCCCCATTGTTTAGGGTTTCATATGCACATTCATTTAAGGGCAGGGGAATTCAGAAATCCCAGTCCTGTCTTCCATCTCACTGTGTTAGAAATATGCCTACTGCCCCAACGGTTCCTTTCAAGCTGGAAATACAGCAGGAGAGGACAAAACATCTGCTTCCAAATAGAAGTTAAAGATATGCTGGAAACTTTGCTTGGAAGCCAAAGCTGCAGCATTAATGGTGAAATACTAGAAGGAGCCATTGTTTGTGACATGGAAAGCATGCCCATGACAAATATATAGTCTTAATGATGAGCCTTGATTTACACTATAAAGGGGAAAAATATTTTTGTTCCAGGAGTTTTTAAGGCAACTTCAAAGGCAGAAAATTGCCTTTAATCCTGCTTGAAAACTATGTAAAAGAAAGGGTTTCTCCTATGTCACAGCCCATCCAGTATCTTTAAGATATTCAGAAGAAGGCTCTGGTCCTGTTCATGAATAATTGTTAGAGAGTGAGACTAAAGAAAACTTCAGAATTCTGGATACTTCTCAGGAAGTGCAAAATCTAAACAACGGTAAAACTGCAGTGCCTTTGTAACAAAGTGCTGGGTGTCTAGCTTAGGGTTTCTAGGTACCAGCTGAAATCTCAGGAAATTGCTATATTTCTGCAGGTGGGGAGACAATTCTGAGGAAAAATATTGCTGAGTCCAACATCACTGCTGTTTTTGTATATTTTGTTTTATTTTATTTTGTTAACTATATTGTATACAGTATCCTATCATTAGCAGGACTGCTCAGGTCTTGCAAATTTGAGGTCGTGGCTTTATGGAGTAAATTCATCTCATATTCTGCCTTCTTTTTCTTCTACTTTCGCCACCATTATTGTCTTTTCCAGTGATCTTTGTGTTCTCACAATGTGCCCAAAGTATAATAGCCTCTGTTTAGTCTGCTTCTGCAGAGAGTTCAGGTCTGATTTATTCTAGAATCTATTGGTCTTTCTGATATCTATAAAGCTCTCCTCCAACACTGTATTTCAGATGATTCAATACAATTTTCGCAGAGGATGTGTGTTTTTTTAAAAAATCCATTTTATAATTTGCATTAAAACACCATTTGCATATTTCTTTAAAACAAAGAAAATATTTTTCCAATAGTACTGAAGCTAAAAAGTCATGTTTGAATAAATTTAATGTTTTTAACACCCTGCCTTTCTAATGGTACACTATTTTGTCAACATGTTTACTTATTTTTTAACAAAATTATGCTAAAATACTTTTCAGGGAGCATTATAAAAATTGAAATATTCCTGAAATGGCGCTTAGTTAGAGATGTGTTTATGGCAAAATTAAAACCTGATTTAAAACACACACACACACACATTCTGCTAAAATAGCAATCTTCATCACTCACCTGCCCATGTGACCAATTCACACTCACTAGTACTGAGAAAACAGCCAGATGTTTCACATACAAAATGCAGTGCTTTTGGTATGTGAGAATCCATTTCAGTGCTGCTTGTAGTTTATAGCAGGAGAGCAATGAGTAAGTAGCAGTAGTGTGGATGTATCTCTATCAGGTTTTGCAAAATAATTTGTCATAAGGTCTGTAATATGAATAATTTTAGGATGCCATTGCCCTTGATTATAATCTGCCACCATAAGAGTGTTTGCTGCCTGAGAAGGATCAACAAGGAAAGCAATTACGGCTGGAGGCATTCAAGGGCAAATTGGACAACCATCTATCAGATCTGCTTTGATTTGAATTCCTGCATTGAGCAGGGGGTTGGACTTGATGACCTCATAGGCCCCTTTCAACTCAATGATTCTATGATATTCAGGCAGGTCAAGTTATGCTGGCATCCAAGATGGAAAAGGCACCAAGTGCCTCTTTCCACTTAGCAATAAGATAGAAAAATTATTAATTAAATATGTAAAAAACCAAAACCTGCTGTCCTATCATAGTACTCCAAATCGGATGCCTGGGACAACTACATCACTGCCTGATGGCAGAGCGGGACCTGTTACTTTGTGGACTTCAAGGGATTCAACCGAAGTCTGGAATGGACAGTACATGGGTGCTTGTCTATTGGTCACATGGAATGATTGCGAGGAGGCCTGGAATAAGCCTGCTGGGTCTCAAGGAGAGCAAATAGCAGGCAGTACAATGAAAGAAACAGAGGTAACTTCCCAACATCTGCCCATTTTGTTCCAGTGATATCAGCAGTAATGCACAGGTTTACATTAAAGTTGTACAAGCTAGTAGAAGTCCAGTGCGAGGTTCATGCGATGGAAATATTAGAATACATATTGATTTCAGAAAGAAGATCATTTCAGCCAAACAGGTAATGCTCTTTGGAAAAGAACCACAAAACCTCTTCTACTGTTAATACCATCTTTCCCTCATTTATTTCATTTAAGACTTCCTATCATTGTGTGCAAAGGACAGAGAAGGCAAACAATGCAGTGCAGGTGAAACAAAATACACGAGTTTGTTACCATTCAAGCAGAAACATATGAACAATGAAATGACTTGCAGGAAGGTTGTCTTTATGGGTGACTTCAAGGTTAAAAGCAAATGATGAAATATTCATAATTCGGTCACCTCATGGTACTCCCATTTTTCTGAGGCTTGTTCATATAATCACAGCAAACTTTCAAAACAAGGAACTTTCTGCTTTGCTAAATCACTCGTGTTTATTTTCAAGTGTGCTCTCAACATATTTGTTCCACCCTCGAATGCTTCCTGATTGCAGACATAGATATCAAATTAGCGGGCTCTTTACGGCTGGGATGAAGTAATCTTTTACTATTCATTGCTCTAGACAAGGAAGAAGTCAGAGTTGATGCCTTTTCTTTAAAAAAAAAAAGTAATAATGGATACTTTGCTTTCAGGGCACCACTGCCTACATTAGGCATTGATAATTTACTGACTTCCCAAGATAAACGACATAAATTTATCACAATCATAAATAATCCAGGAGGCATTGCTTTTAACATTAGTACTGAAAACATTGTGATGAATTACAGCAATTCGGATTTTAATGCATAAGCGTGGATAGTATGGGGGATATGTAAAACTTACCTCACAGTTTATAATTTTCCTCAGAGTTCAGAGGAAAATAACTTTCGGCAGAGGCTTGATTGTTTCATATATTATTTCCTAATTCAACAGTATTGTACAGCTTGGATTTTCATGGCCATTTCAGTGGATAAATGTATGGTTAAACCCCCCTCCCACACACCCCACAGTGAAGCCCTCTTATTCTGTATTGGGCTGCAAAGTGCAGACTTAGAATACCACTATAGACTCAGATATAAAATAATCTGACAAAATTATTCCCCCTTCAACCCATATCTACACAAACCATCTGTACTGATTTTATATTAGTGCAATTTTCATGTTTTTCATATGCTGCAGCCGCTGACGAGCCAAAAAGGCTTCGGGCAGCGCGGCTGGCTCTTTGCCTCCCACCCCCGGATAACGCAGGACCTTGAAGGTCTCCCGAGAGCTCTGGAGAGCGAGGGGGGAACGCCAGGTTATTTAAGGGGTGTTCCCCCCTCAAGCTGCCCTCTTCTTTTTTCGGGCACCCGCCCGCCCTAATTCTAGTGTGAGTTTTCTGGTTGCCTTTGGGGCCGGATAGGAATTTTTGACCTTCATCCTGATTGGCCTTTGGATGTGGGTATTTTTTGCCTATCCCACACTGGAACAGGGCGTTGGCATTTTTGGGTGGAAATTCCGGTCACACTGGCGGGTAGTGCGGAAAAAAACAGGTATTTTCCGGTGAGTCCCACTGTAAGATCAGATAAGCTAACAGCGCATCGGACCTCCCAGCACTGCGGATCGTGCGATTACAGTGATTGGGGGGAAAGATGCGCTGGGCCACTTCCGGACCAACAGTCATCAACTAAAGATGGCTGGAGGTCTAGGGGTGTTTATTAGCGGCCGGCCGGGTTCCTGCTGTATTTAAGACCGCGAGAACCTGGGGCCGGGGACTCGCCCATCTGTTGATTAAGGGGTATTTGGATACCTCTGCGATTTACCTTTTTCCGCACTACAACAGGCCCCCCCCCTTTGCCAAAGGATGGCTAATTTGAATTTTCAATCAATAAAGTGTGGCCCGTGTTTTAACCCATATTATCTGTCTCGCGTCTTTATTCCAGGGTTGGGGGGGCAATATGGGTTGCAGCCATTTCCAGATTTTTTAAAACCTTTGAAAGCTATGTTGGGCCTAAGCACTGGTTCTAACTTTTGTTGTTGTTTAGTCGTTAAGTCGTGTCCGACTCTTCGTGACCCCATGGACCAAAGCACGCCAGGCCCTCCTGTCTTCCACTGCCTCCCGGAGTTAGGTCAAATTCATGTTGGTAGCTTCGATGACACTGTCCAACCATCTCGTCCTCTGTCGTCCCCTTCTCCTCTTGCCTTCACATTTTCCCAACATCAGGGTCTTTTCCAGGGAGTCTTCTCTTCTCATGAGATGGCCAAAGTATGGCTTGAGCCCAGGGTATCTGAAGGACTGCAGCTCCCTTTATGAGCCTGCTCGAGTGTTAAGATACTCAGGAGATGTCTTTCTCGTAGTCCTGCCACCTTCACTGGTGCGTTTCATGGGTACATGGGAGATGACCTTCTCTGTTGCTGCTCCCAGACTTTGCAACTCCCTCCCACAGGAGGCTAGGCTGGCCCCATCTTTGCTATCCTTCTGCAAGCAGGCAAAGAAAGACCTTTCTCTTCAGGCAAGCTTTCCCTGAGTGACTGGCTGTCAGAGTGCAGTTTTAAATGGGTTGTTGTACCTTACTGCTTTGAATGTGTTTTGCTGCTGCTAATGTTTTTTCATATGGTATTTTTTTTTACCCTTTTGTATTTGTATACTCACCATTGGTAGCATTAAATACTGTATTGTAATGCTGTCAGCCACCTGGGATCCTTTTAAAGGAGAAAAGTGGGGTTAAAATAACTTAAATAAATAAATAATAACATCTTCTGGAGCGTGCGTGGTTATTGTCATACTGTAGAATTTGCTTTTTGAGAAATGTGTGGGTGCAGCTTTTCAAGGTCCAGAAAACAAGGAAATGGGCCAGGATCTGCTGATGTTGCCAATTTGAATTTGAGCAAGACAGGAGGAGGTGTTCTGAGAGGGAGGAGAGAAGGAAGGGAGAATCTGAGGCAAGCACACCAACATGAGAAGCAATAAATAGTAAAAGGAAGGTAGAAGGGAAAGTCTGCTTTGCCATGATGCTGGACCATGGAAATTCTGAGCAAATTGTGGGGCCAAGAAGGGCAGGTCAGTTTAAATCTGGATCTCCGGACACACTGCTACAGTGGCAATAGCTTTGATGCAAGAGACATGGCTGTGCTCCAATTTGGCTCTTTAAAAAAAAAATTAAGGTATGTGCTCAGCTGCTTCTAATGGGAAAACATGCCAGTCTGGTAAGACCTAAAACAAAACAAAATGTTTAACCTTCTTGTGAAACTTTATGAAAGTTGGAGAAGTTAAATTTTTGAGGCTACAAACAGTGGCCACACTGGCTGGGGGATTATATGGAAGTTAGAGCCCAAACATTCAAACAAATAGTATCTCCAAGTTCTGGATTACTGAGGTATATTGTTGGTGGTCAAGCTTAAATACAAGTTGTGAGCGGTCCCTGCACCACCATCCATTACGACACAGAGAGTGTTTGCAGAAACAGGCTCCTTTATTAGAGCAACCCAACTGTAACCAAGCCAATGTGGCTCAAGAACAAAACTTAATTACTTCTATGAGTGCCAGGGAGTTAGTTGCACTCACACACAGTTAGGGTCAATGGGACCAGTCCACAACAATCCTATACTGGGAGGAGCAGAGCCCTGCATCCTCTACCAGTTCCAGTACTCCCTGCAGGTGAGCCAAACAGAGTGCCACAACAAGGGTGCTGGATGCAAGCACTTATCTGTCCCTGAAGTAGCACAGCCTAGGTGCCTTCCCCTGCTACTTCCCTAGAGCCATTGTTGGTGGCAGCCGCCCCATATGTGTGATACTCTTCCTTAGAGGACCAGTCAAAGTCTATACAGACATGGCTGGGCTTGCCTGAGTAACAAGGTGCAGAAGGAGGAGAGATAGAAAAAGGAGGACTGTCTGGACGGCACTGGGTATGTTGCCCATGGGAAGCTTATTGCAGGGCTGTCTGCCCCTGCTGCTTCCTCTGCCGGTGTTCCACCCTGGACTGGTTCTCCAGCCACTTCACTTCTCGCCATCTCATCTTGTCCCAGTGTACTTGGGCTGCTACGGTGGCACAAAGAACTCCTCCCAATGCCCAGTGACAGGGTCCCAGCGACAGATTGTCTCCCAGCCAGCCATTGAGTGCTCTGGCAATGCCATTACCTCTTGGGCCTCAATGCCTCTCAGTTGACAGCACCACCCAACAGCCCTCCCCTTCCTCCTTGCTCTCCTCCTTAAATCCCCAGCTCTTCACGCTCACTCCTGTAGTTTGCAAGGGCATCGTCCACGTTGCTGCTGCCAACACCCCAGTCCACAGGTGAACTGTAGGTTGGGAATCTTACCTTTACTTTCAGGGAGGTGGAAAGCCCACTTTCACCAGGAAGGGGAGCGGGACCGATCCCCCACAGTTGTCGGTGAACATGGGAACTGTGGGGGTGAAAGTGTCAGTCCTGGAGCAGACATACAAGTCTGTGTACCAGTGCAGCTGTTCAAAGCCATGTGTCCATGGAACTCAGAATGGCAAGGAAAGTAGATTTTATTTAAATTACTGTACTGGAATGTGTTTAGGACCAGTATGTAAAACATTTCTAAAACCCTATGTTTTCAGTCTCTCTCTCTCTCTCTTGTTCCTACCATCATTTTATCTGTCTGCCTTTCCAACTGATATCTTTCATTACAGTCTATAAGGAATTCTTTCTAGCATCAAAGACTTGTATTTACAAACATGAACAAATTAAATCTCCACAACACCTGAGGAAAATTGCTAACCTTACATAATGCACGGCTAATACACTCTCTGTTGGCTGATCTCCTGGTGAGTTCAAAGAATGGTTTTGCATACCAAACCACAGCCATATTTACTGAATGAAAAACTTACAGGCAAGAGACCAAATGTCTTCTGTGCTCATTATTACACCATATAGACAGTGGAAATAATTCACTAACCACCCAAGCTCATCACAGTGGCCTGTAATCCCCATCATGCTTATATATTGTGTTATTTTGCTTTGATGTGCAATAATTGCATGATTGTGCTGCCTTATCTATTTTTCTATGTTTGATGCTTGGGAACCAACACAACAGCAACTCTCCATAGCATTATAAAGTTATACTTAAAAGGATGCATCGCCACCTCTTTTGAACACGAAACAGCTGGCAGTAAAAAAAATAAAGAACTCCAAATGTGATACATAGCTATACATTCTCTTGCACCATGGAAATTTGGATCAAACATTGGCAGTTCTAAACATTCCACTATTATTCAAAGAGTTCTGGTAGCAACAACGAAACCTGTCAGTTTTTATCACATTGGCTACATATTCACGCATGGAAGAAAGAGGGTGTGGGAAGGGAGGGATTGGGAGAGAGAGAAAGTGAGAGAGAAACAATTTCAAACTAAGGCTGGTTAGACAAGTTGTTTAGCTCACTCTTTGGAGTATTGTAGGGAACGGCTGGTACACTCTTAAATATGCCGATCAGATTATATCTTTGCTGGAGTGCATCAGCCCGGCCCCAGGGCATTCTTACATTCCATTCTGGCCGCTGTGAAGGGGCTTCTACTTTTCTGGTGCTGATAGGATTTTTTTTTGTTTGTTTCCAGTGTGTGTGATCACTGGAGCTGTTTCAAAGCATGCCTTACTCTTTCAATTTGCCAATATCATGAAGTGGCTTAATAAGCAAGCCACTTCAGGATATTGGCAAATTAATCACTTTCTCTGCTTAGGAGAGGGCAGGGGAAGTGATTTTTTTTTTTGTTTACTGCATGTATACTCTCAGATGCACTACATCACTTATTTAAAAAATTATTTTCTTTCCCTGCAGTTAAATCCACAGAGGATTTAGCTGCATCAACTGGCCCTATAAATGAAGGCAAAAAAGCTTTTTAAATAATTGATGCAGTGCGTCAGTAAGAGTCTATATACAATTTTAAAAAAATCATTTCCCCTGCCATCTGAGGAGCAGGGGAAGTGATTAATTTTCCAATATCCTGAATTGGCTCACTTATTAAGTCACTCCATGATAGTGGCAGGAGCAATTTCTGTGTAAACAGTCAGGCTTGACTGGATCATTCTAAACAAGTCTGACTGTTCCCAAACAGCCCGCACTGGCTCGCTCCCTGCTGCCAGTGTAGTTGTACCCTGAGTATCCTTAATTTGAAAGTGCTTTAAATATTACATATCACAGGTATTTGCATTATTACCAACTGCAAGCTATTCTTAGGCTTATTATATAAATTTGAAAAAGATAATGTATCTAATATTGGTAGTTTTTTTTTAAAAAATCTAACCAGTTGACAATTTTCCCCCTTTGTAAAGCTCTCACATAGTTAATACACAATATTTTTTCAAGAAATAAAATAAAAAAATAAATAACTCTGAATAAATCTTACATCAATTATGAGAGCAGAATACAGGTTGGTGGAAACAAAGTATTGTTATATTTACTTTGCAAATGGAAAATGTAATAGAAAAATCTTTTTATAAGCAAACAGCAATCAAATATTGAATATGCACCAATTTCTTTACTAGACACAGTTGAATGACTGTTTATTAGGAAAATAAACATTTATTCTATCATTTCAAGAAAAAAAGCAAACAAATAGATTAATCTCTTTTATTCAGTAGCACACGGAATGATAGGTAAATCCTGAGAGGATTCTGAAAATTAATCCCCAGTTCCTTTCTTCTCTTAAGTGCTGAGACTTAGCAAGTCCTTACAGTTACATTGGTGTGTGTGTGCACGTGCATGCATGTGTATGTTCATAATAACATTTATTATATATGAATGGTGCAATTGAATTAGAATGGACAACATATGCACAATGAAATCCAGAGACTGCATTTTCTGTTACAACTGCCCTTGAAAATATGTTGTCCTCCCCCAACTCCAAATCACCAGCTGAACAATGACAAGCTTATTTATCTATTAACCATAAGAAGTGAGTTTAACATAGTGACCATTTCCCACCCACACAGACTCACCCCAATAGCACTGGGGTTGTCATATCCCAGTTCTCCAAATCTGAGAACCCAATTTGCCTATTATGCAAACTAAGAAGATTAATTATTGCATCGACATTCTACAGATATGTTTCAGCCTTGTCATCGTTTATATAATAACCAGTCCTCTGAGAAAGACAGTGTAGTGTAACAGAGTAAGGTTGGGATTAGGAGCAATGGGACTCAAGTTCAAACCTCAGCTTAGTCACAACGCTTACTTGGTGTCCTTGGGCCAATCAGAACCCAAGTAGGATTGTTCTCATCATAATATGGGGTAAAGGTAACCATGAAAAGAGCCGTGTATATTGCTGGTGCATAGAAAGAAATAATGACATGTTGCCATAGGTGCAAGCTTCTGATGAGGCACACATAAGAGAGCTTTTGTTTTTTGTCATCAATTTTCACTGATGGCAAAAACTGCCAAGAGATACATGACATACTAAAAGAATCCAGCAAAGTGCCACACTATCAACTGATTTGGAAGGAAAATACAGGGGAAAGTGAGGGGAAAGATTTCACTCTGCACATTAATTGCAAGAATTCTGCATAGTTTGACATTTCTTTTAGACATTTCTTATCAAATTTCTTGAGGGTGGGGGAAACCTTGCAGAAAACAATCTTGCTGTGAAAAGAAAATAAGGATTTGGCTGTGACCAAATCTGCCTTTTTCCATCTGAGGCAGATTGCACACCTCCGTCCCCTTCTCGACAGGAGATCCCTAATAAACATAGTTTCATGTGTTCGTAATCTTGAGGATTGACTATTGCAATGCTCTCTACATGGGGCTGCCCATGAAGGTGGTTCGGAAGCTGCAGCAAGTGCAAAATGCAGCGGCCAGGCTGGTCGCTGATACATCTAAATTTGACCATATTTCACCTGTCTTGGATCACTTGCACTGGCTGCCAGTATACTTCCGGGCCAAATTCAAGGCATTGATGTTAACTTATAAAGCCCTTTACAGTTTAGGACCTTGCTACCTGCCAGAGCACCTCTCCCTCAGGTCATCTTCCCGTCCCACCCGCACCTCCCAGTCTTTAATGTTGCAGGTGGCCACTCCAAAAGAGGCTCAGAAGGCATAAACCAGAATCCGGGCCTTTTCAGTAGTGGCCGCTCCGCTCTGGAACGCTCTTCCTGTGGAGGTGTAACTGCCCCCCCCCTCCTGAGCTTCTGCAAGCAAATTAAAACCTGGCTTTTTACCCTGGCCTTCCCAAGCACCACCCTTTCGTAAAATTATGCTGGCCCGTTGTCTGCCACCCTATGTCCCAGACGGGTGATTTTATGGTGGGGAGGTAGGGTTCTGTTTGTTTTCTTTTAAAATGTTTTATATGGTTTTAATATTTTTAGCTGTATATTTTATAATATTTTGTAAGCCGCCCAGAGTAGTGGCATGCTCACTAAATGGGTGGGGTATAAATAAATAAATAAATAAATTTTATTTCTCAATGTGTCACCAAAATCGAAACAATAACTTTAATAACCCTGTGAGCAACATTAGTCAAAGAGGCCTATGGGACTCAAAGGATTTCAATCTGAATATTCTGAATTCTGGTTTGACAATAGCAACACCTGCAGCAGAACAAGGTATTCTTAAACATCAAAGTAATGTGAGCAAGTAGATGTTATACAAGAAGTGCAATTGAGCCTTCGAATATACTGAAATAGTGTCAGGGCCAGTTCTAGACTTAGGCAGAGTGAGAAGATCACTTGAAGTGGTAGATACAAAAAGCCAGGAAGAAGCAACACCATGTCAGAGAGCAGAAATATACGAACCAACAAACCTGCTTTGTGTTCCTTGAGCTAACCTGCTCCACTCAGGTACAGTGCAGGACATTGTTATATAGCCAGTTCTGAAGTAAGATATAGCTACCATTCTTTTATCTTCTTTGAACACAGAAGACAGAATCAGGCAGACCAGGCCCAGGAAGAAACAAAAAGAATCCAAGAAAGGGAAGAAGGGTGGGTGGGGGTCCAAAGAGGGGGGGGGAATCCCCAAAGAAATGGGGTGGGTGGATCTCAAGGAGGCATTCTGGTATAGGCAGAATAAATCAAAAGAAAAATCAAGGTCGAAGAGTAAAAAAAGGAAAGGATCCAAGATGGAGAAGGGAGTAGTCTGGAAGAAGGAATGACAGGTGTCTGGAATGTTGAAAGTGAGATTTTCCCCCTGCAATTTGTTGTGGGTTTCAATTCTTAATTCCTTGGTGCCAATCTGTTATAAAAGTAGCAGTAGAACATGATGGCTTTCTCCTCTGTTTCCAGAAATAATTCCTTATAATTTAAAACTAGAGGTACACCACTGGATGAGCATGATCGTGGCATGAACGGTGAGACTTGGAATTCAGTGGACCTGCCAATATAATAAGGCTTTCATGTTATTCTATAATCATCTGATTTCATTAATGATCAATGGTAAAATTTAGAGCCCAAGAAGAATTCAAGAATTCAAGAAGAATTCTTACTATTATGCAGGCAAATTTAGTCTGTGTTTTTCCCCTCAGTGAAAAGACAATCATTACTACTCTTCTTAAAGTTTTTTCCCTCTCTCTGGTATTATATTTCTTTTTGGTTTATGTCATCTTGTTAAGTAGTCTAACCCCTGTTAACTTTTCACCCGTGTGGTCTCTGCTAAAATGAAGGTCATCTGCAGCTTCTTCAAGTACTTCATCATATTTGGCTTTTTTCCCAGGATTAAGAAGAACAGAATACAAAATAGCTCCTAGACCACAGTGGCTTTTTAATAAAACACACAGAAAGGTCCCTTTGCCTGTTTTTCATAGTGTTTTCTGTGTACTTGGGCAGTTGTCTAATCAATAACAGTAATTAAAATCATCCATTATCAAGAACATGGCCATTTCACACCCTACCTTTATCTCTGAATGCTTTTCTTGTTCTGCTACCTCAAATTGCTTCGAGGCCTTATGGATCTAATGAGTATTACGGAATCTCTCTACAGGTCATTAGTAGCTATTCATTCATACTAGGTCTTCTATATACTAGATCAAATATTCAGCAAGGCACACTGCTGTATGTTTTATATGTTTTACTAATGGCAAGATATTCACAGGTCTAATCTGCCTGATCTAGAAACCCTATGGCCTAATCCCAAAAGTATGGATATGACCTGTCCTTTCTCTCTGAGAAAATAAATCTGAATATTTCCAGAAGCACTTTTGTCATTCACATACCCCATGAGTAAGTACTGACACACAAGAGAAGGCTGTGCAAAGCGGCCATAGATTCAAGGAATTACATCTGTTGAGTCTTGACCAAACTGGTTTTAACAAATGACTAGCAATATTTGTTGGAAATTGAGTACCGGCAAATGTAGCAAGTACATGTTGCAACAGTAGAGTAGAAGGTGATGGGCAGAACCAGGGATGTTGGCAAGTCTTTGGGTTCGAGGTCCAAGTCCGAGTCTTTAGTCCCAAGTCCCAAGTCTGAGTCTTTTGAAGCAAGTCCTGAGTCCCAAGGTCCAAGTCCCTATTAAAAGCAAGCTTTTTCCCCCAGAAAAAAGGGAGGAGTGGGTGGGTTCCGAGCTGCAAGTCAAGTCCGAGTCATTGAAAAAACCCTGAGTCGAATCTCAGTGGAGTCACCAGTGCAACTTAAGTCCAACTTGACAGTGAGTCCTGCGAATCGAGACCCCATCCCTGGACAGAACCAATAGTCCGATGAGCCCAGCTGTTGCTCTCCCTTTTTTCTAAATCTTTCCCCTTATTACCACCTTCTTTTGTAAGAATCTACCTGTAGACTACTTCTTTGGGCTACCTTTTCCTTCTCCTGAAGTCAATTCCCATCTCATTGAATTTGGTTGAAGGAACAGTGGGATGCAGAGACGCGACACACGTCAGGATAGAGGAAAACCCAGAGCAACTTCCTTATGACGAGGAACGTGATACACAACAAAAACTTTACATTCTGTTGTATGGCAGGGAAATATGGACTCTCTCACAGGCAACTATTAGGAACAGAGAAGTATCTGAAATGTGTATTCATTTAATATGCTAAGGATTTCCAGGTTCAAGAGGGAGACAAGTTAAGAAGTACCAAAGTAAATAAATAAAGACCAAATAAATCGTACGATGCATAAGGCACTACTGGCAACAGCTTGCTTAACTGAATGAATACACCCCAGCCAATGATATTGTAGCACATCAACAACCAGTCAAGTAAGAGGAGAAGGTTTAAAATGTTGGGACTGAGAGTTTAACAGGTGGACAGGATTTGGCTATGGAGGTGGGCAGTTAGGGCTGAAAGTGGCGCTGTCAGAAAGGAAATCATGCAGGCATGGCTGCTCTCCAAGTCTCCTCGCGTTGAGTAAAAGATATTAGAAGGGGCCACATGTGCTTTAGGAAGAGTTAATAAAAGGAGATAGCCCATTCTAAGATGGACTGGTATTTAGTGACCAGTTCTTTAGTTGAAACCTGTGATGTACGGTATCTGAACTACCTAGGAGGTTTTGTACCTGTTGTGAAAGACTGGTTCCAACTGCCTCAGTTTACGTTTCTAGCCAAGTCAGGGGGATAGAGAATTCTTTATTAAACCTTACTTCTGCTGCCTGCTTTACCATGGTGCAATAATTAAAAGTAATGTTATTCACTATATAAAACACAAAGAGTGGGAAAATGAGAAATTACTCTTGGTCTCAGTCATGTTGCTAACCTTCCCTCTTCAGTGAAGGTGTGTCACAACTGACATGCAGGAAGAATCGTCTAGAGCAGTGGTTCCCAACCTTGGGCATCCAGATGTTCTTGGACTTCAACTCCCAGAAATCCTGGTCAGCAGAGGTGGTGGTGAAGGCTTCTGGGAGCTGTAGTCCAAGAACATCTGGAGGCCCATGGTTGAGGACCACTGGTCTAGAGGACAAACTGAGAACAGATAACACCATTGTCTTTGCTTGTTATAACAGTTTCTTGGTAAAACCTTTCAGGTGCATAATTAGTCCATACTGGACAATGACACTTGCAATGGTTCTGGGTGTTTTTTTTGGGGTTATTTCACATAGAGAGCCCCACAGATAGACAGTATCCCAGATTGTCAGAATCCAGATGTTCAAGACAACTGGAATTGCAGAAAGGGCCAGTCTAGTGTGCTTCCCCCTTCTTGTATGTTTATTCTGCCCACAAACAAACAACTTAAAGAAGCCTCTTCTTGCAGCCTTAGACAAGGTTGGGAGGGCTACTCGTGAGGTTTTCAGTAGACTAAATCTTTATTAACAGGTAATAAAGCAAAAACAAAAAAAAAGCTCTAGGAACAAAGGTTTGCTAGTGTTTTGCTATAAGATGATGAGGCAAATTTTGATGCGGGCAAGTCTATTTATATTTATGCACTCATAATGGGATGGGTTACAGTAAGTTCATTCTTTCCAAACTGGGAAGTGTGTGTGTGTGTGTGCGCGTGTGTGCGCGTGTGTGCGCGTGTGTGAGCGTGTGTGCGCACGCGCGCGTGCGCGCGCACTTCTTTCAAACTCTTTTCTATTTCTGAAATTTCTTTCCCTTCCTAGTTAAAACATAATTTACTATTGAGCAAATGCCCATATGATTGCAGCCTTACAATCACTGAAGTGTCATCTAGAGATGCACTGTCATTTAATTTGTCTACTAATCCATCTTTATCACTAATCTTCACTTCCTATTATGGGTTTTATAATAGGCTCAATTTCTGATTAAAAAGTGATCTGTCTAGTAAGGCTGACATGCCTTGATTTTTAGCATTAAGCTCCAGACAAGAAAAAACAGACATATTTTTCCTAAGTGGAAACACAGTCTCTCAGTCATCATTATCGTGGAGAAATTATATAGCTTTTGAAAAATCTTCAAAATATGTTTAACGGTTCATGGAAATGAAAAGGAATATTTGATTTTTTTTTAAACTTTGCTTTTATGATAGAATTTTCCATCTGTCCCTCATCTCCCACAACAAATTTCTCTTTCAGTACATATTTGAAAGACTCTAATCCAAAGGTTTCATATGAATAAAAGTACTGTTGCAAGCTTCACCTGCAGCAAGATAACATTTGAAAGCAGTCTGCTCTTTAATCTCTACTCAGAATGCCTCTAGCAAAGTTATATAAGAGAATCCAAATGGCAAGGATTGCTATTTTATTTCAATAGTGAAATAGAGTCTTTTGCTATAGCTATTCACTAGAATGCAAGAGGGGACAACATGATATATGCAGATTCTAAAAATGGCTCTTGGCCACTTACCACTTCTCAAATACTTCCATATATTGGGAACTCATGTTATTCCTTGCATTCAGAACAGTGTTACAGAAGTCAAGCTGGACATTTTGCTCTGTGAAGAAGAGGAAACAGCATTCTCCTGCCACCCAATTTAAGGTACATAGTACTCAGAGCCAACCAAATTGTATCACAGAAAACAAAAACTCTCTAAGGAGTTGTCTAACAGTAGAAATACAGCCATAAAATATTAAAGAACTACCAATTGGATGGTGTGATTATGTCAGTATTCACCTGTGTATTGTTGTATATAAATAATGTGTATATAGGTAAGTGACTGTTCTGTGGAATGCATGGGTTAAGAGTGGGACAGGAGACTGTTGTATGGGAATGAAGAGTGCCAAATAAAACTGCCATGGCTGTTGGGATGGGAGGAGAGTGCAACTTTAGAACCTTACTTCCATTGACTGGTTTCTCTGGCCCCAAGAGGGAGGGGTGAAAGTGCATATAAGAGTGGGTGAGTGTTTAGGGTAGAGGAAGTCTTAGAGACGTTTGGATATAGGTTGAGAAATTAGGATTAGGTTCAAGTTGGATGCAAAGCTGTATGAAGGTAGGATATTTGCTCATATTACACAAGATTGTGACTGAGTAACCACTTTGAGACACAGCATTGAGAAAAATATAGGTATAAATAAAATAAATAAATAAATAAGGCATAGTGTTTAATAATGCTCTTTTGAAATGCTCTGTGCCTTGTATTTTCTGAATATATACTGAAAATGCACACTGTATATTCAGAAAGGAAATAAACAGAGGTCACCATAGTTTTGTTGAAACGTCTAGCTAGGCAACAATCAGTTACTTCAGAGGAATAGCCTGTAGAGTGCTTTCAGAATGTCTGCTCCTGGGATTGACCTCACATCTGAAGTTCATACAACATTGGCACATCCTTCTTGCCATTCTTCAGTAGTCATATCACTGTGTGTGGTTTGTGTCTTTTCTTTACAAAGGAAGCCTCTGTTGAACCATTTAGCTTAAAAATTGAGAGAGGGCTGATTCAATGCATTTACTGACCCAAGCCTCTACTTTCCCTGCTTGGCCAGAGAAATTCACTGGGGGAGGAGTGATATGGTGCCACTAACACATTACCTAAAAGGAGGATGGGCATCATCAAAAAATAGGCGAACTCTTCAAATGGAGGATTGCCCTCCCTAAAGAAGGATATAGGGCCACCTTGTCCTGAAAGCTTTGGATTTTTGAATCTTAGTCTGCATGGGTAACAGAGCCTAGAAGTGAAAACAAATGATTCTGACTCTACATATACTTTTGTTAGAGCTCATAATTTCATACTCATTCTCCATTAGTGGTGTCATATTTAGGGATGGAAAATAATTTCGTTGGGCTCTTTTCCATCCCTAAATTTGTTGTATGCCTCCTGAGACTTGTTGGCAGGAGACATGCAGCTTGCCTTGAGATTTCACACATTTACAAGGCAATTTGAGAAATGAAGAGTGCAGAAAACAGTAGATACATTTTAAAATGTGAACAGCTAGCATGCACATCTTTGAAGTTATGAAAAATATGCAAATGCATGGTTTGATCAAAGGAGAAAAAGTTGCATAAATTAGGCAAAGTGTGAAAATAAAGCCACAGATAAGGAAAAATGCATTAAAATGTTTATGAATTTAGTGTAGGAACAAAATGCAAAGTTTTGCAACCTGCTATGAAATAAGGATGAGAAGAAAACACAGGAGGGATTCAGGGAAACAAAGTCCAAATGGAGAGATGTCAATGTCCATAATCAAATTCCAGTTTCTGAGGATCTTCTCCAAATTGTGTGTAAGCTTTCCAATAGCTGAAATCCTGTTGCATAATGTAGTAAATTGCACTAGAGTAGGCCCACTGAATCCATAGGGATTTGGTGAGTCAACTCCTCAATAAGTTCCATTGATCCAAATGGGCCTACTCTGACTGCTAGTTAGGGCTTGTTTACATGTCGAAATAATCTTGGGTTTGCATTGGGTTTCGCATACTTGAAATCTATTTTAAAATATCTGTTTATATTACATACAGCTAAACACACTTTTTTTTTTGGGTCTGGGAAGCGTGTGGTTTTGTTTTGTTTTGTTTTGTTTGGAAAGCAAGTTATTTTATTTTGAATGATTTTGATATGTGTGCTCACCTGTGTCAGATTGTGTCTGTGGTGTTTGTCAAGTATTAGGATCATATGTTTCAGGCTGCCAAGTAACCTTGAAGTCCAATCTGTTGTATTTTTTAAAAAAACTGGATCTCTGATCTAGCACTATTCCATTTTTTAAAAAACAAACATGCAACTCATGGAGAGCTCTATGAAACAGGAACACCTGTCTATGAAGGGCTTGCAAGAGGTGTGTGTGTGGGGGGGAGAGAGAGAGAGAGAGAAATGCCAGAAATGGAAATTTGATGTTCCAAGAAGCAAGTTAGGAAGCAGACACCATGGGACTCTTAACAGGAGTAATCCACTCTTTGGCAAGCAATGGTGGCAAAAAAGCATGTGGTGTTTGCAGCATGGGGGCTCACATCCATGTTTATCTCAAAAGATAGTGATCTCCTCTTCAGATGTAACTGACAACTGCTTAAGGATCAAGTACCTTTGCTTTTAAAAAAATTCTTATTATGTGATTCCCCCTAACCCTCCCCGTCCCCAATATTTCTCATTCCAGGATCTGTTCTCACAAAAGTAAGGGGTTTGGTGATCTGAGTCAGGCAAGGTAACAGGAACCATTGCCAGGTGATCACTTGAGCCCTACAGTCATAAGAACAACAAAAAGGTGTTTCCATCTGGCCCAGGTACTTTTATGCCTTTGCCTCCCTCCCTCCCTCCTGCCCTCTTCCTAGACTCCTTCTTCAGCCCTGTTTATAGATGTCACTCAAAGGGGGAGAAAAGCAAAACTTTCCCCAGCCACCAGATTTTTATGCCCTCCTATCCTGGAGTGCTGAATTGCCAAATTGCTTTTAAATGCAACAATTTGAAATCTCATCTACTTCCCTGGAAGAATAGACTGCTTCAGACTACAAGTTCTTCATTAGGACACATGCACACCAACACAAAGACCATGTGACAATAAATTAACTTCAGAAAACCCAAACCAGCTCCCAATCTATTTCTACACTGTAACTATGAACCTTACTTTTGCACAGTAATTTACAGTTAGAATAGTCCTATTTGAATCAATGGAACTGTGTTGAAGGGCCGAACCAGTGGTTCATGCCATCTCTAGTTGTGAACTGATTAATTATTCCTTTCCTAATACATAGCTTCAGTTACTATAGATAGTTGGAAGTCTGAGAATAGAGTTCAAATTCTTGGATGCAACTCAGATCACACTGAAAAAAGATGCATGTCTGCTTGGTGAGGAGTAGACAAAGAGTGAAAGACCTCTCCAGGTTTACTAGTTCATCCTTTACTTGTATGGCTTACGTTGACCTTCCAACAATCTAGACTGAGATTCTTAGGGTTGCTGATATCACTTCCTCCCTTCTCACACTTCCTTCTTGATCCTCTTGGGGGACTACAGAAAATATGTCTTGTTTTAGAGATGTGAGGGGCAGCCATGATTCCACCTTAGTTGGTGAGATTAACTAGGACTTCTATTATCTTTACTATCTCAATGTATTTCTCCAACAATAATAACTTTCTCATTTTCCTAGAATCAGATGTTTGGACATGATTTCTGTTTAAAGTGGAAAGTGTGTTCTGCTAGCCATTCCACTATTCACAGGCTGAAACTACAAGTTATCTTGGCTGATGCTTAGTGCTGCTTGATCCACTAACAAATTTGCCATAAATCTTCAGAGATAAAACAACAGGCAACAAAGGTTACCATTCCTCATCTTTCATTTCTAGAGACTACATTATTTTATCTCTCAAATTCTCTCATTATCTTGCTTACAGCAGTCTTCCTATCATCGTCCATCGGTGCAGTTTGAGCTCCAGTTGCATTTTTTAAGATTTAATTACATATCTACATTTTTCTGTAAATAAATAGAATAGGTCCTGAACCTGCTCTGTCCTCTATGAGCATTTTAGAGCTCCAGGGCAATGCATTTCTTCTAATTAACTCAATCCAACAAATATGTATTAAAAGTGTTGTTATTTCCAGGCTGTTGCTTTTATACAGAGCTATTCATGATCTTAAATCTTTTTTCGCCACCTTGAACTAGTCCTACATTGCTGCTATTAGGTCTTGCATCTCTAAGTATGCCTCAGTTATTTTAAATGGCCCTATTTAGTCTGTCTATAATTGTTCAAACCTGGCTCCCTGCTCTTTGTCTTTCTTTCAAAAGGGACCAGCATCAGCAAATTCAAATACTTAGATGAAAATATTTCTCAAGGTCACTGGGAACATTGTTTTTAATGAGTGTCTAGATGGGCCATTGATGGCTCTTCTAAATGTGAAGATCCATTGTACATGCAGCAATTTTGGCTAAATGGACTTGTGCTCATATAAGTAATCCATGGAGTGCATCTGATTTCTCTCCAACATGAAGGCAGGGCTGCAGAGAAATCAAATAGAGCTAGGTCGATAGCCTGGGGGTGGGGGGAAATCAAAGATGGCAGAATATTGCTTCAAAACTAGACATGAGGACAAATAAAAAACAAATTGCGATATTCATTAAAAATCGCTGATTCATTAAATATTTATCCCTTCATATTCCTCAGTTCCGGAGACCCCGACAAATACGAAGGGATGAATATTTGTCCATTTTTATTCGTTCCCCATATGGGGAGGGTTTGCCGTTCCCACTTTGCCTATGGGCCCGCCAATCAGCTGATTGGCGGGCCCATAGGCAGCCTGCCAGCCCCACAGCCACCCACCCACACAGCCTGTCCCCCACCCCTTCCCCTCCCTACTTTAGCCACTGCCGCCATCTGCCGCCGCCATCCATTGCTGCCCACTGCTGCTGCCATCCGTCGCCGCCCACTGCGGTGGCCTCTACAGCCATGTTCTGCTGTAAGGGACAATGGCTACCTTTTGCAAAGATGGTGGCTGCGGCTTCTGTTAGGGCAGGGAAGCTGCAGCCACCATCTTTGCAAAAGGCAGCCGGGATTCCCTTAGCTTGCCTTAAGGGAATCCAGGCTGCCCTTTGCAAAGATGGTGGCTGCAGCTTCTCTTGTGACCATTTTGTGACACCTATTGCTACTGTTGTGGTTTGCTGTTGTTGTCTGTTACATTAATATCCTGACTTCCCATTTTAAAGAAGGAGCACTCAGAGTAGTGAACAAATGCTGCCAAAACAGATTAAAGCAAATTAAAGCCAGTTAAACAATAAAACCACAATAATCAAGACAATGAAAATCATCACAGCTGTCAGTTTCAAAGGATGATTTGAAAAGATGTGTCCGTGACAAATAAGAAGCAAAGAACCCATGGCAGAGGAGGCTAAATAGTCCTTTTTCCTCCTGCAGTTTCTAAGTTCATATTTGTTCTATATGCTCACAAAAGACCACAGGGTCTCTGTAAGCTTTTCTGATTAGCTAAGAAGAAAAGGTTAAGGTAGGTCCCTCTCCCATTGATCCTCAGCTCTTCATTTTAATCCCAGTTCCCCAATAAGAAAGCAGGGTGGAGAATCACAGAACTGTCGTGTGAAACAGTGCAGATAGGGGCTGACACATTGATTGTTTCTCCACATTAAAAAGTTTGCCTGCACATAAAACTAGCAGAAAGGTTGTTCTCTGAGACAGTTCAAGGATCAAGGAGGTACACTTCACCTCCATGTATTTTGAACAGTGCCCCCACTTCTGTCAGGAGCTGTCTATGCTTCTTGTAGTGGCTTATCTTTCTCATAGATTCTATGATTCTCATAGATTCTCATAGATTCTATGAGAAAGGGAGTTTAATTTTTTTTTCTTATTTGTATCTATAAAAAAAAGAATTGTCAATCACATTAGCTGTGGGGGAGGGGAAACTAAAGGAAGCCTTGTTTCAAGCAAGCAATGTGAGAGTGGGGGATGATCACAGGATAATTTGCAGCATTTTGGTCTCAAGCGCCAGGGTGCAAAAATTACAAACCTTGCTACAAAGACAGTAAGAAGCCCAGCCTCACAAGAAGAACTGACTATCTCTATCAGATATGTAACATCAATTTCTGGACATTTTTGTTTTTGGCACCATCCATGAAGGGGGTGTGCTTAGAGCCTAAGGAAGTGGATTTCATCCACGGAAATTTGCTATTTGCTTTATTTTTAGTGGCCCGATAAAATATATCACCTACTCTTGGATTTGTGTTATAGGAAGCATGTATAAAATGGCCACATGTGTGCAAGAACATGATGCTTTTCTATACAGAAAAATTATTTCCCATAATTTAGAGTAAGTCCTTTTTAAGATTAGCTGATGAGTAGTTAATGCTCACAGGGGACGTGGTGGCGCTGCGGGTTAAACCGCAGAAGCCTCTGTGCTGCAAGGTCAGAAGGCCAGCAGTTGTAAGATCGAATCCACGTGACAGAGTGAGCTCCCGTCGCTTGTCCCAGCTCCTGCCAACCTAGCAGTTCGAAAGCATGTAAAAATGCGAGTAGATAAATAGGTACCACCTCGGTGGCAAGGTAAACGGCATTCCGTGTCTAGTCTCGTTGGCCACATGACCACGGAAACTGTCTTTGGACAAACACTGGCTCTATGGCTTGGAAACAGGAATGAGCACCGATCCCTAGAGTCGGACACAACTGGACTAAATGTCAAGGGGAACCTTTACCTTTACTAGTTAATGCTCACAGGAATTTTAAAATAGTTTCCTGAATAGGCTAAGTTTAATATCCTGTGGAGAAACATACTTCACAGTGGCAAAATGAAATATTTACTGCATTGTGATCGGGAGTGAAGACAGTTTGTAGGTTACCTCAGATCCCTCCCCATCCATGGAGAGACCAATTAAGTTAATTTTTTCTCCTTTCTTTTTTTCCTTTCAGCTACTATTGCAGGGGAAAAGTAATACTAAAAGGACCTGCCATTGGGCACGTTCTCTACTGTTATGAATATCTATTATGATACATCTTCTCAAAAGATGAATTAGAGATTTGTAGAAATCTTTTTCCCCAGCTTTCTTGTGTGACTTAACTTTGTTATTTCCTGCATCACAATATTGTGTGTTGAAAGTAGGTACCATTGACTGAAATCAGTTATCATTATATTTTATTGTAGCTCTGTTTTGCATTCTGTGTTTTTTGTTTAGGATTACAAAAGAGCCAAATTAGAGCTAATGCAAATTTCTGTTTCTCTTCCAAAGCTGCAAGCTGCATGGAATCCAGGAGGAAGGAATTTGTATTTCTGTGGGAATATGACTGATATACCTTCACATTCTGCATGATGTAAGGACCAAGTCACGGCCAACAGCAAGAATAACATATATAGTTTTCCCTTTGTTTTCAGAAAAGACCATTTCCCTCAGATTATCATTTGCAAAAAGAATGAGCAGATAAATTTGAACAGAAGTTTGCTGATGGCCATGCAGGTGACTAGGCCTATATGAGCCCAGAAGATACAGGGAGCAGATTAGCTTGTCCTGATTTCATTGGCCTGTTGAGATGTTACATCCTTGCTCTCTCATTTCTCTCTTTGTGTATCGTTGTTTCTTTTTATTTTAAAAAATTCAGCCCCTTTTCTGATGCTACCTTGCTGGATATTTTTGTCTTGAGTGAGCACAATTGACATGGTGAATATTAAAGTCCTTCAAAGTTGTCTTCATTGTGTCCTTGAATAATTTCTTTTGTCCACCATGCAGTTTGGAGCACCTGCAGTAAACTCTCCATAGGAGGTACACTTTGGGAGGTGGCCATCTGATAGAGACCCTGACAACATGGCCAGCCAAAATTATTAAAAAACGCTTGTTAGCTGTGTTTTTTCCATGACTTTGCTGTCAGGTACTTTATTCTGCCATTTGATGCTAAGAATTCTCCAAAGATAAGTAAGATGAAAGTGGCTGAGTTTTCTTGCATTGCATTGATAGTCCAAATCTCCACTGCATAAAGCAGAAAAGATAGAACAACAGCTTTGTACATCTTCAGCTTAATGGAAAGATTGATCCCGTGTCGATCTCACACAGGGGATCAAAGTCTTCTGAAGGCAATGCTGGCTTTAGAGACTTGTGGTTACTTCACTGTCTATGTGAATGCAGCAGGAAATAGTGCTTTCAAAATACATGAACTTAGCCACTGGCGAAAGGGGGTGTTCACATTCCTTCAGAACTAGTTCCTCATAAAGTACATCCAGAGCAGGTTGGATGTACCATCTTACCAGTATTGAATTTAGAACTGAAATTGTTGCAGGCAAAGAGAAATAGATTGTGACTGTTTTATATAACCAGAAGTGTGGCTGCATTAAGAGCACAATCGCTGGCAAACAAGAGTTCACACACTGTGCAAAAAAAAAAAAAAAAGACTTCAGTTATGGCTTGTAGACTAAACAGTTTCCCATCAATATGAAAGCAGAGGGTTTTCTTTGCTATAAGAATCTCAGAGGGTTTCATATAACAAAAGACTGAAAAGAACTGGAGTAAAGAAGCTAGTCTTGTTTTACACTGTTTGTAATAGGAAAGGGATTGGAGGTGATACCCTTGTCAATGATGCAAGCTTTCATGTTGTCATGGAATTCTCAAATGATATCTGTGAATTTATCAGGACATCCGAATTTCTTCATGATTCTCCATAGATCTTCTCTGCATGTCCATGTCAAAAGCTTTGGTCAAACCCATGGATGTTGTATAAAGACTGCTCTTCACTGCTTTTGACATTTTTCTTATATCTATCAAATGGCAAAAATCACGTAAACAGTCACTCGTTCCTTCCGGAAGCCACACTGAATTTCCCATAAGAGGCCTTTCTCCAACTGTTCTAAGAGGCAGCTCAAAAGGATTCTTGACATAATTTTCTCAACAGTATTTAGAACTGAGATGCCTCACTGGTTGTCCCAGAGTTGACAGCTGTTTTTCCTGTTACAAAGGTAGACAATTGTTGCACCTTTGAAACCCTGGAGGATTTTGTCTTGTGTCCACATTGCTTGAAATAATTGAAGAGGTTCGCAGCCACTTTTTACATAGACATTCACTGGAATTGCTTCTGGAGCATTTCCAATGGAGAGTTGGATAATGCCATTTTATATTTCTTTCAGAGACAGGGTAGTGGTCCATGTAACTGCTGATTGGCACTTGCGGCAGTCTGCTAATTGCCTTCTCACTAAGTTCAGATGGTGTGTTTCTCAGAACATTTTGAAAATGTTCTGTGCAAAAAATGCATCTATGAAAAATCTGCGACTTCTCCATGAAAGGTATAGAACATTTCATTGTTTCTCCATCATCAGCAAAGTCCTGAATCTCCCCGGCTTTCCTGCTAAGCCACAAATTCTGCATCTCTTGCAGATCACACTACAACATGTGAAGCATTTTGCTGAAAGCAGCTTTATTGCTATGTGATTTGTTGAGTTGATATATTTTATGTAGTTGATGTTTTGTTCAAAAAGCTTTGCAATTTCTGTATTCTCATCAAACCAATCCTTGTGGACACATTTTTAAGTTCAATAACTTTCATAGCAATGGTATATATGGTATTGTTTTCCATTGATCGTTAATTCTTCTGCTTCCAGCTGAAATTTGATCTATACTTGCATTTAATTTTGACTCAAAGAGTAAACTGGATCCCTCATGACTAAGCTTAGAAACACTGAGCTTCTTTGAATCTTGTTTTCCTTGTGGGTGTTGTGACAATTGTATACACATGTTCATTTTGGATGTGTAGAACTGATAGTCTATCCAACATTCTGCTCCACACACTTCAGTGATTTTCATTCCACTCTTCGTTGTGTGGCAAAATCAGACAAGCTGATCATCCTTGATTATGTCCAAGGAATCTCAGATCATCAAATATAGAATGGAACGTTAATGGTGTATAGATCCTATCTGCCTTTTCTTGCAATGATTACATAGTCTAAAGTCCCAAAGGTGGGACCATAGATGCATCCAGTTTGCTTTGTTTCAGTTTCTAAATCAGAATAATGTATTGCTGATGAGAAGATTCTGTTCACTGCAAATCATCAAGAGAAGCAAACCATTATTATAGCAGTTTCCTATGCCATGCTTTATAATGGCTCCATTCTATATTTGATGAATTTATTTAACTTGGGCATTAAAGTCACCACTTGGCACACTATCAAGGGTGTAATGAAGATAAACATAACATTTATTTTTATGTCATCATTATTGGTCATGGTTGGAGCGTAAGACTAACAAGTATAGTATATGTATTTCTAGAAAATGTGCATTTAAGAGTTTTTTGCCCTGCTTCCTGGCTTCTGGCTGTGAGGGCAGAAGAGCTGGTTTTCCTCAAAGTTTACCTGTCTCTTCTGGGCTACCCCAACTTGTCTGTAAAACCTGTGGTTACCAGTGCCACTGACCACATGCAAAATAGGGAGAATAAGCCTCCTCTCAGTGCTAGTCTGCCTGCCTATGTGTTAGAGGCCGATGCCTGTTCTTTCTTCTTGTGCACCCTGGCTGTGTAACCTGTGTGAGCGAAAGGGATTAGGCTGTGAAGAAATTTGGGTTCCACTAGGCTTAGCAATAAGCAGCCTGTTTGCTGGGAGCCAGCCAAATCCAAGGAGAAAGGAAGAAAACAGACAGTTGTGTGTGAGACCAGCCACTCAAATTCACTCCGTCCTCACCCATTTCTGAGGCCAGTCAACATCTTCTCTTGCATCCTAAAAGTCAGTCATTCAAGTAGGCAGCAGACTCTTCTTCTCCTACATCTGAGCGTGTGTAATGGTGTGGTCTGAGAATAACTTTTTGGTTGGATGCTGGGAACAGTGGCATTACCATATGCAGTACACTGGGCTGCCAGTGCCAAGCAACAAGGCAATTGGCCTGCTGTGATAATTGATTATGATTAATTGTTGATGATGGTTAATGTTACAGTATAAACAAATGCCAACATTGGTTTGATAATGGCAATTTTTTCTTTCTCTTCTGTATTGTTGCCTGATGATGAGAGTGGTGGTGATGATGAATACCATAAACTGGTGTCACTCCCATAGGTCTGAAGTGATAATAATAAATCTCATCTACTGTTGCCTTTGGAGTAGATTGAATCTCTGTTGTCTTGCATCTGTTTTGTTTGCTTGTTTGTTTGTTTCATTTTGTTTTTAGTGCTGTTTTTAAGGATTATTTTACGGCTTTCTGTGTGCATGTTCTATGCTGTGAAGTCGGAACTGACTTATAGCGACCCTAATAGGGCTTTCAAGGTAAGTGAGATATTTAAGGAGCCATTTTACCAGTTCCACTTTCCCAGTGAATTTCCATGGCCAAGTGGGGATTCGAACCCTTTTCTACAGAGTCCACGTCTGTCACTCTATCCACTACACCTCACTGATGGCTTTAGCACTGGTAAAATGAATGGGGGAAAGGTAAAACAAATGGCAAAAAGATGACCCAGAAGAGGTGGTCCTCTACATGTCAAACAGAAGAGACCAGTGCAGAAAGGAAATGAAAATGAATAGTCCTTTCTGAAAGAAAATGAAACAAAACTAAAATGAAGGTTTTCACTGCATACATCCCTAATAGCCATGGTGATCAGTAGTGATTAATAGCCTTATCCTCTATGAATCCTCTGAAACCTCTAATACTGCTATTTGATTGTTGGCCATTGTGGGATATATTCACCACATATATTTTGTAATAATAATTGTCATAGCTTAATCATGGCCTGTATGAAGAAGTAATTCCTGTTACCTGTTCTGAATCTCTGAATTAGCACAGGTAATTCAGTGACGCTCTATAATGGTTCTAGTACTATAAGACAGCTAGAAAAACCTCTTCCTCACTAGTTCCTTCATACCATGTATAACTGTATACACCTCTATCATGTTTCCCCCATGCATATTTTTTCCTAAGCTAACAGCCACACTATTGTAAGTTTTCCTCATCAGGGACCTGCTCTTGTCGTTTAATCATTTGCCTGTCCTTTTCTGTGCTTTCTCCATCTCTAATATATATTTTGTTTGAAATGTGTCACAGGAACCATACTCCTTGCTGCTGCTGTTAGGGATAGGATTTGGGGGTTTTCTGGACTACAAATGCCACAGTTTTCCATTTTGGAAATCTGATCTATTGTATAGACTCTAGCAAATGCCTCAGTGCCATGCATCTGGGAGAAAGACCTAAACTGGAAGGCTTTGAAGCTTAGCCATGCCAAGATCTACACAACTGTCCTTCTCCTGCTCCCATGCTAGCCAGCAGCTTTCCTTCTAAGAAGGAAGCTTGAGCAGAGCTAGGCCTCGCTAAGCCTCAAAGTCTTCTAGTTTAAGCCCATCTCCTAGCTGCATCATATTTAGGTGTTTCTAAGATGTCTGTAATTGATGCTTTTGAATTGTGGTGCTGGAGGAGGCTCTTGAGAGTCCCCTGGACTGCAAGGAGAACAAACCTATCCATTCTAAAGGTAATCAACCCTGAGTGCTCACTGGAAAGACAGATCCTGAAGCTGAGGCTCCAATACTTTGGCCATCTCATGAGAAGAGAAGACTCCCTGGAAAAGACCCTGATGTTAGGAAAGTGTGAAGGCAAGAGAAGAAGGGGACGACAGAGGATGAGATGGTTGGACAGTGTCATCGAAGCTACCAACATGAATTTGACCCAACTCCGGGAGGCAGTGGAAGACAGGAGGGCCTGGCATGCTCTGGTCCATGGGGTCACGAAGAGTCAGACATGACTAAACGACTAAACAACAACAACAACAACAAGATGTCTGTAAGGTAAGCAGAACTCCCTAACAACTATTTATTATTTCTAGCTTTAGAAGAAGTAGCTGTGTTAGTCTGTGCTAGCATATCAGGCTAAAAATAGAAGAAAAATAATGCATATTAAATAGGAGCAGGAAGTGAACTTGTCCACGAAAGCCACATTAAAATATAGCAGCTAGTCTTTAAGGTGCCACAATGTTTTTGTCTTCTTTATTATTATTATTTTTGCCTGATATACTATTTATTATTAGTAGTATTGTTATTATTTTCAAAAATCTTTCTGACAATTGAAGAAAGAAGTTTGAAACTATTGAATCAGAGAAACCATCACTTTGACAAATCATTTTTAAGCTTTTGTAGATAAAGAAGTCTTGTTGAATTATTCATTCCTTTCAAATAGGAGGTCAAGAGGTCTAACAGAAAACTGTGTAACTTCCTTAGAAATGTCAGTATGTCAGCACAATTTTAATTGATGTCTGAGTTAGAACATTTAGGATTCCATGTGAAACTGAGTTGTCATAGGTAATAGAGCTGACTGTCTGAAATATGTTCTAGTACTATGAAAGAAGAAATGTCTCAGATTACTTCAGGCTTCAATCTGACACTGGAAGTGAGGACAAACATAATTTATAAAATAAGAATTAGCAGAGTAGACAGAGAGAAATCCAGGTTTAATGGCATCTTTACATTTTTGCCTGTAACATTTCTTTTAGAGATTCTAGTGAGCCATAAATTTAGTTTTGGTGTGTGTGGTTTTATACTTCAAAACTAGAGAAAACTCATCCCCCTGCCCCTTGCCTGGAGTGGCTAGCTGAGCAGGAAGAGAGCAGCGCTCTGGGCACCATTAGAAGGACGAGTGGGACCAGTGCCGCAGCAGGATACGTGAGTGGACGATCTGGCCTGGGGGACCGGACACTCATTAGATCCAGCTGTGGGGGATATTCATATACAAATACCTCATCTCTATTTAAAAGTATAGTGTCTGCCAAAAGTCTGATAAGACACTATATAAGGCTGTAATGGATGGGTAGGGCAGTATGTGCAAGTAATGGGAATGTTAATATACCAGCTGCAAACTACATGTGATTAGAGATCGGGACAAATAAAAAAAAATGGCAATTCATTTTGATCCGTTATTTGTCAAGGTTAATGGATCAACGAATACGAATATACGAATATTCTTCAACGAATCGACGAATCAATCGGTCGATTTGTCTGCATTTTAAATGGCTATAACACTGGCCCCCAACCACCTAGAGACACCAAAGTTGCAGGGACGCTTCCTCATACGCGTTTCTACAACTCCTGAAAGATTGGTGAACATTGGATCACGGACCCCCAAGTTATATAGTCACAAAGAGGACCCCCCCAGGAAAGCTCCCCCAGGTACTTAGAGACTCCAGAATCACAACAGAGCTTCCTATGTCTTTCCCCAACATGCCTGTCAACTTTGGTGAAGATTGGATATTGGAAATCCCAGTTATTCACCCACAAATTGGGTCCCCCCAGGAGAGTTTACCACACGGCACAGAAGCCCATTCTGCCTACTGGCCGCCGATCACCTGATCAGAAGCCGATAGGCAGCCACCCCCACACACAGCCAGCCACCCCAACAGCCTACCCCCACAGCCCTTTCCTTTCCCTACCTTAGCCCCCACCCCACTCCCACCGACACCCCCTTACCTTAATAGCTGCTGCCGAGGTCTCCATCAGGCCTTCACAGCCACGGGGTGTAAAAAGGGAGACTGGCTGCCCTTTGCAAAGATGGTCGCTGTGGCTTCATTTAGGGTAGGGAATATAATCTGTCCTCATCACTTTCTGGATGTAGTGCATGATGCATGTTCATTAGTTTCTCTGTTTTTTGATCCAATTCTTCTAATTCATTTTGGGTCCAATCTATTATTTCAGCTGGGTATCTAATTACTGGAACTGCCCATGTGTTTTGGAAAACCACGGGCTGTTGGGTTTGCCTTGTAATAATATTTCATAATTTCTCAATTTTCGGCAGGAGCCCAAGTTTTGCATTTATGTTGTTGTAGTAACTTTGCAGCAGCCCATCCTGGTTCCCCAACAGGGTCTGTTGAGTCCTGTAGCCCATTTGTCACCAGATGTCCAGGGGTTATAGCATTTGACATGCTCCTTGTTGACCCAGACGAGGACCAATCCAGTATGGATTTCTGTTTATTTCTTCTCATCATAATTGATGGTTAGTGGATACAGTAGATCTGGCTTCTCAGCTCAGACCGGTCTGGCTTGGGAGACCCTTCAGATAGCGACATTGCTGCCAGCATCGCTCTCAACCTCACTGAAGCACGCAAGCCCCTCCACTTCAACGAAGCCTGTGCTCATGGAGGGATTGTTGTTGTTGTTGTTAAAATGTGTAAAACAAACATTTCACTTAATTGGCATAATTGGAAACCAATTTTCATAAATAGGCAAATTAGGCTCTATCGATTTTGGAAATCAGAATATGGCATCTCCAGCCAATGCTCTCCTGTGTTGTGAGGTCTTTACTGTCCTCATGGAATCCTATTTATTATAGCTGCTGGGGTCTGACGTTTCTATATTTTTCACATGATTATTTCAAAAGCTTTCTAGGGAACAGTTTGCCTCTAACGTTGTTTTTCCATTTTTGTTGGTGCCTAGGGAGAGCAAATAAAGCACTTGGAAATGCTTTTGAATAACAATGTAGTAAAGAGTTCCCCCTTTCCAATATATTTTTGCTTCCTGTCCTTTTATCTGAAATGCCCTATTTACCCAATTAAGTGCATCAGAAAAACTAGAAAGATCCATGACTTTAATTTACAAGAAAACCAGCTTCATAAATGCAGTTTATGCTATTTTGTACCATGCTCAAAAGAACTAGTCTCCATTTCTGTGTACTTAACCAGTGTGGTACAGGAAAATATCAATACCAGTCCTTCATTGATTTGAGCTAGAGATGGGGGTATTTGGGCATATACTGATATTTGTATTTGTATACAAATACAAATATCCCCACACAGCTGGACTTAATGAGGGTTCGGTCCCTGGGGCTGGACTGTCCACTCATGCATCCGACAGTGGCCCCGCTCATCCTTCCAATCACAACTGGAGTGCCACTCTCTTCCCAATTGGCTGGCCACTCCAGGCAGAGGGAGGGAGGACAGGTTTCCCTGCATGGTTGCCGATTGGCCAGCTGATCGGTGCTCCGGTGCTATTGGAAGGATGAGCAGGGCCACCGCTGCCACCAGACACATGAGTGGATGGTCTAGCCCCAGGGGCTGGACCCTAGTTAAGTCAAGCTGCGTGGGGATATTCATATTCGAATACAAATACCCCCATCTCTAATTTGAGCCATTGTAAGAGCAAAACACAGCACAACATGATTAAGCAAAATCCCATGGCATTATTGATCAAGCATTGGGCGGTATTTTTAGGTTTAGTGATTTTATTTACCAGCATACTTTTGGATGCCCACCAAATGATATCTGTTTCATAAACATATTTGAGATTTATACTTTCTTTTAAAGTGCATAAAATAAGACTGAATTAACAGATTTCACAGAAACCAAAAATGTGAAAATGCCCTGAGGCAACTTGCATGCACAACATAGTAAGACAAGTCTCAGGGTGACCAAAACTGGAGATGAAGAGTTTGATTTTTGTGTGTGAAGTAACTTCTCCAGACATTCTCAACTGGTGCCTGAGCTCAGTCACTTACATGATAGTGCTTGCTACATTATGCTGTGTTACATTATGTTATGTTATGCTTCTCTCCTGACCCATGTCTCCTTCATAACAACACAAGATACCTCCCCTGTGAATCAGAAGGTCAATTCACTCTCCCCCCCCCCCCCATCTCAAGTATTTACCTTGATATGGGGGGAATGGGCTACTGCTGATCTGGTAATCCTCTGACAACATCTTAGTTTTGGTCGCTAGTAGAAAAAGTAGCAAGATGATGGGGGGAGGGACCTTGGGAAACACATGTTTCTTCTTCTTCTTCTTCCTCTTCCTCTTCTTCTTCTTCTTTTAAGCTAGCTGTTTTGTAGCCAAACAGCTGACCCTGCACTATGTCTCTCTGCCCGCCTGACCTACTCCTGGCTATTATTTATGCAGCCCTGGTTTCAATCAATCAGTTCAACTGCTGGGGACAAAAACAGCAAGCCTGGTGATGTCTTCAAGGTGTAAAAAAAAAAAAGGGGGGGGTAGAAATTGTGTTTGGACACACAGTGCCACTTATCTGATACGTTAGTATGCACTAGCATACATTAATTCAGATAATATTATGTGCTAAGGGCTTTTAAAAATAATTTAGCCCTAAGCTAATTATACATATTTTACTTTACCAATATACCATGAAAACTGTATTAAGCAGTTATTACAATAATTTTCTGCTTTCGGCAATCTTGTTCGGCCAAAGCATTTTTTTTTCTGGTTAAAATTGGAGGAATTGTTTCCTGTATGCCCCTTTTCTAAAAGGTTTTTCTTCAGTGAAGCAGCATGTCAAAACCTTGGTGAAAAATGCTCGAGTTCTGTTTGCAATCTCGCATGCTGTCTGTAGTTCAAGTTACTAGGATGGACTTTTCTGGGCTGGAGTGATTCAGTCTATCCCACACTAACCAATTGTTCCTTCTAGCCTTGGATTTCAAAGAAAGTCCCACCTCTCCACTGAGTATTCTTTCCCTCTCTTTCCTTGGTTGGTGGCAGTTGTTTGCTTGCTGTTGATCTCTTCAGTTTGTTGCTAAGTATATGTGCAGTAAAGAAAGCAGCATATACAAGTTTATAACTCAAGCAACTGTAAGTAAATAAATGTTATTCTTTCTCCTGCAAAAGTCTCAGAGTGAGTTATTGAGACTTTGAGTGCCAGTTGATGAGAAAAGGGTGGACTCTGGGGAATTTATAGCTATTCTCTTTTGTAAGTCTCTGTACTGCTTCATAGCAAAACAGAATTCTACCAAAAATTCAAAAACTCTTCAACAAGCAATAGAGAAATCAGAATTTTCTGATTGATGCTTAGCAAGTAAGGACCTTACAGGTAAGGTGACTAGAAAGAAAAGAAAAGCCAGTTATTCAGGGGGATAAATGACTATGAGAGACATATTACTAAAATATTGATAAGTGGAAAGAGAGTAGCAGAAATGAAACATTTTGGAAAAGTGGATAGCAAATGCAAAAGACACTCACCAAATGTAGCTGGAAAAGTACAAGCATGTGTTATTAGTAGGTTTTAGGTGGATGCTTCTACCTACTGAACTATATGTCGATCACAAACAAACTATTATCTCCTTGTATAGGTTTATTTTCAGGTTGCCTGAAAATGGCTCATTAAATTCTTTTAAAAAATTCTGACTTGTCTTCAGTCTCTGCTGCCCATTGCCATTGTCATTAGTCTTCTGCCCATTGTTACTCTGCTCTTCTCCCAGGAGGCTCAGTGGGGAATCAAACTCCCAGCCTCGAGCTCTACAGCCAGGTACCTAAACCACTGAGCTATCCAGCCAGCTGCTGCTTCTCTTAGTCCCTGAAAATATCCCAAAATGTGTTTGAAAATGCATATTTGTGGAAAAATGGACAACTGAGTCTCCTGTATGTCATTAAGATTAATATTTTATTTTTTCTGGTCTTCTTCTTTTTTTTTAAATCACCATACTGTTGCATGTATTTTTATCTGGGGCCTGAAGGATTTTTAAGTTTTAACTTGTAAACTGCCCAGAGTAGTATTAACACTAATGGGGTGGTATATAAATAAATAAATAAATAAATAAATAAATTGTTGTTAAGTCGTGTCCGACTCTTCGTGACCCCATGGACCAGAGCACGCCAGGCCCTCCTGTATTCCACTGCCTCCCGGAGTTGAGTCAAATTCATGTTGGTACCTTCGGTGACACTATCCAACCATCTCGTCCTCTGTCGTCCCCTTCTCCTCTTGCCTTCACACTTTCCCAACATCAGGGTCTTTTCCAGGGAGTCTTCTCTTCTCATGAGATGGCCAAAGTATTGGAGCCTCAGCTTCAGGATCTGTCCTTCCAGTGAGCACTCAGGGTTGATTTCCTTCAAAATGGATAGGTTTGTTCTCCTTACAGTCCAGGGGACTCTCAAGAGTCTCCTCCAGCACCACAATTCAAAAGCATCAATTCTTCGGCGGTCAGCCTTCTTTATGGTCCAGCTCTCACTTCCATACATCGCTACTGGAAAAATCATAGCTTTGACTATGCGGACCTTTGTCGGCAAGGTGATGTCTCTGCTTTTTAAGATGCTGTCTAGGTTTGTCATCGCTTTCCTCCAAAGAAGCAGGCGTCTTTTAATTTCATGGCTAAATAAATGTTTAAAAATGCTTACTTTTGAATAGAGGTTCTTAACCTTTTTTGTGTTTGGCTCCCCATTGAATCTCAAAATACATTCTTGCACCTGCTTGAAAAATGCGTTCCAATTTATTTGTTAGAAAATTACATTTATTGCAAAACAATTTATTTACTGAAAAACAGATACACATATATGTATTGACATACAATTAATATAATCTCTCAGTTTTGCTAAATTTGTTGTTGTTTATTCATAATAATATTTTTGGTATCACCTGGCAGGACAAAGTTCCAAATAGAGTAGTCCTAGAACGAGCTGGAATTTTTAGCATGTATGCATTACTGAAACAGCGACGTCTACGTTGGCTTGGGCATGTTGTGAGAATGGCTGACGGTCGGATTCCAAAAGATCTCCTGTATGGAGAATTAGTGCAGGGAAAGCGCCCCAGAGGGAGACCACAGCTGCGATACAAGGACATCTGCAAGCGGGATCTGAAGGCCTTAGGAATGGACCTCAACAGATGGGAAACCCTGACATCTGAGCGTTCAGCCTGGAGGGAGCGTTCAGCCATCACGGCCTCTCTCATTTTGAAGAGACACTTGTCCAGCAGGCCGAGTCAAAGAGGCAGTCACGAAAGCAGCAAAATCAGGGAGCTGGACAGGGGACAGATTGTATTTGTCTTCACTGTGGAAGGGATTGTCACTCTCGAATTGGCCTTCTCAGCCACACTAGACACTGTTCCAAGTCCTCCATACAGAGCACGTTACCATAGTCTCTCGAGACTGAAGGATGCCTAAATCTAAAATTTTTTTGAAAGAGGGGTTCCTTTTTCAAAAGAGCTATGCACATGTCATCACTTGCATTTAAGCAATTGCTGGTTTTTGTTTTAAATATGCAAAAGTGATGAAAATCCCATTTCACACAGATAGGAGGTAGCAAATGGTAGAAGTATCTGAAATGCTGCCTTTGCCAGTTGTGGAAATGGTTCTAACTGAGCACACAGAATTGTTCTAAGTCCAATTTTTCAAATTACATTTGAATACGTGCATTGGCCAGTATTTCAATAAGATAATCTTTTATTAAATTACTGTCATCTATAGAATTAAGGTAAAAAAAGAAATGGATTCACTGCTGTTTGCCAGTATCTTCCATGGAAAAATATCCATGAAAAGATGCACTCAATTGTTGCAAATGTATTACAAGTTCAGGTAAAATTGTGATTTTTCTCATTTTCCAGAACAATTTCATCAAGCAAGGGAAAGTTTGCAAAATTACCATTTTCATAGAATCATAGAATCATAGAAAAGTGAAGCTGGAAGGGGCCTACAAGGCCATCAAGTCCAACCCCCTGCTCAATGCAGGAATACAATCAAAGCATATCTGCCAGGTGCTTATTTACGTTTTTCTTGAATGCCTCCAGTGTTGGAGCACTCGCCAACTCCCAAGGTAACTGGTTCCACTGTCGTACTTCTCTAACAGTTAGGAAGTTTTTCCTGATATTCAACTAAAATCTGGCTTCCTTTAACTTGAGCCCATTGTTCCATGTCCTGCACTGTGGGATGATTGCGAACAGATCTTGCCCCTCCTCTGTATGACAGCCTTTCAAATATTTGAAAAGTGTTATCATATCCCCCCTCAGTCTTCTTTTCTCAAAGCTAAACATGCCCAATTCTTTCAGCCTTCCATTAATCATCACCCTCTGAGTACGATTCTGTAGCCAATTGTGTATCCACCTGACACTTGATCTATCCAGCCCACACCTAGTTAGCTTGCTAATCAGGATATTATGGGACACTTTGTTAAAAGCTTTGCTGAAGTCAAGAAATACTACGTCTACAGCATTCTGTCTGTCTATCAGGGAGGTGACCTGATCAAAAAATGAGATCAAATTAGTTTGGCAGGATTTGTTCTTGACAAATCCGTGTTGGCTTCTAGTTATTACTGCATTGTTTTCTAGGTGATTGCACAATGACCGCTTTACGATCTGTTCCAGAATTTTGTCTCGGATTGATGTCAGGCTGACTGGCCTGTAGTTCCCAGGTTCCTCTTTTTTTCCCTTTTTGAAGAGAGGGACAACATTGGCCTTCCTCCAATGCTCTGGCACCTCACCTGTTTCCCATGATTTCAGGAAAATAATGGATAGCAGTTCTGAGAGTTCTTCAGCCAGTTCCTTCAGTAGTCTCAGATGCCTTTTTTTTTTGAAACATCAAATACCAATTTTCAACTCAACGTATCCACATTTTAAGTTTTTCAATAAAACAGATTTTTTTCAGTATTATGTTCTTACCATATTCTTGCACTGATACATTTAATTCATTCAGGTGAGTGAATATATCTGCTAAGTAGGCCAGTTGAAGTATTGCATCTCTTTTTTCAAATTTAAGTAAATTACAATTTTGGTTAGTAAGAAATTGAATAATTTCCTTGGACATTTCAAAAAACCTGCTTAGCATATGTCCCTTGGAGAGCCACCTTATGTCAGTGTGATAAAGAAGCACAGTATGGTTAGCACCAATTTCTTCTTTAAAAAGCACAGGATATAATTTACTGCATTTACTGAAGTAGCTAAGTGTTGTTTTAACTTCTCTGGCAAAGTTTTTGATGGAAGTGCATAGTGGTGCAACATGAAATGTGTTATTGTAACTTCTGGTACTTCTTTCTTCATATATGCAAAAAATCTGGAATTTTTCCTAACATTGCTGGGGCACCATCAATGTAAACTGAGGCTATTACATCCATTGGTATTTGATATTTCAAAAAATATATATATCTTTAATGAGATTGAAAACATCAGTTCCTTTTGATGTCAACTCCAGTTGCTCACAAAATAAAAATTCTTCCAAAATTTCCTTTTCCTTTATGTATCGCACAAATACTAATAGCTGACTTCAATTATCAACATCAATTTATTCATCCAATTGAATACTCACATTCAGAGGACTAGCTTTAGTATCTTGTACTACTTGCAGTAAAATATCCTGACAGACATCTTGAATGCGTGATCAAATCATATCATTTGATAGTGGAATCTGCTGGATTTCCTTATGTACTTCAGAACCTAGTACAATTTTCACAATTTCCAATGGACATGGTTTTACCAATTCCTCAGCTATTGTATGAGGCTTCCCCCCCCCAGCACACAGATATGCCACCTGATAAGAAGCTTCTAAGAAAGGCTTCTGAATTTCCACAAAGTCAAATTTTGTGATAGTACCGCTAGTATTGAATTATGCTTTCTTAGACTTCAAGATGTTAAGTGTATGTACTGCAGCTTCACCAACATGCTGATTGTTGAAATGTTCTAACAACTTTGATGGTTTGAGATCGAAGTCTGAAAATATCTTGCAACATAAAATGCATTGTGGTCATTGGTTACCATCTTTGTTGTACAAGTGAATCCGTAAGCAACATAATTGTTTTTCCATTGGCGTCTTTTTGACATGGCAAGGTTTACTACAAATAATAAAGTGATATTCACACATTATTTTAACTACACAATGTAAACAAAAAACAATTTTTACTGAAAATAAATAAAATTAGTGTTCGTTTGTGCATTGGCCTGCTTCGTTAACGTTTCTGCACGATGAAGTGCACTTTTGAGCAATATCTCGTGGTATTAGTGAGTGCATGCGCAGTGACAAAAGTAGGGTGGGTAGAAGTGGGGATCATATTGTTGCAGCATCTGGTCATAGCCGCCCAGAGTGGTAGAATATACCAGGTGGGCGGGATATAAATCAAATGAATAAATAAATAAATAAAAATAGCGTTTGCCAGTACGTACGTACTCGCATCAACTGTGAGTACATACCCTGTTTCCCCGAAAATAAGACCTAACCTGAAAATAAGCCCTAGTATGGTTTTTCAGGATGCTCGCAATATAAGCCCTACCCCCAAAATAAGCCCCAGTTAAGTGAAACCCTGCCCTCCACCATTGTGCAGCAACCAGAAGAAGATGACCTGACTGTATTTGAATAAATGTAGATTGTTGTACATGAAAAAAATAAAACATCCCCTGAAAATAAGCCCTAAGGCGTTTTTTGGAGCAAAAATTAATGTAAGACCCTGTCTTATTTTTGGGCAAACATGGTAGTACAGTCGAGTCAAATTTATATAGAGACAAATTTATATAGAGCTTTACATTTTATATTATAGATCTAGAAGCAAACAATAGTTACCACTCGCACCACAAGAAATGTTTCCTTGCACCTCTGGTTAAGACCACTGCTTTTGAAGGAGTGCATGCAAAAATACACAACTGAATAAGAATTCTCTTGTAAGTTTAAAAATGAGTAAGTCACAGAGAAATGAAGAATAGGATGGGGGGGAATGATGGATGACAAGGAGCAGCCACCTCACAATGCAGTAACTATTACACTACTGGGAGTGAGCTGGGGGGGAAGGAGGATGAAGACCACAAGGGAGAATCTGCTCCCTCTGTCTCTCACCTATAGTTCTTCCCCGTGTGCCAAACTTATTCACCCTCCGTTCTTCAAAACTGCTGCTACTAGTTCAAGTACCTGCTTGTAGCGATTACCCCAGTCGTCACCTGTCTGTCACAGTGGAACCTTGGCAGGAGAGCCAATGAGGAAGACGGAAGGCGGAGTCAGGAAAGAAGGAGGGGTACAAAAGGAGGAGTCTGAAGGGAGAACAGGGCTTCAGAGGTTTGAGAAGGTGAGTGATTGAGATCAGAGGTTTGAGAAGGTGAGTGATTGAGATCAGAGGTTTGAGAAGGTGAGTGATTGAGATCAGAGGCTTGAGAAGGTGAGTGATTGAGATCAGAGGCTTGAGAAGGGGATTGACTGAGATAGATGAGAGATCAGAGATTGGAAAGAGAATGATTAGAGTTATAGATTGATGGACTAGAAATAAGAGCTGAGCGTTGAGATAGAGCTGTTGAAGGGGAGATTTGGAAATAGATTGAATTAATAGAAGGAATTAAATAAACCCAAGTTAATATAAGTGAGTTACTTCCTGTGATTGACACTGTTATTTCCAACCAATCATTAACCCCACCCTGATCAATAAACTGAATACGTTTGATATTTTTTGATACGTTTGGGTCTTTGTGAGGGCCAAGAATAAAATTAAAGCCTCAAAGATGGAGCCGCGACACTGCTCTTTGCTCCCCACTTACATGACACATCTCACCTGCCTCTTTCCTCTGACCCTGCACTTCAGGTTTCCCCATTCGCCTCACTCATACTTTGCCAATCCATCTGTTTGTCTGTTCTTGTCTGACCACCTCAGCCTTCCTGGGCTTTGTAAAGAACTCTCCATGGATTCTGAAGAGCAAGAAACTCAAGAGATTTTTTTTAAAAAAGGTTGTAAGTTCAGACTACAGGTTACTTTGCATTCCACTACCTGGATTTTCCTTGGCAAAAAAAAAGCTTGCCAAATCCCAGAGCCACCATATACTTCAACTGAGGCAACTGAACATGCAAAAATGATTTTTTTAAAAAAAGTGTGACCGGAAGCAATTCAAAATAAAAAACCTCTGTCAAGGGTTTTGTTTGTTTGTTTGTTTGCAAAGTTTGCCAGCCAAAAAGCTGCACTTAGCTGTATGTCGTGTATTCGAGGATTTGTAAATCCATTTCAAGAGGTGCAAACCCAGGATTACTTAGAAATGTAACTGTGCCCTGAGTCTCAAAATGCCCAAACAATGAAACAAACAACAAGAACAACAACAAATCCAAGGTGAGAATCCTATTAAGACAAGTTTTTATGTAATAGCTATTGTGTTGCAATCTAAAGGTTAATTGTGCTGTATCACACAAGTAGTTCTTTTTCCTCCAGTGGACTTCATCATCACATGATGAGTCTCATAACTAGTGCAAGACTGGGCACACAAAGTGGGGGCATACTTAATGCAACTGGCCCTTCCATTTCATGTTCACTCAACAGGATTCTGGTCCCAAAGTTTGCTGTAATTGAACTGGAACAAACCCAGTGCATTTCAGCCCAATCTTTGCATTTGGTAATTGCTCAGATGTTACAGAAAAAAGTATATTAATTGTCACAAGTAAACACAGGACTAGAACATCTCCCTCTGAGAACAGAGAGATCTGCCCAGAGAGAGGCTGATCTGATCTTCTTCTCCTTCCCTTGGAAATTTCCAAAATTTTTGCTTTCCTTATTTTACATGAAGGAGAATTTTTGAAAGGGAGCTGTGGCATGGGCAGACCTGGAGAAGCCCTCCTATTTCTATTCTTTGCATTGGTGGTAGTGGGGAGAATTAACCCATCCCTAGAAGAGTGAAGAGCAGAGGGAGTAAGTAAAACATGGCTTCTCCTTCACACGGACCCTGATAGGCAGCAGTGCCTGGTTAGGGCAGTCATTCAGTCTTCATCAGCAAGTCTACAGTGCAATGCTTCTGGAAGTGAAGGACTGGCTGGCTGCATGCCATTGCCCGGGAATGCCAGACTGTACTCACAATGTTTTCCCACTCATCAGGGAGGCTCTTTTTGTGTCCCCCTATAGGTGAATAATCTGGAAGTCACTTTGAAGTTAAGTAGGAAGATTAATGAACAATCAAGTAATATTTTCTGTGACTGTAGAGAAATTCAATTAATGCAGGACTTACATGCATGCAATTTATGCCCCACCACATTACAAAAGAAGATTGAGCAAATGGCTGAGATAATGTTATTGAAGTAGCCCACTTCTGGTAAAAAATAATCTAATTATCTTAACATTTTAATTTGTTTTTAATTTTAACCTATCTTTCATATAATCTATAACTTTAAATTGTGCAACACTCGAATAAAATAAATAAAGCAAGATGGGATCTTCCAGTAGAATTGCTTCACACATGTATTCTCTTCATGGGGACTAAGATTCATTAAAGCCTTAATGAATATAGACCAGCAGTAATACAAGACTGCACTGTTCAGGTGGTGGTTTAATTCTCAAAAAGAAAGTAAAGAAAGAACAGGAGGAGAGGGAGAGAAATGTGAAGCCATGGCTTGATGTTCTAAAAATGACAATTTATTGTGGTACCTTCGCCCAATGTATTTTGACAATCATCCTTTTCAAGGGCAAAAGAACCTTGCACTCTTTTATTCCAGTAGCACAAGCTACACAACTCTAATGACCCTGAGCCCATCTACTGTACTACTGACAAATAGTCTGTTCTAAGGGCAGCTAATCTTGTTATATTGACTGGCCAAATGCGTACTTGGCTTGTAACACAGAAAAGTTGAAGAGGCCATAATAGAAATTGCATAAAGGTTTAAAAACATTTAGAAGGAAACTGTCAAACTAAAGCAAGTAGCTGAAGAGGAATGAAAGAACAAGTGCTGAATGAAATAAGCATTCAACTCAGCTTCAGATTACAGTCATTAACTGTGGGAAACTTCTGCTTAAAGGCTGTAACTGCATTCTGCTTCAGTGATGTGCATACACTCCTGGCAGGATGCGGCAGCTGCCAGCGGGCGGGGTAGCCCCCTCTTCTGCCCTTTTGCTTAGAGGTAGAGCATAAGATCAAAGGGTTATTTTAGCCGATCCTAGTTACGATTAGGTAACTAGTATCCTATCTGTTTCTCTCATAACATACTACAGTGGTGCCTCGCTAGACGAACGTCTCGCGGCACGAAAAACTCGCTAGACGAATGGGTCTGGCGAGGGTTTTGTGCCTCGCAAGACGATCGTTCCTATGGCCATTTTCCGCAAAATGAATGTTGCGGTTTTATTTATTTATTTATTTTGTTGTTGTTGTTGTCCAGCACCATTTTTGAAGATCGCGCCCTTTCCCTCTGCTTCGGTAAGGCTCCGAACGGAAAAAGGGGGGAAAAAGAGAAAGAAAGCCTTTTTCCATTTGGAGCCTTACCGAAGCAGGGGGAAAGGGCGCGATCTTCAAAAATGGTGCTGGGCTAGCCTCTGCAAGCGCCGCTCGCTGGCTTTGGGGGTCCCCTGGGGCTTACCTTGCACCATCCCAGGACTCACAAGGGGTCCCTCCGCGCGGCGATGGGCATTTGCAGAGGTTTGCCCGGTACCATTTTTGAAGTTCCCGCCCTTTCCCCCTGCCTTCGGCAAGCATCGGAAGGTTAAAAAGAAAAAAAGAAAGCCTTTTTACCTTTTACCTGGTGCGGAGAAAGCCATCGGAACACTGGTGGGGGTGCCCCGCAAACGCGCACACCGGCTTCAGAGCACTTCGGAGGCTTTTCCTGCACCATCAGAGGACTGGCAGGGGACCTCCAAAGCTGGCGAGCGGCACTTGCAGAGGCTAGCCCAGCACCCCCGCGAGTCCTCGGATGTGCTCTGAAGCCAGCGCGCGCAGTTGCGGGGCACCCCCGCCAGTGTTCCGATGGTGCAGAGAAAGCCATCGGAACACTGGCGGGGGTGCCCCACAACCGCGCGCACCGGCTTCAGAGCACTTCGGAGGCTTTTCCTGCACCATTAGAGGACTGGCGGGGGACCTCCAAAGCCGGCGATTGCGGCGAGGGGACCCCCCCCCCCGCCAGTCCTCCGATGGTGCTTCCCCAGCTCCCTATCTGGTAAGTGACTTTAAAAAAAAAATTCCCATAGGAATGCATTAATTAGATTTCAATGCATTCCTATGGGAAAACGCGCCTCGCAAGACGAATTTTTCACAAGACGGCATTGACCGCAGAACCAATTAAATTCGTCTTGCGAGGCACCACTGTATGTAATCATGCTAAGTCAATAAAAGAGCTCTCAGGGCGTTGCCAGTTGGCTCCGCTGGCTCGGACTTTCGCTGTCGACTCCTTTGTTCTCTCTCTAAGGCAATTAGCCTTCCTTTGTTCCATGATCACCCACAATTAACACTGCATAATATGTCACAACTTGATGGAAATGAGTAAAATCTAGGTTTGGCAACTTTGAGGAACTATTTCTGAAAGGCTGGAGAAAAGTTACGATTTAGGCTTTCAGAGTTGAGAGATGCAGAGGAAGAGCTGTCTTTTACTCCCTGTTGAGATTTACATTCCAGATTTACTGTGCTGGTTAAAATTTAATGTTGCCAGAGAATAATAATATAACTTTCTGCTGTTACATTCGTAGAGCAGACCCACTGCTACACTGATCCGGGCTTGAAAGAATCAGAAAAAGTATCACTTTCACACCTCCAAAGATCTATTGTTTGTGAGGCAAAGTGCACCATGCCTTTGAAATCCAGATGTTATGAGTCTGGTGGCGCATTTCAGAGTGATAAAATATACACCCCACAATGACTATATTTTAAAAAAACATAAACAGGTAAAAAAGCTTGGAATTGACAAACAATTATTAGAAACATTCTTAATCACTGGAGAAAATGCATACAAAACTGATATCAGACTATCAACAGTGTTTTTAAAAAATGTGGGGGGAAATGCAATATCATATTGGGAAAAAAAAATGTGATTGCAGCTTGTTATGAACCAAGACCAGATTACAGATGCTGATGAGCTTCAGAGGAATAGAGCAAAATAGAGGATTTCAAATCATAACATAACAAAGAACACCCCCTTCATTACTTCTGTGCATGGGCACAGTGTGCAGAAAAGGCTGTGGAGCCACACCTGTAGATTTGCCCTGAGAGTGGTTGAAATCTTGTTGCGTATGTTATGGCTCATATTGTCAGTGACAGCAGTGATTTTCCAGAAGTTAAGTATTTCTGATTTCTCCCCTGAAAGGTCCTGAGGCCCCTGTGTATTCCTTTTCATGGAAACCATGGGGGCTATGGGTTGACAGAGGGAAGTGTTTAATTATCAAAAACCACAGTTCCTTAAATGACTTTACCAGCAATGGCAGGTTTTGGTCATGAAAGACTTCCTTCACATGTCTCACAGCCCCCAACAAATTTCTGAGTATGAAACTGATTACATGGGAGCCTTGGGACCGTAAGGGAAAAAATTAAACATGTTTAATTTCTGAAATATTGCTGCTGCTGCTTCTGACATAATTTACATAATAAGCCATCTTTGACTCCCCCCAAGCCTTTCTGTACCTCAAATAATTGAGTTTGAGTACCTAAAACAAGGATGGGGAGATCCATCAAACTTGACCATGTTGTGGTTGTCACTTTTCTACAAGCAAGTATCCTGCTTTCTTTGCAGCACAAAAATCTGTGCATTTTTGTTCGATTTGCATATTTTGTGCACATTTTTTAAATGTACACCATTTGGGACAAATGCAGCCGTTTTCTTTGTAGAAATTTTCAGGGATGTAGTTGTTAGTCTTTTGCTGCAAAAAACAAGGAAGAGCCTTGTGGCACCTTGAAAACTAATAGGGGCATAAGTGTGCATGGGTTGCAGCTCTCTTCATTTGATCCAATGCATATGATGCAAGGCACTGAAGTCCAAGAAAGTCTATGCCAAGTAAAACTGCCAAGCTTCAAGGTGCCAGAAGGTGCTTTAGCCTAAATCTAATTAGCTGTCCAAATTAGAGTGAATAATTTAATTCCTCCAAAATCTTCTGGTTTATGAATCTGGGATATTTTGTATCCATGATTCAAAATCCCAAGGAATGGCCCGGTATTACTGCTCACTGCCATTCACAAAGTGACACAAAGCAAGGGTAAATCCCAGAAGCTGACTCCTCTTTTCATCAGAATGCTGACTAAAAATGTTCCAATTTCCAAATCCTTTCCTTGGGGTAGGTAACCTGAGAAAGAAAAGCTGTATCAGACCAAAAGCTGTACAAACATGTTGTGTGTGTGCTTTCCAAAAAGTATCCCCTCGCCTTTTGAAGTTAAAAAAAAAAGACGAGGGCTCAGAGTTAGTAAAGATTGTCACTGAAAACCAAGGACAAAACCATCCATACTATGTTTTTTTTCCTTTTAAAAAAAGACAACGGAGAAAGACAAAAATCAACTAATTTGAAATGTAGTGTTGGAAAAAAGCCTTACAGATATCACAGACAGGAGGAAAGGCAGAAAAGCGGTGCTCAATCAAGTCAAGCCTGAGAGCAAAAATAAGTAAACCAAATATATCCTATCATGCACATATAATGAAAATAGAGAACTGGCCAGAAAAAATATTGCTGGGAAAAGTTGAGTGGCCAGAAGGAAAAGAGGCAAAGCTAACATGAGATGAGTTGACTCAATAAAGGAAGCCACAGCTGTTAGTTTGGAAGACCTCAGCAGAACTTTCACAGAAAAGATAACATTGCGAAAAGGAGAGGCAATAGGAAGAGAGAACAATCTAACATGAGATGTTGTTGGTTTTCAAAATCTGAACAGAACTGTTAGTGATGTGACATTTTGGAGATAATGAATTCATATAGTTACCACACATCAGAAGTGACTCGATGGTACATAGCATCTTCAGATTGTTAATTAATTACCAAATAATTGTACAGTGACAAGACTTGTGGAATGGCTGAAACTATGACAGGATATAGGCACCAGAGATCTGCTAACATTGAGTAAAACCATCCCCAGCCACAAAGTAAAAAACAATAATTTCACAGCTTAAATGAGTGAGTTTCTGAATATTTGTTCTCTACTCTTTTTAAAAATATATATGTAAAAATATTTTAACAGAATCCCTGTCTGTAGGAGTGAGGCTAGGAAGAGGCATGCATCATGAATGCAGCCCATAGTCTTTATCTTCATGGTTTGCCCTTCATTTAAGTAACACATAAAGGAACACTACATCCCTTCTTGGGATTGGTCACTATCATGTATGTCCTGTTCACATCCAGGAGAGATAATTGCAGGGCCTGTTTTGTTAGAATTAATATGCACATGTGATTCCTCCTGTCTTTTCTTCACAGAGAGACTTACCGTTTTGTTTTATTTTATTTTTAGCGTGATTTTCAAATTTGCCTTTGCTGATTCCTTCATGTGCTTCATGTCCCGTTTTGGTTTTGTGGTCCCTTTCGTCAATTCCAAACAAAGCAGAATAATATTATGCACTAGATTAAGCATTTGACACAGCAGAGAAAATAAATCTGTGAGTAATGTATTTAGAAGGTGCAAAGCCCATTTTAAGCCATTTATTTGTACTGCAGTTGTTTTCTCAGTGGCACAAAAATATGGGCACTATGTTCTGTTTAAATAGTTTTCTGAAGTGTCCATTATAGCACAAAATGCATAGCCTATTATGTTTTTAAAGGGATACATTTATTTGTAAAATTCACATTTTAAATTGCTGGGTGTAGAATATTTCAGTGTCCTATTCTTTTCATTTACATTGTAAAGGCTGGTGGAATCTCTTTCTCTCTCTTTTCAATTAGCAATTATGAAAATTTTCACCAAGAGCTTCTAGGTATATTGTTATGATGTCAGCAACAAAAGGCTTCAAAGGTGAGCTGGAAAGCACGGTCAAACTCAGTAAGACAAGGTTTTAATTATACTCATCACCTTCCCTGCCAGCATCACATGCCTCTCTGTTGCTGACTTCATCTTTTGTGTCAGGTCACTGGAAGGTGACTCCCTTCCACTGTTCAGGGTGTATTCTCAAATGCATTGAAGCCGCCTGCCTTGATTGCCCAGAGAGATGGCTTCTGATGCCAGCGCTATTAGCATATGCTTCAGCTGTAGCACTCCCCTCAGCTGATTGCTGTTCTCCTGCAATATGTGAACTTAAAGGACATCCTCCTGAACCACCTCTACGGCACATGCTTTCCAAAAAAAGCATTAAAGGGTAGGAGACAGAAAATCTTTATTCTGATATTGATGACAGCAGCTCCATTACCCCTGCCCAGTGACTAGCTCCATTGTTTAAGTGAAATTAGTTAACTAGTGATGCAGTGGAGCCAGGGCTTGTGGGATCAAAGCAGTAGGAGTTTGCAATTAGCAGGGGCAATGGCATCGTCTGCTCCCATCCGCCCACCCAACTACTGTGTTCCATTTAAGCTGTGCAGCTGTCAACACAGCAGCATAGGGGGCTGACTGGAGTATTTTTCAAGTAACAGTATATTGGTGTGAACTAGCATGCTTAATGTAAAGTATATATTAGGCTACCTTGGACTTGAATGGGCAATGAAGATCCACCTGTTTTACAAAAGACCTGCGCCAAGTAGAAATAAAAATTGGCATGATCAACATATGGATCCAGACAGTTGGATGCCTCTTGGGGGTGCAGCTATGGGGACAGACATGAGTTCCTGTGCTTCCTTCCATTCCTCTGTGCCACGGATGCAGGGAATACTTGTGAGCTTTTCATATCTTTGATGAGACAAGCCGCTAAAGTGCAGAGGCTGATTCATCAAGAAGCCCAGGGACAGTCTGCATTTCTCTTCCTTCGAAGACGACAGCAAGCAATTTGTTTTCGGTAGCAACCTGCCATTCTATTCCTTTAACTTAGCGTCTGTGGTGGGAGGGGAGACGGCTCTCAAATGGCAAGGACAGACTAACACTACAATGAGTCTGTTATGCTGATAAAACAATTTCCCTTGTCCTTGCAATGAAGCTGGAAAGTGTTTTCCAATCTGTTAAAGTCATTGCAATTATTTGACAGACTGATAAATATTATGCCCTTGCACTATTTCAGAATTCTCCTGCAACCAGCATTATAACTCCATTTCTCTCATTGATGACTAAGGCCTTCTATGCATTATTCAAAGGGGGGCGCCGTTTGTTTTATACAGTTTCATCAGCGCTGGTCGCTGCTTGTGAATGGCATCATTCAGTGGTCTCTCTAGCTGATGCAGCACACAGTCAATTCTAAAAGACGGCAGGCGGTGTTAAAAAAATGCACCTTATCTTAAGAGTGAACTATTATTCATTCAATAAAGTGCTTTTAGCATCATATCAGTTTCACATCTGTCTTTCCTTTTTACATGGATGAATTTTCTTCAAAATAGCTTTCTTCAAAGGCACAATCCTGGCATTACTCATCCAAAGAAGCAACATGGCTACTATAGGGCTGAGCACTGACTCTATTCCTGAAGTGACATGACTCTTCCCAGGCACCAGAGAAATGTTTTAGATTCTCAATCATGTGAGGAAGCTTACTTCAAAAAAGAAAGTCTCCTGCCACAGAAATAATGTCTGAATTTGTAACCTCCAAATGTTAGATCCAAGCAGATGAGACTCACTGAGCCAACGGGACTTTAGTGGCTCTGCACTTATACATGTCTCACTGATTTAGCTGGTCTATTCTAATAGAAATTAACAAGTGGATTTAGGCCACTGACTACATCTGTGGCGTCAATGGTCATATGTGTTATTTGTGAACATTGGAGGGATTGTATTGCCATCCCAACCCCAGAATAAAGACACGAGGCAATAATATGGATTAAATATGGGCCACTTTATTAAATTATACCAAATATAAGACTTGTTATAAAAAAGAGAGGGGGCCTGCAGTAGTGCGGAAACAGGTTAAAGGCAGGGGTATGCCGATACCCCTATAAGCATAAATGGGCGAGTCCCCGGTGCCAAGTTCCCGCTGTCACCAGCCAGCAGGAACCCGGTCATCTGCTAAAGAAACACCCCCAGACCTCAAGCCATCTTTAGTTGATGACCATTGGTCCGGAAGTGGCCCAGCGCATCCGCCCACCACAGGCACTGTAATCGCACGATCTGCAGTGCCGGGAGGTTGGATGCGCTGTTGGCTTACCTGATGTTACAGATGGGACACACCAATAAAACCTGTTATTTCCGCACTACCCGCCCCAGTGACCAAAATATGTACCACCAAAATGCCAACAACCCTATTCCAGTGTGGGATAGGCAAAAAATCCCCCCATCCAAGGGCCAATCAGGATGGAGGTCAAAAATTCCTATCCGGCCCCAAAAAGGCGACCAAAAAGAAATCACACTAGAAAAAAGGGTTAGGGTGGGTGGGTGCCCAGAAACGGAGAGGGCTACGTGAGGGTTGAGAGCCCTTAAATAACCTGGGCTCTCCACCCTCACCAAAAGAATATCGCGATCGTTCACCAGGTCTCGGTCCCTTCCGGGGTGCCTGGCAAAGAACGCTTGCACCTTCAAAGGTCCTTACTGACCTTTCAGTGATAGTTACAGTTGTAGGTTTTTCGGGCTGTTTCGCCATGTTCTGGAGGTTTTTCTTCCTAACATTTCACCAGTCTCTGTGGCCAGCATCTTCAGAGGACAGGAGTTAGAACTCTGCCTGTGTTCTGTGTCTACTATTTTCTGTGGTACTATTTGCTTCAGCTTTCTTTTCTTTGGTTGTTGTAGGGTTTTTGGGCTGTCTGGCTGTGTTCTGGAGGTTTTTCTTCCTAATGTTTCACCAGTCTGTCTGTGTTCTGACTCCTGTCCTCTGAAGATGCCGGCCACAGAGACTGGCGAAACATTAGGAAGAAAAACCTCCAGAACACAGCCAAACAGCCCAAAAAACCTACAACAACCATCGGATCCTGGCCACAAAAGTCTTCAAGAATACATTGGAGGAATTCCTCCACAGCCCTGATGTACCTGTGTTGCTTCTTAGGTTTAAGGAGATTTAAACAGTTGTATTCACGTCATAAATTAGTATTTATTGGGTTGCTTGAATCTTTTCTCAAAAACCTACTCCCCCTAATATTTTGTATTTCTTCATACTTTTGGATTTATTGAAGCCTACCTATGCATTCCCCTCTAATAAAGATGCTGCAAATTTGTCTATATAACCAGCAAGCTCACTTCTGGACATAGGGAATGAAAAAAATGGCTGTTCAGGAATTTCAAAAGCATATCTGTTTAGATACCAAATGGTAGTACAGTACATCACTGCCAGAAAAAAGAGAAGATTTATTACTAGTTTCTGTGAAGATACAGATGTTTTTCAGTTACCTGTCTTAGTGCGTTTCAAAGAGGTAGTTGTGTTAATCAGTTGCACCCTTAGGACTAACAGCTTTATTTCAATATGAGCTTCAGAGATTTCAATGACTTCTTTCACCACAAAGCATCCAATATTTAGGCCACAGGTTCATAAACACAGTATATGTAGTTGTATGAGTAGAGATTGAATGAAATTGGATACAGGAAATGAAAATAGCATTAACATAGGTAATGAACATTAGAGGTAAGCATAGTGGGGGGGGGGGGTGCTTCCAGTTTGGGATGGTGAGCAGCTAAATGGAATTCCTCCTAATTGTTGAAAGAAAAAGGTTTAAAATCAACTTTTATTTAGTGGTCTATGAGTACAGTACTTATTTTACAAAAGCGAAAGGCACTTTTAAAAAACAAGTCAAGAACAGAATGTTTATGTGAGCTCTGTTCTCTTAAGGTTGTCTTTTAATTGTTTCATGCCAAGAAGACAGACAAAGAAAACACCTGCACCAGTCTGGAGGAGGGAAAATCTCACCTGTCTGACGGCAGTTTGCTAAGGCTATACAGTAGAGGCTTGTGAGGTGGAGGCAGCAGCTTCAGATGACTCTGTTGAAAACTCAAAATTTATAAGCAAGATAATAGGAAATGTTTTTGTAGTTTGCTGAGTTAGAGGAAGCAGGAAGTTGCTGCTGTGGCCATGGCTCTAATAATAAATGGAATCTCCTGGCTGGCAGGAAGGAGGAAGTGCCTACTTGAAATCTAAATCTAATAATAGAGAGAATTGTGAGCCTCACAGTAAAAGTGGTGAAAAGGCTTAAGAAGAGAGATTACTGGCTAAATTTAAAAAATTGATGGAATCCTCCCCATGGACGTTAAAGATCACCTTAAAGCAGAACTGAGTTTATCATTTAAGACTCAAATGGAGCAAAACAAGAAAGAGAGAGTGACAGAAATTAAAATGGAATAATGCATATCAATATCAGAGGTTAGAAATCAAATGAAGGTGCGAAGTTTAAGAATTTAAAGATATTGAAAAAACATCTGAAGAGTAAAAATATATTAGCTTCAGGTCAAATTTGATAAGATGGAGAAAAAGTTGATTGATTTGGAGGATAGAGGACACAGGAAAAATGTGCAACTGCGTGGTTTCACTGAATGCGGGGCTGAAAATGGAATAAACCTTAGACATACAGTTCTGGAATGGATAAAGGCGATGACACCTCATCTGGTTTGGGTTCAAGAGGACTTGGAGAGGTTGCACCAGGTAGGATTCAAATGTGGAAAAAAAAATTTCCCAGAGACATCGTTGTGAGATCTGCAAATTTTTATAACAAAGAGCTGTTTATGAAAGCAGCTAGAGAAACATTTGGGCAGCTGTGATATCAACATGGTCAACTTGGACTTAAGTCACACTGGTGTCTCAACTCAGATTTTTTCCCCCAATGACTTGAACTCAACTCACAACTCAGAACCCACCAACTCCCTTTTTTCTAGGTTCAAGTCATTTTTTTCTAGGGAAAAAAGTTTGTTTTTAATAGGGACGCAGACTTGGGGCTTAGGACTCAGGATCTGGTGCCAAAGGCTTGGACCCGGACTTGGTACCACAGACTTGGACCCAAAGATTTGCCAACATCCCTGAGGAGAAAGGTGTCTTGATGCAGCATTCTAGAATCTTTGTTTTCAAACAGTATGTTGGAGACACAGTTTAAAATTAATTACAGTGGTGCCTCGCTAGACGATTGCCTCGCAGGACGAGGAAATCGCTAGACGATGCCTTTTTGCGAGCGCTACTGCACTTCGCAAAACGATGTTTCCCTATGGGGAATTTCGCTAGACGATGAGGTTTCCCCATAGGAGTGCGCCGACTAGTGGTCAAAAGCTGTCAGTGCAGCTGTCAGTGCATTCCTATGGGGACCCTCACTCGCTAGACGATGTTTCCCTATGGGAAATTTCGCAAGACGACTGCGTTTTCCCTTGGAACGCATTGAAGCGATTTCAATGCATTCCAATGGGAAAACGTGCTTCGCTAGACGATGTTTTCGCTAGACAACGATCCTCGTGGAACGGATTAACATCGTCTAGTGAGGCACCACTGTACTGTGATCTCAACGAAGAATAATAACTGGGAGAATCCAGTATACCTGATTTTTATTTGCAGAAAACCACCACAGGGTAATGTCACTGGAAAAAGGTTTGAATCTGTTCCATGAATGGAGTCTGATAGAGGATCAGCAAATGGAAAATGAGATGGCCGAACTGGAGGAGAAGAAACAAGATCAACCTACTGCTTCTGAAGAAAAGGATAAAGAGGAGCAAATATTTCACCAGTGCAGCTGGAGGAATGTTGTTGCAAAAATATCTCACTTTGAAATTCCTATAACAGCCACTTTTAGATAAGTCCTGGGAGGCTGAAATGTTCTGAAGATGAATTTTGTACGTTGCCATTGTTATGTCAAATTTGTGTCCATTTGTTATCATATATCAACATGTCGACAGATATTGTGCTGTCAGTCTCCATAACTTGATGACACAATAACAACACCTTACAAGCCTTCTAATCACCAAAGAAAGAAGCATCTTGCATATCGTGGTGCCATACCCACAACAGTGCAGCCAATCTGAAGTTATATGTGATGATTGCCAAGGTGAAAGAGTTATGTGCCAATACAAAGTCATGATGGCTAAATGTTCTGTCGTCTCATGCAGATTGGTATTCTTGTTTACAGCCCATCCTTGTTAGTATGGTAGTGTAAAGCCTCTCTTACACTCATAGTATTGGAGAGCTAGCAACCCTACCTGCATATTGTTGTTTACATAGCCAAGATCTCAGGTTCACTCCAGCTGTGGTCTTTGGCTCATTTTTTTGGCCCATCTGCATTGCAATTCAAGGTCTTCCAGCCTCAATAGGCTCCTAATAAAGACACCATCTGACCTTCTGGTTGGGATTTCAATTATAGTTCCTGCAGATCTTAAAGGTAATGACTCAGACTGACTTGTCTTTTTCCCCTTGTCCATTTAGCTGAACTGTGATCCTGATGTGTGAAATATATTACATGTTACATGGACTTATTCATTAGCTCAGCAGTTACATCTGTGAGATTATCTTCTTTTATGTCTGTTATGCATCAGTAGCATGACCAATAAAGACTTAGTAATGAGATTATGCTTGGGGTTATAATGTTTTAATGAGAATATGCTCCCCCATCTCATACAAAGAGAGGAAAACAGGTCTTCATTGTAGGGAGTCTGTTGCTGAAGAGTAATGTATCTCAATATTAATAAGAGTTTGGATTACACTCTGATTTAAAAAAAAACATGAAGGATAAGATGAACCTTACTCCTAAGTGGCAGGGCAATTTTTCTTTGGAAGCAAAAAAAAACGAGAGAAGGGATACATGTGCCTCTTTGGAAGCCGGAGGCTCCGATCCCATTGGGATCTGTTTCCAAGTAACCTTGTCTATGAATGAGCTGTCTGGGTGCCTCTGTAATCTATTTATTTGCAAACAACAGGTCAGCCAATGACTAAGGGGTTGTAGCCTCAAGCACACATGAGAATATCAGATTGACAGGAACATTGGTTTGGCCCTCAGAACTCAAAATGCCACAGTTTTGAGATTGTGAGGGAAATATTTATTTTATTAAGTTTAAAACTGCTCATGAAAGGGCTTTGAAGGAGAAACTGCTAGGAGAAGAGTTACAGACAATGGATATCACACTTGCTCATCACTCAAGACTATTTCTTTCATAGAGATGCCTGAATTTAGATGACCATAGCACATGGATTTGTGTTCCTTGAAGTACCCTCAGCTAGGCCATTCGAACTAATCTTTCCCAAGTGGGCTGTCCAAATATGTGCTGTCCAAGAGTGATGGAAGTTGTAGTTCAACATATCTGGAGATGCCAGATTAGAGAAAGCTGATTTAGGTTTTTAACACTGCTGAAATCATATGAACAAATACGATGAAGTACAGCCAACTAGGTTCCAGGTTAGTGTGTAAATGTGAAACTTTTAAGGGTGAAACAGAATATTGACTTGCAGGCAGTAGTTCACTTGCAACTAACAGTACTATAAAGGCATGTTCTTCCCATAGCACCTTGTCCTGGACAGAACATTTTGAACAGTAACTCCATGGGAAGCACACATTTCTCTGACAATAGTTAAATGTGAAGGTACCAGTCCATGTGACCAGATTGTTTTCTGTGGGCAGTGGGGGAGCCAACACCAAAGGATGGTGAATCGAACCATGATTTATGTTAATTGATGGGGGCAGGAGGTAATTGTTTCTTCAGAATAATCCATAGTTACAAGCTTTTTCTCTTTGTTTGCAAATGTGCCTTCAAAATCAGTGTACAGTAAACAGTAACTTTCGTTTTACTTCATATATTATAAGTTGCTCTGAGTGTGATGGACAGTTAATCTGAATCAAATATTGATTTCATCTCTAATTAAAACTTGAATGTATAATGGGATAATTTGAAAATAAACTGCTATCATATGAAGAGAAATTTACTACCATCCGGAAGGCTCACACAAGGCTTATAAAACACTTGGTTCTCACTTATGCTCTCCAAATAAGGCATAAAACACTGTGCCAAACTACAGAATTGCTCATATAATGCATACATATTAACAAATTATAGCAGGCTGCACACAAAGTAGATCTGAGGTCGTAAGATGCTGGACTCATTTGCAAAATGGCCAGTTCTTCAAACATGTCAGTGTGAAAAGAAGATTAAAAAAAATGTGTTGGCACCTACAAGACAATTCAAAATTCAGTTCAACTGAGCCAAAGTCTTCTCTCTATATTTTTTAAAAATGTGAAAAGAGATCACTTCTGGGTAGACTGATATAGGGAAAACAACCTTATAAATCCATTTTTAATGAGCTTTTTCTGGCAAAGAAATATGTAAAAACAAGCAAAGGCAAAGCTTTCAAGAAAACTTTAACATCTTTATCAATTTTTAACATCTTTACAATGTTCTGTTTTTCAAAAGAAGAGCCTTTTCCGGCATCTTTTGACAAAATACTGAGCACAAAATAGCAATAATGAAACAAATATGGTGGAATATTAAAGGTGAGATAATTAATAGCCACTTTTCACAAGTTCCCTCACATGTTAATAGTTAACATGAACAGACTGCTTTCAATTGTTCCATGTGGCAGCTGCCGCTTCAGCTCTGCAGTACTTTTGTGTACAGCATTTCACCATGCTGAAATTTGGAATATACATTCTCCAGAACTGAATGTTCCTCCCACAAAATAAAGTGAAGGTATGCATCTTCATGCGTCTCTATTTTAAGGTGAACACAAAGGTGATATGGCGCATACCCTAATGAATATTTTTGGATTCTTCCTGGAGGCTAAGATGGCACCTCAAGTCAAAAATTTTGGGTGCCACGAAAGGGCAGCAAACTTTTAGTCAGTTATTCTGTTTTTATTGTATTTTGACTGCCAGAGATGGGGAGAGCTGGTTGTTAGATTTACTTCCTCATCTGCCAGAGTTAACTTGACAGGTTTCGGTTGCTTGGCTCTATGACCCCATGTGTCCACTGCTCTGCCTCAGGTTCATGTTAGTGTGGGTAGAGGAGTTGCTTCATGTTACCATCAGCTGTGAGGGAATCATCTTCTAGTGCACAATTATAAAAGTACATAACGGTCTTCCCCACCCCTCCTCAGTGCACACCCAAGAACATGGTGATAGACTATGAAAGGAGAAAAAGATCCACCAATAAACTTGTGGCACCTTAAAGACTAATGAATTTTATTGGGCATAAGCTGTAACAGACTCCGGCTTACTTCTTCAGATACATCGGAAAGAGACTACACCAAACACAAAGAAATGATCATGTGTCATCAAGTCAGTTCTGACTTTTAGCGACCCTTTTCATGGGTTCCCAGGTAAAGAATACTCAGAAGTGGTTTATCATTCTCTTCTTCTGGGGGCATCCTGGGACTGACTGTGCAGCTTGCCCAAGACCACATAGGCTGGCTCTACACCCAAGAGGCACAGTGCAGAATTGAACTCCCAACCTCTGGCTCTGCAGTTAAACCACTGAGTGATGGCACTTCTTGATAGTCTTAAAGGCACCACAAAACTGTTCATTGTATTTGCCTCCTCCACCTCCCCTCAGAATTAGCCGAAAAAAGGATTTCCCGACTTCCTTTTCAAAAACAGGATAGACTTCAGACATTGAATAGAAACTCATGTTCTGCACATTTTAATTATCTTTCTATGTTTGCACATTAAGCAATCCTCTTGTTCATTTGGTAGTTCATCTGAAGGAAGCATCTTCATATTTACACTGAAAAAAGAACAAAAGCCTCAAAAGACTAGTTTATTTCCTTACACTGAGATCTCTTGTCTTCCATCCTCCCTCCACTGGAGTACTTTTCAACTCTTTTATTATAATTAATTCCCTCTTTGTTAAGAAGTTTATCCATCTACAAAATTGTAAATACAAATCTAACAAGTAAGATTGAAAAATTTGTCAAGCATGCAAAAGATTTTCCATTAAAAAGTGATAACAAGAATAGTAATGAAATTCTAACTGAACGTATGTATTTATGTAGATTTATATCCCTCCCCTTTCTAATGGCTTATATTGGACAGCACAATACCCTAAATGTCAAATTAAAACAGAATAAAATGCTTTTAAATTTATTTAGATTGGTTCAGTATGTGGGCTAAAGGCATGAGTTGTAACCTTGAAGCTCCCAACCAATATCTTCTTCAGCTGATTTTAAATAACATTTGTGACACTTCATATCCAAATTGCAAATATGAAATGGCCACACAAAAATGATACGTGATTTATCTAAAAATCTGTAATATATCACCAAGAATAAATCCATTCCCTTATCTTTCCTGGCCCAAGATACATTAATTTCACACAAATTGTGATTTTTCTGTTTAGTACGTAACATGCACAAAACTTATCCCCTCATTCCAGACGTCCATTAAAACACTTTTGAAATGTGCACATGGAATGTGTACTGTGTGTAACTCTTGCACACCAATTCTTATACTGTGGCTGCTTTCTCTGTCTAGTAAAAATCACTACCATCTATCATTTTTCAGCCTGCATATTCTGAGGCCCAGAAAATAAAAGCGTATGCATTTGATCATACTCACTTTGTCTTACATCTGTACCAACACTGAATTGTATAGACTTGAACAGTCAACACAAGGATGATGATATCCATACACAGACACCATGCCTCAGGGAACTAACATATGTTTGGGCTAAAAGTGGGATGTCAGGGTATCAATGCTATAGCACATCAGTGTTCACTGTACCATGACTGGAAGGAAAAGACAAGAAACAGCAGGGAGCTGGGCCTCCTGCTACCATTGCAGCCTGCAAGTCTACAATGTGATCTCCTATATATCTCCATCCCAGAAACCATAAGTTAGACCTATGTAGTACAATTTGTTGTGTTCTGGACTCAAGAAGACCCAAATTACAAGTGGAGGAATGTTTTATTAGTTTGTTTCAAGTACAAGTTCTGTTTTTACATCAGTCTGTGAATGTTTTCTCATCTGTATTTTTGAAATCTTTTTTTTCCAACTTACAAGTGAATGTCGTGTGCATGAACAATGAACTATTTTACATTCAGTTTTCCCTGATTTATTTATTTAAATGCTGCACTTACAATTTAAAATCGCCCTTCATCTTCATGGGTGCCAAGATAGTATACAAATATGATGAAAGCAGTAAATGATACATATTTGTATATTCAAATTCTCTAAAGATTTTGTTGTTGTTAAATCAGTGAGAAGTATTATAAAATTGAGAGGAAAGCAAAAACTAGCAGGTGATTGCATTTTGGCTTGTATACTAATTTGGGACATATGAATTTGGTCAGAACCAAGTGAATTTTATCCTACCCCTAGTTCAAACCTTTGAAAAGAGGAGGTTTGCTTCTTGAGGGAAAAATCAAGTTGACCCAAAACTTTGGCCAAATGAAAAGAACACCTTTGGAGGTCATGAAACAGACAGGCTCAACTTACTTCCACAAGGAAATTGCTGAAGTGATCATGTGTGCTGCCAGGAAAGCATCAGACATGGACTTGGAGGACCTTCTGACCATGCTGTTTTGTTTCTGATTTGCTGCAAGATAGGAGAAAGGACGTGGTGGCGCTGCGGGTTAAACCGCAGAAGCCTCTGTGCTGTAAGGTCTATAGATCTGCAGCTGTAAGATCGAATCCACGCGACAGAGTGAGTGCCCGTCGCTTGTCCCAGCTCCCGCCAACCTAGCGGTTCGAAAGCATGCAAATGCAAGTAGATAAATAGGGACCACCTCAGTGGGAAGGTAACAGCGTTCCGTGTCTAAGTCGCACTGGCCATGTGACCATGGAAGATTGTCTTCGGACAAACGCTGGCTCTATGGCTTGGAAACGGGGATGAGCACCGCCCCCTAGAGTCGAACACGACTAGACAAATTGTCAAGGGGAACCTTTACCTTTACCTTTAGGAGAAAGGAAATCTGGCACTTACAAATGAGTGGATGCTAGATCAAGTCAAGTATGAACTCCTTCTCAAAGAAAAAATTACTAAGCTGATACTATTGTTCCTTTGTCACATCATGACTCACTGGAAAAGACAATCATGTTGGGAAAAGTAGAAGGCAGGAGGAAAAGAGGCAAACCAAATACGAGATGCAATAACTCAGTAAAAGAAACCACAAATTTGAGTGTGTGAGACCTGAACAGAGCTATTAATGTCAGGATCTTCTGAGGGTCACTGATGCATGGGGTCACCATAGTTGGAAAGAACTTGGTGGCATTTAAGACCAAACAGAAAAGATACTGATATATCTGCATTTCTTCTTAACCAGTTGTTAAACACCCACATTGAAGTAGCCCAAGTCAGTTCAGTACAGTTTCTCCAAAAGTAATGAATAGTACAGTTGAGGTTTGCACTGGAGTGGTTGGTTTCCATTTCATATTTTACGTATCACAGTATGTACTGTGTTTCCCCGAAAATAAGACAGGATCTTATATTTATTTTTGCTCCAAAAAATGCATTAGGGCTTATTTTCAGGGGATGTTTTATTTTACAGTCATGTCATCTTCTTCTGGTTGCTGCACAATGCTGCACAAGGGTGGAGGGCGGGGTTTCACTTAAATGGGGCTTATTTTTGGGGTAGCGCTTATATTAAAAGCATCCTGAAAAATCATGCTAGGGCTTACTTTCAGGATAGGTCTTATTTTCGGGAAAACAGGGTACAAATGATGCTAAAGTTTTGGACAGCCTGACTCATAGGTCTGAAAAATCCACAAAAGTTTGGATACATCAGAAATGTGATAGTTCTGTCCTGTTCCCAGGTGGGCTGGTCCTAGGGCACTGGTGGACTGAGGTGAATACAGGTTCTGCCATGTACACCAATTAGACTGGGCAGGAAGATTCCAGAAGCAGAGTCAAAAGGAAAAACAGAAATTGAACAAAGGTTTCCACCAGCAAGTCAGGTAAATCAGGCCAAAGTTCAGTAATAATTCAATCAAGCCACTCCAGCTGTTACAGCAAACAGGCAATGAGATTCCAAGACATACAGTTAAACTGGTCCAAAGTCATAAACAACAGGCATGTCACATCCAGTGTTAGGATTCAAGGAGGCAAAACCTGGAGTTCCAAAGGGATGGTGTCTCCAGTATCTTATAGTCCAAAGGTGAAGGCTTATACTGTTAAACAACTAGAGCAGCACCCAGAGCTCCATTGCAGATAGCTGTTCTCCCAGGGGAAAAATTGTTCGGCCCCTGATGTTTGGATAGCTGGTGTTCTGGATAGGAAGAGCTTTCCCTTGAAAAGACTCCCTATTCTTGAGGAGACCTCTTCTCAGAAGGAGTAATTGAGCACTTCACCTGCAGGAGGAACAGATACGGTTTGTTCACTAGCCTTAGCTGTGCAAACACACTGTTGACCACCACTGAAACCTGAGGACATCACAGGTTAAGATACAACTATGGGCCAAATCCTCTTCCTAGTTATGCTGGTTAACACAAATAGTTAAGTTAAGAAATCATCATATACATTATCAGTTGTGTATTGATTTGTGTGACTTGTAATGGAACTTATAATGTCTATGATTATTTCTTTGCCCACCCACTCACAGACAGCATTGGACATCTGAAAATACTATTCCACCGCCTAAACTGAAAGTGAACTTGCAATCACTTCCTTCCGAATTCCCTCACCACTTCCCATTTTTGGCATTTTTGGTGGTTTGCATATAATTTCCATGAAGCACGTTTCCCAGTTCAGTGCGCTGCGTCTTCAGAAAGAGCAGGGAGACATTACGGGCTGACATTTTTCTTGGACATTCTATTATTGTGATTTTATTGGGTTGTTTTATGGTTTTATAATGTTAACACAACCATTTTGGGGGTTTGTGCAAATGAGATGTTGTAGAGAAATATTTCCAATAATGACAGATCATAAATTGCTGGTGTTTACGGAAAGAAAGTTCCTGATTGTTTGGGCTCCTCAGCAGCCTCCCAAGTCCCGACCTCTGTTTATCAGCAGGGGTGCCTCTAACCTGGAGAGATGGCACAGAAGGCAGCAGCCAAAAGCAACATAAGGGAAAATGTCCTTAGATGATTTTTTTTAAAAAAGTTTACTTATTCTAGGATCATAGCAAGTACAAACTGTGCATGGACACATGATAACACTATACTGTGCATTGGACAGCATGAAAAAAGGAAAAGGGGTCACAGTCATCAAATTTGTCTTTCCCCCATTTTTTTAAAAAAAACTTTTTCTTTCATATCTCTCCTGGGAAGGTGGGAAGTGTGGGCAATTCCAGCATCCTCAGCGGTGTTATGGAAAATACAAGCAATATAAAACTGGCCTCCTTAAGAAGCTCTGCTTCAGCTGTAACAGTGTCAACTATATCACTCTTCACACTGATTGCTTTTTAAAAACCTTTTTAAAATCTGAATTTACAGTACACTTTACAGATACTTTTCTTCCTCACTTTGTCAGATCAGTGGCAGTGTCCCATGGCTAAGTGAATTTGACCGCAGATTTGATCTCAGAAACTTTAGACTGAGATGTTTAATGAAATTCGCAAGAGAAGGATGTTGATGGATGAAAGATGTGTATTGTGAATACTTTTCTTTTGACACTCTGTAATAGAAAAGATTTGTAATCCTGCAGTAGCCTGCGGGCTGAAGCATGTTAAGTGTGTCTTATGTGCCTCCCAACACTTCAGTTTTGAATGTGAGCAAGAGTGATCAATGGAATAATTTATTACACAGAATATTTGTTTCAGATTACTATGTTTAGGTTTTAGTAAGATTATCTAGATAGTTCAGAGTTTTCTGGTATCATCACCAAACAATGTTGACATCACAATGAGAATGGCAGCATCTGATTTTTAACCCTGTTGGTGGCACTCGAGTTAAAAAGGCCATATAAATCTCAAGATCTTGTATAATCCGCAACAGACCTGAAGGAGATCCCACTTTCTTGACAGTGACCTCCCACTTGTGGGAATCTGATCCATCTGATGTCCACCAAGGCACGATCATTGACGGTCTTCAAGTGGACCCTGAAGGCTTGCTGTATAGCTCTGCCTCTAAAAATTAGGATTTTACTGGGTTTCATGCTAGAGTGGGTGGTTTCAGCTCTTCCTTGGTTGCTTTTATTATATTCATTGTCTGTAGCACTCTTTTATCATTGTGTGTCATGGTTTTATTCCCAAGAAGGAAGGTTAAACAGTTTATGCTGAAGTACATGAAATTTGGGTTTGGACATCACCAGATCTGGGAGAGTATTAGTAACACATGAGAGTGTTAGCAACACTGTTCACTCATGGTTAGCTTGTGGTCTGCTCAAACCCTAGACCATTTTCTACACAGTGCTGTCAGGTTAAATACCTTGATGTAGTAGCCTATCTTTGATCATTTCATTTGTCCTTATCTCAGTGCAAAACGTTACATGTCTCCATTGAAATTCATTGCACTAGTTTTGGCCATGTACTCCATCCTGTCAATGTAATCTTCTAAGATGGGGTCAGCAAAGTGCAGCCTGTGGGTCATATAGGACCTCCACAGAGGCCCAATTGTAGCACCGTAGCAGTCCCAGTGTCTTCACACAGCCCCAAATCATCTAACTCGCTCACTGACTTAGGAAGTTCCTTTGCTACCCCTGGGGGACAAAGTAGCATTTTCACCTTTTGGGAAAGACTCTTCTCAGTTGCTTTAGTCTGAGGGAGTCTTCCCCTAAACCAGAAGTCATTTAGATTGGCTCAGGACCAGCACCTTACCCCCCAAAAATCAAGTCAAATCAAGTCAAGAGAAGAAAAGAAAAAAGAGAAGAGAAGCACCAAAATTACTTCTCAATGGGCACCAGTGTTTGTGAGGGAATTTTTCAGTATGTTTTTAATTAAATAATATTTTGAGGGTTTTTTTTTCCAAAGTGGATATGGTTGTCCAAGGTACAGAGATAAACATACACAGCCTTGGGCTTCTGGAAATTGCCTACCCCTGTTATATGGTACTGTATTGGCTAACCCTCCCACTTTGGTATCATCTACAGATTGGATGAGCATTCTCAATATTTCTTCATTCTGGTCATGTATAAAAATGTTGAGCAACACAGGGGACAGAACAGGACCTTGTGACACCCAAATTGACATTTATTTCCAGGTTTAATGGAGGCCAATGATCAGGACTGTATTGATACGATGCATCAACCACTTACAGATGCACCGAACAATAGCAGCATTTAGACCGTATAGTGTAATATACGTCAGCACAAATGTAATGGGTGATTTTTTTTTCTGAAATAAAAATACATGACACCAAAAGTATTCTCCTGAGCTAGACTAAGGTTACTCTGCATGAATTGCTCTTGAGAGGCCTATATTGGCTTTGTCTAATAAGAGTGCCAGTTTCAAAATAGTCACACATTTTCTGCTAAATGAGCTATTTCAAAACCTTTCCAAGTATTGACATGAAGCTGATGAATAGGTTTTTGCCAGGACCTCTCCTCCACTGAAGATGTGGACAACATTCACCCACCCCCAATCTCTTGCAACACTCACTCAAAGTTTTTTTTAAATAGCACTGGACAAGCAGTAGAATATTATGGAAGGCAGGCAGAGGAAGAAAGGTTAGATTTTTCTCTTTTATTTCTTCTCTTTAGCCCATCTCCTGACATAAAGTGGGTAAATCATGGGGTCTTCCATTTTTGTAATTATATCTGCTATGTGCTGTAACATAGCAGTGCTAAAATAAAGATTAAGAGCTCCAGCTAGGAGGGACCGTTTAGAAGTTGAGACATGACTTAATTGTCCCAAAGTACCAAGTTCACATACCAGGAGGCTCCATTCACGGGAGCATGAACGAAATATGTTAATTAAAGACGTTCAGCATACTGGTGATCAGCTGGCATTTGTAGCATGCTGCATCTTTCACAACTTTCCCTTTTTAAAAAAAGTAGCCGTTAAGACTAGGTTTTTCTACCCTAGTCTGCAGGCTGCTTTTTTCACTCTCTTCTAAGACATTGCTGATATACATTTGCCAAAATCCTGTTGCTTCATATAGTTGCCAAGACTAGAAGAGGCCCACTGAATCAATGAAGATTTGGTGAGACAACTCCTCTGTTTAAATCAACTCCATTGATTTAAATGGGCCTACTCTAATTGTGAACTTACTATGTTGAAGTAAGTTGCATTTAGAGTAGCCCTTTTGAATCCCTGAAACCTACAGGGAGTTGACTCACCACGTCTTCGGTGATTCAGTGGGTCATTACCTACAAAGCCCTATACAGCTTGGGTCCAGGCTATCTGAAGGACCTTGTCTCCCTATATGAGCCTTCTCAGCATTGAAGATAATCAGAGGAGTCCCTCCTATCAGTCCCAGCGCAGGCACAACTCTGTGGCAGCTCCCAGGTTATGGAATGTTCTCCCTCAGGAGATCAGGTTGACCCCCTCCATTTATCCTTCCACTGACAGCTGAACAACCATCTTTTCAGACAGGCTTTTAACAATCACAATTGAATGCCTTTTTTAGAGTTAAGACAGTTTTAAAGGTTTACTTGCTTTTAATTATTCAATTGCATTTTAATTAGTGTATAATTTAATTGTTTTTTAATGCTTAACTTATTATGTTTTAATTCTATTCCTTCTAATATTGTGAGCCGCCTTGGGTCCCCTTACTGGGAGAAAGGAGGCCTATAAATAAAACAAACAAAAAAATAAATTGTTACAACTTGGAATACAGATACTGTTTTTCTAGGATATTTGTGCCTAGTAAGGTAGGCTGGTTGGCATACCAAGAGTATGGCCCATGATGGTATCATTGTTTACTAGTAGAGATGGGGACAAAGTGTGTGGGTTGTCAAACTTGATGACCCATGACTCACGAATTGCCACCCAGTGGCCTGATAAACCATGAGTCAATGCATCAGTTTGTTGAGTCATTTTTTAAAAAAGATACCCCCCTGGGACTATCTAAAAAAAACACAAAACACCAGCCCCCACAGCCTTCCTATGCTGTGCAGCATAGGAAGAGGAAGAAAGGGATCAAAACGATCCCCCAGCCCTGCTGCCTTTGCAAAGGCAGTGGAGCTGTGGGATGGTTTGGGTGCCACTGTGGGAGAGAAAATTGGGTCCCCGATGTGGGAGAGCAGCACTGTGGGAGAAAAAAAATGTGATTCTTGTGTGTGAGGTGGCTTTAAAGCCATAATTTCCATGTTCACTGCTTCCTGTTTGGCACCAAAGTGCATTTTTATGCTTGCACAGCCACTAAAAATGGGCTTTTTGTGAGGAGTTTAACTGGATTAATTGCATCTTAGTCAAATCCTGGGCTCATTAACTAGACTCCTGTTGAGATCATTTCCACAATCAGCTGCCCCAGAAGTAACTTCTGCCCCCACTTCCGACTCCTCTCTGCCCAGCCTCTGTGGCTTCACATAGGCCTGCCCCATGACATTATGAAGACTCACCCATGAATCTCAAGGATTGTCCCTCAGATCTCAGGGAATGGGATGCTGCTTATCTGATGGTTTTAGTCTCTGGGCTTGTTATATAGTTTTCTCTTTCGGATCCTAGTTACTTATTAGCCCATGTGTTCAGTTTCTGTCCACAGACCCTGCCCAAACCATTGGCCATGATTGATCCTGAAAGGTTCCTGCTTGAAAACTCAATCATCTTTTTGGATTATGGAAAGGGGTTGCAAGAGAATGAGGGCAGGTTTTACCATTCCAAGAAGCCTAAAGAAAAATAAGCCATCTCTGACCTCAGGCCAAATTTAGACTTTATGGGATCATCTAGGGAGGACAATACTCCCTCTGCATCCCCGAGAACACACTATTCAATATCTTACACTTGAAAGCGTTGTTGTTGTTTAGTCGTTAAGTCGTGTCCGACTCTTCGTGACCCCATGGACCAGAGCACGCCAGGCCCTCCTGTCCTCCACTGCCTCCCGGAGTTTGGTCAAATTCATGTTGGGAGCTTCGATGACACTGTCCAACCATCTCGTCCTCTGCCGTCCCCTTCTTCTCTTGCCTTCACACTTTCCCAACATCAGGGGCTTTTCCAGGGAGTCTTCTCTTCTCATGAGATGGCCAAAGTATTGGAGCCTCAGCTTCAGGATCTGTCCTTCCAGTGAACACTCAGGGTTGATTTCTTTCAAAATGGATAGGTTTGTTCTCTCTGCAGTCCAGGGGACTCTCAAGAGTCTCCTCCAGCACCACAATTCAAAAGCATCAATTCTTCGGCGGTCAGCCTTCTTTATGGTCCAGCTCTCACTTCCATACATCGCTACTGGAAAAACCATAGCTTTGACTATGCGGACCTTTGTCGGCAAGGTGATGTCTCTGCTTTTTAAGATGCTGTCTAGGTTTGTCATCGCTTTCCTCCCAAGAAGCAGGTGTCTTTTGATTTCGTGGCTGCTGTCACCATCTGCAGTGATCATGGAGCCCAGGAAAGTAAAATCTGTCACTGCCTCCATATCTTCCCCTTCTATTTGCCAGGAGGTGATGGGATCAGTGGCCATGATCTTAGTTTTTTTGATGTTGAGCTTCAGACCATTTTTGGCGCTCTCCTCTTTCACCCTCATTAAGAGGTTCTTTAATTCCTCCTCACTTTCTGCCATCAGAGTGGTATCATCTGCATATCTGAGGTTGTTGATATTTCTTCCGGCAATCTTAATTCCGGTTTGGGATTCCTCCAGTCCTGCCTTTCGCATGACTGCGTTACTCCACTACATATTTAGTGAAAGCGTTACTCCACTACATATTTTACGTTACTTATGTTCTATCTCCATATGTCTTGTAATCTTTATTCTTTAAATCTCAGGAGCATTTTTTCTTTACCTTTCTCCAGCAAAATGAATGCTGTTCTTAATGAACTGCTGGCATTGCCTCATATGAGTTTCAGCTCCACTTTGAGCAGCCAATAATCATCTTCTGTGCAAATGTGAGGGCTGCATGACAGCTGAGCAGCATCTTATTGCCTTTTCAAGGTAAACTGAGAGCTGAACACTACAGAGAGAGTCAAATTGTAAGCTGTACTAATCTGAAGTTAGGCAATACATTTTGATTTCAGTAGCAATTGTGATACAATTGCATTGGGTAATTTCAATAAATCTTCCATTGGTCTTGAAACGACACTGTGTTTACAGAAAACCTATTATGACCACACTTTAACCATGTTTGCAGAGGACATAGCTCTCCATCTGCAAATTCATTCTCTATGTCTAGGCAACAAGCCCTGCTGGAACAGGAATTACATAGTAGAATCCAGCCTTAAATGCTAGGGGGACCTCTCCCACTGTGGCTCTGGATCTATCCTCTTGGAGAACATTGTGACATCAGTACAGTAAAGATGGCTCAGAACCTACCACACTTCTCAATATTCACCTGAGCACATGCATAATGTAGTGACATAGCCTCGGTAGATGAATGTATTGGAACAGCTGTGGCAGATGATGGCTACTGTGGTTGATAAGGCAGAAGGTGCAACAAGCAACATTGTGTAAAGCTAAGCCAAAAGTGGGAGTTCTTTCTCTTTTTGCTCTTGCTCTCACAGACGCAGAAGCAAACATACCAAAGGCACACTCACACAAACAGAATCAGAAGTAGACAGACAAGCAAACATTCAAATAGAGAGAGGTCTTGCATCTCTCGTAAAAAAGCAGGCAGGAATGGGATGGCTGGTGGCTGTGTTCTACATGCCCTCATGAATGAGCTGCTACCATTGGGAGGTACTTGGGAAAGAAAAACAAACTTTTCTAAAAGAGGAGTTTGATTGAAAAAGTCAATGGAATCACAGTTTATTGGTTAATTAAGGTAAGCTGTTCCAGAGGAAGACAAAGTACAGGGAGAGGAGAAATGAGATATTGTCAATGGCCAAAAGAAGGCTGCACAGCGACAGTTTCATGTTTGAGGAAATGGAGTAGGGACAAAGTGGTAGACACCAAGAATGTGACAGAAGAAGGAGGGCATGGAGATAAAGATGGTTATTCTTTTTTCTTCAAATTTTTCTGTTTAGAACATAGGGAACAAGAGAACACATCCCTAACGTCAGTGTAAATCGAAAAGGAGAGGCCAGCAAAACAACATGAGCTTTTCTGTACTATAGCAAAGTTTTACTGGGTAAAGACTGTTGGGTGTGAAAGTAATGAAAAAGGGAACATAAAGGCATGAGTTTCAAGTCACTTTGGCTGTTGATTGCAGCAAACCTCTTCCAGAATCACTTTAGGTTCAGAGGTGCAAGAACAAACTGCAAGAGAGGAGCTAAACAAAGCAGCTATTCTGAGCTTATCTCAGCCAGGCCATTTTCATGAAATAATACTGATTGTGAAAATCTAACACTAGTTGTAGTTTCAGATAAAAATCCATTAATAAAGACTGCCTAAGGGCTCGTCTACTTGGGCTGAACTGGAGTGGGCTGGAGGGGGCTAAATAGGGTTGCTTAAGTTTAGGAGACTAATGGCTGGCTGGATGCAGAAACATTGAGGGAAGGGTTTGACGGAAAGCAGAAAGTGCTTGGTGAAGGAGAGGGAGAGATACAAAGTGAAGTGCAGCCCAACCACATGTATATTTATCATTCAAATGGATTGCTTGGGACTGTCCCACAACTAGAAGTGTGACTATAACTGGAGCTGTTGTTGTAGGAAATTATTTGTTTCAGCTTGGTGTGGATTCTTAATGGAGCTGGCATGCAGAGGAGAGGTTGGGCATGACCCCCATCTTGAACTATATTATTATTGTTGTTTTTTATTTTACTATATTGTTTTTATTCCATTTTTTATTGTTAGCCGCCCAGAGTAGACTTCAGTCTAGATGGGCGGGGTATAAATTTAATAAATAAATAAATAAATAAATTCAGCTCCTTTAGAAGTAGTATAGCAAAGATGAGGAATGAGGTAGCTTTTTTAGATGTTTGGTTGTGAGTGGCTGTCTTGGAAGAAAGAAGCATTTAGGATGGAGGTGGGATTTTAAGGTTTTGGCATCCTGGTTTGGCTTTGAGGGAGCTGAAAGGGAAGAGGTGAACAATTCAAAGGAAAGAAAGTGAAAAAGATAGAACAGCTGTCATGTAGCTGATTTTTTAAAAAACATATCATGATGTAATGCTGTTACATGGCAGCATGACAATGGGAAGAAAAGTAAGCAGCTGAATTTTGAAGTGGAAATGTGGGACTAGGCACAGCAATAGTCTATAATGCAACAGATTGAAAATAAGTCACCTCTGCAATGATCTAGGCATCCACAACCAATCTGGATCATTAATTCACATCACTGTGGTCATAGAACTGAGCCCACAGTAATTAGGATAATCAGAGGTGACTATGTGATAGCTATGGTGTGAGAAACTGCAGATAAAAGCACAATTTGTTCCAAGGTCACAACAGATTAGCATTTATCTTGTATGAAGTGAGTGGAGTGAAGTGGAAGCATCAATGTTTTTTCCCCCCGCCGGTGGTATAGATCCTGTTCTTATCCATCTGAGTATGAAGAAAAAGGGAATCATTAATACATTTCATCCTAACTTTCTATATTTTTAACACAGAAACTTTCCAGCCAAGTTGATTGGACTCTAAAGGGACATGTCATCAAGTCTTCTGACAACAACCCTATTTATGACTGCCCATCTAGCAACTCTAGTGTGGAAAAACAAGGGCAGGAAGACTCACCTTTTCTTCCTATTCTGTCACATATGCTTGGAATTGCCTCCCAGTACACATGCTTGATGCCATGTCCTTGATTCTTCAGATCTATTCCTAAAGTCTACTATCCTGTGTCTTGTAAGTTCCTTGGTAAAGGGGCTGGTCTTCTTGCTCTCTTGTAAAATGTTGTGCAAATCAGTATGAAGAAGACGCCTGGGCTGAGGATGTGGCTCCTGCTGTCTGCCTCACTTCTGGAACACTAGATAAAAGTCACAGTGCCTCAGCATACTACTGTTAATGTTGGCATGATAAGAAGCTATGTCACATAGTGTAGAGGATATGACCAACGAAGAGCATGTCCTCCTAGGACCATGCTGTTATTGGCAACCATCCATTATTGACAATCTATAAAATGCACTAAAGGAGATAGGATGAAGGAGACTGAACAAATAGGAAGATCTGCTGAAAGATGACCAGATCAAACAATTCCACTTGGTTCAGGTGCCATTCATCTGATGGGCTAATACACTGGATTTTCTCCAGGTATGGCCTCTTCAGTAGGGATGTGAATCCTTGCTTGGCTAATCCTTGTGAGCAAAGATGAAGAATTGCACCATTCTTCTGCTCCAGGTAGAATGGTGGAGAATCTCCTGGCCCTTTTGACGCAGTTCCCAAAATGGTGAGAATTATGTCTTACACAAAAACGTGCCAATATGCAAAATTGTCCAATTTGTGTAATTCATGTAATTGCATGCATGGTGAGAATTGCCCCCAATTAGGATAAGTTGCTGCTTTGTTTAAAAGTGTGAGACACTAGATGCACTGTTGATATCTTTATAAGCAATCAACCAGTCCTTATGGCCTCAGTAGGTGTGTGCATATATTTTATTTTTCAAAGGGAGAGGATCCTAAAGATATTTTATGCAAATTACAGAAAGATGGTGGTGGATGAGAGCTCTTCACCTTTGAAATTTCTCACTCATCTTTCTTGTTATGTGAAGACAAATAAATGGGAATGAAGAATTTAGCAAGCATGCTGTCTACCTCTGCCCTTCAGTAGTGGTCTACACCCTCCTGGAAAGTATCCCTCTTGTCTCTACATGCTTCCTACAAGGAAGTCTGTGCAGGAAGTTGGGAAGGAGGGGTTGTTTTGTGACTGCCTTTTTTCTGCATTGTGGATGAATGCAGGAAAAAGGTGGGATACATGATATTGTTCACTGATTTGAGCACTACAGTGCACTGATTAGTAGTTTCTTTGTATGGCCAGTTAAAAGGGATATTTCGGGAATCTGCCCCATCAGACTTATTCTGTACAGTTTCTCTAGCTCTCCATCTTGCACGACTGAATGAAAAGGAGACACATTTTGCATTCAGGAATGTAGATGGCTGCAGGCATATCTCATAAACATACACATTTCAAAAATGTCTGCAGAAAAAGATGCATATTTCAAATGTGTGTAAAAATTATGTACAAACACACTTCAGTCAGTGAGGAGGAATGTGCACAACCACCTGAACAGAAACAAAGGGTGGGTTTTGACAAATAAAAATAAAATAAAATAAAATAAAAGGGAAGCAGGCATAGATCTGATGTGGAGGCTGAATAGAAGGAAATCTTTGGAGGTGGTCTTGATAGAAATGCTAATTACTAATGTCTCACGTGTGCACAACTTCATGAGTAGTAGATGGTAGAATTGCCAAAGGTGCTTTGGAAATGATTGTCTATACTTCTGCCAACTTTTGTTTTTCAAACGATTGTACTGCTGTTAATGCAGGTGCTTGGTGTCCACAGGATTGCAACTACAGCTAGCATAATTCTTGCTACTAACGTGATATTCATGATCATGAATACATAAGTTTCAACAGGGGACATCAGTGATACCAGTATCCAGTAGTGCCTTAATTTAAAGACTTCCAGACAATGAATTTTAGTGCAAGCAATGCAGAATTTTTTTATTCATTGCCTATGTCTTTCCTCTGTGTGGTGCTCTTGGGAATATCACATTTATAAACCATCTGCCTTTGCTTTCCTTAAAAACAAAACAAGACAAAACCTTTGAAACCATCAACAAGAAACAGGGTATGGGTATTCCACCATGATCACTCTATCCTCACTTTACTGTCAGTTATCATGATACTACTGGAGCTCGTGTTCATCTTATCTACTAGCCAGGTTCAAGTTTTGCCATGCTCAGCAAACAAACTATAAGCACATTAGGCTTCTGTTGAAAAGAATTGCACAGCTTAGTTTTGCCCTTGTATTCAAGTAAGTTTTTTGCTGTTATGCTGTTCTTCAGATATTGAGTTACATTTCATACAAGCTTTAAAAATACCTTAAATAACTCATAATGGTGCCATATAACTAAGTCAATTTATCTGTCCAGACATCATTTAGTATCCAGTCACAAATATGGATATATTTATAATGAAGCTCATTTTGCTCCTTTCCTTTTATTAAAAAGAAGGACTTAGTTCCAGGCAGGCTGTATGAAAGACTGGATTCTCCTTTACAACCTGGTTGCATCACTCCAGAAGGCCCTTTGCCCAGTTCTGCAATCCTCAGAAGCAAGTTTTATGGAGACATGAGAAAAGATTATCTTAAGATATAACTATACTGGAAAACCAAATTGGAATGATTTGATTCACAGCCTGTATTATGTTCAAAACTCAAATCAATGCTTGCACAGGGGCTGCAGATTGATTTGGGAGTTCACTGCTCATACTGGATGTGATGCAAGTCACATTTCAGCCCAAGGTCCCCCTTCTTTCCTTCTTTCCTCTGGCCCCACCACTTCTGATACTTCCTTCCTCTGGTCTTGCCTCTGCTGATCCCTTTATGGTTTGCTGTGATGCCATTTTCTCATTTAAAGCTTCAGAGTACTACATTTCTTTAAAAGTTTCTATTTTAAAAAAACAGGCAAGTACTTAACAGTCTAAAAGTACAGAACATCAAAAATGTAAACAGTAATTTTGCAAGTTATATCATAATTCATTTGTCAGAATGATTCCATAACAGGGACTACCACCTTCCCCTTCCCCTCCATTACTCTTTTCCCTTACTTCCAAGTAACATGTAGGAAATAACTCATCTCTGGTCACAGTTTATCATGACAATAGTTTAAAATCATATGTGACCAGAGATGAGGTAATTCCTGCGTGCTTTACTTGAAAGTAAGGGCAAAGCGTAATGGATGGGAAAGAGAAGGTGATTTTAATGACACTTTCAGATATGTCAATTAAGTAATTAACAGCACTAAGCTTTTTTTTTTTTTTTTTTTTTTTGCAACAAAAGGGCCTTCCCACATGATTTGACAGGATTTAAGACCAGCACTTAATCCCCCACGGTGCTTTGTTTTTGCATGTCCCCCCACAGGACTGAACACACACACCCCACTGCCTACATTGCCAAAACGGCACCTACATAAATGCCCTCCATCTTTACAAGAATGTATCACAACTAACTGCACTGGGGAAAACCTGTTTAAATCATTCTGGCTTGAAAAAGTAGAAGCCCTGCCAGTGACAGAGAAAAAAAAGCCACTTGGGGATGGGAGCAAAAAGGCTGGACCAATTTGAATCAGCTTTTGTGTTGTGCAGTCAGTAGAAAACACTGCAAACCCAGCCATTTTATAAGCAGAGCAAATCTCAAGGTATTTGATCATGTATTCACTCTCTAGGTGGCTGCTCAAGAGCTATGCCACTTCCTTCTTAAAATGCTTGGCTCCCTGTTGGCCTTCTTTTGCCCTTTCATTGACGCAAGTCCTGGGCAATTAATCCAGCAGTTCTTAAAGGGGCTGTTTCCCTGGGTGGGTACTAGAGTGGCCACTGCTCCATTGTCAAAAAGGAGGACAGACATCGCCAGAAAGAAGGACGGTTTTCATTAAAAAGGAGGGCATTTTGCATTAGATTTGCATCTGCTAAACTAATACATATATCTTCACAATTGGACATTATTACTATGATTTAAGTGGAAATACACTACTGGTCACTCTAATGCACAAGACTGTGATTAGGTAACCATCTTGGGGCACAGCACAGAGATAAATATAAGGTATTGTTACCCAACTGTCTGAAATGCTTTGAGTCTTGTATTTTCTGCAGTTTACTAAAAATGAATATATACAGAAAGAAAACAAACAGAGGTCACTGTAGTTTTGTTGAAACTAGGCAACGATCAGTCATTAAAGAGCAATGGCCTGAAGAGCACTTTCAGGATGTCCATTCCTGGCCCTGACCTCACATCTGACGTTCTTGCAGGCATGTCATACCATGCTATGCCATATTCTTATTGCCATCCATCAGAAATTATATCCATGTCTGTTGTTTGCATCCTTTCTTACAAAATGAGACTTTCCTGAAGCATTTTACTTTAAAAAGATGAGAGAGGTCTGATTAGATCCATTTACCAGTCAAAGCCTCTACTTTCTCTGCTTGACCAGGGAAACTTGGGGGAAGGGGGGGCATTCACACATCACCAAAAAAGATGTCCATCACCAGAAGGGAGGACAGCTCTTCAAATGGAGGACCACCCTCCATAAAGGAAGACATAAGGCCAGCCTACTGGCGACTACACTAGTCCCTTATGAGCCATGTTCCCCTCACCTCTCAGGTGATGTCCAAGATGTCAGTTGTGCAAACTCAGAGATTTCTGGAAACCACACTTGGACCTCTTCCTACATTGGTAGTTTGCAAATATTAACAATTTGGGTTGGCAGGGGAATGGAACTCTGATAAAATTCTCACCCATCCCTTCTTGAAACACACCTTTTCTCTTTCATTAATTTTCCCCCCCATGAACACTAAACTGGAGAAACAGTGCTATGCAATATGTGTACAAAGATACAAGAACTATATTAGGGATAAATTTATTTAGGGATAAATAAAGCTACTACCCTCACCCCAACATCCATATCCTCCAGACTGCTCCTCTGTCAATAATGACATTCCCTATAGTATATTTTCAGTGCTGTCCATTTCATTTGTAACAGACTGTTAACTCTGAAGGCTAGTTTAATTTGCTGTTTAAATGCTCGCATTGTTAACAAATTTAACTGCTGATCCTTGTAGCAGAAATAACCAATTAATGCATGTTGTCCATGGCATCTATGCATGTCTTATTTACTCTGGGATTCTGTTCATTTGGTACCTTTTTATGCACAAAGGGAAAGGTAATCAAATTGTCAATCTATTGTTCTGTAACTTCGGGTGACCTAAATTAGGGGACACAACTTGAGAAGAAGGGAATGCAGTCTTTCACAGTGTAGCTGGAGGGAAGAAGCAGCTTCAAATGCTAAAGGTACCCACTGAGGTATTTTCAGTTACTGTGTACAGATATGGAACCTGAACAGTGAAGAAAACTGAAATGAAAAAAAGAAGATCTCTTTGAAATGTGGTGCTGAAGTAGATATTTGTGGATACCTGGGTCTGCCAGAAAGACAAACCAGTGAGTGCTAGATCACTTCAAGCCTGGATGGTCTCTGGAGGCAAAAATAACAAAACCGAGGCTGTCATACTTTGGATATATCATAAGAAAGACAAGACGCACTGGAAAATGTCAGTAAAGCTAGGAAAAGTTGAAAGCAGCAGGAAAAGGATGCAGACTATGAGATGGATCAACTAACATAAAAGAAGCCACAACCTTGAATTTATAGGAGCTAACAAGGCTGTTAACTATAGAATATTCTGGAGATCACTCGTTCATACTATTGCCATATGTTGGAGGTGACTTGATAGCACATGACAACAAGAAAGGCTGGGATCACTGGGCAGGCATAAAACCTGAGCTGGGAGCAATTCTTCAATGTTTTCTGCACTGACTCTTCTTAGTCATAGGTAAAGGTAAAGGTAAAGGTTCCCCTTGACATTTAGTCCAGTCGTGTCCGACTCTAGGGGACGGTGCTCATCCCTGTCTCCAAGCCATAGAGCCAGCGTTTGTCCGAAGACAGTTTCCGTGGTCACGTGGCCAGTGCGACTAGACTAGTTTTGTATTTGTGTGTGTGTATTTTAGAGTCAAAACTTTTAAAAGAAATTAAAAAGAAAAGAAAAAAGAAATGGAGTGATCTTTAAAAAATGAAAGGCCACCCAGAGTAGACAGGATGAAAAGCTAGTCTTTAGAGGCTGGAGCTTCATGTTTTGTATGAAGCACAAAGCATGTCACCACAGGTTGTGCTGAGTTCCATCTCCCTCCCTCCAGGCTGCCTAGTCGACTTACAGGGCTCCTCATGCTGCTGGGGTCCTTCTTTGGCAATGGCGCTCCAATCCAGCCAGGAGCCCAGCCAGTCTTTTTCCACCTCAGGTAGCCAGCCCCTTTGGTGAGGAGGCAGGACAGGGAGCCTCCCTACACAAACAATGAGTGGTTGGCTGCCTGGGGAGGCACCTAGTTAGCTTCTCAGTCTTTTGGCTAAGATCAAGTGTAGTGTTGCAGCCCCAAAGTGTGTTTGTATACTCCAGTATGCACTTTAATTGCCAGTAACCAATTGCAATATTTTATTTTATTTTTTCATATACAACTGTAGTTGAGGTACCTATTTATGCTCTGTTTTTCTCTACCTCATTGTGTATTAAAATATTCTCTAATAAAAGTGAATCTTTTAAAATAAAGAAAGGTGTTTGAAATATATTTCTGAATGTGTTTCAGGAAAAGGTTGCTTGTGTCTGAATGCGGTTGGGTGGGTAAATCACTTCTCTATGTTAAAAATCACAACTCTAAAACTATTTGACCAAACATTACCAAATTTGACACAGAGCACCATCACACTGTCTACTTGTATGGTACCAAATTTGGAGCCATAAATTAGATCCATTAAAAAAATGGGGTGTCCCCATTTGTAAAATGTTGATTTGCTCTGCTACTCAATATCATTTGCTACACTCTGTCCTGTTGATCAAGGGACTGTTTGAGCTAGTGGAACGTTTACCTGCCTCCTTATAAAAAGACAAGGAATCTTCTACTGTAAACAACTGCAAATGTGAGTAAAGATTTTCATTTCTTTCAGCCATTCCTGGTGTCCATACAGTTTGGAGAAAATGTATGGTTTGGTTGTGTCTAGAGGATCTTCATAGTATAATGTAACCACTACCATTTCAAAAGTAACTTTCCAAGCTCTGCTTTAAGCAGGTTCACAAAGCTGGCAATTATGAAACACTCACAATAAAAGCTTTGTGTAGATTTCTTGGTTTATTCTGAGCTGAGTTTTAGCTGATTTAGCAGGCTGTTCACTCAGTATATCTATTCTGAAAATATCTAATTGAATTGCTGGGCCTTTTCCAGGCTAAATCCCTGATCGATAAATATCATGTTTTGTTTTATTTTTAAAATATACATTTAGGTCAGTAGAAAAGAAGAGACACTACCATAAAAGTACTGCTTCTTCTATGACGGGACGGAACACATGTACACTATATTTAAAACAAAAAGTACATTTTTCTTTTTTTTAAAAGTGTATGAACCAAATATAAATTTAATATGTGAATTAATCAGCCAATTGACTGACCTTTTAGAATTATGACTAATAAAAATAATTGTGTGTTGTCAAGTCAATTATGACTGGTGGTGACCCTTTTTAAGAGTTTTTTTAGGTAAAGAGTATTCAGAAGTGGTTTACCATTTCCTTCTTCTGGGAGGATCCTAGGACTGTGCAGCTTGCCCAAAGCCCACACGGGCTGGTTTTTCTTGGATGCACAGTGGGGAACTGAACTCCTCAGACAGATATCTAACTCACTAAGGTGCCATGGACAAATCTGTCAGTAGTGCTTTCTTCCATGTTCGAATTTTTTAAATATCAAAACCTTGTTTTGCTATGTGTGAAACAAAACTGGCACGTTCCTATTAGGGATGGGGAAACCAGTCAGATTCATTTTCTTCTCCATTCAGCTTTTTAAAAACTCAGCATTCCTTCTATTCTGAATATAGGCATATGAAGAAATTTTAGAATTTAGGACTTGGGTACATTTGTGTGTGTGTGTGGTTCTGGTTTTATTTGGTTGGACAGTATTGGAATTTGGCATAGAGAAGATTCTCATTTTGTTTTTAAAGATGTGGCCATGATCGTTGCCCAGTTTCAGGAACTTGACTCTGTGACGAGGAAAGGGACATGAAGGTCCCTGTTGGTGAGCCATTGTGGTCTGACCCAGGGCCCTCACATTCTGCTCTGCCACCTGAAGAACGTATCATTGGGTTTCTTGTGCAGGAACCTGAGGAGGGAGATGGCACAATATGCTACTCCTGGGAAAGCCGGACCCAAATGAAAGCTTACATCATGCCAGTGTGGAAGATTAGAGGATACCCAGTTGGGGGGAAAGGTTGGGACCCTAGCCTTGGAGGATGACCAATATAAAAGACACCTTAGCACCAGGAGAGGGGGAGAAAGGAGATGTATTTGCAAATAAAGAGGTGGGCTGTCACACTGAGACAAGTAAAGAAAGGGAGGAACAGAAGGAGTCCACATAACAAAAGGAAGGGGATCAAGAGGGAGAGAGAAACACAAGGGGCCATACAGAGTCCTGATAAATGCAAAGAGGATCCTGAGGAGGAGACTTGAGATAACTTCTAGGAGGAGTAGGTTTGAACCTATTGAATAGGGGATTCCTTTAAGGAAGAGAAAGAATCACTAGAGAAATTGGACTATATCTATAAAGAGGATTGTTGGTCCAATTACAAGTCCCTAAGGGTGAGAACAAAAGACACAAACACCCCCAACATTCCTTATCACCCATCTTACTGGGAAGAGTGGGAGAGGAGAGCCACTAAGAAGGTGGAAGAACATAAGAAGTACCAACACTGGGAGAGAAAGAAACTCAAGATTCATGGCAGCTGGGGAAGGTGAGGGGAAAAAGATGTCAGGACCACCCAGACACCTGGGGCAATGTTTATCTCCTGACTGCCCTCATCGCAGACACATAGCACCCCCCTCTGTTAAAGGCAACCTGGAGACCAGGACACCTGGGATATGGGACTCTCCCAGTCATGGATTTGAAGAGTCCTGTGATGAGAACAGGACTCTCAAACCCTTGTGGATCCTTCCCAGTGAAACGAACCAGGGAGTAATGGACTTATAAAACTGACCTCAGGCCAGCGGAGTAAACTAGGCCTGAAAGAATAAACCTGAAGGCTGAACTATTTGTTGTTGAATCTTCTTCTAGATTAGTAAAACCAGTTGTGTCTCTACTGTTGATCTTGTGTGCATGGATTCCAGCATGGATAAAGGTAGTTTCATGGATAATGGCAGAATTGGCAGACTCACATACTCCAAAAAACATTTTGAAGCTCTGATTTATTTTATTTTACTTTGCAAGATATCTTGAATATTATCAAATGCTCAGTAAGTCTTGATGTTTCCCCCCAGAATCCTCAACCAAGCTGAGATTTCTTTTTGGAGCAATGCAAGGCTCAGTTTGTGACAAAATCTCTAACAGAGATAACTAAACTGCATCCAACAGAGCTAAACCATCAACATAGTTTAGTGTGAAACCATACAGATTTCATAGACTAGCCAAGGAGATTGTATAATTGTGTCCTATATTGGCTCATGTCACAGCCTAGAAAACATTAAATAGAATGGAAGTTCTATCCAGTTCATTCTGGGCAATTTACAGCAAAACCTTTCAGAATCTCTGGACCTTGATCACCACATTTAAAGGAAATATTGGAAACCTGATGAATAGAAATGAAAGCAAACACATGGGCAGCCAACTGGACAGTGACTCATTCTGCCACTAAAACAAACTAATGCCTTCTTTCCTGCCTGCAGAAAGACGTGTGATTCCTTGCAACTGCGAGATTGGATCAGAAAATAAATATTTATAAGGAGAAAAGTACTTCATTTAAGTTACATGAGTTAGATGAATTCTTCTCCTCTTATGTTCTTGTCAAGTTATATTAGTTTGCTGTCAGCCTAAATTATGGAACATCTAACAAGTGGACAACTATCAAAAGCAGTCCACATTAGAACAATATTAAGCATCTGGGACATGGAACTTGCAGTGGGCAAGAAAACTGACACTTTACATCAGTGCAGAGCTTTCCTCACCAGAGACTGAACAACACAGAAATTGACTATTCCTCATAGAGGAAAATAAACACTAAATAAATAAAGGCAACCCAACAAAGAGTTCTAAGACTCTTTAACTCTCTTCAGTCAGGTAACCTAGCATGCCATGTTCTTTTTTTTAAAGAGAATTGTGCAAAATTGTTTAGAAATGAATAACCATTAACACACAGGGCCTGTTTTAGAATTTAATTCAATGTATGTATAGTTTTGAGCTTCCTTTGAGTGAAGGGAATAGCTATTTATCCAATTACAGATGCATTGAAGGGATGTAAAACATGTTTATTATAAATCAATATGTAGCTTTGTAGCACTATAAGACAGCAGATATTTAAACAAACAAAATGATTCTATTGGACTAGCTTTATTTTGCATTTATGCATTGAATTAGAGCTTGAAAAGTTACTCTTTTGATTACAGCACTAGGAATTGTGCTCCAAAAAAGTAACATTTTCACATTCTGCCCTGGATAAGTAATTATCATAGATTTTTCTATGAGAAACCTGCTTCAACAGCAAAATGAGGGTTAATGTGTTTTTGTGATAGCTGAGGGGTTGATTGCTGCATTCTACTTGCTGCCACCAGTTGAGATACAGTAATTAGTTGTCCCATAATTCTGCAAGAATGCACGGATAAATGGTTCAGTCAGTTATTCTGTAATACTTCAAAAACTCAGTTCTTTTTCTGCAAATTAAACTTGTTACATTAGATAGCAAGAAGAATTTCTACAGGCATAGGGTTTTATTATGCTTTGCCCTATGTGACTGGTTGGGACATATGAACCTGAGAAAATCTAGGTCACCTGCAGATGATTTCTTCATTCATCACAGTCAAAGATGCATTTCATCCCCTTTGACTTTGAATGAATTCTCTTAACATAGGCATTTTTTAAAAAATCTGTGAGTGTTTGTTAATGACAACTGGAGGTCACAAGATGGCATTCATATTTGTGAAGTGAACAGGGCCAAGGCTACCCCTGCCAATGTGCTGCTGCTCCCTGAATAGGGACCCAGAACACCTACAGAGAAATCCCAGGGCTGCCTCGCCTGCATCTAAAGTTGCAGAGTACAATGATCTCTAGCCACAATACAGGTACACAGGTGGAAGGCAGGGTACTCATGTCAGTGGAAGGAGTCATTTCAGGAATTGGCAGGAAATATCCTACCTTCAGAGGTTTGAAGATAAAGAAGGCTTTACCTCAGGAAAAAGAACAGAATAAGTGGAAAAGACCATTACACAGGGATCGGGCAGGGGGAGAACCTTCTGGAAGGAGGGGGGAAAGGACACCCTCAAGGAAGGAGTGGAAGAAGAAACAATAGAGGGGAAGATATAGGACCTTAAAGGAGAGAGTGAAGCCCAGATAGATCAGACAGACAGAAGAAAGGAACCAGCTAGAAAAGAAGATACAGACTCCCTGAGAGAGCCTGATATAAAGAGAAGTAAACACACAGCCTCAGGTAGCTGAGGGAATAGTTAATCAAGAAGGTGAGAGCAAATTCCAGGAGGAAGACCTCTGAGGGGGGGGGGGATGCTCAAGAACAGTCATTGAGAAATTTTGGGAGGAAGCTCCTGAAGAAGAGCTCCCAGGACAGTGGAATTATATTTATAAGGAGGACCCTTGGGGAGTGGTTTGGGTACAGTTTAGAGTCCCTAAAGGAGAAGCTGACAAGTATCAGCCAAAAACCCTCCCTGCCCTTCCTATTGGGGAAGAACAGGAGCATGGAGAAAAAAAAGGAAGAGTGGGAATGAGAGGTGACTAGAGAAGACACCATACAGACCCTGACAGGGAAGGAAAGGCCAAGCTCATCATGCCAGAGAGTTGAAGGGGTTGGAACCAACCGGGGAGAAAGGCTGCCATATTTTTCCTCAGTATGGGCATACCACCCATTACTCCAAAATACCTTCTCCGATGGGCTGAGTCCTTGCAGACCAAGCAAGACTTCTAAAAAGCCAGTAGAACCTGTATAAGAGGCAGAATTTTTCACAGACTGATCTGGTGAAGGAAACCAGGAGGCACCCATGTTGTGACAAAGAATTTTAACTTAAGACCAGAACTGAGTTTATTTCTTCTGTTTGGGATGTTACTCCCTACCCCTCCTGCAGTTTTTATTCTGCTAAGATTTCTTCTATTCCAGTTGTGCATGTGAATTCAGAAATGGAGGGAGAAATACCTCCCAGAGTTCATGGGGGTCACAATATTTCTCTCTCTTTAAAACTAAAGTATATATAGTATTTTTTTCTTAATGGAAAAAAATGACTTAGTATATATTATAGCAATCAAATTTCACATAAAAACTGATATTAGACACAATGATGTGCTGTAAAACAGGAATCAAATCAAATGAATATAAATTGGTCTTATTTCCAAGTATTTGGGCATATGATTGAAGAGAAACACTCCCCCATATTGTTTTCTTGTTCATTCAGCTATTGTATTTGTAAGTTCCTCATTTTAGTTTTTAAGAATTGTCAGATGTAGGCATGAAATCCTTCACTTGATTTTACTGAGCCATTGTAGTACTTCTCCATACATGTTATTGAAATTAACAGGAAATTAAACACTTCGTAAAATTTAGCATGCAATAAAATAAAAACCCTTCTGTATATGAATAAAAAAAACTGAATTAAAAAGAGATAGTAATTCTTCAGTTATTACTTCCACTTGTACTATTGCAGAAAATGAAGGGAGATATATGAAGAATTTGCACAAGTTTTCTTTACACAAGAATCAAGTTGTCCTCTCATTTGGAACAAAGGCATGAGCTATGACTTAGGCTGGTGAAGAACAGTGGTTCTTGCAGCCCATAATCATGGGTTCTTTGCATCTATTGTAGCATAACCTTTTATGGAATAGAATCTGGTTCATCCAATAAGAATGCCCGGTCCACTGATGAGGCTCTTCAGCAGCGCGGGCCACCATTATCCCCTTCCCGGGATAGCGTGAGACATTGCAGTCTCACAAGAGTGACCTAAGAGGGGAGGGGGAAAGAGTAGTATATTTAAAGAAGCTTCCTGCCTACCTTGGGCCTCTTCCTTTCGGACAACCCGCCCACCCGCCCTGAATACTAGTGTGAGTTTTTCTGGTCGCCTTTTGAGGCCGGGTAGGAATTTTTGACCCACATCCTGATTGGCTTGGAGGTGGGGATTTTTTGCCTATCCCACACTGGTCAAGGTGTGTTGGCATATTGAGAGGTGGTCAAATTTGATCACACAGGTGGGTAGTGCGGATAAAACAGGTTTCAGTGAGTCCCCCTCACAACCACAGGTAATTTATAGCTCATCTGATCTCCCAGCGCTGCGGATCGTGTGATTACAGTGCTTGGGGGAGAAGATCCACTGGGGCCGCTCCCGGACCAACAGTCAACAAGAAAGAAGGGGCTTGAGGTCTGGGGGTGGTTAAATTTGGGCCGGCCGGATTCTCGCTGTCTTCACGACTGCGAGAGCTTGGGGCTTGGGACTCGCCCATAATTTGGTAGGGGTCCGTTGAGACCCCTCTGCAGAACCTGATTCCGCACTACGGCAGGACCCCTCCCCCTTTTCCATTGAGGATAATTATGAATATTCAATAAAGTGTGGCCCATGTTTATTCCATAACAGTTGTCTCGAGTCTTTATTCCGGAGTAAGGGGATAATGGAGTGTAGACTACGGAAGCTGATGCCATAATAAATTGTTAGGCTGAAATCAAGTGTTGCATGAGCAAAAGGAAAATCCATGGCTTCTGTGCCCTCCAACTAGCTGCCTGGATGATCAAGACAGAATACAGTGTTGTGAAATGTAGCTTACAAGAAGAGAGAAGAATCTTTGAAGTAGGGGTGTGTGAATACAGTCTGATCTACTGTGTATCAAAATATTTACCACCCAGATTGGACTGGCCTGCCCTGAGATGATTTGGAGATGCCCTGAACCAATATGTTCTTAGGTTTCTGAAGATGTATGTATTTGTACGTTTCTGGACTGGCCAAAAAAAGAGAGCAAAGGTCCTACCACCTTCCTTCATTCTTTCACACACCTCTGAGGAGCCACTCCGAGGGAAATAGGAGTTGAGAATGTGGAAGGTGTCTAGCTTACCTAAGTGTGCTCAATCATTGCCTAACCCAAATCACAGTGCTGCATGTTTGACATCCACATTCTCTGGAACACACACAGGTGCCCACAGCACAAAAAACAAAACAAAACAAACAAACAAAAAAGAACATTAAAATAAATAAGCTAAAGTTGTTTAAATGGAAGAGTTCCTAGCTGTACTTTGGCCTAACCAAACATAGTCCATACAAGAGAGTTATCCATCCCATATATTCACTCATACATTCAATTCTAAGGGCATTCTAGAGCATGGCCAGTCTAAGAAATGATGTATTGCACTTCTCTTGCCACAGTTATTTGATTGGATGATTGGACAATAAGCAGAGTCCAATGAGGGTGACCTGATTTCTCTCCAGGATTCAGCAATTAACATTCCCAGGAGAGGTTTTGCCTTTCACTGGAGCTTCAACTGTCAATCTCCTTTTGTTTTGTGCTTCTTTCTTTTGCTACAGCAGTGGTCATCAAATATTTTTGTTGAAATGTCATAATATTTAAACTCCAAAACATTAAAGCAAATTTCAGTTATTTGTAGGGGTGACCTAACCATCCTGAACGCAACTAGGGGCTTCTTGAACTGCACCATAACTTCTTGATCAATGTAGAAATATCCCTGCATTGCCTCTTTTGACAGTTTTTTTTTTCTGAAGCTGATGCACATCCTTACTTTGAAACTGGGCAGCTGGTGTGAATATTACCTGTTATATCTGCGTGATCTGAAGTGATTCTCTTCACCAATGCACTCCAAGAAGAACTATCCCATTGAAATGGGTACTGAATAATCATCCTGCTTTGCATTGATTCCTCATAAATGCATTACACATAAATCACTTGGATTATGAATGTCCCATTAATGGTGTATAGACTAGAGATTAACAGGAATGTGTTAACCCACCAAAACAAACATCTGGCTAAAGGAAGTTAAGACTTATTTGTGAGAGATAGTGAATAGCTTTCACAAATGCATCTGTCTCTCTCCCAGTCACAGTTTCACATCCTTGTGAGTGTGTGCAACACATTGTGATTTCCTGTCGTGCATGACATTGCTTTAATGAGCACCCTTGGGAGCCCTATTTCAAAGCCTAATCAGCAATAGATAAGACTGGTTCATGCATATGATCTGGAGAGGAATGTAAGGAAGAACAAGACATTTTCTAGATCCATTTCAATCGGGTTTCAGGCCGGGTTTCGGCACGGAGACTGCCTTAATCACCCTGTATGATGACCTTTGCTGGGAGAGAGACAGGGGGAGTGTGACCCTGTTGATACTCCTGGACCTCTCAGCGGCGTTCGACACCATTGACCATGGTGTCCTTCTGGATAGATTAGCTGGGTTGGGAGTTGGGGGCACCGTTTTACGGTGGTTCCGCTCCTTTCTGGCTGACCGTGTCCAGAAGGTGGTGCTGGGGGACAATGGCTCGGCCCCATGGCGTTTATGCCATGGGGTTCCTCAGGACTAAATATGGTCCCCCATGCTGTTCAACATCTACATGAAACCATTGGGAGAGGTCATCAGGAGGTTTGGGCTGAGAAGTCAGCAATATGCTGGCAACACTCAGCTCTATCTCTCTTTTTCCACCAATCCAAGTGAGGCAGTCTCTAAACTGAACTTGTGTCTGGATCTGATAATGGACTGGATGAGGGTTAATTGAAGTGTAATCCAGACAAGACAGAAGTGCTGTTAGTGGGTGGTTCGTCAGACAGGTTAAAGGGCCATTTCCCTGCCCTGAATTGGGCTGCACTCCCCCTGAGGGACAGGGTCCACAGTCTGGGGGTGCTCCTGGACCCCGGTCTGGCCCTGGAGGCCCAGGTGGACTCAGTGGCCAGTGGTGCCTTCCTGCAACTGCAGAAACCGTTCCAGCTGCGGCCCTACCTGGACAAATGGAGCCTCATGACAGTCACACATGCACTGGTAACAACCTGTTTAGACTACTGCAATGCGCTTACGTGGGGCTGCCTTTGAAGACAATCCGGCGACTACAACTGGTTCAGAATCGAGCTGCATGACTGGTGAGTGGAGGAGCCGCAAGAGAACATATTCAGCCGATTCTGGCCAGGTTACACTGGCTACCAGTTGTTGCCCGGACCCAATTCAAAGTGCTTGTTTTGACATATAAAGCCCTAAACGGCTTGGGCCCTGGATACCTGAAGGACCACCTCCTTCCATACAAACCTACTCAGCAACTGAGATCTAGCCAGAAGGCCCTCCTGAAAGAGCCGTCCCTCAGTGAGGTGAGAGGGATGGCCCGTAGGCGGAGGGCCTTTTCGGCAGCTGCCCCCGGTCTTTGGAATGCCCTCCCAAACGACATCCAACTGGCGCTGACGTTACTGACATTTTGGAGCCAGGTTAAAACCTTCCTGTTCCGGAAGTTTTTTAATTGAAGTTTTTAATTCAAGGTTTAATTTTAATTAATAAGTCATGGATCTAGATTGTTTTTGTAGATTGTTTTTGTTTTTATTTTTGCTTTTCTAGAGTAGAGGTAACCATACTGGTTTTTAGTGTCTGTTTTTAACTGAACTGTTTTAATTGATGTTGGAAGCCACCCAGAGACTCTTGCAGAGTGCGGGCGGCATACAACTCAAATAAATAAATAAATAAATAAATAAATAAATAAATAAATAAATAAATAAATAAATAAATAAAGACATGTAACAGATTACATCTCCCATACAATACTATAGCTTTGTAACATTACTGGATAAAAATACTTGGTATAAACTTTGTTCCATAGATGGATGATGGCATCAGCATAATCTCTGGATTTAGATTTTACATTTTCTTCATTTTGTGAACTATAATATTCTAACTTTCCGGTGTAGATCAATGACTCTGTAACTGGAAATTTGTCTACTAATTCACATGTGAATCTTCCAAGCCTCTTTGTTGAAACCATGTTGCTTTATTCCCATTCATTTGCTTTTGTCAATGGCTTATTATTGTTTCAAAAGATTGTAAATCATGATCGGTTTATTTTTCTGTGCACTGTCAGAACCATGCTTGGGAAAAGATCCCAGGGCTTTCTTTTCTCAGTTCCAGTTACTATGGTAATGGATGATCTTGTTAATGCTGCCTATATTTTCATTTTTTTCAGAGCATAGTTCTTATCTCCAAATGGTTCCAGCCGCCTGACGGCCGTTAAAACGGCCTGGAGTGGGCGTGCTGGTGTTTGCCCACCAGCCTGGATGGCGCGAGACTGGTTTTAAATGGGGGCATCCAATGGGCGGGTGAGCGCAGGTATTTAAGCAAGCGCTCACCCGCAGTTCGCCTGCTTTCCTTTTCGGGCGCTGAAGAGGAAGGTTCTTGGTGGCGCAGGCGAGCGGTTTGGAGTCCACCCGACTATCAGCTGATAGGAGGATTGTCGGAGGTTTCTCTGCAGCGGGAGGGCTGCTTTCGCTCCTTCCCTGGGTCCTGTTTAAGGCTTGTTTCATTTTCTTTGTTTATTTAATTTTTTATTCAAGTGACTGTCTATTTTGTTTAATATTTATTGTTTAATACGTGGAGTTTGATCGTTAGAGGGGCGAGGGGACTGCTAACGTTGGGGCGGACGTTTGCCCGCCCTGTGGGGCGTTGGGGGCGTTTTTTCCGGGTTTTTATTTGGGGTTTTGCCTTGGTTAATATTACGCTGGGGGATCATTATTTAGTTAGCCATTTATAAGTTGTTTCAAGTTTGTGTGTGTGTTGTGCCTGGCTTAAACGGATAATTCTTGTGTTGTAGGCGTTATTGAGTGTATCTGTGTTTGTTTAGGTAATAGATTTACTTTATTATTTTACCTCATCTGTTGTTTCCCTTGTATACTTCTTTATGTTCATTCTTTAATCTTTGTATTTCATTGTTTAAAACCTGTGACCGCCATTTTAGGTAGACGTCTCTTTCCTGCCCTTTCTCCCCGTCCGCCATCTTAACTCTGAGCAGTGTCCTTGCAGCTCTTTTCTTTTCTTCTATTGGCTGGACTCATTTCTTTTGTTTGCCCCCCCCCCCTTTTTTCTGGCTGTTTAATATTCAGTAGCTGTTCTGGGTTTTGCAATTTTTAATACACACAGGCTTTGTTTTGTTTATTGACGTTTACTGTTATTTGGAATTTCATTATTAATAAGGGGATTCTGATCTCATATTGGGTTTTTATTTAGATATTTGTATCAGTTTCATTTTCATTTGATTTCTATGGGAGGGGGATAATACATAGTTAAATAAATAAATATAGATAATTGAATACCTAATACTAATAATACAAATAAATAAGGAAATATATATATAATAAACGAATAATAGTTAAGTATACTGATTACAAGGACTGGTTTGACTGTTAGACTGTTGGTGAGCACCTCTGAAAATTTTTTCCTATTGTATGTAATAGGACTTTGCAAGCTTTATGCATTAATCATAGTAATTCATTAGGTATTTTTAATTCATTTATAGATGACTCAATAGTCTATTGTAAACATTAGTAAGGGGTATTGAAGCGCAGTTCTGGTTAAATAGACTGTGCTGGCCGTTATAGCACCACCTGCTGTTTAACTTGGAATCTGTTTGGTTTTGGCAGTAGGGAAAATTTTGGGTTTTGGTGATCATTAGCGTTTCCCTTCAGTTCCATTTAATTTTAATTATAATGACCTCGCGTAAAGGACGTGGAAATTGTAAGGGCAAGGCCCCCGCGAAAAAGAGGCCTGCGCCACAAATTTCTCCTGAGCCTTCTTCATCAGATGAGGAATCTTGGCCGATATGGCAAGAATTACAGGAGAAAATGTCTGCGCTTGAAGCGCAAAGGTTGGCATCGCAGATGCCTCAGGTAGGGGACCCTTCCCCTCGACGCTCAGCTAGGGAGACTAAAGGCCGTAAAAAGACCAAATTAAGGGCTTTGGCGCAGGATCTGATGTCTCGATTTACTGTGTTGGAGTCTACCCAGGTTTCTACAAGTAAGGAGCAGCCTGCTGCTGGAACCCACGCTTCGTCCAGCAAAGCGTCTGCTTGCAAAGGGATCAATCGTTCTGATACCACGGATGAACCCGAAGTAGAGGCTGCTGTTCGAGATGAACGGGAACTCATGGAAGAAGCCGGGCCAAGCTCATCCATGGGCGGTGATGTCCCTAGGACTTCATTAGGGTCTTCGGGTGAGTCTTCTATCTTACACACCCCACACTCACTAGCTACTGCTTGGCCTTGGGCTGGAGGTCCCCCTTTACAATACACGGCATGCACGCCCTACAATGCGACTCCTATAGGGGGGCCTGGTGTACCGTGGTCACCTGCTAACGTTTCGCCCTGCGGATGGGGTGTGCCATATCAAGCCATGCCCCCACCGGGGACACCTAGTGTAGGCGTTGGAGCAGGGGTATTCCAACATCCGTCGGTGCCCAATACAGGGTACAACACGGTTCCTTTTCCAGCTCTTCCCTATGGGGATTATTCGACTCCACTGGGGGATCATTTGACCCCCGCTACGAAAGAAAAAATTTGGAAGGGAGAATTTGTTGAATTCTTTGACCTTCTGAACCGTGACACGGAGATCAAGGACATTGACAAGGATGATGAACAGGAAAAGGAGAGAAGGAGACGTAAAAAACCCGATCGGACATGGGCCAACTGGGTCCCGGGTTTTATAATTTACGCTGGGGTACTTATTAAAGCTCAGCCTTGGCGTGCTTCTTCCTTACTGCAATATTTTAATATCATAAATAGGGCTTACTCGGATTTTGCAGGGCAGGCTTGGCTATTATACGATCAGGCTTTTAGGATGCGGAGTGCCATTCAGCCCAACTTGCGTTGGGATGAGCCTCAGCCTGGTCTTTGGTTGCAGCACATGACACCAGCTAGGCCCCACACTGGGGACAGATTCGATTGTGGCCACTTGAATAGGAAGCTGGCCTCACAGGCTACTCCCCGCCCTGGCGCGGGGCAGACGGTTCAACCCCGTCTGCCTTGTTTCGACTTCAACTTCAAGGGTTCCTGTTCCAGGAACCCATGTAAGTTTAGTCACGAGTGCCTCAACTGCGGCGGAAAACATTCCAAAGCTACCTGTTTCAAAGGAGGGAACCAGCGCCATAACAAGGGAGCCGGTGCTGGAAAGAAGCCGAATGGTGGCAACAGTGCCCCTAGTAAGGGGACCAACCCCAATTAAAATTGATGTTTTAAGGGCTTGGCTGCAGGACTACCATAGGAAAGGTGAGGCCAAATATTTACTTCAGGGTTTTCGCGATGGCTTTCGTATCCCTGCTTTAGGGGAACGGACAGCCTTTATCGCAAACAACCTGAGGTCGGTCAGGGGTATGGAGGACATTGTTTTAGATAAAATCAACAAAGAAGTTAGGGCGGGCAGAGTCCTGGGGCCCTTTAAGTGCCCACCTTTGGGGAATTTGAGAGTTTCCCCGCTAGGGATAGTTCCTAAAAAGGCTCAAGGTGAGTTTCGTCTCATCCATCATCTGTCTTTTCCAGAAGGGGCGTCGGTTAACGACGCCATCCCTCACGAATTATGTACAGTGCGATATACATCTTTTGACGAGGCCGTTAACACGGTCAGGTCTTGTGGAGTGGGGGCAGAACTGGCGAAGTGTGATGTGAAATCAGCCTTTCGTATTTTGCCCGTTCACCCACTTGACTTTGATCTTTTAGGTTTTCAATTTCAGGGACTTTTTTACATCGACAGAGCATTACCTATGGGATGCTCGATTTCCTGTGCGGCATTCGAGAAGTTTAGTACATTCATCGAGTGGAAATTCAGACAAAGGGCTCGTTGCAACGCGACGGCCCATTATTTGGATGATTTCCTTTTATGTGGTGCAAGTAATTCCGGGAGGTGTGCTAGGATGTTAGAGGAGTTTCAGTCGTTGGCAAATGAGCTCGGTTTGCCATTGGCGGAGGAAAAGACGGAAGGCCCGGCCACGTCTTTAACCTTTTTGGGTATCGAGTTAGACACAGTGCAGCAAACGTCCAGGCTGCCACAGACGAAGCTAGCCGAGCTCAAAGCCAGAGTTAATCATTTATTGGGTAAGAAAAAGGTGACCCTTCATGAGCTCCAGGAGATAGTGGGGCATTTGAATTTTGCTTGTAGAGTAGTTGCTCCGGGACGGGCTTTTGTCCGGCGCCTCTGCTCTGCCATGAAGGGTCTAAAGCGTCCAATGCACAGAACAAGGGTGACTAGGGGTATGAGAGAGGATTTGCGCATGTGGAAGTGTTTTTTAGATGGGTTTAATGGCATTTCCTTTTGGAGGTCTGCGATTAACCTGAACGCCGAATTTCAGGTACATACTGACGCCGCCGGGTCATTAGGATTCGGAATTTACTTTCGAGGGAGATGGTGTGCTGACACCTGGCCTGAGGATTGGCATAGGGGGGGAATGACGAGGGATTTAACCTTTTTAGAGTTTTTCCCAATTGTTGGGGCTCTTTGGCTATGGGCCGAAGAGTGGTCCAATTCGGTGGTCCGTTTTTGGTGCGACAACCAGGCAGTGGTTTGCATCATAAATGAACTATCTTCTCGTTCGGATAGGGTCATGCAGTTGGTTAGGGCCTTTACCTTACGGGCGTTACGATTTAATGTTCTAGTCCACGCCAGACATGTCCCTGGAGTTGACAATAGGATAGCTGATGCTCTTTCACGCCAACAGATCGCTCGGTTCAGGGAACTAGCTCCAGACGCCAGGGAGCTGCCAGAAGTTCTTCCACCGGAGGTCTGGCAGATTGGCGTGAGGAAGCATCAAGAGCTATAGGTATGGCGTTGGCTCCTAGAACTAGAAAGGGTTACTTAAAGGCAATCTGCGAGTTTGAGGAATTTAGGGCCTCTTTACCTCTGGAGCAATTATGGCCTGCTCCTGTAGAACACGTGCAACAATTTATGGTCTTTCTACACAGAAAGGGGTTAGCGCCGGGTACTATTCAGGGAAAACTATCAGCGCTGACCTTTCATGCTAAGATTAACGGCCACAGGGATTTTACTGCTGATTATAGAATAAAGAAAATGCTGGAAGGATGGTCTAGGGAGAGGGGAAGGGTGTACGATTCTAGGACACCTATCTCCCCAATCCTTCTTGAGCAAATTTGTGATCAATGGGGAACGTTGTGTACAGACCAATATGAGGTGGCCTTATTTAAAACAGCTGCTTTGATAGCATTTTTTGGGGCCCTTCGGGTCAGTGAGTTGGTTGCAAAAGGAAAGGCAGACACCTCTAGATGTGCATTGCAGATGAGTGACATTCTTCTTCAGGACAACAGCGTGAAGATTACAATTAGAAGATCTAAGGTGGATCAGAAGGGTAAAGGGAAGTTACTGGTTTTAGGCCAATGCAGTATTACTCCTATATGTCCCGTTGAGGCCACACAGGCTTACCTGGCATGTAGAGGCCGTGGGCCTGGTTATTTTTTGCAGCATGCTGATGGGTCTTCATTGACTAAATTTCAATTCTGGAAGCTCACAGACATGGCTTTGAACAGAGTAGGCATTACGGGACTTAGATTTGGAACTCATTCATTTAGAATAGGAGCAGCGTCCACTGCAGCCGCCCTTGGGTATTCTACTGAACAAATCAAACAATTGGGTCGTTGGTCCTCTTCTAGTTATCAAAGATATATCCGAACCTTACCTAACGTGTAGGCAGTGGTTCTTTGTCGTTGCAGGTAATGCGGGGATTGCCAGTCGGAGACACGTGATGATCGTCGGCCATAGTTTTGTGTATTGGGCAGAACGATATGCTGCCAAGTCCCACTTGGGGACCAACTTGGGGCTTGGTGCCCATGTTCTTGTTTCTTGGCGCAGTGTGCGCGGCTTGCTTTGGGTCCAGCTCGGACGGCTGACATCTTTTCACCAGTCCCCACCAGATGTTTTGCTTATTCACTTGGGCGGCAACGACTTGCCTCGTGTTCCTGGCAAGGCTCTGATCCTGGACATTTTACGTGACCTGCAAAGGTTAAATGCCAGGTTTCCAGCTATGCGGATCGTGTGGTCAACGATAATTCCGCGATTTGCATGGCGTGGCGCACGAAATGTGCTTGACGTTAACACGGCTCGGCGCCGTGTTAACCGTGAAGTGTGTAGAGGTGTCTGCCTTGGCGGCCTCGGCTCTGTGGTTAGTCACCACAGGATTCAATTGTGTAACGCTGCTTTGTTCCACAGTGACGGTGTTCACCTGTCGGATGCAGGTTTGGGCATCTTTTTGGAGGAGATTAGAAGGGGCCTGCTTGCTGAGCTTCAGCGGCTCGATGGCGGGCATGGGACTTAACTTTGCTAGTCCCTATGCTGTGGCGGGTAGTGCGGAAAAACAGGTGTTTCGGTGTGTCCCATTGGTAATTTAAGGTAAGCCAACAGCGCATCCGACCTCCCGGCTCTGCGGATCGTGCGATTACAGGGCCGGTTCGGGAAGGATGCGCTGGGCCACTTCCGGACCAACAGTCATCAAATAAAGATGTCTTGAGGTCTGGAGGTGTTTATTAGCGGCAGACCGGGTTCCTGCTGTCTGTGAGACAGCGGAAACCTGGGGCCGGGGACTCGCCCTAGTGACAAGCAAGGGGTATTGATTACCCCTACCTGTTACCATTTCCGCACTACTGCAGGCCCCTTATATTGAGCCAATTGATGGCTAACTTCAAATATTGGCAAATAAAGTGTGGCCCGTATTTCAATTCCAATACTGTTGTCTCGCGTCTTTATTCCGGGCTTGGGGGGCAAGGTTCCAGCCGCCTGACGGCCGTTAAAACGGCCTGGAGTGGGCGTGCTGGTGTTTGCCCACCAGCCTGGATGGCGCGAGACTGGTTTTAAATGGGGGCATCCAATGGGCGGGTGAGCGCAGGTATTTAAGCAAGCGCTCACCCGCAGTTCGCCTGCTTTCCTTTTCGGGCGCCCCTCCCGCCCGCCCTATTTCTAGTGTGATTTTGGTTGCCATTATGGGGCCGGATAGGAATTTTTGACTTCCATCCTGATTGGCTGTTGGATGGGGGGATTTTTCGCCTATCCCACACTGGAAAGGGGTTGTTGGCTGTTTGGGTATTTTTGGTCACACTGGCGGGTAGTGCGGAAAAACAGGTGTTTCGGTGTGTCCCATTGGTAATTTAAGGTAAGCCAACAGCGCATCCGACCTCCCGGCTCTGCGGATCGTGCGATTACAGGGCCGGTTCGGGAAGGATGCGCTGGGCCACTTCCGGACCAACAGTCATCAAATAAAGATGTCTTGAGGTCTGGAGGTGTTTATTAGCGGCAGACCGGGTTCCTGCTGTCTGTGAGACAGCGGAAACCTGGGGCCGGGGACTCGCCCTAGTGACAAGCAAGGGGTATTGATTACCCCTACCTGTTACCATTTCCGCACTACTGCAGGCCCCTTATATTGAGCCAATTGATGGCTAACTTCAAATATTGGCAAATAAAGTGTGGCCCGTATTTCAATTCCAATACTGTTGTCTCGCGTCTTTATTCCGGGCTTGGGGGGCAAATACTTCTGGTGCTTCTTTCTAAGGATGAGCACCTTGTACTTAACAACAAGGGCATAAAATGGAACTATAGGCAAAAGAAAAGAAAAGAAAAAAGAAAAGAAAAGGGCACATCAGGGATTTCTTAGAACAAGCGAAGGAAGTCGGTGAAATGAGATGAGGAAGCACAGGTAGTACAGGCATCTCTAATCATCACTTCAGGAACCCAGTATCAAAATTCCCACCTCTAGAAAAAGGAAATACATGTTTTAAGGGCAATAACAAACACACAAAATACCCCAAAATTAGTTTTAAAAGATATAGTGGATAAATGTCCCAAGTACAGATGGGCATGAATAGAATTACGAACCGTAAAAACCCATGACCCAGGCTGGTTCATGGTTTGGTTTGAAGATCTTGTTTTGCCGAAATGAAACAAAGTGCCAACTTTTTTTTTTTTTTTGCTTGGTGCTTCATTTTTGGCAAAATAGATGTCCCGCCCCTTCCTGCTGCCCCTGTTGCCTCCCTACCTGGTCCTGCCACTTCCTCCTCCTCCTCTAGCACTATCTTTAGAGACAGCAGCACAGCTGTACCTGTGCATGCATCTGCCTATCAGCTGATAGACATACACACATGCAGAGACAGCTGGACTGGTTGTCCATCATGGTGGCGGTGGAGGACAAAGAGAAGGAGGCAGCAGGACTGGTTAAGGATGTGATGGGGCAATGGGAAGGGGGCAGGTGGGCAGCAGAGGGGGTGGACCCATTAGGTTCACCTCCCCCAAGCACAAACCAGAAGGGGGGGGGGAACATGAACTGGTTTGTTTTTCCATGTTTGTGGGTGGTTCATGGTTTGTGAGTATCCAAGAACCTCAAACCACCCCAGTTGCTTATTTTTCCAGTTGGTGCCCATCTCTAGTCCTAAGCAATCTTCTAGAATTCAGGAGACTTGCTAAGAGATTTGTAGATTATAGCCACTGCATCTCAGTGATCTCATGATCATGCCACATGCTTGTCAAGGGCAGTTCTTCCAGTGGTTATCAAGCAAAACTAAAAGTTTTACTGGAAGCCATGTTCTTCTAGTTCCTAGTAGCTGAATGAAAGTGGCAAGCAATGTCTATTGCATTTTACTCTGGAACTTCCTGAGAATGACTGGTCTAGAATGATACAACAAATATTAATGCTCTGATAGGAAGACAACTATTTGTGAGGAACATGAGTCTCTGGCCAGCCCATCTGAATTACTTTTAGTTGCCTGTCCATTTAAATTAAATACTAGTCTATCATTTTCTTCTGTATTGGAATTCTTTAACACAGAGAAATGGCATCACATGATGGTAAGCTAATGCTGTACTGGGGGATAACACTGACATTGTGCAGAAATAATTGCCATTAGAAATCTTCCATTTCATGTGGTTGGTTTGTAATTCTTTGGGTCATTTCATTCCCAATTTCCCCTGTTCAATAAAGACAGATCTCCATGTCATGATGCATCTTCTGGATCATGATTCCTGCAGAATCTTTTTATGGATCTTCTTGATAGGGTAGGGGTAACACTTGAAATGAGCAGTATACTGGCAATGCTGTTACCAAGATTTTGACTAGAACATATTTAACAAATTGTTCACAAAGAAAACATTACAAAATTAACTTCTGCCTTCACATAAAGTCTTCTCCAGATGAAGGTATTTGCATGTTAAAATTAGAAATGGGTACATGTATAAAACTTGGATTCATGAACTTCTTTCCATTCTCACCTCCGTGTCTATCAGTTTTTTAAAAAAATGGGAAGAAATATGTTCTAGTCTTTGCTTTTTAAAAATGTACATGTTTGTACATA